>CM042165.1:18147518-18210018 GCA_023376005.1 Doryteuthis pealeii | reverse complement strand
ATTTGAAATTAAAGATAAAAGTATATACTTGTGAAAATTAATAGTAATGAGTAAATTCGTTTGTTTAATAAATGCGAAACGTTTGTCCTGTTTAAAGTATGGAAGCTAAGAAAAAAATGCCCTTCCGGATATAGACTGGAGGTGCGTGGTGTAATGGTTAAAGTCGTGGGAAATGGACTCGTCGACCCGAGTTCAAATCCTGGATGAAGCTATTTGCATTTCACATGGCGTTAATACTCTGGGAAAGGTATGAATCCAATTGTCCCTCCAGCTATGGGTAAATAGCAGGGAAGTCTGGGCTCTTTAACCATGGCCGGGTAACCAGTCTAGGAAAACTCTGAATTCAAACCTGTTAAACTCCGCTTAAGAAATTGACTTTGTGTCACAGCCTGTTCATGCGGAGGTGGGAGGATATATATATTTACCAACCCCCGCACGAGCTGGATATGACACAAGGTCAATTTCTTAAGCGGAGTTCAGCAGGTTTGAATTCAGAGTTTCCAAGGTTAAAGAGCCCAGTCTGCCCTACTATTTACCCATAGCTGGAGGGAGAGTAGGATTCATACCTTTCCCAAGGGTATTAGCGTTAAGTGAAATGCAACGTCCAGGATTTGAACTCGGGGTGACGAGTCCATTTCCCATGACTTTAACCATTACACCACGCGCATCCTATAAGGGTGGGGGGATATATATGTAAGTTCTGGTTATGGGGTCGATTTTTCCGTCGATTTTTTTTCCTTTTACCATCGCTTTCGGTCTATATGCTCAGGCCTATACCTCGCTTTTGAATTTGTTTCGAAATATAATTTTTTTTTTTAAGTTTTATAAAAATCAGCACCAGTGGGTGTTGTAAGTTTTACTCAACCCGTTCACCTCGGGTAGGATGTAACACAAGGTCATGCGTATGGGGCATCCATCGAGGATAGAACTCGCTATTCAGTATTAATGGATCTGCCAGACTAGCTTTATATTACACTAAGATGGGTTGTATCTCAGAACAGATACGGAATCGCACTTGGGCCAGATAGTTCGCTGCACTTTCTTGATATCATACTCGCTTCGTCTGGCACAAGGCCATCTTCATTTCAATGTTCGCTTGTTTATTGGGGTTTTGGGTGGTTTTTGGTTTTTTGGGGGTTTGTTTGTGTTTCTTTTTTTTCCTTCAAACTTAACGACTTATATTTGACATTCATAAATGTTTCTCTTTTGATTTTTTTTGTTTTTCAGATCGATATTCAATTTATTTCTTTGTGCTAAATTTGAAGAATTTTTTAAACTTCTGATTCCATTTTTTTTTCTTGGTCATTAATTTTATTTTCTCCAATTTCAATTCTTCTAAATTCCAGTCTCCTTCAGAAAAATTTAATGTCAATTTTTTTTTTATTGTTATATATTTTTGAAATAAAAGATGCTTCTCGCTTGGTTTAAAGCAATAAGTCAACAATTTCATTCATTTTAGTTATTTCATTTTGACTCAGTATTCCACTATTGTGTATAATATAATAATTTGGAAGCCAACATGTCTCCGACCATCTACAGTGATCACATTATTAACTATATATGACATTATTCAAATGACTAGGTTGTTTCAAACAAAAAACTCTAAAAACAACTTTTTGAGTTTATTTTATGTAGCAACAATATATCCATTTATATACAACAAACAAATAATGCTCTCAATATAATACTAAACTGTTTCCGGTGGTGAGGCTCCAGTTCTGGGGCTCCGGCGAGTGTAGAATAATTCCTTCGTTATCATTACTCTCAGCTGCTCTCTGATCCGAAGATATCATGTTATATATATATATATATATATATATATATATATATATATATATATATATATATATGGGGGGGGGTATGTGCTTAATTGAAGTCATACCTAATTTGGAAATTAATTAGTTGATAATCAATGAATTAGGCTAATATATCTGTTCAAATGTAAGGGGTAAACAAATCGAGAAAAGGTCTTAAATTTGAACTGATATATTCGCCTAATTCATTAATTATCAACTAGTTAATTTTCAAATTAGGCATGACTTCAATTAAGCACATATTCTCCCAAAAATTGTCGGCTTATCAAACAAACTGTTTGCGTACTCTCATTGCAATGATATTCAAACAGTTCTATTTGACCTATAGGTGTGAAGCTAACAGGTATTACCACTCCTGGTCAGAGTGGACTTGGGAGTGATGGCAATAAAGGGATAATCCACACTTCCCAGATCTCCAGAACCTCACCACCAAATGCATTTTAGTCTCATGCCCAATGACACCCCTTTTGGATATAAAACTAAATACTTAGAGATGAGTTTAATATTAAATTTTCTATTTAGTATTCTAATTTTTTAACTAGGTTAATTAATGATTACAACACAACTAATTTTAACTGATTTATTATTTTACCGCCCTGACTGTGCCCCAATGCAGGGGGGTAAGACTGACCCCTCAAACAAAAGAGGTAGACTGGGTAAGACACTAAACTTCATCTAACGGTGAGGCTCAAGTTGTAGACAATTTGGGAGATTATGGATTACGTCTTTATTGCCATTACTCCCAGGTCCACTATGACCTGGAGTGGTAGTACCTGTTTGGGTCACATGTATGAGTCAAGTCAATATGTTTGAACATTATTTGTATTAGATGGAAATATTTGAAACCATATAACCGTGAGCTAATGTTTTGTTTTAGTTAGGAATATTTGAAAACATATAACTCTGCAAATTATTTGTATTATATAGGAATACTTGAAACCATATAATTGTGTGCAGTTATGTTGTTTCAGATATTCCTATATCTTCTTATTATAATGGAGATTGTGTGTTTGTCTGTCTGTAACCGAAACTCTATCACTACTCAAGTCACAATTCCCTTAGTTATTTACATCACATTCTCCGTGATTGTATTTTTATGTAAACCTCAATTATTAATAAAATTGTTTTACATTATTAATACTGTTGGCTTCATTTACATACTGATAACATGCAATTGTATTTATATATACAACAAAATAGCAGTTTACAGTGTGAACGGGAAGGCTAATTTGCATATTGATATTAAAAAATTGATTTTAATAAATATGTGCTTAGTATTATTGATTTCTAACTGTTTGGTTTTATTTTAATGAATATAAGCAAAAATGTCTTCAATGAATCTTAAATGAAATCCATTAACAAGAAAAAATAACTGTCATTTTATTCTTTACTTCCTCTTTTAACTAAATACTTAAATTAGAAAAAATAACAATGAAAGACGAGAGTGATGGAAGAGTAAGTTTCAGTTGTTCTATTTTTCGATTATACTTCCCCATCTGTTTCAAATCTTTTTAACTGCATTCTTATTTAGTTTCATTAGCCTTTTCTAATTTAATATGATATTTTATTACATTAAAACTTAAATACTTGCACCCGGAGGGTGCATATATTTGCTAGTAATACTAATAATTTGTACACAGTTTTATGGTTTTAAGTTAGTACTGGAAATTTTTGGCATCAATCTCATATTGTAGACAAGTCTCTTTTCTTGGTCTGGATAGTGTTAGTCTTTCAGTCCTGCAAAGTCCCGAATCGTTATTATATTCAATGACAGCCTCTGGTCTGTACATATAATGTTGTTATACAATTATCAATTACTTCGACTCGTTTTGTTAGCATTATTGCAACCAAAGAGAAAATAGACTTCCATTCACATCGTCCCAGATTCAAACATTTACTAAGCGAACCATTTTCTCTATTTTTATTTAGAGTTATTCTGTCATTAAATATATAAATGCCTATTTTATCCTGCAAACTAGAAAATCTCCCGTCAAACATTATTCGGGAAATAATAGACTTTTTTCTCCCTCGTAAAACGCAAAATATTTTTCTTTTTATCATTATTCTCTACAGTCAAAAAAAAAACAAAAAGAAAAGGAAAAAAAAACTATTGAAATAAGCTAAACAATAATGTTCCCTTCAGACGATAGATTTTTTTCTTTTTCTGTTCTGTCTCAAATACAAGAAAAAAAATGAACAGAAAAGAATGGGGAGGGGGGGACAAAAACAGACTCCTTAATTCTACTGTTCTCTCTGCTCCTTGGAATAACTTTTATTTAGATAACGTTGGTCTTCGTAAATTGTACTGTAGATAAGAATCTAGCACTACCAAAATCATAAACCCCCACCCCCCAATGTATAGTCTCTATTGAACTCTTTAACTTTTTATCAAACTCTTTCTTTCTTCTTTTTTCTTTTCTCTTTTTCTTCTTCTTCTTTTCCCTCTCTCTCTCTCTCTCTCTCTCTCTCTCTCTCTCTCTCTCTCTCTCTCTCTCTTTTCTTGTCTTTTCCATGTATCACTCTTTTTCCTTGTCCACTTCTATCTCTTAGTTTTTCTCCAATTATCTCTATCTATTCTTTTTTCTTCTATATCTCTATCATTTTCTTTTATCCATCTCTCTCTCTCTCTCTCTCTCTCTCTCTCCTCTTCTCCTCTGTCTCTCTCTCTCTCTCTCTCTCTCTCTCTCTCTCTCTCTCTCTCTCTCTCTCTCTCTCTCTCTCTCTCTCTCTCTCTCTCTCTCTCTCTCTTCTTCTTCTCTCTCTCTTCTTCTTCTTCTCTCTCCCTTATTCTCTTTCTTCTCTCTTTCTTCTTTCTTTTTCTTCTTTCTTTTTCTTCTATTCTGTCTTTCTCCCTCTTTATTTAATCTCTCTCTCTATATATATATATATATATATATATATATATATATATATATATATATATATATATAATTCGTTCGAATCATCGAAGGAGTACGCGAAAAAATCTCGAAACATCACTCTTGTTTGTAGATTTCTCCAAGACATTTACATAGAGGAAAGATGAAACAAGAACTTAAAGTATAAGATTTTCCAAAATAAACCGTTATCACAATAATAATACAAAAACACGAAGACCATGATTCGCTTACTTAGTGGTGACAATGATTTATTTGACATTGTAGCAAGGAGATAAATTGACAACATTTCTAATCATAATCTGTTTAGATTATGTAGTACTAAGACCAATAGATCTTACGAAAGAGAATAGTTTCCAAGAAAAAAGCAAGAAGCAGACGAAACTATTACGGATGCGGACTACGCAGATGATCTAGTACTTCTCTCAAATAGGAGATAAATTGGCAACATTTCTAATCATAATCTGTTTAGATTATGCATACGAAGACAAATAGATCTTACGAAAGGGAATAGTTTCCCAGAAAAAAAAAAACAAGAAGCAGACGAAACTATTACGGATGCGGACTACGCAGATGATCTAGTACTTCTCTCAAATAGGACATAAATTGGCAACATTTCTAATCATAATCTGTTTAGATTATGTAGTACGAAGACCAATAGATCTTACGAAAGAGAATAGTTTCCCAGAAAAAAGCAAGAAGCAGACGAAACTATTACGGATGCGGACTACGCAGATGATCTAGTACTTCTCTCAAATACAACTGCTCGT
This sequence comes from Doryteuthis pealeii, assembly GCA_023376005.1. Lineage (NCBI taxonomy): Eukaryota > Metazoa > Mollusca > Cephalopoda > Myopsida > Loliginidae > Doryteuthis > Doryteuthis pealeii. The sequence continues at coordinate 18,204,558 of CM042165.1, read as the reverse complement.
GCCAAATATCAGCTGGGACAGGCAACAAGATGCTTTGTTCTCTACGTAAACTCAGATAAAATAGAGTTCATGTGTTTTGATAAAGATTGTGCCAGCTCTTCATCAAATGGCAAGGCACTGAAATTAGTAGAGCAGTTCATATACCTCGGAAGCAATATCTCATCTACTGAAAGCGATATCAGCATACGCATAGAAAAATCATGGACTGCTATCGGTATGTAATCAACAATATGGAAATCGTATTTCTGATAAAATAAAACGAGAATTCCTACAAGCTATAGCTATGTCATTACTATTGTATGGCTGCACCGCTTCGACTTTAACGAAACATTTGGAGACTATGCTAAACGAGAACTACACAAATATGCTGCATACTGGGACCATCACCCTACAAAACAGCAGCTAGACATCGACTTACCCTTCATCTTGCACACATGTGAAAAGGTAAAACATGCTTGATTAGAAATAAGACGAACTCAATGACGTTCCTTATGTACGCACACACAGTGACACACAATGTTGACCATCTGCAAAAATCTTACATCATAACTCTTACGGACTCTGGATGCAATCTAGAGGACTTTACCAAGTTGCGATAAATAGGAACTTACGAAAAATATATATATATATATATATTATATATATATATATATATATATATATTATATATATATATATATTAATAAGACAAGATTAGATAATATACTATTTCAAACCCATTTTCAACAGATATTACAAAGGTAAGAGCGGATTTTATCTTCTCAAAACTTATAAAAACATAAAGAGTCTTAATTTGAAAAAACTTTCTATCAGGATCTCAAAAAGAGTACTTTTGAAATTGAAAAGGATTTTCATTTATCATTTTCATTCATTTTATTTCATCCATTCATTCATTTTGCCATTATTTTTAACTCTCAAATCTAATCTATATATATATATATATATATATATATATGAGGTCAGTTAAAAAAGTTCTTAGTGACAAGTTACTCTTATGGAATGTGACCAAATTGAGAGTTATTTTCAACGTAGTCCACCATGTTTCAATACTGCAATCTATCAATCAAAAAGTCATCAACAGCGGATATGAGTCATATAATGCACCAATTATTCCTATCAAATACAAATCATTTTTATTTGACCCATTGATGGGACTCTAACAGGTATTACCAGTCAAAGTGGGCCTGGGAGTAATGCCAATGAAGTTGGTACTCCACGCTCGTCAGAGTTTCAGAACCGAATTCCCACCACCAGATGAAGTTTAGTGTCATTCCGGCGCACATTTCTCTGGTTGGGTCTTACCCATTTGCAGGGGATGCTGTGGTGTACTCTAGGTCCCACAGACAAGGCAGACAAATTCTGAGATACCTAATTAGAATCACTCCTTCCTAAATAGCAGTATCAATATCATCAGGATCGCTGTTAATTAACTTAAAAGAAACAATAAACTTAAAAGAGATTTTACACCGGGATCTTATTCATTTCCAATAAAGAGCTATTAATATACCTTCAAATTGCATTACACTCCCTTTTTTTTTCGATTTTGCCCCCCTCTTTTAAAGCAGTTCCGCATTCTCTTCAAATGTTGTCGGCTTGCCCCCCCCCCCCCCCCGCCTCCTAGCTAACTCGTCTGCCACCCGTATCATCGGTTGTTACTTGACAACGCCCATCTTATCTCTTCCTTTTGAACTTCTATTTCGTTCGGATCACATTCTCATGTGTCGAGGTTTTAATTTTAGGGAGCAAGGAGCTTTTTTTTTTTAGGAGTGCGGGGGGGGGGGTGTTGTCGCATAACTATAAAGAATTCCGTTCTTGGGGAATAAAACAACAACAATACTCTCTCTCTCTCTCTCTCTCTCTCTCTCTCTCTCTCTCTCTCTCTCTCTCTCTCTCTTTCTCTCTCTCTCTCAGCTCTCTCTCTCTCTCTCTCTCGCTATATCATATTTGTCGGATTATATATATATATATATATATATATATATATATATATATAACATACATCCTGTAAGTATGCATCAATTAATTGTTTGCCTCTGACTGACGGTCCTCGAAAGCCGTGAGGGTAAGGAGTTTGACAGACGCAAATTCTGTCGGGTTTTGCTCCCGGCTAGAGGTAACTCTTTAAAAAATGTCGAACCGCAATGTGAGACGTAAATGTCGGAACACGTTTTGGATGACTTATATATATATATATATGTGTGTGTGTGTGTGTGTGTGTGTGTGTGTGTGTAAATCGTCTGTTCCTCTCTGTCTCCTTTCTCTTAAGTCGTTCTTCTATATCTCCTTCTTCTTCTTCTTTACCCTCTTCTGATACTTTCTTCTCTAATTCCAATCTATCACTTTCCTTTTGTTTTTCTCGTTTCGTTTCCATCCGCCCACCCCCCCCTCTCTCTCTCTCTCTCTCTTCTCTCTCTCTCTCTCTCTCTCTCTCTCTCTCTCTCTCTTCTCTTCTCTCTCTCTATCTATTTCTCTTCTATTCTCTCTCTCTCTCTCTCTCTCTCTCTCTCTCTCTCTCTCTCTCTCTCTCTCTATCTATCTATCTATATCTATCTCTCTCTCTCGCTTCTTCTTCTTCTCTCTCTCTCTCTCTCTCTCTCTTCTCTCTCTCTCTCTCTCTCTCTCTCTCTTCTCTCTCTCTCTCTCTCTCTCTCTCTCTCTCTCCTCTCTCTCTCTCCTCTCTCTCTCTCTCTCTCTCTCTCTCTCTCTCTCTCTCTCTCTCTCTCTCTCTCTATCTCTCTATATCTCTCTATATATATATATATATATATATATATATAAACATACATCCTGTAAGTATGCATCAATTAATTGTTCGCCTCTGACTGACAGTCTTCGACAACCGTTAAGGAGCTTGATAGACGCATAATCCTGTCGCGATGTATCTTTCGCCTTTTTCATCTCATCTTCGCATCTTCTAAACATATTTATTACTTCATATATTCAAATAAAAAGAGAGAGCTATCTTGTAATAATTGCATTGAACATGAAACAGTTGTCATGGACTATTAGTTTACTTGTTATTCGAAAAATTGTTAGTGGTGCATATATCTTCCTATAATGTAAATGCACAAATGAACACAAACTACAAACACTTAAAATTTCAGCCATAACAAAACGCTGACATCTTTCTTTTTTTTCTTCTTCATTTTCCCGCCTCTTTTTAATCTTCATCTCCATCCTCCGCCTCGAATATTTTTTTCCACTTCTCTTCTTTTCCAATTGTTTTCCTAATTATTTTCTCTTTAGTTCTTTTTCTTTTTCTTTTTTTTTTTTTTTTTTTTTTCCAGTTCAACAATTTTCTTCCCCTCCCCCATGAAATGCAAGAAAATTTTAAAACATCAAAAAACCATTGATTTGATTCTTCATTTCTTCTTTGAAAAAAAGAAAAATTAGAATTAAAAGTAAAATAAAATAAAATAAAATAAAATAAAATATACTATTAATACGCTGCACAGAAAGTGCTCGGTGATATTCAAAATATTTTCCACCGACTCAACTTGTGTTGACATTTTCAACGTCGTAAACCCACACCCGTTTAATTTAAGACAAGATGTTTCTAGTCGTCTCACCGTCAAACGGTCTTCCTATAATAGTTTCATCAATATTTCGTTATCCGATGACGCGATCACTTTTCTTTAAAACGATAATAAAAAAAAATTATTTTCTCTTTCTTTTTTTCTTTAATCATTTTATCAATACTGCGTCTTGTCTGCCACCCCACCCACACCCTACCCCCCACTCCACCAAAAAGGCTATTAAACTTTTGATTACTCTCAAATATTCTAACTACTTCGCTTTTTAAAACACACCAATATATATTAACTCTTTGCCTACTTTAGACCGCTCACAATGCTCCCTCTCCCCCTCCCCCGATCACCACCACTGCACGAGCAAAGAACAAAAACTGATGGTTAGTTTATTTTAATTGATTTGGTTTGGTTTGTTTTGTTTTACGGCATATCAACCTCAGTGGGTCATTTAATGCCGATAAAGTTTTGAAATAAATCAATTCTTAATGGATAATACAATTTTTTTATAGATACATTTTTCCTATTTAACCCATAGATGGGACCCTAACAGGTACTACCACTCCGGGTCAGAGTGGACCAGGGAGCAATGGTGATGAAGGGGGCTGCTCCATATTCCCCAAACTCCAAAACTGGAACCTCACCATCAGATAGAGTTTAACGTCATTCCCAGGACATATAGACCCGCAGCCACCGCCTTCTAGCACCCATATGATAAAAAGGGTTGGGGCTTGCCATAAGGGCAATAGGGTTGGGAAAATAATATAGGTGCTAGGTTGACGTGACCAGCCGATGATCTCTAGCCCAAGATAGGGCCAAAGTGGAGTATTGCATGTCATGAACTGCCATCCACCTGGGCTCTATCCTTAAGCATCACAGGTCGCCACCCACGGCAAACAGGTGGCCCCATTGGGGGAGTCTTACCCCTCTGCAGAGGTGCAGTCGATGCATTCTAACGCCCCACCGACAGGGCGCTATTTTAATTGAGCAGAAGGATTCAAATTTCAATATTGATAGGACCTCGATGATAACCGTTACACAATGCGCCTCCTGTCTTTCTGTATTTACAATTTGTAAGAAAATAGTTTGTTGGTAAATATTTTAGTTTGTATTAGTGGTAAAATACTTTAGGCCGGTTTAGCTCAGTCGGCAGAGCGTTCGGCTAGAAACCATAAGGTTCCTAGTTCGATACCGGTCCTCGCCAACTAAGCGTATGGGTAGTACAGGGATCTGTGCGGTAAAGTAAGGAACTGATGGTAGATGTGGCGCTCCACCTCAGACGTAAAACAATCCCCTTGGTCTAGTGAAAAGGGAATAGACTCCCTCGCTGATTGGCTGATACCGACTTTATGCCACCCCGACGACTTTACTTACTTATATCAATATATTAATAGAAATTATCTTGTTAGATTTTTGTGACGGAGAACGAGAAAGGAAAAAGAGCAAGACATTGTCTTGCCTGTCGGGATCGAACTCGCGTCCTCCCGCATGCAAAAACAAATGCGTTTTGGGCACTGTACGGATGCCCATAAAATAACAAGTGAGTCGAGCGCTGGGCAGCAACAGAAGCAGTCGACAACGAAGCGCTTTTCAGTAAAGAAATGGATTGTTAGTCGAACAGAAACAAAACTAAATAGGAAATGTGATTTTGAACTGCTAAAGATTATTTCGACTACGACAACGGATTTTTCCAACTGCTAGAGGAAGAATGTGTTGACCAACAGAGGGTCTGACTTGTGAGAAGACTGAGAAGTCGCTTGTTTTTGGTTCCCCCTTGGCGGGAGCTTGTTGATTCAAAGGTCTATTTCGCCCCATATATTTTCCCCCCTTCTATAATTTTTCATTAGCATCATGAGTATAAACAAATTGATAGAAATGATTTTCATTAACTTCATCTGTATCAATAAATCAGAAGAAATACCTTCATGTGTTTATATTAGATGGTTATGTTAGATATTTCATTAAACTAGTAGAAATTACTTTCATTAACTTCGAAGAATTTATAGGTAAATTGTTATGTGGCCATCCTTTAGGCCATCCTTTAGGCCTCAAACAAGAGCGGTGTCCAGCGGATATCTTTTGTATTAAGCAGAGCGCGATCCTTAGTGAAGAATCCTTTGGTTGTTCCTTGGTGCTCCTCAGTCTTGCAGGTCATTCGTCTATGATTGCAAATGGATGTCTGTCAGTATCAGCGATTAAGTAGTTAACAACCACGTATTTGGGCTGAGGTTTAAACCACAGACTCGCTTAGTCTATTAATTCAAGTGGTGTATTGCAGCACACGTTATATACAAAAATAATCCAACATAAATATATTTTTTTAATAGTTCAGGAAAATAATATTTATTTCTGCGTACATGATTGATCATCATCATCATCATCATCAAGGTGTGCTGACAGCACGGATTCCGCTCTCTCTCTCTCTCTCTCTCTCTCTCCTCTCTCTCTCTCTCTCTCTCTCTCTCTCATTCGTCCCTATCGAACATCGCGCTTGATAAGTCCTCAATACGGCATCCAGTTGTTGCATAATCTATGGTAGCATAGATTATTGACCACACTGTGTAGCGTAAATAGGAAATTTACAGACGGTTGGGGAACCTTTGACCCCAGAGGCGGAAAATCCGCGAATCACGTGAAGTCACGTGAGAGCTAGTTAGCCCATCAGTTCCAACGAGGATCTTAAGCAAGAAAGATGTTCTTGCTTAGTTGGACTCACCTGCACGCGTGTTGTGTTTTACTTAGTAAGAAAAGAAACTTAGTTAAGAATAAAAGTTTTAAAAAGAAACATGGCATTGTTGGTTGATGCATGTCTTAGCAATAAGACTGACCAAGAAAGAATAGAAGCTAGACGATAGAATGGCCAAACAAGCGAAGAAGAAAGCAAGTAAGTCATGCATCTCTCTAATATCCTGTCTATCTCTCTCCCCTCTCTAGTAAGATAACAATTATGTATATGCCCAATGGGGGTATAACACAGTATCCACACGAGGTGGTCTGTAAGTGTTTGCTCTTCGGTCAACACTGAGGTATCCATGTGTAGGAATCCATTGGAGAACGTCACTTATGAGTCCGTCCTTACTTCTTTAGCAGTGCCCAAAAGACCTTGTTAATAGCGGTAGATAGCGTCCAATCCCAACCTTACGCTGCTTAAAATGGTGAAACCCTCAGATTTATTTAGCAAATTGAATATACTAAATATATCCAAAAATTGTTTACCGAAAATCAACAGACTATTCTAAAAACATAATTAAATATTTTAAACACTAGGGTGAGTCAAAAGTTTTGTAATATTTTGGTATGTGCTAGTTAGGGCTAAGTAAGTGGTTGGTAGTATCGTGGTAGTGGGTGTGCTGACACGTTGTGAATTGCATCACTCCATGTGTGATTTGAAGATTTGTATTATGATAAACGACATCAAATTATTGTTGTTATTTAAAGATCTATTGTGTTGGTAAAGTACTTTTCTAAAGTTACAAATAAATGAATTAAAAATTAGCTCAATTCTAAAGGTTTATTATACAACAAAATAATCACTAACAATACAAATGTCTCTCCTATATATAGAGTAAAATTTGAGAGACCTACCAGTCTGGTAGAGAAGGAAATTAAGGATATCTGGTATCTTCTTTTTGAGTCAATCCGTTCGATGATAAATAGTGGTCGACTTGTTTTGGAACTAGTTCGTAGGTGTCTGTTGAATATGGACGCTAATTCAAACATTTCAAAAATTCTCCGCTTTTTCCAACGAATTTCATTTTAAATAAGGATTATCTCTGATGAAGGTCGAATTTTCTTTGTGTGCGGAACACTTCTACATTTTTTCTATTATTGTTATTTCATTTCATTTGTTTATTTAAAAATAATAATTGTTTAAATATTGTATACATAGATAAACTCCTGACCGAAACACGTGTAAGTGATATTGATTAAAATTATCCTTTATTATCCTTTCTATACTTTCTTTCCTTTATTCATTCTTTCAACATACCGTCGGATTCACTTCCAGTTTCATCTTTACATATCTATCAAATCTATCTATATATCTATCTATCTACTTATCTATATGTCTGTCTGTCTGTCTGTCTTTATATATATCCTTCTAGGCGGAGATTAGTGGCTAACTTGCTGGACTGTGACAAATGTAGCGAGTTCGAAATCTAGTTGCGCTATTTACGTTCATATTCGGACTTATACCCTCGGGAAAGATATAAACTCCCTCATCCTCTACCTGTGGGTTAAACAGTACCCTTAACGTTCTTCTACAAGGATTACTTTGGCATTAAATAACTCTCGATGGTTGATGTACCATTAAACAAATGAACGAACCTACTATCTATCTATCTATCTATCTATCTATTTATCTATCTATCAATGTTCTTTATCTACCTATCAAGTTTTTTCTTACCAATCAATCTATCTATCTCAGTCTGTTCATTAAATTATTATGTTCTTATATGGAGAGAGAGGGAGAGAGAGGGGGGGAGAATTTTCATATACTCCATGTAACTGGACGACGGGTAACCATGTCTAATGGAGTTGCTAAATACTGCTAGTCAAGCCCTGGATACCCAATGGTAGGCCATATGTATGGCAGCAGGATTCGGCCACCTGCCACACCTCTGGGGAAAAGTCAAAAATGTTGCGGCGAATTTTTACGACTACACCAGTCCAAATGTTTGGCCTCCGAAGTCCCCAGATGTTAACCCCTTGGATTATCATGGATTATTTCTATGTTGAGAAAGACGCCAATCGCCGTGCCAGTACTACAAAAGCCCAGTTAATCGACAGAATTAAGGTAGTTTTTGAGACCCTTCCCAGGGAAACTTGTAACATCAGCTTGCTCCAGGTTCTGGTGCAGGACTGAGGCTGTGATCGACGCTAATGACGGTTATTTTGAGTGAAACTTGTTGACAGTAGTGTAATTTCCGTGTCTGTTGAATTTCTTTACAGTCCATTAAATTTTGTAGTTACCAGCACTTTTTCTTTCTCTTATGAAACTGTCAAATTTCTCCTGAACACCCTATATAATATATGATATATATATATATATATATATATTAATATATATATATATAGGTTAAATTATTATTATTGTTGGAGAATTGATTATAGAGGGCTCAATTACTTATGTAAGAGCTTTATTTATTATTTATTTATTTTATAATTATAAATACAGACTTTAATTATAAATAAATATATATATATATAGATATATATATATATATATTATATATATATATATATATATATATATATAAGGGTGTGTCAAAAAGAATCGAGATTTGTTGTACTTTTTGACATAACTTGCATTCAAAATAAATTACTTTTCATTCATTCTTCATTTCTATCATAATAAATACAGCTTCAATCTCCATACTTTTTGACACACCTACCGACTGAGCTAACCCGATATGTTTTGTTTTTCTTTTTTAACACATAAACCTGGAATTATTCTTTATATTAAACGTAAAAAAAAACAGTAAAGAGATGATTTTCCATTTTTTTAATAACGTTTTAAAATATTTTTTAAAACTTTGCGTACTTTTTGTCCGTTTTTTATATATACATACATTTTACCAGACTAGTCAAGCGTTAATAGGATAGAATGGGCTCTTCAACTTTAGTATAGCAACAAACCTAGGAGAAGGAAAACTGTGAATTCAAACCAGTTGTATTCCGCTTAAAAATTGACCTTGGGTAAATACAATCTTAACCGAGATTCGAACTCGGTTTGCGATTTTCTTTGCTCTAATCAGCGTCTCTTTTATCAGAGAAATTGCACGGGCTGGACAGAACCAGTCGGTTTTGGCTTGCTGAGAGGGCGAGGTGGGCGAGAGAGAGAAAATGATTTAGTATAGACATTAGGAAATAACAACAATAACAACAAAATAAAAATGAGTCACATTTTGTATCCAGATGAAGTAATCGCGCCATCAAATGAGAGACATCGACACTCGACCCATCCTGTTCGCCTACACGAATCAAATCATTCTCACTGTACATTCCACATTAACTGTCTGCTTAAATATTTGAAGGTTTAGCCAATGGCATCTCTTTTCATGACTAGTCAACTGACTTGGACCATTTGTCTTTGATTTGATGTCATTAAACGTCACCCCTCCTACATCACGAACCATGAACCAATCCTCAGTGTTTTGTAGAAAGACAGAGAGACAGAGTGACAAAGAGACAGAGAGAATCGGGTTGGAGTATCAAAAAAGGAAGACAGAGCTTGTCTGACATAATGAATTGGTTTGATTTGATTTAACGGCACATCAATTCTTTATGGGCTATTTAATGCCAAAATTTGAATATTTTGCTTGGTTTATTTGTTTAACGGCATATCAATCTTTATGGGCTATCTAATGCCAAAATTTGAATACTTTATAAAAGTTCGGCTTGGTTTATTTGTTTAACGCATATCAACTCTTTATGGGCTATTTAATGCCAAAATTTGAATACTTTGTAAAAAGTTCGGCTTGGTTTTATTTGTTTAACGGCATATCAACTCTTTATGGGCTATTTAATGCCAAAATTTGAATACTTTGTAAAAGTTCGGCTTGGTTTATTTGTTTAACGGCATATCAACTCTTTATGGGCTATTTAGTGCCAAAATTGTATTACTTTATAAAATGTTGGCTTAGTTTATTTATTCAACGGCATATCAACTCTTTATAGGCTATTTAATTCTGAAATTTGATTAATTTTCAAATGAGCTAACTATATTTTCAATGTTCGATTGAATTCCTTTTTTAACAGTTACTATCAGGCTGGATCTGAGTGGACCTGGGAGTAATGGCAATAAATAATTGCCTTAATTTTCCACAGGGCTCCAATATATCTATATATATATATTATATATATATATATATATATATATATAAAAGTTGGCTTACCGGTGAACATGGGCACGATCGCTGGAGGTGCAAAATTCAGGGGTTAAGTCAGCGATATAACAAATACAAAGTGCTCAATACGAAGTAGAGCAAATTTATTAAAAAATGGATACAATAGAAACCTACTCGAGTTTCACCATAAGGATCTTCAGGGTTAAATCCACTGAATTAATCGAGGTACCGATTAATTGCAGCCGATCACACGAGTGTTCATTACGTGTGATCGGCTGCAATTAATCGGTACCTCGATTAATTTAGTGGATTTAACCCTGAAGATCCTTATGGTGAAACTCGAGTAGGTTTCTATTGTAGCCATTTTTTAATATATATATATATATATATATATATATATATATATATATATCGATGAAAGTAGATAGATAGATTGGAACAGAGATAGATAGCGAATATACATCTTTCCATTACAAAAACTTATTCTCTATCTCTCTCTCTCTCTCTCTCTCTCTCTCTCTCTCTCTCTCTAAGTTCCCTACCTACCGACCCCAGCCACCCGTTTGATATCAAATGCAACTCTCCAGCATCGTCATGTCGCAATTACTTGAAATCCCAACATTCCAGACAATTACGAGTTTCCTCCGAGTCACGTGATATGTGTTGCAGTGATTTAATCATTCTCTTCAATATTCAACATTACCGGCTTTTAAAGTCATTTAACAACATCTCCTTAAAGGGGTCCATATATACCCCCGGGGGGGGGGATAAAATGTTGTCAGGGTGAATAAAAACATAGGGTTTCCACAAGGGGTAAATTTATTAGTTTTCATGGACCATATGACATTTAGGCACCCCTTTTGCGATCTCGTTTCATAAGGACATTTTTTTCATTTACAATCAAAATTTGGTTGTTTGTTAGATGTTAGGGTTAGGGGTTAGTTTTATAATTTTAAAAAAACTCTAAAAATCATCTGTTAACAAACAACCGGATTTTGACGGTGTGAAATGAAAAGAATATCCTTATGAAACGAGATCGCAAAAGGGGTGCCTAAAGGTCATATGGTCCGTTTTCATCTATAAATCCCGTTATAATAGGAGAACAAAAACTGCCGGATCATGAATAGCTACTTGCCAGATTTTGTACACCAAGCAGAATTGGGTTGGTTGGTTGATTGGTTGGTTGGGTTTTACGGCATGTCAACCCTTGTTGGGTTATTTTTTGCCGAAGACGTTTTGTTAGATTCATTCTTAATGGGTACTCAATTTTTTTAAACTCAATTTTTTAAACACATTTCAACTCATTTCTTTTCGATGGGACCCTAACAGGTACTACCACTCAGGCTGAGTGGACCTGGGAGCAAAGGTAATGAAGGAGTTCTCCACATTCCCCAGAGCTCCAGAATTGAAACTTCACCATCAGATAGAGTAGTTAACGTCATATCCATGACATTAGGACCCTCAGCCACCTCTTTCTAGCACACATATATGATAAAAAGGGCTGGGAGTTTGCTAAAAGGATAATAGGGTTGGGACAATCATATAGGTGCTAGGGTTTGTCGTGACCAGCCGATTGATCGGAGGGGGACTCTCCGACCGACCGTAAACGGGATCGACGCAATTTTTGTTCTCTCCCACCCATTAGCTTCGGCTTGTGGGTGGGCCCACATTAAAACGAGGCCTTGTGCCCAGTCCATACAGGCGGGGTATGATACAAATAAACTCTCCGACCGACCGTCTAGCCTAAGTAAGCGCAAAAGTGCAGTGTTGCATGTCATGGACTGCTCAGCCAGCAGGATTCCGTCCTTAAGTATCACGGGTCGCCACGCACAGCCAACAGATGGCTGTGTTAGTGGTGGGGGCCTTACCATTCTACAGAGGTGCAGTCGGGTATTCTAAAGCTGAGACGAGAGGGCTGACCTGATTGGGGGTGATGGCCACGAGTGATATGTTGTTCACACATGACACCCTAAAACATTCGAGTCATTTAAATGAACGAGCAATCTGTTTCTGATGTTTTCGGCGTCATTAACGACGCATATAATCATATTTTTCAAGAAATAAAATATTTGAGAAACGAGTGTATTTTTAAACAAATTATTTTTTAGAAATATTCAATTCTAAAATATCTTACAATGTCTTTTATAATAAATGTCTTCAGAAAAAAAGATCATGATAATGATAATAATAAAAAAATTTATTGTGTACAGTGCTCAGGTGCACCACAACTCATCAAAGTCTAATGTCAAGTACGCAGAATAATGTATTAGTGTCAGGAACATGAACAGTTACAGTAGTAATATGCATGTATGTGTGTGCGTGTGTGCATATGTATGTAGATAGTGGCATTAGGTATAGCGTCGGCGGACTACAGGAAGCATGGAGGCTTTGAAAGATTCAGTGCTTCGGCAGCCTACAATAGACGCGGGCAGTTATTCCATGTCTCCGCAACTCTGAGCGTGAAAAAATGTTTCCGAAAGTCACGTGAGCAGTGCTGTTTTCTGACTTTGTAGGCATGCCCATCTAATAAGAAGAATAAAAACATTTATTAAAAAAAGAAAGAAAATAATGAAAAAATCAAACCAAAATACAATTCTTAAAATTGAAATCCCGCTCTGACCAAAGTGATCTGGATCGTTACTTGTTAAGTCATTTTTCAGTATTATTCGTGTGATTGTTATTACTTGAATTAATTATAATTATTATAATTATGATTACCATTTATTATAACTTATCTTTATTTTATAAAAAAGATTTAATCAAGAAAGCACAAACTTTATTTTTAAATCGGGTTGATACTAGAAAAATTATTCAATTAATTCATTTGAGGAAGAATGAAAATTAAATTTGGTTTAAAAGTTTAAAAAATCCTTTGTTAGATATCTCATATTAGATAGATAGATAGATAGATAGATAGAATACATTGTTTTGTGTACTAGACATGAGACTTTGATGAGTTGTGATGCACCTATGCACTATACACAATAAATTTCATTATCATTTTAATTTTAACACTAGTTTTGTCCAAAGTTGAAATGGCCAAGGTAGACAACTCTTTCAACATATGACAAGAGTTACTTCCCTTGAATTATTTTGTCGCCTTTTTTTATATATAGTTGCTGAATAAGGAAACTCTACAATTTAAATAAAAACAATTAAATATGACATTTTTAATGCTTTATTTATGAGTTAGTTAGTTAGTAATTATGTTGGATTTTACGGCATGCCAACCCTTGTTGGGTTATTTCAATCCGAAGACATTTTGTTTTATTCATTCTTCATGGGTGCTCAATCATTTTTAACTCATTTTTTTTCTATCTAACCCATGGAGACTAACTCCAGGTCAGAGTGGAACTAGGAGTAATGGTGATGAAGGGGTACTCCACATTCCCCAGAGCTCCAGAATTGGAACTTCACCAGCAGATACAGTTTAATGTCATACCTAGGACATTAAGACCCTCAGCCAACGCCTTCAAGCACATATATGATAAAAAGGGTTTCGGCTTGCCATAAGGGCAATAGGGTTCGCAGTATTAATATAGGTGTTAGGCTTGATGTGACGAACTGATTGATCGAAGGGGCCTCTCTGATCACCTGTTTAGCTTAAACAACCTAAAGGCCAAACAGGAATTTTGCATGTCATGACTTGTTTACCACAGGGGGATCATCCGACTGCAGAGGTGTAGTCAATGTATTCTAAATCCCCAGGTGACAGGGTTTATTTATAAGTTATCCACACACACACACACACACACACACACACACACATATATATATATATATATATATATATGTCTGTGTGTGTGTGTTTGTGTGTGTGTGTGTGTGTATTATTATTATTATTATTATTATTATTATTATTATTTGCTCTTTTTGAGTTTTCACATCAGCATTAGCTGATGGTCTTTCCCTGGAATCTGAGTGACAGCAAGTCTCTCGGGTCTCCAGAACTCTCCTGAGTATTCTGGCAGATTGCAGCAGTGCAGTGTTCTGAATGGTTTCAATTCTTCCTCTGATTCCCAAACTTTCCAGACCCTTTTCCAATCCTTTGGGACTGTTCCAAGTGCACCAACTACAATTGGTATCACTTTCACTTTCATATTCCATAACTTTTTCAGTTCTCTGGCAAGGTCCAGATATTTGTCCATTTTTTTTTCATTTTCCTTTAGCTTCACCCTGTGATCTGCTGGCACTGCAAAATCCACCAGTTGACAAGTTCTTTCTTTTTTGTTTATCAACACAAGGTCTGGTCTTCTTGCTGGGATAAGGTGATCCGTTTTTATTTCAAAGTGCCAGAGAATTTTATGCGTTTCGTTCTCAAGAACAGATTCTGGTTTATGCATATACCATTTTGTTGTATGGTCAAAATTAAATTTTTTGCATAATTCCCAGTGGATCACCTTCCCAACCCAGTCGTGTCTAGTTTTGTATTCTCGTTGTGCTAGTTTGCTACATTCGCAGAGTATATGGTTTACAGCCTCATTCCTATTACCGCAAAGTCTACATTTACTATTTTGTTGGGTCTTATCAATTTTCGCTTTGATATAGTTTGTCCTTATGGCATTATTTTGTGCAGCAATTATAAGGGAGTCAGTTTCTCTTTTGAGGTTTCCCTTTCTTAACCATGTCCAAGTCTTTTCATGTGCAACCTCTTCTATTTGTCGTTTGAAGCGTCCATATAATTGTTTTTCTTCCCATTTTTGTTTTTTAGTCTTTGTTGTTTTTCTGTTTGTCCATCTGTCGTTTCTACTATTGTTGACCGCCATAAGTAGTTTGTCTTTCCTCTTTCTTGTGTAATCTTCAAGTTGTTGGATTGTGGTTTCTACGCATTCCTCTATGTTGGCAATACCTCTTCCCCCTTCATTTCTTGACACATATAATATATCCCTATCATCTCTAGGGTGGAGAGACTCGTGCATTGTCATTAATTTTCTCGTCCTTTGGTTAATCTGTCTGAGTTCTTCTTTTGTCCATTTTAAGAATAGTCCTGAGTATCTTATAATGGGGACAGCCCATTATTATTATGTATACATTTACTGGCTAATTCATTACCACTGGTTTCAAAGTATTATGTGCTTATCGTCAGACTGATTTTATTTGACCACGTGTCAACCTCGTGTGTGTGTGTGTGCTAGTGAAAAGGGGATACACCCCCTCGCTGATTGGCTGTTACTGACATTAGGCCGCCCCGACGACTTTACTTACTTTACTTGCACTACAGTACATAATTCGTAGGAAACCCACGAATTATATAATACTTTTACAGATCTTGTTTTTCGTTCTGCAGGGTGTCTAGCCACCCTCCTTACCAGACAAAATCTGTGGGGTTACCGGTTTAGTCACCGATAATCCTATTATGAAACAGTATTGGGTTACATGGTACCAGTAGCACATTGAGTGACCCGGCACAGAATCCTGAATTTCCTCTGTTTGACTAAGTTTCGTTTTAATAATCCTATTTTGTTTTCGTGTTTCAATTTGTAGTAAATCAAAGAGACGAATCCAAGAAGACTCAGAAGAAAGTTTTAGTGAAAGTTCCACAGAAAGTGAAGAAGAAGAGGAAATTGTCGACCGACGAGCCGATAACAATGCTGACCTTCCGACGGAATATTGGCAACTTCAAAAATTGGTCAAATATCTCAAGGTGAGACAGAATTTACAACAGGCTTGAAACCGATTTTCCCTGAAGTTTATTTGAAGAAAGTATCTTTCTTTATAGATTTTCTTTCAGAATACAATAACTCGATTGAGAAAGATAAGTAAATATGGTTTACAAGGACTATATGCAAACCTCTCTCTCTCTCTCTCTCTCTCTTCTCTTCTCTCTCTCTCTCTCTCTCTCTCTCTCTCTCTCTCTCCATAGATCAATATATAGATAAGATAGATATCTGATTTATTGATTGATAGATAGATAAATATATAGATAGACAGATTGGAATAGACTGAAATAGATTAGCTATAGGCACTTTTGTCGGTTGCTAGGAATTTTAAAAGCAAATTAAAAATAATCAAATCTATTATTTGAGGTCAAACTTTGTCTAAATCGATAAGTAGTAACATAATAACCATCATTAAAAAAAAGAAAAATATCATTACATATGCAGTTTATTTTTAAAAGATTTAAAACCATTTGTTTTGGTCAATTTCGACGCGATCCGCCATTCAGCCTCTTTTTCGATGGTTTTAAGTGCTTGTTTACAATTTTACTGTAACATTCGCGATTGCAAAAAAATTAACCAAAAATCAGGTAATTATCCGATTTTAATGAAATTTTCAGTATTGATTTAACAATTAATCAATTTTATAATGCATCAGTTATTTTATTTCAAAACTTTAATTTAGTATTTTTGCTATGAAAAATTAATATATAAAATTCATTTAAAATATGAAAATCCTGATATTAAGTTTAAAATGTTATATTTTTAGATTCTAAAAATAAATATCTACTTAATGCAAACCTTATTTTAGGTGCGAAAAGTAATAAGTTTTGAAGTAAAACTCGATTGAAAATGTACCCCCTCCCCTTTTTAAGCAGAAAAAACATCGATGTATAATTTTTTCTTTTATAAAATAATAGCCAATTAAATAATTATCGAAATGATACTCATTTCGATAATTATTTAATTGGCTATTATTACTAAAAAGAAATCTCCAAAAAATTAATTATTTATTATTTTTTTACATTTTATGTTTCGATTTTCGGTACTTATTTCCTCATAGAAGCGCAACCGTAAAAAATGTTTTTTGTTTCTATTTATAACTTTTTATTCTTAACTTTTTTTATCTTTTATCTCATTATTTATACTGTAATTAATACAATATATGACCAATTTGAAAAACATTTTACGCCCCCCAACATAAGGGGGGGGTCAAAATTAAGTGACCTGAAAAAAATGAGAAAGTTTTGAAATAAAATAAATAATGCATTATAAAGATCATTCCTTGTTACATAAACACTGAAAATTTCATTAAAATTCGATAATTTCCTGATTTTTTGTAAATTATTTTCTGTAGGGGGGCTAAAGCAATGCCCTATCTTAGAGGGCATTGGCTAAAGTCATTTTGTCAAAAACGCATTTTAGGCTCAGTTTGCCAGTCCCTAAAATAGATAGATAGATAGATAGATAGATAGATATTATTAACAGACTGAATAGAATCTTAAACTACGCAGGGAGGTTTATTATTCATGTTTTTCTTAAGAACAATCGTGCAGATGGAACTCAATTGGTGTCAGTGGAAATCCGAAATTAGTTTACCGATTCTATTTTCCGGTCAAAGGGAAATAACTCTTATAATATTTTATAAGAGTTATTTCCCTTAGACTATTATTATCCTCATATATAATTTGAATATAAGATTTCTTTTATAAGTTTCAACTTATAAGATTTACTTGCTTTTAGTTTGTTTCTTTTGTTGGTTTGATTGGTTGTTTTTAGTTAGTTTGTTTGTATAATGGCATATCAACACTTGTGGGTTATTTCATGCAAGATCTTATTTTTTTGTATGATTTTTAAGCGAATAGATTGTAGTCAAATTTTGTTTGCTTTGGTTTTATAAACTGGTAGAAATAATTTTAATTAACTTGCAAACAGATCTATATGATGGGACCCTAACAGGTACTACCACTCCAGGTCAGAGTGGACCGTGATAATTGCTCTAATTTAAAATATAAATAACATTAAATTAAAAGTCATTTTGTGAAATTCCAAGTGATACATGGTTTTGTTTTATATATCTTATTATAATGGAGATTTGGTGTTTGTCTGTCTGTCTGTCTTTAACTGAAAATATGTCACTGCTTACATCACAATACCCTCAGGAATTGCATGAGTTTATCAATGAGTACTTAATGTATAGTCAAAATCATTAATACATAGAATTAATCTTATTTATTAACAATATCTCTATGAAAATCTGAGTTAGACTGCTTCAAAACAGTCCATGTTATTAGTGTATTTAAAATCCTGCAATGTGTCTTATATATCACTAAGAAATAAAGGTTCACATAATATATGGTGTGGTTAATTTGCATACTGGTTTTAACAAAACCGGTTTTATAAAGGATTACTTGGTGTTATTGATCTCTAATATTATTGTTTTATTCTCCAGTGTATCAATCCTATAAACGTTTTTGTATAGAAACCATTTAAGATATAATTAAAATAAGTGTAATCTTTTTGTATGCATTCTTATTTGATTTCATTGGTCTTCCTAATTTAATATATTCCATTACATTAAAATTTAATACTTACACCCAGAGGGCACTTATTCTTGCTAGAATCTTTAACTTACTTCAGTGCCCTGGGTATGATGTTAAACTGTTGTGAGGTTTCAATTTAAAAGTGGTGAGGTTCCAATTTTGGAGCTCTAGGGAGTGTGGATTACCCTTCATTGCCATTAACCCCAGGTTCACTCTGACCTGGAGTGGTAGTACCTGTTAGGGTTGCACCTAAGGGCTAAATTGATTTTTTCAAAGAGTTTTAAAAAGTGTGTTTAAAAAAATAGTGTAAAAATCAATGAATAAAACAAAAATGTCTTTGGCATAAAATAACCCAACAAGGGTTGACATGTCATAAAAACCAACCAACCAACTTAACTTATTTCAATCTCTTATCATTGGAATATTGCTCTGCACTTTCATGGATTAAGCACTGTAATAATGTTGCTAGTTTTGTGAGTGTGTCTTAACTTACATTTTAAATTTTGTCTAAAAGTAAGTTTAACAATCTTAATCGCATAAGCAAGAGGCTATCAGTTGCCAGGCACCATTAACTTCATGTCTTTCCTACCCTAACATTGATATATATATATATATATATATATAGTGTGAACAAAAATTATTTTTAAGACAATCAGGAATATTTCTTGTTTGTTGTTTAATCTCAACTAGTTTCGACCTTCGGTCATCTTCATTATTATTTGAAGAAATTGTTGATACATTATAGAAAGGGAGCATTATAGAAGAGTTATAAATGTTCAAGTGTTATAGTGGGTTTAACATGCTGTTTAAAATCCGTGTAGGCGAGTGTGTCTGATAGTAGCATGTTCATTCGTTGTTGAAAAACCTCTATGAGGTAGTTTGTTTTTTGGATGCTCTTATATATGTGAGGGAGGGGGTTCATGGGCGTTGTGTGTATGACTGTATGTGTATACATGTATATGATTGTATTGTGTATATATGTATATGTATGTGTGTGTTTACATATACTGTGTGGGTGTGTGTGTATGTGTGTATACATGTATATGTATGTGTGTGTTTACATATACTGTGTGGGTGTGGGCGCGTGTCTGTATCACAGTACTGTGTGTTGACTTCTAGATTTTTAATTGGGTCAGGAGTGGCTTGTTTATGTTTGATGTGTGTGTGTCAGTGCTTGTTTATTTGGTGACCTCACCCTCGTAGGTGTAGACAGTTTTATTATTCAGTTAGAGGATTTGTTTTATGATTAAAGCCGTGTGGATGAAAGGTTTTTAATGTTTGTATCCATCTGTATTCGTGCTTCTCTATTACCGTTTTGGTGTCAGTGTTTGTTAGAATTCTTTCAATGAGCGTAAACTTGCGTCTCTATTAAAATCGTGATCTTCCAATCGGAAGTGTTGTTCTATTGGAATGAGCTTATCATAGTCTGTATTTTTATTCTGTGTCTGTAGTGTTAAGTCTGAAGTAAAATTCCCATTCAGATATGCAAGAATATGCATCCTCAGGGCATAAGTATTTAAGTTTTAATAATAAAAATTAATTTTGCCATACCATAGTTTAAGATCACAGTTTGTCCTATTTTCCATAGCAGGAGAGAAATATTTGGTTTCATACCTTTCCCTAGAGTATTAGCACTATATAAAATGGGGACAAAATCATACAGGATTTGAACTCATGTCACTGTCCATGTTCTTCAACAAAAATAATTACACCATGGGTGCATCTACAAAAATAAGTAGAAGAGGTCTTTTAGTATCAGTGACCTCTTATCCTCAAATGGAGGATCCATTGACCCTGACCTTTTATTGAAGAATCCATTGACCTCTTACCCATTGCTGAAGGATCCAATTCCCTATTAGCCTCCATGGAAGGATCTAATGACCTCTTAATCATTGTTAAAGGATCCATTTCCCTATTAGCCTCCATGGAAGTATCTAATGACCTCTTAACCATTGTTGAGGATCCAATTCCCTATTAGCCTCCATGGAAGTATCTAATGACCTCTTAACCATTGTTGAAGGATCCAATTCCCTATTAGCCTCCATGGAAGGATCCAATAATCATTGGATTTCTTATCCATTCTTGAATGATCCAATGACATCTTAAAGCCACAATTAAAGGATTCAATGACATTTTCAAAGTATCCAATGACCATTATTGAAGGATCTAGTGAACTCTGATCCAGCATTGAAGGATACTTAAGTTAATTAATTACGTTAGTCAAATAAAGTCAAAAGTGGATGCATATGCTGTAATGGTAATTATCAAAGGAAATGGACGGTGACACGAGTTCAAATCCTGGATAATGCTGTTTGCATTTCATATAGCGCTAATACCCTTGGGAAGGGTATGCATCCAACTAGTAGGGCAAACTAGGATCCTGAACTTAGGCAACCAGTCTAGAAGGAAAAACTCTAAATTCAAACCTGTTAAACTCTGCCATAGATGTTGGAGTTTTAAGTATATAAGGCATGCATCAATGGGTCACTTCTATTTATAGACTCGCCGAGTGTCACGTGACCATCCTATTGTCAAATCACTAGCAGTGCTGCTGCTGCTGTTGTTGTATTTATACTAGCCTGATTCTAACTTTAGATCATTACTACTTGGATTTTTGTGGACAACGGAACGTAGTGCTATACCACCGGATACTTATTGACTTATTTACTTATTTTAAAGTCCCTTTAACATCTGGCCAAGGATGGCGACTAGATACTCAACAATAGAAATTGACCATGCATCATATCCGGTTCATACACAGGGGTTGAATACAACAAAAAAAATAATTTCAAAAATTTATCAATATTTTTATTTTCCAGGTCAGCAATCAGACTGCCACAGTGATATTTCTGTGTTGTATGCGGGACTTCAACCTTGCTCAAGAGACATGCCAATTAGCAATTCGTGACTTGGGTGGATTGGAACTGTTAATTAACCTTTTGGAAACGGATGAAATCAAGTGTAAGGTAAGATTGTTTGCCAGATCTTTGCCCATACTGCAGGTCTCCCTTGTTCATGACACCAATGTTGTCCGAGGAAATGGAAATATGCCATTAAACAAAGAAGGTAAACCAAAGCAGTGACTCAATTACATTCACTTTCAGAGTAATACTCTTGGGAAAGGTATGAATCCTTCATGTTGCATACTGGGGTTTTTACTTTACGAAATCATTCATATAACGTTGTATACCCTTCTTACTTTTTACTCTGGTCGTATTTCTTCTGGCCGGCTTTGGTTCTATCTTCTAACATCTTGGTCTGGTATATCTTCTAAGGTCTGGTCTTCTACTGAGGACTTCGGTTCTGGTTTCAATATAAACAATTAAATCAAACAAATTAATGACAAATAAACAAAACAACTGAAAATATTTTTTTTACTTATAACTTAAAGTTTTAAAATATATTTCATAAAGATTAATTCCTCTTTTGATGCCCAGGCTTTCATTGTTGCCAAACTGCCCTAGCAACTGCGGCTGTAGAATATGCCAACGGAACCTCTACAGAGGGGTAAGACACCCCTCTTAATGGGGCCACCGGTTGGCCATGGGTGGGGATACTTAAGGACAGGATTGTGTCGACTGAGCGGTCTGTGACACAGTTACTAAGTGATCTCATAACATGCAACACTTTGGCCTATACATAGGCTAGACGGGTCTTGGGAAAGGTCCCATCCAGTCAGTCTGCGGGTCAGGTCAAGCCATCCTTCAACGATCCAATGACCTCTTATCCTCCATGGAAGGATCTAATGACCTCTTAACCATTGTTGAAGGATCCAATTACCTATTAGCCTCCATTGAAGGATCCAATGATTTCTTAACCATCCTTGAATGATCCAATGACCTCTTAAACCACCATTAAAGGATTCAATGACATCTTACTCATCCTCAAAGTATCCAATGACCATCATTGAAGGATCTAGTCAACTCTGATCCAGCATTGAAGGATATTTCAGTTGATTAATTACATTAGTCAAATAAAGTGGAAAGTGGATGCAGTGGATAATGCTGTTTGTATTTCATATAGTGCTAATAACCTTGGGAAGGGTATACATATCACTGTATTCTTCAAATTGCACTTATGGTAAACACCCTTTTTTATCATATAGGTGCTAGAAGGCAGTGGCTGAGACTCAGTTACCAGTATTTATTAATACACATGAAGTTGATAAAAATTATTTCTACCAATTTATTAATACTCATGAAGTTAATAAAAATTATTTCTACCAATTTATTAATACACATGAAGTTGATAAAATTATTTCTACCAATTTATTAATACTCATGAAGTTAATAAAAATTATTTCTACCAATTTATTAATACACATGAAGTTAATGAAAATTATTTCTACCAATTTATAATACACATCTACCAATTAATAATACACATGAAGTTAATGAAAATTATTTCTACCAATTTATAATATTGAAGTTGATAAAAATTATTATTTATTAATACACATGAAGTTAATAAAAATTATTTCTACCAATTTATTAATACACATGAAGTTGATAAAATTATTTCTACCAATTTATTAATACACATGAAGTTGATAAAAATTATTTCTACCAATTATTAATACACATGAAGTTAATAAAAACTCTTTCTACCAATTTATTAATACACATGAAGTTAATAAAAATTGTTTCTACCAACTATTTAGTATACATGACATTAATGAAAATTGGTTCTTAAACAAATCATATATGAAAAAATAAGTGTGGAGGAGTATGGTGCAATGGTTACCATCGTAGAAATGGCCCCATTGGAAAAGGTATGAATCCAACAATTTTCCCTCTAGCTATGGGTAAATAATAGGGCAGACTAGGCTCTTTAACCTTGGTTAGGCAACCAGTCTAGGAGAAGGAAAACCCTGAATTCAAATCTGTTAGACTCCACTGAAGAAATTGATCTTGTGTCGGATTCTGCTATTGTGAAGGGGTTGGTATATATATATATATATATATATATATATATATATGTGTGTGTGTGTGTGTGTGTGTGTGTGTGTGTGTGTGTTTCATTCACATACAGTCCTGTTTTGCTGTTTCATGGCTCATCAGTGGACTAGACAAGGCAGGCTGCTCCAGGTATATATATATATATATATATATATATATATATATATATATATAATAATAATAATAAAGTCATCCACAGGCACGTGTTTCGGCATTTCATGTCTTCAGTGTGGCTAGACACAACTGCCCTTGGGTAGGGTCGAACTCAGACTGACAGCATGGTAGTCCGATATCTTATCCCCTCGCCCACTGACAGCTGATGCGGGGACTGGTGTTTTTAAACTATTAAGTACATAGGAATGTATTTTTGGTCACTGAGAGATCAAATTTCCAGAGAAATGATCATTGCTTATTTGCTTAGTAGTGAGAGTTAATTTAAATTACCAATTAGAGAGCTCATTACCGAATCAGGATGGTTGATATGCCATTTAACCAAACAATCTACCAACCATTATTGCTAGATTGTATAACTTTCACTTGAACATAATTATTTTCATATACTGGTTCCTTAAAAATATTATTAAATTCGAATTATTCAATTAATTATTTCATTTTCACTTAATTCGCCCTTTTTTTTTTCAAAGCATTAACCCGAAAGAAAAATAGTCAATTTGAGTTTAGTTTTCACGAGATGACTGGATTTGTATACATTTGTCTAAACATTTCCTGTGATCGGCAGTGGAAGAGTTAAGTCTTACAGAGGTTATCAGAGTGGAGAAGGTCGGAAGGGGCATGTATTATTGCTCTTTCTTTCCTTCTTTCATGTATATATAAATACCATTCTTTCTTTTCCCGGTGACACACACATTACGCTCCTAGATAGATAGATAGTGGGTGGAGCACTATAACCTTAAAGAGAGTTGGGTATCAGAGTGGAGAAGGTCAGAAGGTAGATGTGTTGTCACTCCTTTCTTTCTTTCTCTTCCTTTTTTTTATTGGATATACAAACATCATTATCTCTTTTCCTGTGACACACACCTTATGCTCCTAGATACATATGTAGTATTGTCGATCTTTCTTTCCTTTCTTTCTTTCTTTCTTTCTTTTTTTCATTTCATTCTTTCGTTTTTTTTATAGTTCCACTGTATCAGACTACATATTTATTTATTCCTCTTATTATTGTCCTATTTTTCTTTCATAACATTAAATTAAAAGACCTTGTTACGTCAAATCACTCTCGTAATTAAAACAATAAGCCTTCTCTCAAGATTCTATCTTATAAACCTTTATTTTCTATTAGCCGAGCTGCCTGGGATTTAAAATAAAATAAATTTAAATAAATTTAAATAAATCTCTTATCTATATTTATATAGAGATTGATTAAAAAAATGAGGTTATTTCCTATAAATCTAACATAAACAAAGGGGAACCACTCTTTACTGATAAATTATTTATTTATTTTCCCATTAAACTAACCCTAAACCCTAACCCTAACCCTAAATCCTAACCCTAACTCTAATCCTAAACCCTAACCTTAACCCTAACCCCGTCTTCTTTTTTCCTAGTAGATCAATAAATAAATAAATAATTTATCAGTCAAGAGTGGTTCCCCTTTGTCTATGTTAGAATTATAGGAAATAACCAAAAATGATTATTTTTCTATACATTTGTTTTATTATCTTTTATACTTTATATATTCTTTTTTTTAATTGTTTATCTATATTATTATTCTTATCTATAAATTTCTTTTATTTGTTTTTTATTATTTTTATCCTTTAATTTGTTTTATTTTTAACCATTTTTTATTTAATTAACTTTTTAATATATCATTGATATTTAGCTTTTTTTTTAATGAAAAATGAGGGGTAAAAAGGTTTTAACCACTTCTCTCGGACATAAACAGAGTGTGGATTTCATTGAACTTTGGTCTTTCCTAGTCTCCACCAATTCTCCTTTATAAAAGGACATGTGCTTCATCGTTGTACAAACAAACATACAGACAGACAATCTTTCTTCTATGTATACAGATAATGTAATAGGGTCTCTCGTCACGCGGTGTACACTGATAACTTCACAAGATGTATTCTATTCTTTCATCCTTATCTGATAAAGCAACACCTTTTCGGATATTTGATACACAAAATCGTCCTGATATCTGATAATCTTCCACACCCTAAAATCAAATTAATCAGCTTCATGACTCTGCTGAATTGCTATCGACCCGTCGATATGAAATTCAATTTACTAGGTCATCATTTAACCGATTGAAAATCAATAATTAGTTTTATATTCTTATCGTCTTGTAATATTCCTTTAGTCGAAGAGATGGAAAACTCTGAATTCAAACCAAATGTAAAAGTAAAAAGTAAAGTCGTTGGGGCGGCCTAAAATCGGTATCAGCCAATCAGTGAGGGAGTCTATCCCCTTTTCACTAGCACTAAACCAAGGAGAATTGTCTTTGGCATCTGAGGTGAAGCGCCACACCTACCATCAGCTCCTTACTTTACCGCACAAGGTCCCTGTGCTACTCATACGCTGAGTTGGCGGACCGGAATCGAACTAGGAACCATGTGGTTTCTAGCCGAACGCTCTACCGACTGAGCTAACCCGGCCCTAAAAGTATTGACCTGTTGGAGGCGATTATAGGTGTTGGGTAAATGATAATTGGTTGAATATATCTTTCCTTCTTCGGCAACGTCCAAATATAATGAATATTCAAGACGAAGTTATTAGGATAGTTTATTGCCTCAGTAAATTTAATAGAAGTATAAGATGGAAATGTTCTTATATGTTGTTAGAAGGTTCAAAGTAACCTTCCAACGTGGGTACATATGTGTACATAGATTAATCCGACAAAGAAGTTATATATAATAACAAACATAGACTTTACTTTGTGAACATGTGGAGAAAATACATACTCATGACAAGGTATAGGAAGCACGGAGGTTTTGAAGGATGCAGTATTTTGGCAGCCAACAACTGATGCAGACTTCAGCAGCTCTGAGCATGAAAAAATGTTTCAAAAAGCCATGTAAGCTGTGCTGTTTTCTGACTTTGTAGGCATGTGTTACATGTGTTATATATATCTGTTTTGATTGTATAAAATTCCACTAGAAATAATAAAATCCTGCTCTCTTTGGTTTAGAAGAAAATTAACTTTCTATTTTAAAAAATTGTTTGGGGTACAAGATGAGAATGTTCTTATTATACGTTAAAAGATTCAAAGTAACCTTCCAATGTGGGTACATATGTGTACAGGAATTAATCCGACAAAGAAGTTATATATAATAACAAACATAGACTTTATTTTGTGAACAAGTTTGAGAAAATACATACATAGCAGGTATACATATACTCATGACAAGGTACAGTAAGATATAGAGAACAAATACATAAACATACATAAAGAATGTAGGACTAAGTCCTAATAGAGTGATACAGAGTTACTTGTAGAAATAAGTCACTTACTGATAGTTTGCGGGGGGGGTGCAAACCCATGTGCAGTGGTTGCGGGACCTAGAAAAAAAGAGAGATTTTATACAATAACCCCCCTCCCCCTATGGGCGGAAACCTGCCACAAGGGAAGATAACCCCATTGGACTCATGTCCATCCCAACAGGAAGAAATACAGAAATGACAGACGATACAAAGAAGCTTACCAATACTTGTATATTGTGAAATAGCCATTGATAAGTAAAATCTTAAGGCCGCTGGTTTTATATATTTACCAAACCCCTCCGTACGAACAGGACGTGACACAAGGTCAATTTCTTAAGCGGAGTTCAACAGGTTTGAATTCAGAGTTTTCCTTCTCCTAGACCGGTTGCCTAACCAAGTTAAAGAGCCCAGTCTGCCCTACTATTTATCCATAGCTGGAGGGAGAGTAGGATTCATACCTTTCCCAAGGGTATTAGCGCTAAGTGAAAATACATTACTATTTACCTATAGCTGGATTCATACCATTCCCAAGAGTATTAGTGTTATGTGAAATGCAAACAGCCTCATCCAGGATTTGAACTTGTCTTACCATGTCCATTTTTTATGATGATGACCATTACACCATGAGCACCTCAACAAGTGGTTGATATTTTTTTTTATTACCTTTTAGTATCAATAGATTTTTTTTATTAGATGTTTGTGTGAAAAAGTTCTTGATAAAGAAAGAAAGAAAAGATCTTTACAATTTACTTGAAGCATTGCGTGTATATTTGGTTTATAGATTGATTTTGGATGTTTATGTTGAGTTTTTTTTCTCATATAAAGGTGTGTGATTGATTCCCGCTCCTACTTATAGACTCGGCTAGATCATGTGATCTATACCTTGGCCAATCAACTGGCAGTATTCTGAGGCTGATACAATACTTAAACCGACCCTACTGGTCATAATTACGTTGACATTCATGGACGACAGACATAGGATTAAATCACTGGACCTTTACCAATACGCAGGATAGGACTTATACGCTTACCAAACGATTCCATAACTCAGGACTTACTTACTTTAAGTCCTTTTCAACTGGCCAAGGATCCATTTCCCATGACTTTAACCATTACACCACGTGCTTCCCACTGATTAGAGACTAAAGCATGACACTTACTGGTTTAAGCATGTTCACACATGCCATGCAGATGGTAAAGCCCCCCTGTCCTGTGGACAGTCGACACAACTGGTGTGTGTTACCTCTGCGAAGGTTGGAGGCTCTAAGAGAATTTGACCTTGGTGCTTCCACCGCCTGTCACGCCACCTAGCGCCTAACCGATGATAAAACTAGAGATTAGCTAACATGACGGTCACACAAAAAAAGTTTTAGGTTAATATTCTATGCACATTGTAAATTACTCCCCATCACACACCACCTCAAAAACGAAAGATTTGTAAATTTTCAAAGATTTATATAATAAATACATTCTCTGGAGTTCTCTTAGTAATGACAGACTTTTTTTTTATGTTCATAGCTCTAGTTGTTATGAGAACGGAGACAGATTGTCAAAAATTAATTTAGCGAATTTATAAAGTTTTCAGAAGAATATGTATTCATGATTTTCAAAGGACTGAAGACAAATGCAAGCAAACCCATCCATGATTTGAAATCAGATCGCCAATTCTATTTCTTACGACAATAACCGTTACGCAAGCGATAACCGTTACGGTAAGCGTGCTTGAGATTTTGTGTGTGTGTGTGTCTGTGTGCGTGTGTGTATGTTATTGGATGTACATGTGACTGTGTGTTATTGTCTGTGTGATTGTGTGTTTGAGAATGATTGCGTGTGTAATTATGTGTGTGTTTGTGTATGTGTTTATGTGTATGTGTGAGTATTTTGTGTATGTTTGCCTGTGTGATTGTGTATGCAATTGTGTATATGTAATTGTGTGTGTTGTTTGTGCGTGTGATTGTGTGTGTGTGTGTGTGTGCGCGCGCGCGCGATTGTGTCAGTGTGATTGTGTGTGTCTTTGATTGTCTGCGTTTGTGTGATTGTGTGTTAGTGTGATTATATATATATTTACCAACCCCTCCGCACGAGCATGATGTGACACAAGGTCAATTTCTTAAGCGGAGTTCAACGGGTTTGAATTCAGAGTTTTCCTTCTCCTAGACCGGTTGCCTAACCAAGGTTAAAGAGCCCAGTCTGCGCTACTATTTATCTATAGCTGCAAGGAGAGTAGAATACATACCTTTCCCAAAGGTATTAGCACTAAGTGAAATGCAATTATCACATCCAGGATTTGAACTCGGGGCGACGAGTCCATTTCCCATGACTTTAACCACTACACCACGCGCTTCCACGTGTTAGTGTGATTATATGTTCGTAGGAGTGCTTGTGTTTGTATGATTACATTTCTGTGTGTTTGTTAATGTGTGCGCGCATGCGCATGCGCATGTGTATATGATATCAAGCGGAAAATACCAAAGAATATATTTTCAGTTCTTATTCCAAAATATCTTGAACTAATGTTAGTTTTGGCTGAGGGTGACGACTGCCTTCATCATACGTGTGGCTTTTTCCCTTTTTTTTCTGGTTGTGGCAGACTTGACAAACGAACGGCTTCCAACTGCAAAGAAAAATAACGATGTATCCATACAGCGCACCTTTTTTGCTCAAATTCGCAACAAAGTCGGTGTTCGCATAAACGGTGCCAGGTCCTGTTTGTCTTGTCTGAGATACTAGCAGAAGGTATCTACCTATCCACGCCCCCCACTCAATAGTATTGAGATATGAGAACGAGGTCGGTTTGGCATAGGGCGCCCCGCAGGAAGCTTGCCTCTAAATGGCTGAAAAGATTGCTCAGTTCCATCAGCCTTCTACTTCAGGGGTGCCTCAGGCGCCAGCCAATTACCCCGTACTCATTTTGGGGCGAGGTGTCAGGTGCTGTCTGATGGTACAGGCAGAAGGAGGCTGTATGGAAGCCTTGACACGTAACCTTCTTTCTATCCAATCAAATACGTTCTGTTCAGGAATATTCTGACATCAAAATGGCGTTTTCTTTATTTGTTTTTCTTTTTTTTCTTTTCTTGTTTTCCTTTTCTTATTTGAAATAGCTTATCTTTCATTAAGGATGGTAAGAAATGAATCATATCTATGTTGTAAGTAACGTGATATTAAGAAAATATATTGTGTCTCGTGAAGTTTATCGGAGATTAAACATTCCACGGTCATGTAGGAAGACTGACCAAAACTTCAGCGGTTACTACTTATATTTCCTATTGTCATTTGCTAGAAATAGACGTGACGTCAGAGCTGTATCTCGATAAATCAGAAACACTCCCACACGGTTTGAGGACAATAGCAATTCTTTTTCTCTCTTAAAAGGACCGGGACTTTGCTCAAGTACTCAACAGTAGCTTTTCCGGTGAATTCTTCTACTATAAACAAATCAATTGTATAAGCAATGTAGTGGTTCATGTCTTTAAATTGTCTGAATTCATGTCTAAATTGTTGGGTATTCATATTGTTATAGGTGATACACCCTATTGACTAATGGAATGCGCCGATAGGTTACTATAAATAACACGGACAATTGTGGCTTAGCAGTAAGCCAATGCGAGCAAGCCAATACTCTATTGTCGGACGTAGTTTTCCACATCTCTCTATTGTATTTGTCTACTTTCTGTTAATACATTTTTCTACTTTTGTTACCCATCGTTTTGTTCTTATTTGACCCCTTAAAACCTCACAACACATATGTTGTGTGCGATGAAAGAGTACTGGTCTATTGGTTTCTTTGTTTTAATGCCATAACAAGCTAAATGCCAAAGCCATTTTTGTAGAAGGATAGTAAGGGTACTATTTAATCCATAAATGAGGGGTTTCATACCTTTCCCAAGAGTATTAGTCCGAAAGTGAATGTAATAGCGCGAATGTCGGAGCCCATCATGTTAGCCATTACATCACAAGGACTCCCCCCCCCCCTAACTGGTCAAGAAGAAAGGAAAACACTCTGAATTCACAAATTGTTGTTCAGAGAATCTGCAACATTCTGGTGAACAAATCTTCTGCAATCAGCTCATCTACAACGTGTGGCTGGTCCTAGACAGTTTTACAAACCTTGAAAACTTTCTATTTTTGTATAGACTTAACATATGAGTCTCCATTTAAACTGCATGATGGGATTTTTTCCGAAAATTGTTGAACATAATTTTAGTGAATGGAAAAATACTTAATTTGATTGAGTATTTTTTTTTTATAAAAATTATATTATTGATCAACATAAGGTATTTTGTGCGGTCAGAAGGGGCTCTTTAGCCTTGGCTGGCAACCCATCTAGGACAAGGAGAAGTCCGATACGAAACTTCCGCTGCCTACCGGGTTTACCTCATCCAAAGGAAAGGCTAAGGGAGTAAACCCCGAATACAAATCCGGAGCCGGAGTCCCTAAGGTGGTGTGATGCTGAAATTCAATGTTACCCAGCAACCCCTGCGACACTACTAAACTGCATTGGCTTCTTACCTTTCCTTTGAATCATAGCAGCAGTGTGGAGAGGGGGGATTTGCTGCTTGGGCAACAGTACATCCTCCATATGAACCCGCCCAGGTTACGTAGTTCCAATAAAAGAAAATTGGACACTACTCCATCGTCTCTCGCAGACAGAAGGATGCCAACAACATATGAGGGTGTGCTGAAAAGTTCATATGATAATATTATCGTCTGCTGTTGATAGTTATTTGTTTGACCATTTTTGAACATTTCTAACGATACGAGGGCCTGTTTTGTTTAGTCTGGGGTACTGGCAGGGGGTAACTTGTAACCCCACCGACTCCAACTCGATGGTGTTGTGATGTGACACAAGGTCGGTTTAATGTGGATACCCTACAAGGCATGTGTGTGATTGTGCGTGTTTATATGTGTGTATGTGATTCTATGTGTATGTCTGTGTGTGATTCTGTGTGTTTGTGATTCTCTCTCTCTCTCTCTCTCTCTCTCTCTCTCTCTCTCTCTCTCTCTCTCTCTCTCTCTCTCTCTCTCTCGTGTGTGTGTGTGTGTGTGTGTGTAATTATTTGTATGTTTATGATAACATCTGACTGTGTAATTGTTTGTTTGTGTGTGGAGTTTGTGGGGGGAGCTGTAATAAAGTATGTAAATGTCTGATTATTATTATTATTATTATTATTATTATTATTATTATTATTATTATATCTAAAAAAAAAAAAAAAAACAAATACGAACATGCGAGAAAAAAATTATATAAAACTTGCTAAATCAATTTTTCTATACTCGCTCTGAGCATTCTACAGCTGACACAATCATTCGCTCATATATATATATATATATATATATATATATATATATATATATATATATCAAAATTATTGTAATACGATCCAACTATAAAATAAGTAGCCCACATTTATAGGTAAATCTTTTTCCCGTCTTGTTTTTGTTGATGACCGACCCACGTGTGGTTGATACATTATAATGCAATAGGGTCCTCATATTAGTTGAGGATGGGCCGAGTGTTGCTTTTTAAAACCGTCAAGAAAATTGGCCCCGAAACGGTTTGCACACTTTCTCTTCTGAGGAGCCTATTTCAGTTGTAAACATCGTTTGTTTTTTCATTATATCTTATTCATACTGTCGGATTAATTTCCATTTTATTTTCACATACTTGTCCATGAAAAAACTTTACATTTGAATGTTTACCCCTTTTTGATGATATCCATTAACACCACGGATTTACCTATAAATGTGGGCTACTTATTTAACAGTTGGATCGTATTACAATAATTTTGATATTCCATATACACTTTTATACATATATATATATATATATATATATATATATATTATATATATATATATATATATAAGATCTGTGGGGTTCTTAGTGATTTTTTACAAATGTAGTACGATCGTCTAGGAAGGATTGTAACGTGGAATTAATATCGGACCGTTATAAATGGACGAATATATCACCTTTACTAATTACAATTCGATAATTTTCGCGGAACGCTTTGGCGGTTTATCTAATGTGTTATTTAGAAGTGTGGATTGTATATTATTATTGTACCAACTTTTATGTCTTCAGCTTTTAACTGATCACCGAGGCCGGGATGGGCTGTAATTTCTTTTTTGACAACATACATTAAACAAAATCAGTTTTAGTTTGCAAGTGGGAGTTTTAACATTCATTTTATATGCGTAAAACCTCTACGCCTCAGTGGCTCCACAGTCACGTGATCCTTAACTTATATATCTACACTAGAGACGAATACCAATGGCCTACGCGTTCAAACATGACGTCACGCCCACCTAAAACTCATTATCGGTCCAGAACTCCGAAACATAGGAGCGCCTATGTCCTCGAAAATGACCGAAGATGGACGAAATTACCTGTATTCGAGCTACCCAGAGATGTTGGATAATTTTTAAACTGCCTACAACCACATTTAGGACATCACGCACATGTACACGTGTGTGTATGTCTGTACACGGATGTAAAATTGCAACACTTGAATTAGTGTTTTCAAAATACGGAATATACAAATAAGCACTTAGATCGCATACATATATACTGTATATTATAAGACCCTGGATATAGAACACTGTAATCAATTCACATCCGGGTTTTTACAATATACTCCTATGCTTCATCAAATTTAAGATTCACAGAAGACTAATGACATATATAATAAAAAATAAAACTTGACTGAAATTTATCTCTCCATAGCAATTCAGTTAAATTTATAAACTAAGCGCTCATACACTTCACATAAATTACGCCTTTCTCCCTTCAATGTATATTCGTTTCTTTTTTACAATAAAACCACTTGTATTCTGATGACGCTAGACCTCAGGTGAAACATGTCAATATATATATATATATATATATATATATATATATATATATATATATTATATATATATATATGAATAGAGAATGAGTGAGAAAAGTATTGGCATGAAAAGGTGCTCAATGCTAATAAAGCAGAGCAGTTTATAATCAATTGTAATATTATGGATTTGGACTCATAACTTAAAGTTTCATGGTTATGCAATCATCAGATGAGTCAAATGGTTCAGATTATATATATATATATATATATATATATATATATATATATATATATATAGGTTAAATTATTATTATTGTTGGAGAATTGATTATAGAGGGCTCAATTACTTATGTAAGAGCTTTATTTATTTATTTATTTATTTATAATTAATAATACAATTTAAAAGTCGGTCCTACCATTGGTTTCTGAATAACACTTTTTCGAATAACACTGACGACGAATAACACCGAAAAAGTGTTATTCAGAAACCAATGGTAGGACCGACTTTTAAATTGTATTATTAATTATATATATATATATATATATATATATATATATATATATAATTGTATTGATTAAATATTGTAAAAAATCGGAGACGCATGGTGTAATGGTTATCGACGAAAGAAATGGACTCGGCGACATGAGTTCAAATCCTGGACGATGCTGTGTACATTTCACATAGCGCTGATATCCTTGGGAAAGGGGTGCATCCCAACCATTCACCAGCTTCTTTAACCTTGGTGTAGCAACTAGTCTAGGAAAAGGAAATCTTTGAATTGAAACCGTTAAGCTCCGTTTAATAAATTGGACTTGTGTCGCGTCCTGCTCGTGCAATGAGGTTGGTAAATACATAAAATAAATCAGGATTCTTTTTTCTTTAGAAACTACGTTTTGATCGAGTTGTTCTCCGGTCTTCTTAGGATTATCTGCTCGCGTGGAGGGGTTGGTAAATGCATATACAAATCTAGTAAAAAAATCTTCCTAATTTCAGATTGGTGCCCTGAAAATACTGAAGGACATATCGAGCAACAACCAAATCCGTCGTTCCATTGCCGATCTGGGAGGTCTGCAAACAATGGTAAAGATTTTGCAGGAGAATAATAAAGATCAGAAGTGTTTGGCTGCTGAGACAATAGCGAATGTGGCCAAATTCCAGCGAGCTCGAAGAACTGTTCGACAACATGGCGGAATTAAAATGCTGGTAAGTTAAACAGGAAAGTAATTTATTCTCATTAAAAGAAAAACATGTTACTGCATGTATATGTTGGTTAGGCTTTTTCTTACGTCTGCTGCTATTGTTACATAATGAACAGGGTATCCTATTCATTTTGTAATTTAGTGTAATATTTAAATTCAAAAGTTAACGCTTAATTCTGGAAAAGAGTCATGGAAAATCCAGGACATACCAATATTTTTCCGTCTATTTTTTACTTCTTTAAGAATGTATTGGTCTATATAAAGTAAATCATGGGTTCCTCTTTTTCCCTTGCAGTATCCTTTCTGTTCTTCCGGGAGAAGTTTCCGCCAATTGAGTGAAAAGTATATTTCTTCTTTTATAACAGCGGTCAGAATTTTCCACATCATGGGTAGACAAGTTATTGGTCTATAATTGCTAGGGACGTTTCCTTTTTGTGAGTCTTTCTGGATTAGTGTAGTTATCCCTTTTGTCATCCATTCGGGTACTTCGAGGTTTTGACACACAGCTTCTGACCCCTGATTGACTTGTTGCGTGACATTCTCATTAGTGGAAGATGTCACGTGACTTAAATCGGTGGGAAAGGTGTTGAGTTGAGAAGACCAGCGTGACCAGGCACGTCTTCTGAGTTCTTTTTCGCGCGTATAAAAATGTTGGGTCTCATGAAATAAAGATAGAATTTTTTTTTCAATCGATGTTTTCGAGTTCATACGAGATATATGAGCCGAGACGAAAACGAAACCCGAGACGAGAACCCAGAAAATGAAGGGAGAACTCAACCTGGCCAGATAGACGAAAAGACTAAACTGAGATAGAAGTAGAAGATAAGAACACTGACAGCATTGGATATCTTGTAATTCTTGCCCGTATTGGGAATCCTTCTTGAATCGGGTCGGGTATCTGCTTTCTTCGACCGGTAGTGTCTCTCTCTCTGTGTTCCATCTTTCTGTTTTTTATCTTAGAGACAGCATGGAGATATATTCTTGTATACACATTTTTTATTCTCTCGATACATTCTTAACCTGCACGCGCGTGGGGAGAAGTATCAGAGACAGAAACACAGGTCTTGCTCTAACGGACCACTAACCCTTACTCTACAAAATTATAATTCTACGTGACGTGATCTTCTATGCCAATGAGAGGCCCCGTTCCAGATTACCCTGAGGTAACACTGTCAATCAAATTTTCAGTGATCTTTAACCGTATTACTTTAATATTACCCTACACTACTTTCTAAAAATGATAAGCTATGCCTATCCATTATCTAAAACCTATATAGCGTTATCGAACTCTAATTATCTGGAACTAAGTAATCGCACATCAGAAATCGGCTATATGCTTGTAAAATCTACACTGTGCATAAGTCACAAGGCTGCAGACATTTGAATTAAGAGTTGTGGTTGTTGTTCTAGACTGGCTGCCAACCAAGGCAAGTGAGCCTAGTGTACCCAGCTATTTAACTCATTGTTGGGTGGATTGATATAAAGCAAACTGGGATAAACCTAGCAGAGAAATATGATTTAGAGATATCTTAAGAATATTTACTGATTCGATGGAGCCCTTATTTCTCCGTAGTTGAAGGCAAATTGTCGGACAAAGAAGGAACAACACAAAAGTAAATGCAGACACTTGTATTGACAAAAAATTACATAAATTGTTGCAAATTTAATGATATTTGCTACAAGACTTATCTGTGGAGGAATTTCTTGAAGTACTGGAGATAACACAGTTTTCTTCTCGTCGTTGGGAAATGTAGTTAAGACGCTTCGTCTCGGTATTTGTTCTTTTAGTCAGTGTGCTGTCGTACCGGCCTTTCTGCAGTATGCTGATACAATGCCTTAGACGGAATCTGGTTGTAAGGTCCTGAGGTAAGTGGGTCCTGGTTTTGGGCTAAGTAAGTGAGAGCGTTTCTTTTGACGTCTCTCTCCAGTAACGGTTCTTCGATAAGTATCCCTGTTTTGGGGCTAAGTGAGAGAAAAAGCTTGTTTTGACGTCTCTCTCTCTCTCTCTCTCTCTCGTAACGGTTCCCTGATAAGTCGGCCCTGTTTGGGCGAAGTGATGAGCGCGTTTCTTTTGACGTCTCTCTCTAGTAACGGTTCGCTGATAAGTGAAGTTTTTGGTATTTTGCGCCAACATACGATGTTGGCATCCGCCCCCTGGTGGCAGGGGGAGATAATTAACTAAGGAATTTCCGATAATCTACGAGATATTTCGAATAATATACAACAGTTTCTTTTTATCCTTTGTAACCGTTCACATTAATTAGCGCTAATGTATTCACGCCATCATAGCCATGTTGTTCTATGTCTGTTATTATCAATTATATATATATATACACACGCATGCACATATATACATATGTGCTTTTTTTGTTTTGTTTTTTTGTTGTGTGTGTGAAGAAATTATTTTGGTTGTTTAAGAAGCATGGAAAAATATGTTGAAGAGTAAAGCTCAGAATAAAATCAAAATGATGAATATTGTGTTCTTAATCTTATCTATTTTCCTTACATTTCGGGGTACATTCCCCGGTTATTTCCTATAATTCCAACATAAAAAGGGGAACCACTCTGAAAGACTGATAAATTATTTACTTATTTTCCCATTAAATTAACCCTAAACCCTAAACCCTAACCCTAAACCCTAACCCCGTCTTTTTTCCTAGTAGATCAATAAATAAATAAATAATTTATCAGTCAATCAGAGTGGTGCCCCTTTTTATGTTTTATACGGTGTTCCGTCTTTTGTCTTTTGTCTTTTATTGGTTAGTTTAGTCTATCCTAATTCTTTTGTGCCTAGGTGGTAGGTTTGTATAAATGTGAGTTTGCTCCAAATCTCTTTAGTCGGATCTTAGCCCTGAAGAGCACTTAGCGAAACTTTTAGTAGGTTTATCTGACTCATTAGGTTTATATATATATATATATATATATATATATATATATATATATATATATATAGGTAGGTAGAAGGATGGTGAACAAGAAATGAAAACTCAAAACAAATCAGAGAGTTGAAACTTTTCGTCCGAATTCATACAGACATCATCGGTCAAATGATGTTTATTGAAAGCAAAATTTCGTGCGAGTACAAGTGAAATTGGTGAGGGGAGGTGAGTTAGTAGCGGAAGTGAAGGGAGGGGGTTAGGGGCAGACACGAATGAAGTGAGGGTAGTATATAGGAAGTGGAGAGAGGATGGGAGTGGATGGGCACAGGGGTGGGTTAAGGGAGAGGAGTAAAGTTCTGGTGTGTTTGATGTCAGCAGAAGATAAGGAGGAGAGAGTTGAGGGATCTTAGGTCACTGGGTCAGTTAGTGGAAAGAGCAGGGTGGGGGGATTGCTTTCAATAAAAATCATTTGACCGATGGTGTCCGTATGAATTTGGACGAAACGTTTCAACTCTTAGATTTGTTTTGAGTTTTCATTTCTTGTTCACCATCTTTCTACCTACCTCATACTGTCGGATTCTACTACATCCATCCTATCTCCATATATATATATCTTTTTTTTTATTGCCAGGTGAAGTTACTACACTGTCCTGTGTTGACCGGAGATCAGCCTCAGAATATTGAAAAAGAAGTGGACATTGCACGATGTGGAGCTTTGGCCCTTTGGAGTTTAAGTAAAAGCCGAAAGAATAAAGAATGTATGCAACGAGCAGGTGCCATACCCCTTCTGGCCAAGTTGCTCAAATCGCCCCACGAAAATATGTTGGTCCCTATTGTTGGTACACTACAAGAATGTGCATCCGAGGTAAGTATGTCTACAACGAAACATTGGGGTGCTTTAAAAACATTCCCGTTTTTTTTTAACAACTGATATATCTATTAATAATGGAGATTCGAGGCCAACCAGACCACACAGTGTTAAAATCAGGATACTTAGAAGAGTCCTGAAGATCTGAGGAGATTTGATGTCACTCAGACTTAAGAGAAAAATAAACAACGCTAGTGTGAAAAAATTGCAATAATAATAATAATAATAATTAATAATCTATTTCTATTAATAATGGAGATTTGCTTCCGGTTTTTCTCTGTAACAAAAACTGCGTTACTGCTTACGTCACATTACCCAACACATAATCCAACGTCATAACATAGAATAAATATACTCAAAATGTGAACCATGCAACGTTAGACAATCCTCATTGTTTCAATAAATAGATGCCCGGCTTTATATATTTATATATAGATTGTTTTATTCTAATATAATGTTTAGAGTTATCGGAACTGTCTCCATTTCAAATTGTCTTTCTTTCTTTTTTTTTTTTTTTTTACTCCTTTAATAAATTTGACGATTTTACATACTTATGGTACACATTCTATGACATTGAATTTTCAGTTCCCATCCCCTCCGGCAATATCTTTCAAAAAATTATTTTTGCATCGCCCGGAGGGTGTTTTATATTTTGTACTAGTACTAATATAGTAAATGATCGTTTCCCCGGAAATTTGACCTCTCAGTGACCGTAAAATACATAAAAAAAACTATGTATTTAATAGTTTAAAAAACCCAATCTCGCTACAGCTATCAGTGGACGAGGGGATAAGATATCAGGCAGGCAAACAACCAGTCCGAGTTCGACCCTAGCCAATGATAGCTGTTGTGTCTAGCCACACTAAAGAGGCGTGAAACGCCGAAACACGTGTCTGTGGATGACTTATATATATATATATATATATATATATATATATATAGTCATACTCGGATGAGTTTAATTTTCAATGTAGATATCATATATATGTGTATGTCTGTGTATGTGTGTGTGCTATATATCTATATAATATATTTTAGGGATTTAGTGCGAAGCATAGGCAAAGTTTGAAATAAATGAGAAACTAAGTTGGATGTTATGTGCTAAATTCCATTTTATTTCATCCAATATTTCGAAAGAATGATCTCTCTTTTACAAGGATTTCTTTAGACTGGTTGACTAGTGTGGTTGCCCAGATACAGCCACAAAGAAGCATACGTGGACTCCACAACGACAACACGCACACACACACACACACACACAAACACACACACACACACACACACAAACACACACACACACACACATATATATATATATATAAAGTAAGTAAAGTCGTCGGGATGGCCTAAAGTCGGTATCAGCCAATCAGCGAGGGAGTCTATCCCCTTTTCAATAGCGCTAGAGCAAGGAGGTTGCTTTTGCATCTGCGGTGGAGTGCCACACCTTACCATCAGCTCCTTACTTTACCGCACAGAACACTGTGCTACTCATACGCTGAGTTGGCGGGGACCGGTATCGAACTAGGAACCTTGTGGTTTCTAGCCGAATGCTCTACCGACTGATTCAGCAACTTGAACTCGAATCTCATTTCAACAGGAGCTTCCTAAAAAAGTATTTGATAAGATAAAGGGAAAATTCTTCAAAGTTCTAGCAGGTAAATGCAACTATATGGCTGCACCCCTTTAACGAAACGACTGGGGTAAGAAGGCTAGATGGTAACTATACAAATATGTTACGTATTGTCCTAAATAAATACTGGAAGCAGCATCCCACAAAACAGCAACTGTGCGGCCACTCACCTCTTATCCCACTAACCATCTACGGAGATGAATAAGATACGTTGGATGGTAAAACTCATGTGACATTCTACTTTGAACACCTACACATGGACACATCATAATGAAGTGACCTGCAAAGACTTACATTGAACAGCTGTATGGATATTGGATGTCTTTATGAGAACGTGCCAGGAGTGATGTCCGATAGGGACGGATGACGAGAGAGAGTGTGTGTCATGGAATCTGAGTTGTCAGTGTGACATGATGATGATGATGATGATGATGATGATGTGTGTAAAGACGCTACACTAGCTGGCTAACGAAGTCAGCCAGTAAATTTTACAACCGGAAAGACCGACGCATAAATGCTGTTGTTTTGTTTTTTGTTTTTTCATGGGTCGTTAAATATTATCCATAATTTGATGCCCATTTATAATAATAATAATATAAAAAATAATAATAATAATAATAAAATAATAATAATAATAGCAAAAATTGATAAGACCCAACAAAATAGTAAATGTAGACTTTGCGGTAATAGAGATGAGACTGTAAACCATAACGCGAATGTAGCAAACTAGCACAACGAGAATACAAAACTAGACACGTCTGGGTTGGGAATTATGCAAGAAATTTTAATTTGACCATACAAAAAATGGTATATGCATAAAACCAGAATCTGTTCTTGAGAACGAAACGCATAAAATTCTCTGGGACTTTGAAATAAAAACGGATCACCTTATCCCAGCAAGAAGACCAGATCTAGTGTTAATTAACAAAAAAGAAAGAACTGTTCAACTGGTGGATTTTGCAGTGCCAGCAGATCACAGGGTGAAGCTAAAGGAAAATGAAAAAATGGACAAATACCTGGACCTTGCCAGAGAACTGAAAAAGTTATGGAATATGAAGGTCAAAATGATACCAATTGTAGTTGGTGCACTTGGAACGGT
Organism: Doryteuthis pealeii; assembly: GCA_023376005.1. Classification (NCBI taxonomy): domain Eukaryota; kingdom Metazoa; phylum Mollusca; class Cephalopoda; order Myopsida; family Loliginidae; genus Doryteuthis; species Doryteuthis pealeii. The sequence goes on along the minus strand of CM042165.1, from coordinate 18,163,078 downwards.
CCCAAAAGTATTGGATTGGAAAGTTTGGAAATCAGAGGAAGGATTGAAACCATTCAAACACTGCACTACTGCAATCTGCCAGAATACTCAGAAGAGTCATGGAGACCTGAGGAGACTTGCTGTCACTCAGACTCCAGTGAAAGACCATCAGTTGATGCTGATGTGAAAACCCAAAAGGAGTAAATAATAATATGAGGGTGAAAGTGATACCAATAATAGTTGGGCCACTAAGATCGGTCCCGAAAAGTTTAGAAAAAGACTTGACGAACTGGAAATCAGAAGAAGAATTGAGACCATCCAGATAACAGCATTGTTGAGAAATCAGCTGGAATACCCAGGAGAGTCCTGGAGACACGAGGAGACTTGTTTTCACTCAAACTCCAGTGAAAGACCATCAGCTAACGCTGGCGTGAAAAACTCATAATAATGAATAATAATCTAGATAGATAGATAGAACATATGGAGGTAGACATTAGATAGATAGATAGATAGATATACAAGAACATATGGAGGTAGACAAGAACAGATTGATATAGATAGATAGATAGATATACAAGAACATATGGAGGTAGACAAGAACAGATTGATATAGATAGATAGATAGATAGATTATACAAGAACATATGGAGGTAGACAAGAACAGATTGATATAGATAGATAGGATAGATAGATAGATAGATAGACAAGAACATATGGAGGTAGACAAGAACAGATTGATATAGATATAGATAGATAGATATACAAGACATATGGAGGTAGACAAGAACAGATAGATAGATAGATAGATAGATATATACAAGAACATATGGGGTAGACAAGAACAGATTGATATAGATAGATAGATAGATATAGAACATATGATAGACAAGAACAGATAGATAGATAGATAGATAGATAGATAGACAAAACATATGGAGGTAGACAAGAACAGATTGATATAGATAGATAGATAGATAGATAGATATACAAGAACATATGGAGGTAGACAAGAACAGATTGATATAGATAGATAGATAGATATAGATATGATAGACAAGAACAGATAGATAGATAGATAGATAGATATACAAGAACATATGGAGGTAGACAAAACAGATTGATATAGATAGATAGATAGATAGATAGATAGATAGATAGATATACAAGAACATATGGAGGTAGACAAAACAGATTGAATAGATAGATAGATAGATAGATAGATATACAAGAACATATGGAGGTAGACAAGAACAGATTGATATAGATAGATAGATAGATAGATATACAAGAACATATGGAGGTAGACAAGAACAGATTGAGATAGATAGATAGATAGATAGATAGATAGATAGATATTACTGCGTCCTTATACGCAACAACTAGGCCTCAGCTTTTTTTTATCAGACATGCTGTTGGCTATATATCTTAACACGCCTTAGCCACAAAAACAAATGATTTGGGTGTAGTTATTCAACTAAAAAACGCTAATTGTCCATTTAATCTGTATTATGACATTAAGATCTGCAGGGACATTTGGCTTCTTTGTATCCTTTGATGGTCTGCCTATACAGGGACGAATTCCTAACTGGTTAACCGCTAATAGATGTGTGACATTATCTGGGCCTCTTTGTGCACCACCCGAAGAACAGATAGCATTAATATGTCTCAGTTAAAAGCCTAAACATTTCTCGACTCACTCATGGATTTTTAAATATTAACCGAAATTTGATGCCCTTTTATAATAATAATAATAATAATAATAATAATAATAATAATAATAATAGTGAAAACCTCAAGAGAGAAATTGGATCTCTTTTGATTGCAGCACAAAATAATGCCATAAAGATCAATTATATCAAACCGAAAAATGATAATACGCACCAGAATGGCAAATGTAGATTATGTGCTGACAGAGACGGAACTGTTAATCGCAAAAATGAATGCAACAAACTGACACAAAAGACTGGCGGGGGGTGGGTGGGAGGGGGTGATCCACTGAGAATTGTGCAAGAAAGTGAAATTTGACCATACAACAAAACGTTATATGCACAAACCAGCATGTGTCATTGAACTAGAAAAAATAATTTTTATCTCGGGAATTTTGCTATTCCAATAGACCACAAAGTAAAAAAGGGAACGAAAAGATTGATAAATACCTGGATCTTGCCAGAGAACGGAAAAAGCTGTGATCATGAAGGTGACAGCAATATCAATTGTAGTTAGTGTCCTTAAGGGTTTGTAAAGAAGACTGAAGGAATTGGAGATCAGAGGAAAAATTGAGACCATACAAATCACATTAATTTTAAGATCAGCTAGAATACTTAGAAGAATCCTGGAAATGAGAGGAGACTCGTTGACATTCAGGCCCAAGTGAAAGAATACCAGTTTAAAATGGTGTAAAAGTCTCACAAGGAGTAAAATAATAATATAAAACTATTAGGTTCGATATAAAAGGATTCAAGGTTGCTCCCTTGGACAGAAAGATCAGGGAGTGACTTCTTATTTAGGAGCACGGTGCATTGTGGAAACAAGAAGGCAAGGGAGAAGATTGACTGCCATGATATATGGGTTTGTTTTTTTTTTTTTGTTTTTTTTTTTTGGGGGGGGGTCAGTAGATTTCAAACGAATCCCAGTTTTTATTCTACTTTATTTGGCTATTTCAGAATAAATTCTAAGAACTGAAAAACTTTGTGAATTAACACCTTTCTTGAAAGTGTAGGGAATATAAAGCACTATATTTGATGCGTTGCCTTAGGGACGGCTTAACGACACTCTATGAGTCATTTTAAGAGAGTAAGACTAAGGGGAGCGATAAAAATACAATACAAATTAGAATTATGTGTAGAGTGGACCGACAAATGAAAACAACCAATAGATTTTAAGATCGTAAAATCGAGACATGAAATCTAATTTTTTTACTGATCCCATTTGAAAAAAGATTTTTTTTAAATCACAAGCGTGAATCACAGTTACCAAACAAAACATCATCCACCTCCACCATACATATTTACATCTGTTAAGAAACCATAGAAAACCATTAAAAACTGTTAACATACATATTCTGCCTTACAATCTGAAATATGAAAGGCTATTTAAAGATATCTAGTCTAGTCTGGCAAAAGGCTATCGTGATATGGTGTTCAGGCGGAATTGATCACACTACATTGAATTTATTGGCCGGGATAGCTCAGTCGGTAGAGCATTCGGCTAGAAATCACAAGGTTCCTAGTTCGATACCGGTCCTCGCCAACTCAGCGTATGAGTAGCACAGGGATCTGTGCGGTAAAGTAAGGAGCTGATGGTAGGTGTGGCACTCCATCTCAGACGCCAAAACAATTTCCTTGGTCTAGCGCTATTGAAAAGGGGATAGACTCCCTCGCTGACTGGCTGATACCGACTTTAGGCCGCCCCAACGACTTTACTTTTTTATATTGAATAATCTGCAAGATGAATTTGATAAAATAATTGATTAAGATTTAATCTTATTCCGTAAAAGTTTAAGGTTTAACAATTTTCAAACTAACTACACTACTTCCTTAGTTATTACGTTAAATAAAGCTCTTGATCTCTCCAATAACTGTATTTACGAATTGCAGAATCCTGATTCAATTATAGCCTCCACTGAAAGAAATGTTGCAAGACCAATTATTCAGGGCTTCTCAAAGTGGCCCATATAGACTCTTGAGGGGAGTAACATTTTTAGCTGCCAACAGGGGTGAATTTACAAGCTTGCATTTATAAATAAATTTATAACAGGACAAGAAAAAATTGCTGGATTATATAGACTAGTTGCCAGATACCATACACCAATCAGAACGTCTGATTGGGTGTAATGGCCACTAGTGATGTGTCACTCATATTGTAACGTAGCGGCGTCGTCACGGTACCAAATAGATATATGTTACGTAGTGCCTTTTCTTTGACGGCACTAAATATCTATACGTTGTATACTTCTTACGTCTTATTCTGGTCGTCTATTCTTCTGGCCGTCTATCATCTATCTTCTATCTTGGTCTGATCTTGTCGTGGTGTTTCTTGGGGACTCCGGGTCTTTGTCGGTTGGGGATCATTTCTTATCAGAAGCCTTGTGCTATTGTTAGCTTTTAGTAATAACAACAAGACTTCGATTTACAATGATGTTACTTTATTCGGAGAACCCCAGACCAGACAATCACGCAGTGAGCTCACATCTTGCTAGCTTCGCTTCTAAGTCCTCTGTCTAACTGTCACTGCAACTGAGTTGCTTACTCCTTAAACCGGAAGGGCTTCTATTGCCTTCCGTTCTCACGTTCCATCCCCAGAACGCAAGGTGAGAGTGAGGTCAAACGCTGTCACTCACTCTCAAGGCCATCAGCTGTACTGATCGCCATAAGGATTTCTATACTACCTTAAAAAGATATTAGGGATCCATAATTATGTAACAATATACGACCCGTTCAAAACATCCGGGTTATTTAAATAAACGAAAGATGTTAACGTGTAAAGTGCAAATTTAGATACCTTTCTTAAAGAAAGATTTATTGAAATGTTTTTCTACCCTGAAGCAAATCTATGTAAAAATTAAAAAAAAAAAATGAACGAAAAAATTGTAGCAATGTATTGCAAGGTTTAATCTTATTACGTCAAATTTTAAGGTTTAACAATTTTCAAACTGACTACATACAAGTCTATGTACATACTTAAAGGAATTCGATATTATTGAATGAACGAAAAGACTGTAGCAATGTATTCTAAGGTTTGTACAGCTGTTGAGCCTATTTTGCCAGCTTTTCCAAGTTTGTATATGATGGAATCTGGGTTTAGTCATGTGCATTATTTACTAAGCAAACAGTGGAGCATTTTGAGCAAAACATGGTGATTTGCAACTCATACTTTTAAACCTGCAACCTAATATTCGTGATCTCCTCAGTGTCCACCAAATCCATCCTTCCCATTTAAAAAAAAAAAGAATTAAAGGCGCTTTTGTATTAATAGTTTACTGATTCTGCTCTCGCGTAAATTGTATTAAACACTGGTAAATTATCTTTGGTAATTCAGTGTTCGGTTAATTTATTTAAGGGTGAATGGTAATTAAATTTATTAACAAGGAGAGAATCGCGTAGTTATTTATTACGATTTTGTGGGCCATCCTTTAGGCTTCAAGCAAGAGCGTTTATCTTGGTAAAGAGTCCTTTGGTTGTTACTTGGTGCTCCTCAGTATTGTAAGTCCTTCGTCAATGATTGCAAATGGATGTCTCTCGGTGTCGGTGCTTAAGTAGTCAACCAGCCACGCATTCGGGCAGTTGATTGGCTGAGGTTTAAAACACGTGACCTCGCTTAGTCTATAAATTTAAGTGGTGTATTGTAGCACACCTTATATACAAAATAATCTAACACAAACCATTCGCTATGAGTAGGGTGTGGCACAAGGTCGCAAGCATGGAGCATCCAGTGAGAATTGAACTCGCTTTTCAGTTATAATGCGAAACTAAACATTAAATCACAATTGGAAGACTATTTGAGAATGAATTGAAATTAAATTTGTTTACAAGGGGAGAATCATGTGGGTATTCACACAAACCGTTCACTATGCGTAGGATGTGACACAAGGTCGCAAGTGTGGAGCACCAAGCGAGGATCAAATTCACTTTTCAGTAATGATGCGAGACTAGCTTGCTAAATATTACACTACAATGGAATGACCAAAGGAGAGAATCACGTAAAAACTTTGAGAAGCCCTGAATTATGATGATACGTTCTCAGCAGAATTCTCATTACAGACTGGGTTATGATTTTCTTTAAGCCACTGGCCACACACTATTTCTTTTAACTATCATACTAGTTGGAAAAAAAACAGACGACCCATCGTGGTATAAGGGTCAACAAGCTAGTGTCGCAGATCCATTAATACTGAATAGCGAGTTATATCCTCTTTGGATGCCCCATCCTACAGGTGGCGAACGAGTTGGATAAATACAGGCGCCCCATTGTGATGTAATGGTTAGCAAGCTAGTCTCGTAAATCCATTACTAGTGAATAGTGAGTTTGACCTTCTCTGGGTGCCCCATACTTGCGGCCTCGTGTCACATCCTACCTGTGGCGAATGGGTTGAAACACACTTTTGTTTGCTTTAAGTTTTTTTTAAAAACAATTTTTTCGTAATTTCTTTCATTTCCTTATAAATACCAAACCGCAAAACAAAGAAACCGGGGTGAGAACATGTGTCGTAGCGACTAACGTGCTGGACTGGAATATCGTGGTTGGCGAATTCGTACTCCACTCGCGCTATTACGTTCACTTTTAATACTCTTAGGAAAGGTATTAACCTTATCAACCCCCAGCTATTTGTTAAATAGCACCACTACTGTTCTTTTTCAAGAATGGCTTTGGCATTAAATAACCCACGAAGGTTGATATACCATTAAAGAAAGAAATCAAACCAGACCAAAGACTCCCAATGTGGCCACGGTGGATGGCGACCCGTGATGCTTAAGGACAGAACCCTGGTAGCTTAGCAGTCCATGACATGCAACACTCTACTTTGGCTCTTACTTATGCTAGACGGGTGGTCGGAGAGGCCCCTCCAATCAATCAGCTGGTCATGTCAAGCCCTAGCACTTATATGATTGTTCCGGTCCTATTTCCCTTATGGCAAACCCACAACCCTTTTTGTCATATATATATTTACCAACCCCTCCGCACGAGCAGGGTGTGACACGAGGTCAATTTCTTAAGCGGGGTTCAGCAGGTTTGAATTCAGAGTTTTCCTTCTCCTAGACCGGTTGCCTAACCAAGAGCCAGTCTGCCCTACTATTTACCCATAGCTGGAGGGAGAGTATGATTCATACCTTTCCCAAGGATATTAGCGCTAATTACCTCGTCCAGGATTTGAACTCGGGGCGACGAGTCCATTTCCTATGACTTTAACCATTACACCACGCGCTTTTTATCATATACGCGCTAGGAGGTTGTGGCTGAGGGTATTAGTATTCTAGGTATGACGTTAAATTCCATAAGTACAATTCAAATTTTGGGTCTCTGAGGAGTGTGGAGTACCCCTTCATCGCCATTACTCCCAGGACCACTCTAACCCGGAGTGGTAATACTTATTAGGATCCCCTCTATGGATTAAATAGATCAAACATGAGTTTAAAGAATGTGTTTAAAATTGAATACCCAACAACAATAAATAAAAGAAAACGTCTCCGGTATAAAATAACCCAAGGATTGGCATGCCGTAAAATCCAACCAACCAACCAACCAAACCAAAGAAAATGCGTCTTGGTACACTATATAAAACTACCGTATTATTGTATCATAATTTGATGCCCATTGACAACGGATACATTAAGTATGTATACTGCTATTACTGATCTATAAAAAGATAAGACTTCTAGTTTCATACTGATTAGCGGGAGGCTGTTTGCAGTTATCTTAGAGTACAAGTAAATTCTGAATATTATCTACGTCGTCTTTATCTATTTACGTTCGAAATCCGAGAGATAATTCTGCTGGACCCTGTATTAATTTCAGAATGAGGCTTCAGGAGTGTGTATTTCGTAAGGGCAAATAGTTGAACGATATGATAAACAAAATGATGATAATAATGACATCACAGTAAGCGAGTTCAAACCCCAGTCACGGTATTACGTTCACTTTCAGACTTAGGAAAGTTATGAACCCCTTAACTCCCCAGTTATGTGTTAAAAGTACCATTAATGTTCTTTTACCGGGATGGCTTTGGCACTAAATAAGCCACGAAGATTGATATGCCATTAACTCTTTGCCTACCAAATTTCTCCCACGGCTGCACCAAATTTTCTTGGTATTTTTTTACCTGTAAGATTGGATATTTCAAAGTTTACTATTTGTTCACCTCAGAACTCATTCTATAAAATAACATCCTATCATTATTGTAATGTGAGCCCTTCTGTTATATACTGGTCTTTTCACGTTACCAAATCATATAACGTTATATACCTTTCTTACTTCTTACTCTGGTCGTCTAATCTTCTGGCCGGCTTTGCTTCTGATCGTCTATCATCTATCTTGGTCTGGTATATCTTCTAAGGTCTCGTCTGGTCTTCTATTGAGGATTCCGGGTCTGGTTTCTGTTGGGGATCTCTCGTTATCAGAAGCCCTGTGCTATTGTTAGTTTTTGGTAATAACCACAAGACTTCGATTTACGTTGATGTTACTTTATTCCAAATCCCCACCCAGACAATCTGCGCAGATGAGGCTTACATGTTGCTAGCTCGGCTTCTAAGTTCTAACTGACTCTTACTTACTTAGTATCCTTAAACCGGAAGAGGGCCTTCTATCGGGGTTCCGGTTCTCACGATCCATTCCCGCAAGGCAAGGTCAGAGTGAGGTCAAGCATTGTCACTCACTCTCAAGGCCATCAGCTGTACTGATCGCCATAATGATTTCTACACTACCTTAAAAATGTATTAGGGATCCAATTATTATGTAACACTTCTGCTCAGTTATAACGAACTAACCATGACTGCCTGTACTTTGCTTGGTGGTGCGCAGTGGTGGGAGGGACGCTGTGAGTGGTCTAAGGTATGCAAATAGTTAAACAAAGAACCCGAAACAGATTACACTTCTTTCTTATAGTAGAATTAAATTTTGAATAGGATCTAAGTTTTTATTTGCGTTACAAGCCCGAGAGAGCTCATTCTGCCGGGCCTTGTATTTATCTATTTTTAAATTTGTCTAATTGTATAGAACAGAGTTTCTAAACTCTCTTCGGGACCCATTATATTTTAAGGAAATTCAGATGCAGCTAAATTCTATCATAATACACGACTGGCTGTCAAATTCCGATACCAGGTTGTGCTAAGAAAGAGGAAGCTTTTATTCCACTGATTCCCATAATTCTAACAGATATGCCATTTTATTTCCAGTGCCTTCAGCTTCCATTGACACAATCATTTGCTATGATCATCAACATGTCTCCTGAAATGTAGTCTATGTTTCTTTTATGGATTCTCTTGTGGCCAGTTCTTCGTTACAGGTATCGTCTTGAGACAGGAACACCTATTTGAATGGATGTTCTTCTTATTCAAACTTGCTAATAGTACTACTACTACTGTTCTTCTACAAGGTTGATAAACAAACATTAAACAAAGAAACTAGTTGTCTAGCCCAGAAGTCTTGCTAAAACACATTTCTATTAGAATTGCTTCTAAATATAAATTTAAAAATACAAGACATTTCGCAAGTAACAAATATAGACATGATTTAAAGTTGCAAATTGGAAATTAACATTGAATATAATAAACATAAAGGATGGTACCACATGGTGTAATGGTTAACAAGCTAGATTAACAGACCATTGTTAGTGAGTTCGATTCTCACTGAGTGTTTCAAACTTCTGGCCTTGTGCCACAACTAAGTTAAGCTTAGTATATAAGTTGGGCACATCACGTGGTGTAATGGTTAACAAGCTAATTAACAGACCATTGTTAGTGAGTTCGATTCTCACTGAGTGTTTCAAACTTCTGGCCTTGTGCCACAACTAAGTTAAGCTTAGTATATAAGTTGGGCACATCACGTGGTGTAATGGTTAGCAAGCTAATTAACAGACCATTGTTAGTGAGTTCGATTCTCACTCGGTGCTTCTTACTTCTGACCTCTTGCTACAACTAAGCTAAGCTTACTATGTAACCACAATAATCTTAAAAGAAAAAAACAAACATCAGTTTTAAAGAATACCAATTAAACTTTACGTCCAGCGCGGACCAAGATCACACAAAATTATGACTCATGTTCAAATTGAACTGGTTTTGTTTCGGTTTCTTTATTTAATGTTTATTTATCAACCTTGTAGAAGAACAGTAGTAGTACCACTGTATTTTAATTCACGTTGTCTCGTTGTTTCTACGATGATTTTGCCTTGCCTTCTTAAAAGCACATTTGTAAACACAGCAATAAGGTAGAAATACGTGTTGCTGATTGGTTAAAACACTTTTAGCAGATCTTTTTAATTTGTCCCATTTTCTCATTTGCAGCCAAGTTACCGAGTGGCCATCAGGACAGAAGGAATGATTGAAGATCTTGTGAAAAACCTGAAAAGTCAAAATGAAGAATTAGTTATGTATTGTGCTTTCGCTATTTTCAAGGTGAGCCAATCAATGTTTATTTTTCATCGATTTCTACGCATTAAATGATTGATCACATAAACGCAAAGTCATCAAAATCTCATTATTTGTTGAGTCCGTATTATGTATTTACCCAACCCCTCCGCCTCTATAAAAATTAACAAGATGGATTAACGAAGCAGTGAGAAAATGCGGGTTATGAGTTCTAGGAACGAGAGGTACAACGGTATGAAATGCAACAGTTTTTAATACAAATATGCACATTAAAATGATACAACAAAGAGTAGAAAGTTCATAGTTTGGTCGGACAAGCAACCCGAAGTTTAATAAGAGTTCTTTTAAAGTTAACAGCACCTCTCGTGGGGTATACCGTATGTTATTATTTTAGTTATCAGCTTCGCAAGGTCTTAGCCGTAGTCATTAGTTTAGTTTAGTTTGGGTAGTTGGTTCCAGCGCCGTTCTAGGTAAGTCGTAATTAATTAGTTGTGGGTTTGTTTGGGTTGCAAAAAGTTTATTCCTGCTAACAGCCTTTCGGCTGTAATGGTATCAAAGGGTGAAGCTTGTCCGAGGTTGCATTTATCTCGTCGGCTCCCTTAGTTGTTATCCTGGTGATTAAAGTTAATTGCTATCAGCCTTCATGGGTCAAAAGATAGCAATCTCTCAACGTCCAGAAGCAGGTTAAGGCGAAGTCCGTCGTGGGCTTTCTTCTTTCCGTATGCCAAATTCGTAGGGAAAGAGAGTGCAAAGCGCACTTACCTTGTAGTAGTAGTCATCCAAAGGGGGAGGGGGTGTCGGAAGAGATGTTAACCCCTTAAAAAGAATAGCCAATGTCATGGCTGCTGCTGCTGTGTCGGTGACAAGTGCCGGTGGTGTATGAAGATAATAACATAAAATTTCAATATCTCGGGTGATTTTTTAATCGAGTAAAAATGTTTTGAATTCAGTTTTTTTTAACCTTATCAAGGTTTTTTTAAAACTAAGTCCATGCTGTTATTCACTAACAACTGGACAAAGCCTAGAATAACAAAACGAAATGAAACGCAAGCAGCCTTATCCAGGATTTGAACTCGCCTCGCCAATCCCATTTCCGACGACGATAACCGTTATGCTAAGCGCACCTCCTGTCGTGTCCAGTAGTAAGATGAGTAGGGAGTATCTAATAATTAGAAATCATTTATTATTATCCACTACTAAGCATGAAATAACATCTATAGATACGAATATTTCATAGTGTTGCGTATACTATAAGTTAGACATGAAGGTTTCTAATTATAAGTAAATATTCAAAAAACATGCGGTAAAAGAGAAATGACCAGAGCAAATATAAAAAAAATAAGGTAATTTATGAGGAAGTGCGTCCCGGTCTCCTGCCTCAAAAATTGCTACCCGTGACTATTAAATAACACCCAGCTCAGTCTATTCAAAACTATCCATCTTCATATCTATCTATCTATCTATCTATCTCAATTTGTTCATATTTATCTATATTACTTTAAATACTAAGATTTTTTGTATTCATGTTTATTTTTAGTTTAAATAAACAAGAATTACGACAAAAAAGAAGCGACCCCCCCCCCAAATACATTTACTTGTCGAAAATATCTTTCTATCTCCATTTGTTCATATCTATCTATATTATTTTGTTTGTTTATCTATCTATCTCAGTCTATTCCAAACTATATATCCATCTTCATATCTAAACAAGAATTACGATAAATTACGATAAATAAACAAGAATACGACGAGCTGGGGTTATTATTTTGATAGTCACCGGGTAGCAATTTTTGAGGCAGGAGACCGGGACGCACTTCCTCATAAATTACCAAAAATAACGATAATTCAAGCCAGAAATACAAGGAGAATTTAAAGTCTTTTTTATGAAATACTGGTAAAGTTTTTGCGTGTGTATATGTTTATGAGCAAGTTATTGTGTGGATTAAAATGTGTTTATTTATAGTTGTAATTTAAGTGAGAAATAAGATTAGAGTTATTACGGTTGAAAGTTGTCTACAAGTTGTCTACTTACAAAGTTAGTTTTGATCAGCACAGAAAAAGGAAGGTTTGATATGTACGTTAAACAACGTTCCCTTCTGTCCTCACTAGATAGCTTCCTAAACTGAAAAAGTTAAGATTTGAAGACGCCTAACACATTTAGAAAATACACTGACACAACCCCGCATTATATCAGAAGAGGAGCTTCGACCAATTGAAAACTTGTTGGAACAAGTGTGTTGAATGCCAATGAGTTTATTTTGAAGAAAACTAATGTTGCAATCATAATGTTTCTATTTTACTTGAAAGAAAGAAAGCTTTGTATGAGGCGTGATGAATTTCAGGTTTGTTTTTGGTTTCTTTGTTTTAATGGTATACCAACCTTCATGGGTGATTTAATGCCAAAGACATCCTTGTAGAAGAACAGTAGTGGAGGAGAGAATATGTTAATACCTTTTCCAGGGGTATTAGTCTGAAAATGCACGTTAGCTTTATTTCAGGATGACTACGGCGGTGGCCCGGATAACTTAGTCGGTAGAGCGTTCGGCTAGAAACCACATGATTCGATTCCGGTCCTCGCCAACTCAGCGTATGAGTAGCACAGGGATCTATGCGGTAAAGCGAGGGGATGGTGGTAGGTGTGGCACTCCACCTCAGATGCCAAAAAAACTATCTCCTTGGTCTAGCGCTAGTGAAAAATGGGATAGACTCCCTCGCTGATTGGCTGATACCGACTTTAGGCCGCCCCGACGACTTTACTTTACTTTACGGCGGTAGCAGAGCACACAAGAGTATCAGCTCAGGCATGCGCAGTAAGGTCTTCTGGGATTGACTGCTAAGCGTATATCTAGTTATCTAGATATTCAAAATGGCCGACTCTTTTCTATAAAGGCGTCGTTTTATTCATTTATGAAACATAATCGTTTTTTAGGTGCTCTGAAGATGACTGCGTGCATGAGTGGGTAGAAGAGGTGTAAGTGTAAAAATGCACTTAATGAGTAATTTAAAACCAAGAAAAGGGCAGACAGACAGACAGACAGAGCATGACGTGATATAGGTAGAGAGAGAGAGAGATCGGTTAATTAACTCAATTTAAGGACTTGAATGCATGAGAAACGTCACAAGGAGAAAAGCAAACACCTTTAGGAATGACATGACTTGTTTTGAAGTTATACAGAGCTTTACAAAAAGAAATAGGCATTTTCAAAAATGTATATTTTTTAAATCATGCTTTACACGTGTCGTGATATTCTGAGATTTCTCAGAATATCCTGAATAATAATAGCAAGGGGGGTTGACTATTTGTTGAAAAAGAAAACGAAAAAAAGGATAAAAAGTTGGCCAAAAAAAAGGGGATTAATTTCCTTAGGTTTGTTTTGAAAAAAAATACCCGGGAAAAAATTGAGAGAACCAGACGGTAAGTTCAGAGACGACAGAGTTCAGAGACGAATTGGACAGCAGAAGGAATAGACGGTTAGAAAAATGGAGTTGAATCGGTAACAAGATTGGAAGTGACAGTTGGAATAATTAAGAGTGGGAATTTTGGATTTAAAAAATTAGAAGAGAAAGAATTATTGCCAGTAAGTGATTATTATTCATTTATCAACAAGAAGGTAAAAAAAGCTAAAGAAACTGGAAAAGAGGTTATTATTTGAAGAAAAACCGAATTGAATTGAAATACCTTTCCTTGGAGAGTCAATTGCCTAGTCACTTAGGATCACACGACTTGACTAAGTGTTTGAAAATAAACAGACACTTCGTGACACACATCTACAGAGAAATCCTTGAGATATGTTATTAAGGCTTTCGACCACACCAGTTTTTTTTGTACTTTCTGCATTTCAAATTTCGAATACATACAAAATGTTTCAAGTTAGAGAATAAAGCAATTTCTAGTTTTGCAAATGAAGAATGATTGTGTTGGCCTCTTCGTTCTGAATGTCATTTTGTAATTCTCGATATAACGGAGATGATTCTGAGGGATTAATTAAAATCTTTGACATTCCAAAATAGAAGCATCCGTATCATCTTGGATTTTTGTTACAACGGGAATTAAATGGGTTTAGTTAAGCTCAGTGGGTAGAGAATTCGCCTATGAATCACAAAGTTCTAAGTTTGATACTAGGCCTCGCCAACTCAGCACATAAGTAGCGCAACTTGGGTAATCTGATCTATGCGGCGAAGTAGGGAGTTGGTGGTATGTGGGGTACACCACCTCAGCAAAAATTAATTTCCTTGGTCTAGCGCTAGCGAAAGGGGGATATACCTCCCTCGCTGTCCAGCTGATATCGACAATAGGCCACTCTGTCGAATTTACTAATATATATATATATATATATATATATATATAAAGATAAATCTAATGAGTCAGACGAACCTACTAAAAGTTTCCCTTAATGCTCTTCAGGGCTAAGCCTTAGCCCTGAAGAGCATTAAGCGAAACTTTTAGTAGGTTCGTCTGACTCATTAGATTTATCTTTATTATTTGCTCTACTTAGGTATTGAGCACTTTTTACTTATTAGCTTTAGTCTCCTGGCGGTTTTGTATGAATATATATATCTTATATATATATATGCATATAAATTGTTGTTTCTTTTGGCCAAATATTGTACTAATAGATTATTTTTGGTTGGTACGATTATCTTGGTCTTTTCTTTTTTCCCAAAATTTTTTTCTTCCCGGTTGATGTTTGGTAGTATATTTTTACAATCAAACTATTTGCTGGGTTTTTTCTCCCCGCGAGGCTTTACCAATAAGTTTGGTATATATATATATATATATATATATATATATATATATATGTGTGTGTGTGTGTGTGTGTGTGTGTTGAAATTGGTTAGCTACACTGATTGTTATAAACATATAGTCGCAAAATGCCACGAGATAAAGCAATGGAACTATCTATTTGTGCTATCATGTCACGTGTATGTCTGGAATGTTTCAAGATGAAACGAAGAGATTTATTTTCATGATATCAGGCTCCGACTAGAAGACACCAGAGATTCTAGTAGTTAATTAAAACTTACCAGTGAGAAATAAAGGGGATTGTGGTGCCAGAGAATGCTGAAATGTTCTTGGCTTAACCAAGAAGAGAATTAAAAACTTCAAAAAAATTCTATTTAATTACTTTTTTGTCTAATTGCACATAAACTTTGATGGGTTATTTGACATAAACACCATCCTTATAGAACAGTAGTGGTGCTATCTAGCCCTGTCAGCTGGGGCTTTAGAATACAGACTGCACCTCTGCAGAGGGGTAAACCCCACCCCCACCCCAATGGGACCACCTGTTGGCTGAGGGTGGCAATCGTGATGCTTAAGAATGGAATTCTGATGGATGAGCTGTCAATGACATGCAACACTCCACTTAGGCCCTTACTTAGGCTCGACGGGCGGGCGGAGAGGCCCCTTCCGATCAATCGGCCGGTCACGTCAAGCCCTAGCACCTATATAATTGTCCCAATCCTATTGCCTTTTTCAAGCCCCAACACCTTTTTATCATA
>CM042165.1:18115018-18142518 GCA_023376005.1 Doryteuthis pealeii | reverse complement strand
CTTTATTGATCAACGTAACAAGGGCCGTGGGTCAATGTGCCGAAGAAGTGGAGAGTATGGGGTAAGAAGCAATTTTTATGGGTTAGGTAGTTCACGTTGACAAGA
Source organism: Doryteuthis pealeii (assembly GCA_023376005.1). Classification (NCBI taxonomy): domain Eukaryota; kingdom Metazoa; phylum Mollusca; class Cephalopoda; order Myopsida; family Loliginidae; genus Doryteuthis; species Doryteuthis pealeii. The sequence continues at coordinate 18,142,413 of CM042165.1, read as the reverse complement.
ACCTGAAATTATTTATTTCTTCTTTCCTTAATATATATATAGCAAACCCCTCTACACGAGCAGAATGCGACACAAGGTCAATTCCTTAAGCGGAGTTCAACAGGTTTGAGTTTTCCTTCTCCTAGACCGGTTGCCTAACCAAGGTTAAAGAGCCCAGTCTACCCTACTATCTATCCATAGCTGGAAGGAGAGTAGGATTCATACCTTTCCCAATTATATTAGCGCTAAGTGAAATGCAATTACCACATCCAGGATTTGAACTCGGATTGACGAGTCCATTTCCCATGACTTTATCCATTACACCACGCCATTACTATTATTTCTTCTCTTAATATGGCACAGACATGTTCCCAGGCTATTAGGAATGGAGTGGGAGGCCCATTAGGTCCGGGGTCAACAAGTACAAATGGATAATGTTGCAAGAATTTGTACATTAAAATTAGTTCACATTATATCTATAGGGTTAAGTAGGCGTCTCATAGTGGCGTAATGGTTAACAAGATAGTCTCACAATTTCATTACTACTGAAAAACAAGTTCGATCCTCACTGGATGCCCCATACTTGCGACATTGTGCCAAATCCAACTGTTAGGTCCATACCTAACAAAATCTGGAGTTACTCCCCTTGATCAGTAGGGGTCTGATTGGAACCCGGAAATGAGGTTTCTGCCATGACCCTTTTGGATTGGGATTCGTGCGGACAGGACGCACGTGTACATGGTTGACCTAAAATCAATCAATCAATCAATCAAGATCTCGCTATAATGTTCTATTAATTACTAATCTTTACTTAGGGTGCTAGAAGGCGGTGGCTGCGGGTCTACATGTCCTGGGAATGACGTTAAACTCTATCTGATGGTCAGGTTCCAGTTTTGGAGGTTTGGGGAATGTGAAGCACCCCATTCATCACCATTGCTCCCTGGTCCACTCTGACCCGGAGTGGTAGTACCTGTTAGGGTCCCATCTATGGGTTAAATAGAACACATGAGTTTATAAAAAAATTGTATTATCCATTAAGAATTGATTTATTTCAAAACGTTATCGGCATTAAATGACCCACTGAGGTTGATATGCCGTAAAACAAAACAAACCAAGGAAACCCACGAAAAAGAAACAAACCAAGTAATCTTTACTTAGTCTGGCACACGCGCCTCTGGTTACATAAAGTAGCAGTTGTTTTTCAGTTCATAGAGTTTTGCTCAAACTCGTACATAGGCATCCAGCTGTTTACTGTAGCTATTGCTCGCAGTGGTTACTGAACAGGCTCAACGCTGCTTAACTTCGATGATAAGGTGTCAGTCGTGTAATGGTTATCGTCGTAGGAAATGGACCCGGCGACCTGAGTTCAAATCCTGGACCAGGTTGGTAACATTTAACATAACGCTAATAACATGGGGAAAGGTATGTATCCAAATATTCCCCCCTTCACTGACGGGAACCAGTGATTTTAAGGTAACTTGATTGTTGCTATTGCTGTTGTTGTTGTTGGTTCAAGGTTATATTGAGAATTTCAATAATATGCAGATAGATTATTATTATTTGTATTATTCGGACTCTTGTTCTCATCTTCATTGTTATCTGTACAACGTTTCAGCCGATGTGCCCTCCGGCCTTCTTCAGGTATTTGCCGGAGGGCACATCGGCCGAAACATTGTACAAATAACAATGAAGATGAGAACAATAGTCCGAATAATCCAAATAATAATAATTATCAAGCCTCATCTAAAAAAAATTAAGAGAAATAATACAGATAGATATTTTCCAAACCAGTTCCCCATGGGTAGGATGTGACACAAGATCGCAAGTATTGGACATCTAGCGAAGATCAAACTCGCAATTCACTAGTAATGGTAGTGAGACTAGATGGAAAACCATTAAACCACGATGGTGTGCCCTTTTTTACCCAACCCGTTCGCCATGGGTAAGATGTGACACAAAGTTTCAAGTATGAGGTATCCCGCGAGCACCGAATTCGCTTTTAAGTAGTAATGGATCTGCAAGACTAGCTTGCTAACCATTGCCCCGGAATGAGGTGCCTATTTTTATAGACTTCCAGCGATTATCAAACCCGCTATCCAGTTTTAATGGATCTGTGAGATTAGCTTGCTAGCAATTACACCACGATCGGGCGCCTATTTTATATGGACCTCCAGCAAGGATCAAACTCGTTATTCAATAGTAATAGATCTACCAGTGTAGCTTGCTAGCTATTTCACCACGATGGGTGCCGTAATATATAGATAGATATTGAGTACATATATAAAGGACAGTTGGTGTGTATGTATGTATGTCCGGATGAAACTATGAAAATAAAACAATTAACGACAAAGTGAATATATATACACATTAAATATTACCAGTTGTTGCTTTTGGTGCAAAAATTATGAAGATTTGATTTATATTCGAAGATATTAAAAAATCAAAAGAAATCATAGAAATAGCATTGAAATTCTACTTAAAAATTCCTAGCATTTGATAATCTTAAAAGTAGACAAAATGCACCAGGGTTTCTCCCCTTTACCCAGTCGACGTTGGATAGTCGCTTCTAGTTGAACAATAAATGTTTGCAATATAAATCGATGTCCTCAGAAATGATTAGGTGAACTGTCCCTTTGTCAAAGTGTTTTGCCAAAGGACTATTTGCTTTCTATTTCTCTGAATGTTTGAGATGATTAGTATTATCTGCGTTATTCGGACTATTGTCCTCATCTTCATTGTTATCTAAATTATTTCTCTGAATGTTTGAGATGAGGCTTGATGATTAGTATTATCTGCGTTATTCAGACTATTGTCCCCATCTTCATTGTTATTTGTACAACGTTTCGGCCGATATGCCCTCCGGCCTTCTTCATGTATTTCTTGTCGGACTCGGGAACCTTCTTTTCGAACTCGGGAACTTTCTTGTCGTAATCGGGAGCCATCACGGAACTTTGAACCTAACCCTTTATTTAGTCCACGGGGGTATCCTCTTCTCATTCCGCTACCACGGGGTAAGAGTTGTGTTAATTATTTTTCTATATAACTGCCCCTACTCAGGATTGAACCCGGAATCCAGAGATAACTGTCACTTAGAACTGTCTTAACCTAACTACCTTATCCACTAGGCCATGTGTCCAATTGTACAAATAACAATGAAGATGGGGACAATAGTCCGAATAACGCAGATAATATTATTTGTTTTCTGTTTTTTCTTTAACCTTTCTTCAAACATAAACCACTAAAGTAGGCTTTTCCCAGCATCTAATTTTAACAATTTATAACTCAGTCAGTGACGAGTAAATCTTGTGTAATAAGAGCGCAGCCACTTCAACGAAAAGCTCGTCTTAAGAATCATCTTTTCACAAGTGATTCGAGTGTTTTTTCCTGTCTTTACAGCATCATTGAACACTTGGACGGAGTGCGCCTGCTGTGGTCACTTCTCAAGAACCCAAACCCAGAGGTCATCTCCAGTGCCGCCTGGGCGATATGCCCTTGCATCGAGAACGCAAAAGTAAGTAAGCTTTCTTCTCCTTTCTAAGGAATCGCTTCATCGTTGTAAATCAGCGAACATTTGGTTTGAAAAGGCATCACAAGAGGATTGCTGGTTTTACAGTTCTTTTAATTATTAGATATAGACAGAGAAAAATAAACTAAAACAGTTACCGCGATCACAGCCTTCTAAAAGGTATTAGAATCATCTTTATAACACATTGGCTGAATGTTTACGTTATTATGTATATATTACTAAAATTCTCATATTTTTTTTTTGTATTTATGTATTTATATATGTAAAACTTTTACAAATTAAAAAGAAATGCCCGGAAAGACCTTGAATTTCAGCTTTCTTCTCTGAAAGGTGATCGCGAAAAACTAATTTTTTCCTCTGTTGAAGCCGACAGATGCTGTCGGCTTCAACAGAGGAAAAAAATTACGTACTCAGGTAAGTGGGTCGGAAGTGGATTATCAAATATCTACAAATTACAAAAACTTGTCACACCTCTTGAAAAGAACACTAGTCAGTGACGAGGGCATTAAAAGTAATATCAAAATACACAAAAATCATGTCACTGCTGTTTCATATAAAATGAAATCTAATGTGTGATGAATTTTACTGGCTTACAAGCCACATTAATTCATGACGTGGTTAATTAATCTTATTATTCAATAGACACACTTGAATTCATCGCGCACACACATACACACACACACACACACACACACACCATATATATATATATATATATATATATATATATATATAAACTGTAATTTCTAATTTTTGAACTCTGATCTATAAAGAAAATTAGACCCGTGGAGTGGCGAAGTTCCAAGGTATGCCAATATGGAATTAACCACGAACGTGCAGACAGGTTAAGAGTCAAAGAAATAAACGAACAACTAGAATTGAACAAAGACATGTATTACATATAAAGAATTGCAAACTTTAGTTCGTCTGCGCAAATATAATTTGTCACTTATCTGGTGTATCCTGAGATATGGGGTATTAACGGAGACCTTGCTACGGCCCTCTGTTCCGTTCGGATATGATGGACTTCTGTTTTGCGTCTGACTCTGTAGTTGTCTGTTGAAGAATAGGAGCGACCTTTTGTAGGTCTGTCCCCAATGTTAGCTGGATCAGAAGAGAGCATGAGTTTGCTTATTCGGCTTTGCCGCCAAGGTATGCTGGTTCATGATTGGTTGGTTTGAAACAAAGGCTCGCAGACAAAGGACGATAACCCCCATACCCCAGAATTCTCAATAGATCTTATGAACCCTCATGCGTCGAAATCGACGAGAGTCCATAATATAAGAGAGGGAATTAAATTGGGTAGAAACTGATATATGTGTATATGTATGCGTGCGCACGCGCGCGCGTGTGTGTGTTTGTGTGTGTGTGTGTAAAAGAAACCAAATAATTTAGGGACATGTTTTATTGATTTACAGATAAGTTGATATTTGAATTTTTATTTTAATGGATTGTCTGTATATTTTACAGATAATCGGTAAACTTGCTTCTAGCTAATGCTTTAGACTATTAAATTCACTATAAGGTTCAACAGTCAAGAAAAAATATCTGGAGCCGAAAAGGGATGTTTGTTTGTTGGTTTGTAACAGATTAAAGAAACTTGAGGAAGGATATAACAAGATTATTGAACTTTGGGTTCAATATGTGGAATAGCATATATATATATATATATATATATATATATATATATATATATCTGTAGTTATTTAGTATTGGCCAATTGAAAGTGCTCGATTATGGGCGTAAAAGGTGTATTTATTTGTTAATAGAGAACAATACATTTATGGCGCGATAGTTACCATTGGTTTTAAAGCATCGTATTGTCCACTTATCCTCAAGACAACGCGCCTGTCTTGATGATAAGCGGCAAATACGCTGCTTTGAAACCAATGGTAACAATCGCACCATAAATGTATTGTACTCTTTAACAAATGAATAAATAAATAAATGTATATATATATATATATATATACATGTGTGTGTCTGTGTGTGTCTGTGTGTAGGTGTCTGTCTGTGTGTCTGAGTGTGCTTGTGTTTGTGTGAGTAATGGATGTTGGAAAGCTTTTTAGGTTATATTAGAAGCATGGAAAAGTAAATAATAAAAATTCACATGATTTTCTAAGCCAATGAGAAGTCTGTACCTGATGAACTAGCGGTAAAAACCAGTCAATCAAATTGTCAGTTAGTTACCGTTAGTTAAACATCTGTAGTATACTTCCTTAGAAAAATGATAGGCTATGCTTATTTATAATATAGCAATTTAAGTTTTTGGCATTTTCGAGTTAGGTGTTCTTTTCTGGAGAAAAAGTTCGGTGATTTAAAACCTTTGGTACGTTTAGTTGAGTAAAAGAAGAAAAGGAACTAATTTATCATTTGATTTTGTCAATTTTAGTTTCGACTTCCTTGAAATGTGTTTACCTTCCCAGGTGGGGCTTGAAGTGTTTGGTTCTAGCCCAGTGAAGCACAACCGTTACATCCTCTGATCAGAGCTAGAAGAGTTATTCACAGTCAAGGTTAGATAATTGTACATTATTTTTAACTCTTTGTTTACTTTAAACCGCTCACAGCGGCTTTCTCACCTCTGCGATCCTACCGTAAGTCGCTTACTGCAGCTTTCTTACGGGTCACTTGTTTACACTGAAAAATCGCTACGTGCTCACCTCTGCCATCTTTTGTTTTGCCTTGGAACTAATCCTGACACTGGTACTTGATCATTTTGGAAACAGTTAAAATACAATGTTGTCCCTCACAATACTGTTTCTATGCATAACGCACCAAAACAAAGTACAAAAACTGACAGTTTAGTTCATTATAAATTGAGCAGAAGGACACAGATTGCAATAATAATGGGACTTTATTTGAATAGAATAAGTTCTGAAGTGAATAGATAGTGACCTTTGAAATATCCCATCATACAGGTAAAACCACCAAGAAAATTTGGTGAAGCCGTGGGGGAAATTTGCTTGGCAAAAAGTTAAACTGAGACTTCATGTTCATGAATCAGAACAAAATGGACGCGGAGAGATTCAACACTCGAGATACAACCCGAGACGAAAGACCCATATAAAAAGAGAGAACTCGACCTAATAAGTGAGAAGGTTTAGCAGAAGTAGATCAAACAGATAATAATAATAATAATAATAATAATAATAATAATAATAATAATAGAGTTGATTAACAAAAAAGAGAACGTGCCAACTGGTGGACTTTGCGGTTCCAGCAGATCACAGGGGGAAGTTGAAAGAAAATTAAAAGATAGACAAATACCTGGACCTTGCCAGAGAATTGAAAAAACTGTGGAAGATGAGAGTGAAAGTGATACCAATTGTACTTGGTGCATTTTGAACGGTCCAAAAAAAAAACTTGGAAAAAGACTGGAGGACCTGGAAATCAGAAAAGAATTGAGACTATCCAGACTACTGCATTGCTGCAATCGGTCAGAATACTCAGAAGAGTCCTGGAAACCTGAGAAGACTTGTCATTCAGATTTCAGTGAAATACCATCAGTTAACGCTGATGTGAAAAACTCAAAAGAAGTGAAAATATAAATCTATTAATAATGGAGATTGTCTGTATTTCTGTCTGTAAAAAAAACATCACAGCTCTATGTCACAGCTTACGTTACAATATTCTTATGCTATATACACCAAAATTTGAGTAAGCAATTTTAAAAAATTGTTTTTTACTCTCGTCCTTTTTTTTTTTTACACTAACAAGAAGTTTACTAAAAAGTTTACAAATAAATAAATACCTACGATTTTGTGTAAAATTGATGAGGAAAATATTCAAAATATTTTTTTATTATTACGCAACATTTTATTTGAAACTGACGGGACTCAATTTTCATTTCAAATTGTTTTATTTTTTTTTTACTCCTTTAATAAATATGAGGATTTTGCTTACTTATTATACAAACCCTCTGACATTGAATTTTTAACTCCCACCCACTCAGGCAATGTCTTTCAAAAATTCAATTTTACGACGCCCGGAGGATGTTTTCTGTTGCTAGTAATAATAATAATGCTAACAGTTACTCAATAAAGGTGTAGGGAGAAAATAAATAATTGTTTTCCATGGATTGTAAAGAATTCTGAGGTATGGGTTATCGTCCTTGTCTACGAGTCTTTCTATCGAACCAACCAATCACGAGCCAGCATACTTTGGCGGGCAAAGCCAAGAGACAAATTCTTTCCCCCTCTTTCTGATTAACCAGCAACGGAGACAGACCTAAAAAAAAAAAGGTCTCTCTCATATCCAGCAGAACTATCAGATGGCCGTTGCTAAGGGACTTCGATAACTAACCCTACCTCAGGATTTCAGTTAAGTGGACAAATTGTAAACATTTGTGCAGACAAACCAAAAAGTATGCAACCCTATTGTTTTATGCCTGTAATACATGTCTTTTATTCCAATTCTAGTTGTTTGGTTTTATTCTTTAACTCTTAACCTGTCGGTCACACATTCGTCGTCTTCTTTATAGGATTTTGAGGGTATGTTCTTTGAGCGATTTTGAGGGCATGTCGCGGCTACATGAGAATCCCACAATCCATCTCTGTTTCTTCCGTTTCTGTTATTTGAAAGATGAAGACGTTCTCTTTTTGTCTCTATTCTTTAAAGAGTTTAAACGTGTCTCTTTGTCTCTGTTCGTTGAACAGTAGATGTTTTGTCATTGCAAGTAAGACTTTTTTTAAAACTCGATTTTAAACAACGTAACCAAACAAACCAAACCTAAAGATCCTAACTAGCAACAAACAACAATGAACTTTTATAAAAACAATATAACGTTTCTCACGCATTTCCAGACTTATGACACATTTCTATAAAAATGTATCACCTACAGTACAATTTCATTCGTTTCTCAAATCGATGCTATATTGGTCAATGTGTCTCTCCTCGTAACACGACATTTTTGTTTCTAATTTTACAAGCTTATTACCGCTTTTACTTCATTATTTGTCAACTCGACAATTTCTTTCCGTTATTAATTTATTATTTTAAGGAGTGTCCGAAATAGGAAACTAGATAAATAGAAATTCAGGTCTTGTATTTTGATCCTCTATAGTGTGTTATGCCCTTGTCGGTCTGAACAATCATGGCTGCTGAAAACGGATGTTTAAGAAGACTTACACTGTTGGCTGCTTACGACATTGTTCTAATTATTTGAGACAAGAAAATTGTGTAGGCGAAACGAATGAGTGATGAGGGTTGGGCTAGACGATAGAAAAATAGGCATTTGTTCCTTTAATATGAATAAAAGTAGAGCTCTTTTTTCAATCGCAATTCTCTCGAGTTATGCAACTGTGACAACGAAGAAAACCGAAAACGTATACCTTTTATGATATCCAATCTGCACTGTTCCTGGTTGTCGTAGATTTAAGTCCCGAGGGAATCGCAATTGTTAAATAGTCTCTTCTTATTACTATTCTTATCTTTTTATCTTTCTTGAGAGAAATAGAAATATGTCGAAAATTATAAATCAGATAGAAAATTCATCCACAAAATACATCTACAAAAATTACACTAGTAAAAGATTTGAGTACCAACTTTTATCTCACACTCTAACAGATTTGGGCATTAAATAACTCACAGGGTTATTATACTATTAACCAAACCAACCCGAACTGACTTAAACCAATGAAGTTAATGAAAATTGTGTATACCAATTTGAAGATATTATATGGAAAATAATACTATCTATTTTCCACCTTAAGCAAATAATAAACATAAACCCAAAACGATTCTAATTATCTCCCTTGGTCTATAGCGACAGGGCCCTAATGTCTTAGCCATAAACTCATGCGATTGGCTAAGGGCCTTTGTCGGCGACCAATCAGAGCACACGTTACGAGGCTCAGTTTGGACCGCCAATTTTGATAGTGAAAACTGCTATCCACCCCCTTGCCGCTGGAATCTATCTCGGAAGGACGTAAATTTATACTCCAGGCGTTCACGGAACGAGAAGAAATTGGAACAGCAAAGGCAGGGCCGCTGTCCGCGTAAAAGGCGACAAACCAACTAACAAAACTTTCTACCTGGATTTCAGATAAGTCCGCGATAAGTATCAAATCGCAAACAACTCACAACTAAAACATTTACAAACATTACACATTGTAAACTTACACAAACACTTGTACCAACTTACATTGTAATTGTATTGTATTGTATTTGTATTGTATAACTTTGTCATGCTACGATAAAGCCTCTGTTTTGTTTATAAGCCTTGTGTGTCGTTAAATATTCTTTACAGCATCTAACTGAACTGTTTTCTTATAATTAAGAACTTGAAACATAGCAACTTTTATCAAAGTGATTTGTTTCAGCATTAAATGACCTGAAAAAGGTTGATATGCCGTAAAACAAACAAACCAAACTTTATTATATTGTTTCTTCTGAAATCTTCTGGCCGGGTTGAGTTCTCTAGTCTTGTCTTCTTGGTCATCTTGAGTTGTCTCGGGTGTTGTTTCTCTCCACAGTCATTTCTTGCTCTTATTAACGAACACGAAGACTCATTTTACATTTGACGTCTTTATTTCCCCAAGACCCAATATTTCCTGCGCATGGAGAAGAACTTAGAGGACACCATAATATAGCGTCTAGCTCGTCGGAACATCTAAGCCCAACTCAATCTAACAGCATAATTTTTTCAACTGATTCCAGCCATCACGTAACATTCTACCAATCAAAATGCGATGCCATAGGTAAACCAGGGGTCAAAATCCGTCAATAATATCTATGGTATTTCCCATAACTTTTCCAACAAATTATCAACTTTTAGATTCAAATATTACACTTCCTTACAAAATAAATAGGCTACACCCATCATTATGTAATAATGATAAAAACTGAAAGAAAAAATATATATGTTTGACAGTGTTGCATCGCAGCTTAGATCAGCACCTTGTTGGTTTACAGAAAGATGATTCTCAGATGAACGCTTCTGTCTAGATGCAATTGAAATGGAAATAGCCGAGATCGTCTTGAAGTGGCATGTTTTGAGAAAAAGATTTCGGGCGACAAATTGTAGGTTTATTGGCTAAAGGCAGCGCTCCCAGATTTGAGGGAGAAGTAGAAGGTAAATGCGTCTAAGGCAGATACTCTTAGCTAATGCAAACAGTGAAGCCATCTTTGTCTCTTGGAGCGAAACGACGGTACTGTAGCGATTTTCCGCGCCTGCTGGGATGGATATGAGTCCAATAGGGTTATCTACCCATGCTGCAGGTTTTCGCCGATAGATGGCAGCTGTATTTAAACAGCAGCCCGACGGAGAATCACTCCCTTTCTTTCGGTCAGGCAACCACTCCACATGCATAAACACGTGTTGTCTATATCATTGAGTGGGGGGCTTTGCTCCCCTCAACAAACTATCAATAAGTAACATTTCTTCAGGAACTTTGTATCACTTCTTTAGCATGTAGTCCTACATTCTTTATGTATATTTATGTTTTATATCTACATCGAACCTTGTCATGAGTAATATATATACCTGTCATGTATGTATTTCTCCACGTGCTCACTAAATAAAGTCTGTTTGTTATTACATATAACTTCTTTGTCGGATTAATTTAACGTACACATATGTACCCACGTTGGAAGGTTCAAAGTAACCGTCCAACTTATTATAAGAACTTTACATCTTGTAGTGCCATTAAATAGAGGCTTGACTTCTTTTTTCTCTTCTTTGTTCTGTAAGAATCGCCCTAAGAACCATTAAATCAAACCAAACCAAGTTCCGCTGACCAAGTTCACCAAGTTCGTTCCACTTAGTCTTAGAAATGAACCCAGTCCTCTTTTCATCATCAGATGCAATCTTTAGAATAGAGAACGTCGCCTCCTATCGTTACAACAGTGCTATACTCCGATCAATCGGTTGGTTATGTCAAGTCTAGCACCTATATGATTGCCTCAACACTATTGCCCTTATGGCAAGCCCCAACCCTTTTTTATCATATGGGCTAGAAGGCGGTTGACTACATGATCGGAATGAACGTTAAACGTTCTATCTATTGGTGAAAAGAGGACTGGTTCATTTCTAAGACTAAGTGGAACGAACTTGGTGAACTTGGTCAGCGGAACTTGGTTCTGGTTTTGATTAATGGTTCTTAGGGCGATTCTTACAGAACAAAGAAGAGAAAAAGAAGTCAAGCCTCTATTTAATGGCACTACAAGATGTAAAGTTCTTATAATAAGTTGGAAGGTTACTTTGAACCTTCCAACGTGGGTACATATGTGTACGTAAATTAATCCGACAAAGAAGTTATATGTAATAACAACAGACTTTATCTAGTGAGCACGTGGAGAAATAATACATGACAGGTTATACATATACTCATGACAAGGTTCGATGTAGATATAAAACATAAATATACATAAAGAATGTAGGACTCATGCTAAAGAAGTGATACAAAGTTCCTGAAGAAATGTTACTTATTGATAGTTTGTTGGGAGGGGGAGCAAAGCCCCCACTCAATGGATATAGACAACACGTGTTTATGCCATGTGGAGTGTTGCCTGACCGAAAGAAAGGGAGTGATTCTCCGTCGGCTGCTGTTTAAATACAGCTGCCATCTATCGGCGAAAACCTGCAGCATGGGTAGATAACCCTATTGGACTCATCCATCCCAGCAGGCGCGGAAAATCGCTACAGTACCGTCGTTTCGCTCCAAGAGACAAAGATGGCTTCACTGTTTGCATTAGCTAAGAGTATCTGCCTTAGACGCATTTACCTTCTACTTCTCCCTCAAATGTGGGAGCGCTGCCTTTAGCCAATAAACCTACAATTTGTCGCCCGAAATCTTTTTCTCAAACATGCCACTTCAAGACGATCTCGCTATTCCATTTCAATTGCATCTAGACAGAAGCATTCATCTGAGAATCATCTTCTGTAAACCAACAAGGTGCTGGTCTAAGCTGTGATGCAACACTGTAAACATATATATTTTTTCCTTCAGTTTTTATCATTATTACATAATGATGGGTGTAGCCTATTCATTTTGTAAGGAAGTGTAATATTTGAATCTAAAAGTTAGTTGATAATTTGTTGGAAAAGTTATGGGAAATACCATAGATATTATTGACGGATTTTGATCCCTGGTTTACCTATGGCATCGCATTTTAATTGGTAGAATGTTACGTGATGGCTGAAATCCGTGGAAAAATGATGCTGTTATAGATTCAGTTGGGCTTAGGTGTTCCGACGAGCTAGACGCTAAATTATGGTGTCTTCTAAGTTCTTCTCCATGCGCAGGAAATATTGGGTCTTGGGGAAAGTAAAGACGTCAAATGTAAAATGAGTCTTCGTGTTCGTTAATAAGAGCAAGAAATGACTGTGGAGAGAAACAACACCGAGACAACTCAAGATGACCAAGAAGACAAGACTAGAGAACTCAACCCGGCCAGAAGATTCAGAAGAAACAATATAATAAAGGTTTGGTTTGTTTGTTTTACGGCATATCAACCTTTTTCAGGTCATTTAATGCTGAAACAAGTCACTTTGATAAAAGTTTCTAATGTTTCAAGTTCTTTAATTATAAGAAAAACAGTTCAAGTTAGATGCTGTAAGAATATTTAACGACACACAAGGCTTATAAACAAAACAGAGGCTTTCGTAGATGACAAAGTTATACAATACAAACAATACAATACAATTACAATGTAAGTTGGTACAAGTGTTTGTGTAAGTTTTACAATGTGTAATGTTTGTAAATGTTTTAGTTTGTGAGTTGTTTGCGATTTGATTACTTATCGCGGACTTATCTGAAATCCAGGTAGAAAGTTTTGTTAGTTGGTTTTCGCCTTTTAGCGCGACAGCGGCCCTGCCTTTGCTGTCCAATTTCTTCTCGTTCCGTGAACGCCTGGAGTATAAATTTACGTCCTTCCGAGATAGATTCCAGCGGCAAGGGGTGGATAGCAGTTTCAACTATCAAAAATTGGCGTCCAAAATGAGCCTGCGTAAGTGTGCTCTGATTGGTCGCCGACAAGGCCCTTAGCAATCGCAGTGAGTTATGGCTAGACATTAGGCCCTGTCGCTATAGACCAAGGGAGATAATTAGGAATCGTTTTGGGTTTTATGTTATTTATTTGCTTAAGGTGGAAAATAATAGTATTATTTTCCATATAATATTCAAATTGGTATACACAATTTCAATTAACTTCATTGGTTAAGTCAGTTCGGGTTGGTTTGGTTTAATATATAATTAACCCTGTGAGTTATTTAATGCCCAAAAATCTGTTAGAGTGTGAGAAAAAAGTTGGTACTCAATCTTTACTAGTGTAAATTTTTGTAGATGTATTTTGTGGATGAATTTTCTATCTGATTTATAATTTGACATATTTCTATTCTCTCAAAAAGATAAAAAAGATAAGAATAGTAATAAGAAGAGACTATTTAACAATTGCGATTCTCGGGACTTAAATCTACGACAACCAAGGAACATGCAGATTGGATATCATAAAGGTATACGTTTTTCGGTTTCTTCGTTGTCACAGTTGCATACTCGAGAGAATTGCGATTGAAAAAAGAGCTCTACTTTTATTCATATTAAAGGAACAAATGCCTATTTTTCTATCGTCTAGCCGCAACCCTCATCACTCATTCGTTTCGCCTACACAATTTTCTTTGTCTCAAATAATTAGAAAATGTCGTAAGCAGCCAACAGTGTAAGTCTTCTTAACATCCGTTTTCAGCAGCCATGATTGTTCAGACCGACAAGGGCATAACAACACTATAGAGGATCAAAATACAAGACCTGAATTTCTATTTATCTAGTTTCCTATTTCGGACACTCCTTAAAATAATAAATTAATAACGGAAAGAAATTGTCGAGTTGACAAATAATGAAGTAAAAAGCGGTAATAAGCTTGTAAAATTAGAAACAAAAATGTCGTGTTACGAGGAGAGACACATTGACCAAATATAGCATCGATTTGAGAAACGAATGAAAATTGTACTGTAGGTGATACATTTTTATAGAAATGTGTCATAAGTCTGGAAATGCGTGGAGAAACGTTATATTGTTTTTAATAAAAGTTCATTGTTGTTTGTTGCTAGTTAGGATCTTTAGGTTTGGTTTGTTTGGGTTACGTTGTTTAAAAAACGAGTTTAAAAAAAAGTCTTACTTGCAATGACAAAACATCTACTGTTTCAACGAACAGAGACAAAGAGACACGTTTAAACTTTTAAAGAATAAGGACAAAAAGAGAACGTCTTCATCTTCAAATAACAAACGGAAGAAACAGAGATGGATTGTGGGATTCTCATGTAGCCCGACATGCCCTCAAAATCGTCAAAGATAATACCTCAAATCCTATAAGAAGACGACGAATGTGTGACCGACAGGTTAAGAGTTAAAGAATAAAAACCAAACAACTAGAATTGGAATAAAAGACATGTATTACAGGCATAAAACAATAGGGTTGCATACTTTTTTGGTTGTCTGCACAAATGGTTTACAATTTGTCCACTTAACTGAAATCCTGAGGTAGGGTTAGTTACGAAGTCCCTTAAGCAACGGCCATCTGATAGTTCTGCTGGATATGAGAGAGACCTTCTTTTTTTTTTTAGGTCTGTCTCCGTCTGGTTAATCAGAAAAGAGGGGGAAAGAATTCGGTCTCTTTGGCTTGCGCCAAAAGTATGCTGGCTCGTGATTGTTGGTTCGATAGAAAGACTCGTAGACAAGGACGATACCCATACCTCAGAATTCTTTACAATCCATGGAAAACAATTATTTATTTTCTCCTACACCTTATTGAGTAACTGTTAGCATTATTATTATTACTAGCAACAGAAAACATCCGGGCGTCGTAAAATTGAATTTTTGAAAGACATTGCCTGAGTGGTGGGAGTTAAAAATTCAATGTCAGAGGGTTTGTATAATAAAGTAAGCAAATCCTCATATTTATTAAAGGAGTAAAAAAAAAAATAAACAATTTGAAATGAAATTGAGTCCCGTCAGTTTTCAAATAAATGTTGCGTAATAATAAAAAAAATTTGAATATTTTCCTCATCAATTTTACACAAATCGTAGGTATTTATTTATTTGTAAACTTTTTAGTAAACTTCTTGTTAGTGTAAAAAAAAAAGACGGAGAGTAAAAAACAATTTAAAATTGCTTACTCAATTTTTGGGTGTATAAGCATAAGAATATTGTACGTAAGCTGTTGAATAGAGCTGTGATGTTTTTTTTACAGACAGAAATACAGACAATCTCCATTATAGATTTTATTTTCACTTCTTTTGAGTTTTTCACATCAGCGTTAACTGATGGTATTTCCCTGAAATCTGAATGACAAGTCTTCTCAGGTTTCCCAGGACTCTTCTGAGTATTCTGACCGATTGCAAGCAATGCAGTAGTCTGGATAGTCTCAATTCTTCTTCTGATTTCCAGGTCCTCCAGTCTTTTTTTCCAAGTTTTTTTTTTGGACCGTTCAAAATGCACCAAGTACAATTGGTATCCCTTTCACTCTCATCTTCCACAGTTTTTTCAATTCTCTGGCAAGGTCCAGGTATTTGTCTATCTTTTAATTTTCTTTCAACTTCCCCCTGTGATCTGCTGGAACCGCAAAGTCCACCAGTTGGCACGTTCTCTTTTTTGTTAATCAATCTATTATTATATTATTATTATTATTATTATTATTATTATTATTATTGTTTTGATCTACTTCTGCTAAACCTTCTCACTTATTAGGTAGTTCTCTCTTTTTATATGGGTCTTTCGTCTCGGGTTGTATCTCGAGTGTTGAATCTCTCCGCGTCCATTTTGTTCTGATTCATGAACATGAAGTCTCAGTTTAACTTTTGCCAAGCAAATTCCCCCACGGCTTCACCAAATTTCTTGGTGGTTTTAACCTGTATGATGGGATATTTCAAAGGTCACTATCTATTCACTTCAGAACTTATTCTATTCAAATAAAGTCCCATTATTATTGCAATCTGTGTCCTCTGCTCATTATAATAACTAAACTGTCAGTTTTTTGTACTTTGTTTTGGTGCGTTATGCATAGAAAACAGTATTGTGAGGGACAACATTGTATTTTAACTGTTTCCAAAATGATCAAGTACCAGTGTCAGGATTAGTTTCCAAGGCAACAAAAGATGGCAGAGGTGAGCACGTAGCGATTTTTCAGTAAACAAGTGAACCGTAAAAAGCTGCAGTAAGCGACTTACGGGGATCGCAGAGGTGAGAAGCGCTGTGAGCGGTTTAAAGTAAACAAAGAGTTAAAAATAATGTACAATTTCTAACTGACTGTGAATAACTCTTCTAGCTCTGATCAGAGGATGTAAACGGTTGTGCTCACTGGGCTAGACAAACACTTCAAGCCCACCTGGGAAGGTAACCATTTCAAGGAAGTCGAAACTAATTGACAAAATCAATGAAAATTAGTCCTTTCTTCTTTTACTCAACTAACGTACCAAAGGTTTTAAATCACCGAACTTTTCTCCAGAAAAGAACACCTAACTCGAAAATGCCAAAAACTTAATTGCTATATTATAAATAAGCATAGCTATCATTTTTCTAAGGAAGTATACTACAGATGTTTAAACTAACGGTAATAACTGACAATTTGATTGACTGGTTTTTACCGCTAGTTCATCAGGTACAGACTTCCATTGGCTGAAAATCATGTGAATTTTTATTATTTACTTTTCCATGCTTCTAATATAACCTAAAAAGCTTTCCAACATCCATTATCACACAAACACAAGCCACTCAGACACACAGACAGACACCTACACACAGACACACACAGACACACACCATGTATATATATTATATATATATACATTTATTTATTATTCATTTGTAAAAAGTACAATACATTTATGGTGCGAATTGTTACCATTGGTTCAAAGCACGTATTTGCCGCTTATTCATCAAGACAGGCGCGTTGTCTTTGAGGATAAGTGGACAATACGATGCTTTAAAACCAATGGTAACTATCGCGCCATAAATGTATTGTTCTCTATTAACAAATAATACACCTTTTACGCCCATAATCGAGCACTTTCAATTGGCCAATACTAATAACTAACAGATATATATATATATATATATATATTATATATATATAATATCATTCCACATTGAAACCCAAAGTTCAATAATCTTGTTATATCCTTCCTCAAGTTTTCTTTAATCTGTTACAAACCAACAAACAAACATCCCTTTTCGGCTCCAGATATTTTTTCTTGACTGTTGAACCTTATAGTGAATTTAATAGTCTAAAAGCATTGCTAAGAAGCAAGTTTAGCGATTATCTGTAAAATATCAGACAATCCATTAAATAAAAATTCAAATTCAACTTATCTGTAAATCATAAAAAACATGTCCCTAAATTATTTGGTTTCTTTAAACACACACACACACAAACACACACACGCGCGCGCGTGCGCACGCAATACATATACACATATATCAGTTTCTACCCAATTTTAATTCCCTCTCTTATATTATGGACTCTCGTCGATTTTCGACGCATAGGGTTCATAAGATTTATGAGAATTGGGTATGGGGGTTGATCGTCCTTTGGTCTCGAAGCCTTTGTTTCAAACCAACCAAATCATGAACCAGCATACCTTGGCGGCAGAAGCCGAATAAGCAAACTCATGCTCTTTTGATCCAGCTAACATTGGGGAAGACCTACAAAAGGTCGCTGCCTATCTTCAACAGACAATACAGAGTCAGACGCCAAACAGATAAGTCCAGTCATATCCGAACTGGAAACAGAGGGCAGTAGCAAGGTGCTCCGTTAATACCCATATCTCAGGATTACACAGTAAGTGACAAATTAAATTTTGCGCAGACGAACTAAAGTTTGCAATTCTTATATGTAATACATGTCTTTGTTCAATTCTAGTTGTTCGTTTTATTTCTTTGACATCTAAACCTGTCTGCGCACGTTCGTGGTTAATTCATAATGCAACTTGGAAGCTTCGGCCACTCCAACGGGTCTAATTTTCTTTATAGATCAGAAGTTCAAAAAATTAGAAATTACCTGTTTATATATAAATATATATATATATATAATATATATATATATATGTGTTGGTGTGTGTTGTGTGTGTGTTATGTGTGTGCGCGATGAATTCAAGTGTGGTCTAATTGAATAAAAGATTAGTATTAACCACGTATGAAATTAATGTGGATTGTAAGCCAGTAATTCATCCCAAACATTAGATTTCATTTTAATGAAACAGCAGTGACATGATTTTTGGTGTATTTGATATATTTTTAATGCCCTCGTCACTGACTGTGTTCTTTAAGAGGTGTGACCAAGTTTTTGTAATTTGTAGATATTTGATAATCACTACCGACCACTTTACCTGAGTAACGTAATTTTTTTCCCTGTTGAAAGGCCGACAGCACTCTGTCGGCTTCACAGAGGAAAAAATTATGTCTTTTCGCGATCATCCTTTCAGAGAAGATAAGCTGAAATTCAAGGTCTTATCCGGGGCATTCTTTTTAATTTGTAAAGTTTACATATATACAATACTAATACAAAAAAAATATGAGAATTTTAGTAAATATATACATTATCGTAAACTTCCAGCCAAATGTGTTATATAAGGATGATTCTAATACCTTAGAAGCTGTGACGCGTAACTGTTTTGAGGTTTTATTTTCTCGTCTTATCTAAATAATTAAAGAACTGGTAAAACTCAGCATCCTCCTTGTGATGCCTTTTAAACCAAAGTTGCTGATTACAACGATGAAGCGATTCTTAAAGGAAAGAAAGCTTACTTACTTTTGCGTTCTCGATGTCAAGGGCAAATCGCCAGGCGGCACTGGAGATGATCCTCTGGGTTTGGTTTCTGAGAGTGACCACAGCAGGCGCACTCCGATCAAGTGTCAATGATGCTGTAAAGAACAGGAAAAAACCTCGAAGTCACTTGTGAAAAGATGACTCTTAAGCGAGCTTCGTGAAGTGGCTGCGCTTCTATGACACAAGATTTACTCGTCACTGACTGAGTTATAAAATTGTTAAAATTAAGATGCTGGGAAAAGCCTACTTTTAAGTGGTTATTGTTGAAGAAAAGGTTAAAAGAAAAAACAGAAAACAAATAAAATTAATCTGGGCCTTATCGACTATGTCCCTCTCATTGTCTATGTACAATTGGACACATGGCTAGTGGATAAGGTGTTAGTTAAGACAGTTCTAAGTGACAGTTTATCTGGATCGGGTTCAATCCTGAGTAGGGGGAGTTTATTAGAAATAATTAACAACTCTATCCCCGTGTAGCGGAATGAGAAGAGGAACCCCGTGACCAAATCAAGGGTAGGGTTCAAAGTTCCGTGATGGCTCCGATTACGAACAGATAGAAAGTCCCGAGGTCGAAAAAGGTCCCGAGTCGACAAGAAATAGCCTGAAGACAGGCCGAGGGCATATCGCCGAAACGTTTACAAAGAACAATGAAGATGGGGACAATAGGTCGAATAACAGATAAACTAATCCTCAAGCCTCTCTTCAAACTTCGAGAATAATTTAGATAACAAGAGATGAAAAGGGGGATAAAAATTAAGTCCGAATAACGCATTCAGTAATCGTTCCCCCTCCGTTTTGTTATATCTTGTGGTTTTTTTCCTACTGTTGTCTCGATTCGTTTTGCTCTTTTAATGATAATACTAATCATTCAAACATTCAGAGGAAATAGCAAGCAAATAGTCTCCTTTGGCAAAAAAACACTTTGAAAAGGGAACATTCACGCTAATCATTTCTGAGGAAATCGATTTATATTGCAATACATTCTATGTTCAATAGAAGCCGACTTATCTAACGTCGACTGGGTAAAGGGGAGAAACCCGGTGTCATTGTCTCCTTTTAAGATAATCAATATGCTAGGAATTTTTAAGTAGAATTTCAATGATTCTATGATTTCTTTTGATTTTTTAATATCTTCGAATATGAAATCAATATCCATTCATAATTTTTTGCCCCAAAAGCAAACAAACTGGTAATATTTAATGTGTATATATAATTAATTTAGTCGTTATTGTTGTTTATTTTCAATAGTTTCATCGACAATCTACATACACACCATTACTGTCCTTTGTATAGTGTATCATATCTAATCTCTAATATCTACGGCACCCATCGTGGTGAAATAGTTTCTAGCAAGCTACAACTGGTAGATCTAATACTATTGAATAACGGTTTGTCCTTGCTGAGGTCCATATAAAATAGGCGCCGATCGGTGTAATTGGAATAAGCAAGCTAATCTCACAGTCCATTAAAGACTGGATACGTTTGGTTTTGACTACGCTGGAAGTCATTAAAATAGGCACCTCAATTCGGCAATGGTTGAGCAAGCTAGTCTGCAGATCCATTACTAACTTTAAAGCGAATTCGTGAAGCGGGATACTCATACTTGAAACTTTGTGTCACATTTACCCATGGCGACGGGTTGGGTAAAAGGGCACACATTCGTGGTTTAATGGTTTCCATCTAGTCTTCACTACCATTCTAGTGAATTGCTGAGTTTGAATCTTCGCTAGATTCCAAATACTTGCGCACTCTTGTGCACATCCTACCCATGGGGACTGGTTTTGGAAAATATTATCTGTATTATTTCTCTTAATTTTTTTAGATTGAGGCTTGATAATTATTTTATTTGGATTATTCGACTATTTGTTCTCTCTTCATTTGTTATTTTGTTACAATGTTTCGGCGCAAACCTAGTCGCCACTCCGCAATACCTGAAGGAAGAGGCCGGAGGGCACATCGGCTGAAACGTTGTTACAGGTATTAACATGATGATGAGAATCAAAGTCGAATAATCAAAATAATATATAATTCTTATTGCATATTTATTGAAAGTTCCATATATAACCTTTGAATGCCAACAACCAACAGCATAGCATCAACAATCAATGTTACTTTAAAAATCATTGGGTTCCGTAGTGAAGGGGGGGAAATTATTTGATACATACCTTTCCTCCATGTTAATTAGCGTTATGTTAAGTGTTACAACCTGGTTCCAGGATTTGATACTTTCAGGTCGCCGTGGTCCATTTCCTACGGACGTATAACCATTACACGGACTGACACTATCATGCGATAGTTAAGCACGGTTTAGCTGTTCGTTAACGCAATGCGAGCATATTAGCTACGTAAATCAGTCTGGATCCTATGTAGCGTAGTTTGAGCAAAACTCTATGAACTGAAAAACAACTGCTACTTTAGTGTAACCAGAGGCGTGTGCCCAGACTAAGTAAAGATTACTTGGCTTTGTTTTTTTTCGTGGGTCCTTGGTTGTTTTGTTTTACGGCATATCAACCATCAGTGGTCATTTATGCCGAATAAGTTTTGAAATAAATCAATTCTTAATGGATTAATAAAATTTTTTATAAATACTCATGTGTGTCTATTTAACATGAGATGGGACTGCTTAACAGGTCTAACCACTCCCGTTTGTCAGAGTGGACCAGGGAGGCAATGGTGATGAATGGGGGCTTCACATCCAAACCTCCAAAACTGGAACTGACCATCAGATTAGAGTTTAACGTCATTCCCAGGACATGTTAGACCCGCAGCACCGCCTTCTAGCACCCTAAGTAAAGTTAGTAATTAATAAATTATAGCGCGATCTTGAATTGATTGATTGGATTGAGTTTTAGGGTGAACCATGTAACACGTGCGTCTGTCGCACGAATCCAATCCAAAAGGGTATGGCAGATATCCTCATTTCGGGTTATCCATATCAGACCCCTATGATCAGGGAGTAAACTCCAGATTTTTGTTAGGTTATGGACCTAACAGTTGATTGGCAATGCGCAAGTATGGGGGATCCAGTGAGGATCGAACTGTTTTTTCCAGTAGTAACTGAATTGTGAGACTATTTGTTACCATTACGCCACTAGAGACGCCTACTTAACCCTATAGATAATAATGTGAACTTAACTCTTTAATTGTGCAAATCTCATTGCAACATTAGCCCATTTGTACTTGTTGATCCCCGGACCTATGGGCCTCCACTCCTTCCTTAAAGCTGGGAACATGTCTGTGCCATATTAAAGAAGAACATAATAGTAATGGGTGGTGTAATGATAACAAGTCATGGGAGATGGACTCGTCAATCCGAGTCCAATGAATCCTGGAATGTGGTAATTGCATTCTTCAACTTAGCCTAATGATAATTGGGAACAGGTATTGAATCTCAACTCTCTTCAGCTATGGATCTAGATAGTAGGGTAGACTGGGCATCTTTAACCTGTGGTTAGGCACCCGGTCAGGAGAAGGAAAACTTAAACCTGTTTGAACTCCGCTAAGAATGACTTGTGTCGAATTCTGCTCGTGTAGAGGGGTTTGCTAATACTATATAATTAAGAAATGAAGAAATAAAATATTCTCATGGTTCTTGTCAACGTGACTACCTAACCCTATAAAAAATTGCTTTTACCCATATCTCTCCACTATTTCGGCGACATGCCCACCGGCCCTTGTTACGTTGACAATAAGCTTGTTGGTCCCTGTAAAAGGTTACCAAGTTGAGTAATGCCACAGTTTCGTATTGATTGGCTGTTTGCGGATCCCGGGCAAGTTCACCGAGTGCACGCCACGTTTATCAAAACTGTTGTCAAAAAGAATTAAGCAAACAATCAAATGAAAAATCTTTTCAAATACAACAAAATCCGTAGAATATATTTGCTGTTACCCCTAAAAATAGTTTGCATTTCAGATTTTGAGATATAAAATTATGACACAAAAATAATTCTCATTTCAGATTTGAGAATAAAATTATGACACAAATTCAAAAGAATGGCCAATTTCCTGCATGTAAGGGGAAATAACTCTGTTTTTCTAACTATAACAACCTTTTAGTAAAAGGATAGTAGAAAGCACATCATAAATAGAGCACGACATCAAGCAGAAACTAGATAGCTTGCATGAATACGCACGTAGGTCATAAATTTGCATATTAATTCCTCCTGTACAATGAGGAGGTAAAGAAAAGTTTCGGCCTCTCTTTCACGGACCCGAGGAGGTCGACTGTTCGTGGGCTCCCGTCGTGACAATCTAGCTAGCAACGAAACAGCGTGCATGAACATGATTTCACGATAGAACAGCATGACCTTACTCTCTCCCCCGTCTCTCCCTATCTCCTTAGAGAAAGAACCCACAGCCTAGAATAAATTAGAAATCAACCGGTCTACTACTACTGAAGACTACTACTAACTACACTCGACTTGCCAATAGCAACATTTATGTGCGTCCTGCTTTTTGTAGTTCCTTGTCATGTGTTATTTATCTTTTAAATTGTCCATTGTAATTTACAGGAATGCAAAAGGGAATGGTTTTTAACCCAATTTTAACTAAAGTGTGCAATATTTAAGTCTGTGATAAATCAAACGAATTTATTGCAAATGTTGTAAAAGAATTCTCAATGAAATGACTTACTTTTTCGGGTTGTCACTGAAAGTCAACGAGTTGTCTCATGGTTTTAATTCGGCGAAACTGTGACCAGATTCTGCACGGCTGATGGCACCTTTCCAAATGGCCCCGTGGCTGCGGCTAACAATTCTTATTTCAGATGATAAAATGGCGACAATGGATGCGAGACCAAGAATCCTCACCAACTCGGAGTCTCTTTGTCTTCGGCGCAGCTTGCAAAAAGAATAGACTAAATTAAAGTAAATAAAGTGAAGATACATTAAAAAATGCGGAGCAAATCGATATCTGAGAATGATGTAATTTCAGTATTTCCATCCATATGAGATCCTATGAAATACGCGTGGTGCATGAATAAACATATTTAATTGCTTTTAAGGGAGTAGAAATGCGGTTTGACAAAAGTTATTGGGGAAGGTGAGATATCCTGCAAGATTTTGAATTGTGGTATGTTTTTGTACTGTCGGGTGGGGGGGTGTGGTTTGTCATTGCATCGCTGTTGGAGGTCTGATTAACGGATAAGAAGTTATAAATGTTAAATCATGTCTTTGCTGATGGAGATTAGTCCTGAAGTTGCTCAGTTCGGTAAGATCGTTCGGCTAGGAACACAAGGATTCTCAGTTCGATACCGGTCTCGGCCAACTCGCACAGGGGATCTGGTGCGGTAAGTAGGGCTGAATGTAGGTGTGGCGCTCATCTCACGCAAACCAACAATCTCCTTGGTCTACTGCTAGGGAAAAAGGGAATAAACTCCCTCGCTGTAATGGCCCAAATCGATATTAGGCCGCCCCCAGACGCCTTCTACTTACTTTACTTTATATAATATATTATATATATAGTATATGTCTTGGTGTGTGTGTGTGAAAAGGAAGTGAACCGCAGTATGTAGTATATAAGAAAATTGCAACACAGGTTAAATGAGTTAAGTGGTGAGTTTATTGCCGATCGCTGCATGGTTTTCGACTATTAATTAGATCATCTTTAGGGCATTTGTTTGGTATATGGGAAGGTAATAAGGAATTTTTTTATACAACTCGCTTTTCTCGTTATTGTGTATTAAAAATTTCTATTACAATTTCCATATACCAACAATGCATGAAGTGATCAGTTAATAAGATAGAAAACACTGCAAACGCGTCGGCCAATAAAACTCCACACTTAACTCATTTAAAAACCGTTTTTTTCAATCTTTCTTGAGTATACGTAACATACCTCGGACTTCACTTCCTTTTCTTCACACACGCCACTACAACACACACACACACACCATCCACACACATATTATATGATTACTTAATATATAATATATATAAATAATATATATAATATATATATTATATATATATATACTGCACGAGCAATAAACTCACCACTTAACATTTAAACCTGTGTTTTTTTAATCTTTCTTAATATAGTATTATTATATAGTAGTATAATATACTATATGAACCGAGAACACACATACACACTCAACTCACACTCACACACCTTGTGTATGCACACATATCATTTATAAGTGTCATATATGATAAACACACAAACTCCTAAAAGCCTTAGCTCGCAATATTATTCTACTAAAATTCCAAAGATATTCAACTCAAGAAGATTTTTCCACGAAATCAGGATGGAACTCTACTTCTAAACACTTTCCTATCCCGATTATAGTGGCCTGACAAATCTTAAAAAATCTTTTAATTCAAAAAAAACTCTCTAAGAATACAATTTCCTTCAACATACATTTTCTCCACTGACATGACAAGGTCGAAACTAGTTGAGAATTAAAACTAAAAGATATTTCTGTTTGTATTACATTTTGTTCATAGTATAATTATATATATATATAATATATATTATATATATATATTAATGAAGTGTGAGAAATGTAATAGAAAAGGTTTGGCATTATGAAGGTGCTTCATGCTAAAATAGCAGAGAGGTTACAATCAATATTATATTATGGATTAATATTTCCGTAACTAAAGTTTCTGCTTTACTTACTAATCTCAGACGGTCACAATGTTAAGATTTAAACAAAGTATGGTGGCTTGTTTGCATTATATAATCGTGGAAGCTTGTATTTCTGGCAGCATTTTTTCTTTATGACAGAATGTTGAACTGTACAAGACATTTTGGACAAGTTTTTGGTTGATCTTTCTAATGTTCGGGCCATCTTTTTGTTCAGGGTGGACTGATGTAAACAGTCCCACCAAAGGTTTCATAAAACGAGCGCTTTCGCAATACAATGGCCATCAATCAGGTTTAAACGGGTATGGTTTTCGTGTCTGTTTTTAACGAGAACGGTAGTACAAGGAATAGAAGTGGAGGTAAATCAACAATTGGTAGTTGGATATATTGGTAGTGGGAAATAACTGATAGTGGGATATTAATTGGGTAGTGGGGATAATTATATATATATAATATATATATAATATATATAATATATATATAAATATAAAGTAATTGGTACTTTGTTGAAGCTATGGTTAGTATGATTATAATTATTTAATAATTTGAAGGCAACTTACATTGCACATAAAAATAAAAATACATCTTTTTGTTTTTATTCTTTGATGATGCAGTTGTTAATTGCCTTCAAAATTATTAATATATTTAAGAATATATATTATATAAATAATTTAAAAATATATATATGATATATTATAAACAAGCGTAAGGTTCGTGAATTTAAATAACCCATCAAAGTTTATGCGCAATGATAAGGAAAATAGATATTTAGCATCACGAAAATTATCAACTGTGTTAACATTTCGATTCTTTACCCTTGTGAAATAAAAAAATGTAAACACACTGTTTAAAATGATCGAAACTCTTGTTTTTTCTTTCTTTTGTTGAACTGGAATTCCTTTAATTGTAAAACGGCAAATCGAACTGTAATAGGGGAAAAAGGTGTCGCGTGAAAGAGAGTAAAGTTGGCACATCTTTTTTACGTTGCGTGCACTCGAACCGCGAATGGTTTATAATCAACGAGCATCAGCGTTAGTGTATGACATGATCAACCTTGTCAATCGATTAACAGTGACCAATTCTAATAGAATGGGGGGGGGATATTTATAGTGGGGGGGATAGATAGGTCCCGAATCAAGTCCTGCTGAGGGGGACAAAAAGCGAGTTCACAGTGCTCTCACAAGCCAGACTTGCTTGGTCAACACATTCTGTCGTATTCTCTAGCAGCTGGAAAATCCGTCGTCGTGAGTCGAATAATCTTTAACAGTTCAAATCGCAATTCCTATTTAAGTTTTTGTTTCGTTGGACGACTAAAACTCAATTCTTTACTGGTCGTTGCCAAGGCGCTTCTTCTTCGGTTCGCCCCCCGATTTGCCCCCTTTTCCCCTTTGCTGCCGGCCCCTGGGCACCCCTTCCCCCCCAAAGCGGCTCGACTCACTTGTCATTTATCGGACATATTCCCAAACATCACGGGCACATTCGAACCTAGCGTCCGTCAATTGCCCAAATCGCATTTGTTTGCCATGCAGGAGAAAGCGAGTTC
>CM042165.1:18066471-18114918 GCA_023376005.1 Doryteuthis pealeii | reverse complement strand
AGAGAGGAGATAATCTCAGACGGTCAATGTTTATATTTAAAAAATGTGGCTTGCTAAAAAAAACTTTACCAGTATAACATTCCATCGCGTGAATGCGCTTCACGTTATATAAATGCTAAACAAGCCACCATACTTTTTTTTTAAATCTTAACATTGTGACCGTCTGATGATTGTAAGTAAGCATGAAACTTTAGTTACGGAAATATTATCCATAATATATAATAATTGATTGTAAACCTGCTCTGCTATTTTAGCATTGAGCACCTTCATATGCCTACCTTTCTCATTCATTCTCATTCATTATATAATATATATATATATATATTATATATATATATATATATATATATATTATATGAACAAAAAGTGATAATACAAACAGAAATATTGCTTTTATGTTTATTATTCTCAACTAGTTTCGATCTTGGGTCATCGTCAGGAGAAAATTTCTGTTTTGAAGAAATTGTTTTTAGAGAGTTTTTTTTTAAATTAAAAGATTTTTTAAGGATTTGTCAGGCCACTATAATCCGGGTAGAGAAGTGTGTTAGAAGTAGCGAGTCCATCTGTTTCGTGGAAAAATCTTCTTTGAGTTGAATTCTTTTGGATTTACTTAATAATATGCGAGCTAGGCTTTTTAGGAGTTGTGTGTATATCCATATATGTACCACATATAAATGTATATGTGTGCATACACACATGTGTGTGAGTGTGAGTGTGAGTGTGTATGTGTGTCTCGGTATCATATATATAATTATATATATAATATTAAGAAAGATTAAAAAAACACAGGTTTAAATGAGTTAAGTGGTGAGTTTATTGGCCGACGCTGCAGTATATATATATATATATATATATATAATATATATATATATATATATATGTGTGTGTGTGTGTGTGTGTGTGTGTGTGTGTGTGTGTGTGTGTGTGAAGAAAAGGAAGTGAATCCGATGGTATGTAGTATATCAAGAAAGATTGAAAAAACACAGGTTTAAAATGAGTTAAGTGGTGAGTTTATTGGCCGACGCTGCAGTGTTTCGATCTATAATTAGATCATCTTCATGGCATTTGTTGGTATATGGAAATGTAATAAGAAATTTTTTAATCACAGAATAACGAGAAAAGCGAGTTGTGATAAAAAACATTCCTTATTACCTCCCATATACCAACAAATACCCTAAAAAGATGATCTAATTAATAGATCGAAACACTGCAGCGTCGGCCAATAAACTCACCACTTAACTCATTTAAACCTGTGTTTTTTCAATCTCTCTAATATACTACATACCGTCGATTCACTTCCTTTCTTCACACATACACAACACACACACACACACAGATATGTGTATATATATATATATATATATAATATATATATATATATATATAAACATCAGTGACTAATCTCCCATCAGCAAAGACATGATTTAATTTATAACTTCTTATCGTTAATCAGACCTCAACAGCCGATGCAATGACAAAACCAACATCCCCCCGACAGTACAAAAACATTACACAATCAAAATCTCTCAGGATATTTCCCTCCCAAATAGCTTTGTCAACCGAATTCCACTCCCTTAAAAGCATAAGATATGTTTATTTCATCACCACGTCTTTTTCATAGGATCTCCATATGTGATGTTAAATACTGAAATTAATCATTCTCAGATATCGATTTGCTCGCATTTTTTAATGTATCTTCCATTTATTTATTTATTTATCTATTCATTTTTGCAGTGCGCCGAAGACAAAGAGACTCGCGACTTGGTGAGGGAATTCTCTGGTCTCGCTCCATTAGTCGCCATTTTATCATCTGGAAATAAGGAATTGTTAGCAGCAGCCACGGGTGCCATTTGGAAATGTGCCATCAGCCGTGAGAATCTGGTACAGTTTCGCGAATTAAAAACAATCGAACAACTCGTTGGACTTCTCAGTAGACAACCCGAAAAAGTAAGTCATTTCATTGGAATTCTTTTACAAAACATTTGCAATTTAATCTTCGTTTTGATTTCATCACAAACTTAAATATTGCACACTTTAGTTAAATTGGTTAAAAAGACATTCCTTTTGCATTCCTGTAAATTACAATGGACAATTTAAAAAAGAATAATAACACATTTACAAGGAAACTACAAAAGATCCAGGGAGCACAACATGTTGCGTAGTGGCCAAGTCGAGTTGTAGTAGTGGTAGTTAGTAGTAGTAGCCGGTTGTTTTATTTATTCCTAGGCTCGTGGGTTTTTCTAAGGAGAAGGGGAGAGAGAGGGGGAGAGAGTAAGGTCATGCTGTTCTATCGTAAAATCATGTTCATGCACGCTGTTCGATGCTAGCCTAGATATGTCACGACGGAGCCCCAAATGAACACGTCCGACCCTCCTCGGGTCCGGTGAAAGAGAGGCCGAACTTTCTCTTTACTTCCGTGGTACAGGAGGATTAATATGGAGAACATTTATTGTCCTACGTGCGTATTCATGCAGCAATCTAGTTTCTTGCTTGATGGTCGTGCTCTATTTGATGTTGCTTTCTACTATCCTTTTACTAAAGAGTGATATAGTTAAAAAAAGAGTTATTTCCCCTTACAATGAGGAAATTGGCCATTCTTTTGAATTTGTGTCATAATTTTATTCTCAAATCTAAAATGAAATTATTTTTGTGTCATAATTTTATTCTCAAATCTGAAATGAAACTATTTTTAGGGTAACAGCAAATTATTTCTAGGATTTTGTTTGTCTTTAAAAGATTTTTCATTGATTGTTTTTAATTTTTTTGACACAGGTTTTGATAAATGTGGTCGGTGCACTCGGTGAACTGGCCCGGGATCCGCCAAACAGACAATCAATACGAAAATCTGGTGGCATTACTCAACTGGTCAACCTTTTGACAGGGACCAATCAAGCTTTATTGATCAACGTAACAAGGGCCGTGGGTCAATGTGCCGAAGAAGTGGAAAGTATGGGGTAAGAAGCAGTTTTTTATGGGTTAGGTAGTTCACGTTGACAAGAACCTGAAATTATTTATTTCTTCTTTCCTTAATATATATTTACCAACCCCTCCGCACGAGCAGAATGTGACACAAGGTCAATTCCTTAAGCGGGGTTCAACAGGTTTGAATTCAGAGTTTTCCTTCTCCTAGACCGGTTGCCTAACCAAGGTTAAAGAGCCCAGTCTACCCTACTATCTATCCATAGCTGGAGGGAGAGTAGGATTCATACCTTTCCCAATTATATTAGCGCTAAGTGAAATGCAATTACCACCTCCAGGATTTGAACTCGGATTGACGAGTCCATTTCCCATGACTTTAACCATTACACCACGCGCTTCCTATTATTTATTCCCTTAATATGGCACAGGCATGTTCCCAGGCTATTAGGAATGGAGTGGGAGGCCCATTAGGTCCGGGGTCAACAAGTACAAATGGATAATGTTGCAAGAATTTGTACATTAAAATTAGTTCACATTATATCTATAGGGGTAAGTAGGCGTCTCATAGTGGCGTAATGGTTAACAAGATAGTCTCACAGTTTCATTACTACTGAAAAACAAGTTTGATCCTCACTGGATGCCCCATACTTGCGACATTGTGCCAAATCCTACTGTTAGGTCCATACCTAACAAAATCTGGAGTTACTCCCCTTGATCAGTAGGGGTCTGATTGGAACCCGGAAATAAGGTTTCTGTCATGACCCTTTTGGATTGGGATTCGTGCGGACAGGACGCACGTGTACATGGTTGACCTAAAATCAATCAATCAATCAATCAAGATGTCGCTATAATGTTCTATTAATTACTAATCTTTACTTAGGGTACTAGAAGGCGGTGGCTGCGGGTCTACATGTCCTGGGAATGACGGTAAACTCTATCTGATGGTGAGGTTCCAGTTTTGGAGGTTTGGGGAATGTGGAGCACCCCTTCATCACCATTGCTCCCTGGTCCACTCTGACCGGAGTGGTAGTACCTGTTAGGGTCCCATCTATGGGTTAAATAGAAAAATGTATTTATAAAAAAATTGTATTATCCATTAAGAATTGATTTATTTCAAAAACGTTATCGGCATTAAATGACCCACTGAGGTGATATGCCGTAAAACAAAACAAACCAAGGAACCCACGAAAAAGAAACAAACCAAGTATCTTTACTTAGTCTGGCACACGCGCCTCTGGTTACATAAAGTAGCAAGTTGTTTTTAGTTCATAGAGTTTTGCTCAAATCGTACATGGGCATCCAGCTGTTTACTGTAGCTATTGCCGCAGTGGTTACTGAACAGGCTCATCGCTGCTTAACTTCGATGATGAGGTGTCAGTTGTGTAATGGTTATCGTCGTAGGAAATGGACCCGGCGACCTGAGTTCAAATCCTGGACCAGGTTGGTAGCATTTAACATAACGCTAATAACATGGGGAAAGGTATGTATCCAAATATTCCTCCCCTTCACTGACTCCCGTCAGTGCTTTTAAGGTAACTTGATTGTTGTTATTGCTGTTGTTGTTGGTTCAAGGTTATATTGTTATTTCCTCATATATACAGGGTGTGTAAAAAAAAGGATCGAGATTTTTGTACTTTTTGTCTCACCTTGTATTCTGAAAAAAAAAAATAACGTTCCATTCATTAATTTTTTTTGGGGGGGGTACAAGGTGTATCAAAAAAGTACCAAGTTTAAAACTGTATTTACCAATATAGAAAGGAAGAATGAATCAAACTTCTTTTTTTTTCAGAATGTGTCAAAAAGTACAAAAAATCTCAAACATTTTTCGTACACCTTGTGTGTGTGTGTGTGTGTGTGTGTGTGTGTGTGTGTGAAACTCTACCCAACAAAAATAGAACTTCGTATCGAGATATTCATTAGAGCAATACACTTAAAATGCTGACGGGAACCAATGCTGTTAAGGTAACTTGATTGTTGTTATTGCTGTTGTTGTTGTTGTTGGTTAAAGGTTATATTGAGAATAAGATGCAAATAGATTATTATTATTTGTATTATTCGGACTATTGTCCTCATCTTCATTGTTATCTGTGCAACGTTTCGGCCGATGTGCCCTCCGGCAAATACCTGAAGAAGGCCGGAGGGCACATTGGCCGAAACGTTGTACAGATAACAATGAAGATGAGAACAATAGTCCGAATAATACAAATAATGATAATTATCCAGCCTCATCTAAAAAAAAATTCAGAGAAATAATACAGATAGATATTTTTCAAACCAGTTCCCCATGGGTAGGATGTGACACAAGATCGCAAGTATTGGGCATCTAGCGAAAATCAAACTCGCTATTCACTAGTAATGGTAGTGAGACTAGATTGAAAACCATTAAACCACAATGGTGTGCCCTTTTTTGCCCAACCCATTCGCCACGGGTAAGATGCGACACAAAGTTTCAAGTATGAGGTATTCTGCGAGCACCGAATTCGCTTTTAAGTAGTAATGGATCTGCAAGGCTAGCTTGCTAACCATTGCCCCGGAATGAGGTGCCTATTTTTATAGACTTCCAGCGATGATCAAACCCGCTATTCAGTTTTAATGGATCTGTGAGATTAGCTTGCTAGCAATTACACCACGATCGGGCGCCTATTTTATATGGACCTCCAGCAAGGATCAAACTCGTTATTCAATAGTAATAGATCTACCAGTGTAGCTTGCTAGCTATTTCGCCACGATGGGTGCCGTAATATATTGATAGATATTGAGTACATATATAAAGGACAGTTGGTGTGTATGTATGTATGTCCGGATGAAACTATGAAAATAAAACAATTAACGACAAAGCGAATATATATATACACATTAAATATTACCAGTTGTTGCTTTTGGTGCAAAAATTATGAAGATTTGATTTATATTCGAAGATATTAAAAAATCAAAATATACATAGAAATAGCATTGAAATTCTACTTAAAAATTCCTAGCATTTGATAATCTTAAAAGTAGACAAAATGCACCAGGGTTTCTCCCCTTTACCCAGTCGACGTTGGATAGTCGCTTCTAGTTGAACAATAAATGTTTGCAATATAAACCGATGTCCTCAGAAATGATTAGGTGAACTGTCCCTTTGTCAAAGTGTTTTGCCAAAGGACTATTTGCTTTCTGTTTCTCTGAATGTTTGGGATGAGGCTTGATGATTAGTATTATCTGCGTTATTCGGACTATTGTCCCCATCTTCATTGTTATCTAAACTATTTCTCTGAATGTTTGATATGAGGCTTGATGATTAGTATTATATGCGTTATTCAGACTATTGTCCCCATCTTCATTGTTATTTGTACAACGTTTCGGCCGATATGCCCTCCGGCCTTCTTCAGGTATTTCTTGTCGGACTCGGGAACCTTCTTTTCGAACTCGGGAACTTTCTTGTCGTAATCGGGAGCCATCACGGAACTTTGAACCTAACCCTTTATTTAGTCCACGGGGGTATCCTCTTCTCATTCCGCTACCACGGGGTAAGAGTTGTGTTAATTATTTTTCTATATAACTGCCTCTACTCAGGATTGAACCCGGAATCCAGAGATAACTGTCACTTAGAACTGTTTTAACCTAACTACCTTATCCACTAGGCCATGTGTCCAATTGTACAAATAACAATGAAGATGGGGACAATAGTCCGAATAACGCAGATAATATTATTTGTTTTCTGTTTTTTCTTTAACCTTTCTTCAAATATAAACTACTAAAGTAGGCTTTTCCCAGCATCTAATTTTAACAATTTATAACTCAGTCAGTGACGAGTAAATCTTGTGTAATAAGAGCGCAGCCACTTCAACGAAAAGCTCGTCTTAAGAATCATCTTTTCACAAGTGATTCGAGTGTTTTTTCCTGTCTTTACAGCATCATTGAACATTTGGACGGAGTGCGCCTGCTGTGGTCACTTCTCAAGAACCCAAACCCAGAGGTCATTTCCAGTGCCGCCTGGGCGATATGCCCTTGCATCGAGAACGCAAAAGTAAGTAAGCTTTCTTCTCCTTTCTAAGGAATCGCTTCATCGTTGTAAATCAGCGAACATTTGGTTTGAAAAGGCATCACAAGAGGATTGCTGGTTTTACAGTTCTTTTAATTATTCGATATAGACAGAGAAAAATAAACTAAAACAGATTACCGCGATCACAGCCTTCTAAAAGATATTAGAATCATCTTTATAACACATTGGCTGTATGTTTACGTTATTATGTATATATTACTAAAATTCTCATTTTTTTTGTATTTATATATGTAAAAATTTTACAAATTAAAAAGAAATGCCCGGAAAGACCTTGAATTTCAGCTTTCCTCTCTGAAAGGTGATCGCGAAAAACTAATTTGGTATAATCATTGGGGCATCTGTCGGCTTCAACAGAGGAAAAAAATTACGTACTCAGGTAAGTGGGTCGGAAGTGGATTATCAAATATCTACAAATTACAAAAACTGGTCACACCTCTTGAAAAGAACACGACGAGGGCATTAAAAGTAAAATCAATATACACAAAAATCATGTCACTGCAGTTTCATATAAAATGAAATCTAATGTGTGATAAATTTTACTGGCTTACAAGCCACATTAATTCATGACGTGGTTAATTAATCTTATTATTCAATAGACACACTTGAATTCATCGCGCGCACACACACACACACACACACACACACACACATATATATATATATGTATATATATATAAACTGTAATTTCTAATTTTTTGAACTCTGATCTATAAAGAAAATTAGACCCGTGGAGTGGCGAAGTTTCCAAGGTATGCCAATATGGAATTAACCACGAACGTGGCAGACAGGTTAAGAGTCAAAGAAATAAAACGAACAACTAGAATTGATCAAAGACATGTATTACATATAAAGAATTGCAAACTTTAGTTCGTCTGCGCAAATATAATTTGTCACTTATCTGGTGTATCCTGAGATATGGGGTATTAACGGAGACCTTGCTACGGCCCTCTGTTCCGTTCGGATATGATGGACTTCTGTTTTGCGTCTGACTCTGTAGTTGTCTGTTGAAGAATAGGAGCGACCTTTTGTAGGTCTGTCCCCAGTGTTAGCTGGATCAGAAGAGAGCATGAGTTTGCTTATTCGGCTTTGCCGCCAAGGTATGCTGGTTCATGATTGGTTGGTTTGAAACAAAGGCTCGCAGTCTAGCTAATGCTTTAGACTATTAAATTCACTATAAGGTTCAACAGTCAAGAAAAAATATCTGGAGCCGAAAAGGGATGTTTGTTTGTTGGTTTGTAACAGATTAAAGAAACTTGAGGAAGGATATAACAAGATTATTGAACTTTGGGTTCAATATGTGGAATAGCATATATATATATATATATATATATATATATATATCTGTAGTTATTTAGTATTGGCCAATTGAAAGTGCTCGATTATGGGCGTAAAAGGTGTATTTATTTGTTAATAGAGAACAATACATTTATGGCGCGATAGTTACCATTGGTTTTAAAGCATCGTATTGTCCACTTACCCTCAAGACAACGCGCCTGTCTTGATGATAAGCGGCAAATACGCTGCTTTGAAACCAATGGTAACAATCGCACCATAAATGTATTGTACTCTTTAACAAATGAATAAATAAATAAATTTATAATATATATATAATATATATATATATATATATACATGTGTGTGTCTGTGTGTGTCTGTGTGTAGGTGTCTGTCTGTGTGTCTGAGTGTGCTTGTGTTTGTGTGAGTAATGGATGTTGGAAAGCTTTTTAGGTTATATTAGAAGCATGGAAAAGTAAATAATAAAAATTCACATGATTTTCTAAGCCAATGAGAAGTCTGTACCTGATGAACTAGCAGTAAAAACCAGTCAATCAAATTGTCAGTTAGTTACCGTTAGTTTAAACATCTGTAGTATACTTCCTTAGAAAAATGATAGGCTATGCTTATTTATAATATAGCAATTTAAGTTTTTGGCATTTTCGAGTTAGGTGTTCTTTTCTGGAGAAAAAGTTCGGTGATTTAAAACCTTTGGTACGTTTAGTTGAGTAAAAGAAGAAAAGGAACTAATTTATCATTTGATTTTGTCAATTTTAGTTTCGACTTCCTTGAAATGTGTTTACCTTCCCAGGTGGGGCTTGAAGTGTTTGGTTCTAGCCGAGTGAAGCACAACCGTTACATCCTCTGATCAGAGCTAGAAGAGTTATTCACAGTCAAGGTTAGATAATTGTACATTATTTTTAACTCTTTGTTTACTTTAAACCGCTCACAGCGGCTTTCTCACCTCTGCGATCCTACCGTAAGTCGCTTACTGCGGCTTTCTCACGGGTCACTTGTTTGCACTGAAAAATCGCTACGTGCTCACCTCTGCCATCTTTTGTTTTGCCTTGGAACTAATCCTGACACTGGTACTTGATCATTTTGGAAACAGTTAAAATACAATGTTGTCCCTCACAATACTGTTTCTATGCATAACGCACCAAAACAAAGTACAAAAACTGACAGTTTAGTTCATTATAATTGAGCAGAAGGACACAGATTGCAATAATAATGGGACTTTATTTGAATAGAATAAGTTCTGAAGTGAATAGATAGTGACCTTTGAAATATCCCATCATACAGGTAAAACCACCAAGAAAATTTGGTGAAGCCGTGGGGGAAATTTGCTTGGCAAAAAGTTAAACTGAGACTTCATGTTCATGAATCAGAACAAAATGGACGCGGAGAGATTCAACACTCGAGATACAACCCGAGACGAAAGACCCATATAAAAAGAGAGAACTCGACCTAATAAGTGAGAAGGTTTAGCAGAAGTAGATCAAACAGATAATATAATAATAATAATAATAATAATAATAATAATAATAATAATAATAGAGTTGATTAACAAAAAAGAGAACGTGCCAACTGGTGGACTTTGCGGTTCCAGCAGATCACAGGGTGAAGTTGAAAGAAAATTAAAAGATAGACAAATACCTGGACCTTGCCAGAGAATTGAAAAAACTGTGGAAGATGAGAGTGAAAGTGATACCAATTGTACTTGGTGCATTTTGAACGGTCCAAAAAAAAAACTTGGAAAAAAGACTGGAGGACCTGGAAATCAGAAGAAGAATTGAGACTATCCAGACTACTGCATTGCTGCAATCGGTCAGAATACTCAGAAGAGTCCTGGAAACCTGAGAAGACTTGTCATTCAGATTTCAGTGAAATACCATCAGTTAACGCTGATGTGAAAAACTCAAAAGAAGTGAAAATAATAATCTATTAATAATGGAGATTGTCTGTATTTCTGTCTGTAAAAAAAAACATCACAGCTCTACGTCACAGCTTACGTTACAATATTCTTATGCTATATACACCCAAAATTTGAGTAAGCAATTTTAAAAATTGTTTTTTACTCTCGTCCTTTTTTTTTTACACTAACAAGAAGTTTACTAAAAAGTTTACAAATAAATAAATACCTACGATTTTGTGTAAAATTGATGAGGAAAATATTCAAAATATTTTTTTATTATTACGCAACATTTTATTTGAGACTGACGGGACTCAATTTTCATTTCAAATTGTTTTATTTTTTTTTTACTCCTTTAATAAATATGAGGATTTTGCTTACTTATTATACAAACCCTCTGACATTGAATTTTTAACTCCCACCCACTCAGGCAATGTCTTTCAAAAATTCAATTTTACGACGCCCGGAGGATGTTTTCTGTTGCTAGTAATAATAATAATGCTAACAGTTACTCAATAAAGGTGTAGGGAGAAAATAAATAATTGTTTTCCATGGATTGTAAAGAATTCTGAGGTATGGGTTATCGTCCTTGTCTACGAGTCTTTCTATCGAACCAACCAATCACGAGCCAGCATACTTTGGCGGCAAAGCCAAAGAGACAAATTCTTTCCCCCTCTTTCTGATTAACCAGCAACGGAGACAGACCTAAAAAAAAAAGAAGGTCTCTCTCATATCCAGCAGAACTATCAGATGGCCGTTGCTAAGGGACTTCGATAACTAACCCTACCTCAGGATTTCAGTTAAGTGGACAAATTGTAAACATTTGTGCAGACAAACCAAAAAGTATGCAACCCTATTGTTTTATGCCTGTAATACATGTCTTTTATTCCAATTCTAGTTGTTTGGTTTTATTCTTTAACTCTTAACCTGTCGGTCACACATTCGTCGTCTTCTTTATAGGATTTTGAGGGTATGTCCTTTGAGCGATTTTGAGGGCATGTCGCGGCTACATGAGAATCCCACAATCCATCTCTGCTATTTGAAATATGAAGACGTTCTCTTTCTGTTTCTATTCTTTGAAGAGTTTAAACGTGTCTTTTTGTCTCTGTTCGTTGAACAGTAGATGCTTTGTCACTGCAAGTAAGACTTTTTTTTATCGTTTTTAAACAAAGAAACCAAAACAACCAAACCTAAAGATCCTAACTAGCAACAAACAACAATGAACTTTTATAAAAACAATATAACGTTTCTCACGCATTTCCAGACTTATGACACATTTCTATAAAAATGTATTACCTACAGTACAATTTCATTCGTTTCTCAAATCGATGCTATATTGGTCAATGTGTCTCTCCTCGTAACACGACATTTTTGTTTCTAATTTTACAAGCTTATTACCGCTTTTACTTCATTATTTGTCAACTCGACAATTTCTTTCCGTTATTAATTTATTATTTTAAGGAGTGTCCGAAATAGGAAACTAGATAAATAGAAATTCAGGTCTTGTATTTTGATCCTCTATAGTGTGTTATGCCCTTGTCGGTCTGAACAATCATGGCTGCTGAAAACGGATGTTTAAGAAGACTTACACTGTTGGCCGCTTACGACATTGTTCTAATTATTTGAGACAAGAAAATTGTGTAGGCGAAACGAATGAGTGATGAGGGTTGCGGCTAGACGATAGAAAAATAGGCATTTGTTCCTTTAATATGAATAAAAGTAGAGCTCTTTTTTCAATCGCAATTCTCTCGAGTTATGCAACTGTGACAACGAAGAAACCGAAAACGTATACCTTTTATGATATCCAATCTGCACTGTTCCTTGTTGTCGTAGATTTAAGTCCCGAGGGAATCGCAATTGTTAAATAGTCTCTTCTTATTACTCTTCTTATCTTTTTATCTTTCTTGAGAGAAATAAAAATATGTCGAAAATTATAAATCAGATAGAAAATTCATCCACAAAATACATCTACAAAAATTACACAAGTAAAAGATTTGAGTACCAACTTTTATCTCACATTCTAACAGATTTGGGCATTAAATAACTCACAGGGTTATTATACTATTAACCAAACCAATCCGAACTGACTTAAACCAAATGAAGTTAATGAAAATTGTTTATACCAATTTGAAGATATTAAGAACTTGAAACATAGAAACTTTTATCAAAGTGACTTGTTTCAGCATTAAATGACCTGAAAAGGGTTGATATGCCGTAAAACAAACAAACCAAACCTTATTATATTGTTTCTTCTGAAATCTTCTGGCCGGGTTGAGTTCTCTAGTCTTGTCTTCTTGGTCATCTTGAGTTGTCTCGGGTGTTGTTTCTCTCCACAGTCATTTCTTGCTCTTATTAACGAACACGAAGACTCATTTTACATTTGACGTCTTTACTTTCCCCAAGACCCAATATTTCCTGCGCATGGAGAAGAACTTAGAAGACACCATAATTTAGCGTCTAGCTCGTCGGAACACCTAAGCCCAACTGAATATAACAGTATCATTTTTTCCACGGATTT
Organism: Doryteuthis pealeii; assembly: GCA_023376005.1. Classification (NCBI taxonomy): domain Eukaryota; kingdom Metazoa; phylum Mollusca; class Cephalopoda; order Myopsida; family Loliginidae; genus Doryteuthis; species Doryteuthis pealeii. Next base: position 18,102,249 of record CM042165.1, on the reverse strand, counting down.
CAGCCATCACGTAACATTCTACCAATTAAAATGCGATGCCATAGGTAAACCAGGGATCAAAATCCGTCAATAATATCTATGGTATTTCCCATAACTTTTCGAACAAATTATCAACTAACTTTTAGATTCAAATATTACACTTCATTACAAAATGAATAGGCTACACCCATCATTATGTAATAATGATAAAAACTGAAGGAAAAAATATATATGTTTTACAGTGTAGCATCACAGCTTAGACCAGCACCTTGTTGGTTTACAGAAAGATGATTCTCAGATGAATGCTTCTGTCTAGATGCAATTGAAATGGAATAGCCGAGATCGTCTTGAAGTGGCATGTTTTGAGAAAAAGATTCCGGGCGACAAATTGTAGGTTTATTGGCTAAAGGCAGCGCTCCCACATTTGAGGGAGAAGTAGAAGGTAAATGCGTCTAAGGCAGATACTCTTAGCTAATGCAAACAGTGAAGCCATCTTTGTCTCTTGGAGCGAAACGACGGTACTGTAGCGATTTTCCGCGCCTGCTGGGATGGATGAGTCCAATAGGGTTATCTACCCATGCTGCAGGTTTTCGCCGATAGATGGCAGCTGTATTTAAACAGCAGCCCGACGGAGAATCACTCCCTTTCTTTCGGTCAGGCAACCACTCCACATGGCATAAACACGTGTTGTCTATATCCATTGAGTGGGGGGCTTTGCTCCCCCTCCCAACAAACTATCAATAAGTAACATTTCTTCAGGAACTTTGTATCACTTCTTTAGCATGTAGTCCTACATTCTTTATGTATATTTATGTTTTATATCTACATCGAACCTTGTCATGAGTATATGTATACCTGTCATGTATATATTTCTCCACGTGCTCACTAGATAAAGTCTGTTTGTTATTACATATAACTTCTTTGTCGGATTAATTTACGTACACATATGTACCCACGTTGGAAGGTTCAAAGTAACCTTCCAACTTATTATAAGAACTTTACATCTTGTAGTGCCATTAAATAGAGGCTTGACTTCTTTTTTCTCTTCTTTGTTCTGTAAGAATCGCCCTAAGAACCATTAATCAAAACCAGAACCAAGTTCCGCTGACCAAGTTCACCAAGTTCGTTCCACTTAGTCTTAGAAATGAACCCAGTCCTCTTTTCATCATCAGATGCAATCTTTAGAATAGAGAACGTCGCCTCCTATCGTTACAACAGTGCTATACTCCGATCAATCGGTTGGTTATGTCAAGTCCTAGCACCTATATGATTGCCTCAACACTATTGCCCTTATGGCAAGCCCCAACCCTTTTTTATCATATGGGTACTAGAAGGCGGTGGCTGAGGGTCTACATGTCCTGGGAATGACGTTAAACTCTATCTGATGGTGAGGTTCCAGTTTTGGAGGTTTTGGGAATGTGGAGCACCCCTTCATCACCATTGCTCCCTGGTCCACTCTGACCCGGAGTGGTAGTACCTGTTAGAGTCCCATTTATGGGTTAAATAGAAAAATGTATTTATTAAAAAAAATTGTGTATCCATTAAGAATTAATTTATTATTTCAAAACTTTATCGGCATTAAATGACCCACTGATGTTAATATGCCGTAAAACAAAACAAACCAAACCAAAGGATGAATTTAAAAGGTTTGATTTGATGTTCTGCCAATCAGTGACTAATAGTTGGTATAGCAGCCGGTGCATTTAATCAAGCTTTTCAAAGCAAAGGTGAAGTGAATTAAAAAGTGTAATAATATTTTTATAGATCCCTTTTTTTTCAATTCAATAAAAAGCATGGCAAATTATTTGAAAATCAGTTCACACTGAAGTAAAAATGAAGTAAAAATAAATATGTATTGAGGTGAGATCAAGATGTATCGAGACTGAATATCTATTTATAAATAGATATTCAGTCTCCATTTTTGATCTCACCTCGATACATATTTATTTTACTTCATTTTTACTTCAGTGTCAACTGATTTTCAAATAATTTTTAATTTTAAAATTTTAAATTCAAATGAAAACTTGAGCACAACTGACCAAGTTATATAAAGTGATGATGTTTAAATGTCTAGACTGCTGTCGGAATCATATCCATTATCCATGTCTCTCCTTCCTAACTAACCACTCAGTGTTTCACTTTGTCGATCCTCAGGTGAGCTACTATTCAACAGTTTTTTATCCTGTTTTATTATTATCCTACTTAAATATATATATATTATATATATATATATATATATATATATATATATATATATATATATATATATGAGGGGGGTAAGTGTCTGTGTAAATTATAAATAGATTTTTTATTTATATTTTGCTCCATATATTTGACTATATGTACATATATGTATGTATGTGGATATGTGTATACGTAGGTATATATATGTGTGTATGTATGTAAACTTTATTTATATATACATTGAGCTCTCATCTGTTCTGGTTGTATCCAATCACTGAAATATTTTATATTATTCACAGACACAGACACAGACACATATACACACACACACACACACACACACACACACACACACACATATATTATATATATATATATATATATATATATATATATATATATATTTATTTATTTATAGTCACCAATACAAGGTTCGTCTTACCAAAGGTTTCGGATGTTTATCCGTCATCAGTGACGTTGACTTTTTGAAAAAATTTGACAGTTTTTTAACCTGTGCCTCGTGTGAACGTGATCCGTTATTCGTTCTTGCTTTTGCTTTCTTCATTTACCGGCGTTCCTATTTGTCGCCATTGATTCTCGTGTTTTTATGATGGTTTTTTTTAAATTAACTATATATATATATATATATATATATATGTGGTGTGTGTGTGTGTGTGTGTGTGTGTGGTGTATTTTTTGTAAATAATATTTTTCTTTGGTGCAATGAATTTGGAAACTTAAATGTTTTAGTGAATATTAACATAAGCGTATTGAAGCCCGTTCGTACCTTAAATTTGAGCTCTCAACATGAAGCAAAAAATCAACCGAGTAAGAGTTCGTAACTAGGGGCACTTGTAAACTGAACACTCGTAAGTCCAGTACCATTGTATGTAAAATTTGAACGGAAAGAAGAGAAAACACTCCCAAAATTTCTAAAAATAAAATTCCTTTTCCGTCTTTAATGACGTCATTATGTACGCAGATCTTGTCATTCGTGCGTCTCTTCAGAAAGAAAGAATCTTCAATTTCCTGTTGGACATTCGGAAATGATCACTATAAAATGTATTTGGCCAAGAATGGACAATGACATGGAAAATTGGATCAAATCGGACAGGAATTGTACTCTATTTATGTATCTAGCCAACCCATCCTCACGAACAGGATGTGACAATTCAATTTTTAAACGAAGTTTAATAGGTTTGAATTCTCCTAGACCAGTTGCCATTCCAAAGTTAAAGAACACAGTCTGCCCTACTATTTACCAATAGCTGGAGATAAAATAGTTGGATACATACATTCTCCAAAAGTATTAGCGCTGTGTGAAATACAACTAGCCTTTATTTCTCTGAATGTTTGAGATGAGGCTTGATAATTTGTATTATTTGAATTATTCAGACTATTTTCCTCATCTATATTGTTATCTACACAACGTTTCTGCCGATGTGCCCTCTGGCCTTCTTCATGTATTTCTTGTCGAAAAGAAACACCTGAAGAAGGCCGAATGGTACATCGGCGGAAACGTTGTGTAGATAACAATGAAGATGAGGACAATAGTTTGAATAATACAAATAATATAAGCAACCAAGTTCGTCCAGGATTTGAACTCGTGTCGCTGTATTCATTTCCTACGATAATAATCATTACACCAATTGTACTTTAACTGCTAAATTTCCACCTCTAATTTTTTAACCTTATTCTAAGACGGAGAAATTATAATCTTGGTTGATATAGAGGCAAAAGAGACCGTAGTTCGATTCTCCCCATTAGATTAACCTTTATAATTATAATAGTGTTAATACCCTTGGAAAAGGTATGAATCCTAGAATTCTCCCTCCAGCTATGGGTAAATAGTAAGGCGGACTGGACTTTTTACCTTGGATAGGTAACAGGAGAAAGAAAACTCTGAATTCAAAGGTGTTAAACTCCGTTTAAGAAATTGACCATGTGTTAGTAAATATGTTATATATGATTTTTAACTAAAATAATTAGATATTCATTTGACTCTTTACGATACCAAAATATGAAATATGATCGGTTTATTTTGGGGCGAACATTCCTCTTCAGGGGCAGAACGAAAATAGACATATATTTGTTGTTCACTGGAATGACTTTCATATTTTGGCCAACTTACTGTTCTTGCTTAATGAGGAAAACTAATTTGTCTATTTCGTTTTTTAAATCATTTTTTTTTTTTTACTAATAACTAAGTTTTCTTATTTATTTTTAATCTGGTCTTCCGTAAAATGAATTACTAATTGTTTTGTTAATTGCTTTTGTAATTAAATTGCTTTTAAATTACCTCAGATTTAGAAAATTTCTGCGGAAGCTCATAACCTTAGCATTTTTTAAATTAAACTTTGGCGACTAAAGAGAAGTGAGCATATTCAGATATTTTTCGTTAATTTTTTTAATTATCTTTTATTATTTTTCACATTATTACCGTGATAATTCCTTTATTCGTTTATAATACGAACTTTTTATCCAGATTTTTAGTCTAAATCTCAGTTTGTTGATCTATCTATCACAATCTGAAAACTCTGAATTCAAACCAGCTGTTTTTCGCTTAAAATTGATCTTATGTCACACCCTGCCAATATGTAAGGGTTGGGTAAATATATACTGTAAGTAACCTAAAGTCTGTGGGTTCATTAAATAATATGTAGTAATATAGGTACTGGCAAACTGAGCCTAAAATGCGTTTATGACAAAATGAAATAATTTACCAAAAATCAGGGAATTGTCGGATTTTAATGAAATTTTCAGTGTTTATTTATCAATGAATGATCTTTATAATGCATTATTAATTTTATTTCAAAACTTTCTCATTTTTTTCAGGTCACTTATTTTTTACCCCCCCCCCCCCTTATGTTGGGGGCGTAACTTTTTTTCAGGTTGGTCTTATAGTTTTCTAATTACAGTATAAATAAAGAGACAAAAGACCGAAGTTATGAATAGAAACAAAAAAAGTTTTACGGTGGCTTTTCTATGAGAAAATAAGTACCGAAAATTGAAAAATAAAATGTAAAAAAATAATAGATAATTAATTTTTGGGAGATTTCTTTTTTTTACTCATTTCGATAATTATTTAATTGGCTATTATCTTGTAAAAGAAAAAATATACATTGATATTTTTTCTGCTTAAAAAGGGAGGAGAGCACATTTTCAATCGAGTTTTTCTTCAAAACTTATTACTTTGTGTCTAAAATAAGGTTTGCATTAAATAGATATTTATTTCTAGAATCTAAAAATATAACATTTTAAACTGAACATCAGGCTTTTCATATTTTAAATGAATTTTATACATTAATTTTTCATAGCAAAAATACTAAATTAAAGTTTTGAAATAAAATAACTGATGCATTATAAAAATTCATTAATTGATAAATAAATACTGAAAATTTCATTAAAATCGGATAATTACCTGATTTTTGGTAAAATTTTTTGCAATCGCGAATGTTACATAAAAATTGTAAACAAACGCATAAAACCATTGAAAAATAGACAGAATGGCGGACCGCGTCGAAAATGACCAAAACAAATAGTTATAAATCTATTAAAAATAAACTGCATATGTAATGATATTTTTCTTTTTTTTAATGATGGTTATTATGTTACTACTTATCGATTTAGACAAAGTTTGACCTTAAATGATAGATTTAATTATTTTTAATTCGCTTTTAAAATTCGTAGCAGACGACAAAAATACCAGTCCCTATAGTAATATGACTTACGGTCTAGTCACACTGAAAGTAGCGGTTCCTCTTAGATCATCGAAATTTAGCAGCGATGAGCCTGTTCAGTTCTGACATGGGTGACCACTTAGAAACAACAGCTACTGTAAGTAACCCGGGGCTTGTGTGTCAGACAAGCTTAGTAAATAACAACGACAACTAGTGTACTGACCATTGCTCAAGAGAGACACGTCTCAAAGAACAAAAAGGCCTATGAAGTCAGCATCTACTTTAAAATGACCTTTGAAAATAACCGCGGACAGATGACCTGTTTTGTTAGTTTCCCGCGCATCGAGTGAAGTACATTTCAGGTGCAACAGTGCGATCATCTCGGTTGGCTGTAAAGTGGTCCAGTGGGTCTGATCATTACGCCAATTGTAAATGTCACTGATGGATTTTCGCGCTCAATCTCTTCGACTCAAATGTCGATCAGATCGCCAAACCACCGGAGCGCACTCAACATGCTTATTGTGGTCGGATGCATCCTCAAATGTCTGTCCGTTTGTTTGCTGGTTATTAGTAGAAATACATTGATTGTTTGTTTGTACTTTTGAAGAATCACTAAATTGGGATTTGGAGCTTTTCACTTTATTAATAATCTCGGTCAACTCGTCATAGTCTAATAGTTAACAAACAAGTCTCTTAGATCAATTACAACTAAGAGCTGCTTACTTAAAGCTTTGTGCCAAACATAAGCTTAGCCCTATTGACAGGACTTAGAATACGCTGACTGTATCCCCTTATAACAATGTACCCTGGCACGGTAGCAAATATGATACTTGTATCCTGATACGGCACCAAATGTAATAACTTCCTTACACGGTACCACTTATAACATATGTACCCTGCACGGTACCAAATGTGATAACATCCTGGGTCGCACGGCAGCAAATATGACAATATGCAAAACCAAAAATGTACTTGATATTTTGGATTTTTGCATTTTGCACCTAAACAAACCCAATGACACTAACACAAAAAAAGTATTCTAAACTTTTCCTTTTTCGTTAAAAATTAGTTGACGCCAACAAAAGAAGCCATCTTGTTACACCCTGAAGAAGAGTTTTACCTACAAAGAATGGGTGTCCTGTGTATGGAACTAAACTGCATCTGGTGGGTGAGAGGCACTAGTTATGTAGCTCTAGGGATTGCGGAGTCGATCCTTCATTGTTATTACTCCCTGGTTCACTCTGAACTAGTGGTAAAAAAGTAAAGTCGACGGGGCGGCCTCAAGTCAGTATCAGCCAGACAGCGAGGGAGTCTATCCCCTTTTCACTAGCGCTAGACCAAGGAGATTGTTTTAGCATCTGAGGTGGAGCGCCACACCTACCACCAGCTCCTTACTTTACCGCACAGATCCCTGTGCTACTCATACGCTGAGTTGGCGAGGACCGGTATCGAACTAGGAACCTTGTGGTTTCTAGTCGAACGCTCTACCGACTGAGCTAACCCGGCCCCTCAAAGTGGTAACACCTGTTAAAAATTATGATTTGGTTTAGTTTCTTTGTTTAATGGCATATCAACCTTCGTTGGTTATTTAATGCCAAAGCCATCCTTGTAGAAGAATAGTAGTGGTACTATTAAGCTATAGCTGGTGTATGAGATGATGATGATGATGATGGTGAAGTTCAAGTTCTGTTTTGAAATTATTAGTACTCGATAGGAATACGAGAAACTATATTACAAATGATTATTATTAGATAGAATTATTGATTCTATATTGAAATACTTGAAACCATTTAACTGTATACAAATTATTTCTATTAAGAATAGTTACTTGAAGCTATAATCGTTTACACTGGATTATTATTATTAGTTACTTGAAACTTTATAATTGTGCAAATTATTGGTTTTAGATAGGAATAATCGAATAACAGAGTAAATAATTTTTATAAGAATAGTTACCTAAACCAATAATTTCTATATAGGAAAATTATCATTTAATTGAAACTATATAATTGCTTAAAATATATATAATCATATAATTGTGCAAATCATTTGTGTTAGATAGAAATATTTGGAACCATATACCTACGTGCAAACAAGTGATAGTGTTGTATACCCTTTCTTACTTCTTACTTCTAGTCGTCTTTTCTTCTGGCCGGCTTTGGTTCTTCTATCATCTTGGTCTGGAATCTTCTAAGGTCTGGATTTTCTTGGGGACTTCGGGTCTGGTTTCTGTTAGGGATTTCTCCTTATCAGAAGCCCTGTGTCATTGTTAGTTTTTAGGTAATAAACACAAGACTTCGATTTACTTTGATGTTACTTTATTTTCAATCCCCAACCAAGACATCTGCGCATATCGACTTACTCTATCGGGCTCCTACCTACTAACTGACTGAGACTTACTTACTATCGAAACCGGAAGAGAGGGTCCTCTCTACCGGTTCTCACGGTATCCACCGGAAGGTTAGGACTGAGGTCAAGCCTTGTCACTCATCCTTCAAGGCCGTGGGCTGTAGCTTATAACGGCCATTTTGATTTCTACACTATTGCCATAAATATTAGGTTTCTAATAATTATGTAACAATAGGAATAGTTATTTTAAACCATATAATTGTGTATAAACTATTAGTACAATATCGGAATAATTGAAATCATACAACCATGTGCAAATTATTTGTATTAGATAGGAATACTTGATATCATATAACTGTGTGCAAACCAATGATTATTAAACAGGGATAGTTACTTGAGTAATTCGTTGTAGATAGGAATACTTGAAACTATATAACTGTTTACAAATTACTACCACTAAACTAATAAATCAAATTGAACCATACTGGTGGTCTTGGTGTTTGTGGTGTAATGGTTATATTCGTAGGACCCGAGTTCAAATCCAGAACGAGTTTTTTTTTTCATTTCACATAGTGCTAATACCTTTGGAAACTATTCTCCCTCCAGCTATAGGTAAATAATAGAAAAGACTGGGTTCTTAAAACTTTGGTATGGCAACCAGTCTAGGAAAAAAAACTCTGAATCCAAACCTATTAAACTCCGTTTAAAAATTGACCTTGTTTCGCATCCAGCTCATTCGGAGGGGTTAGGTAAATACATACTTGTGACTTTGTGCCAAATTTAGACTTACGGTCTAGTCGCGTTGAAAGCACAGATTCCTGTTTGATCATTGAAGTTAAGCAACAATAAGCCTGTCCGGGGTGAGTGACCATTTAGGAAGAGCAGACATTGTAAGCAACCTAAGGTCTGTGTAAAAGGCTAGGCAAAACTTAATAATTAACAACAAACACTCTTATTCAGAACAACGACCATCCTAACAAAAATGTTAAGAACTTGAATTAAAACACTGTTCTGAGTGATTATAGCTTCATTGTTCCTGCGGAGGAAACTACCGGATTCCCGAAATAATTTGAGTAAAGCAAAATGTATTCCTTCTATGTAACTAGGTGATGACGTTTAGTGTAAATTAGGTTATAAGAACTAGATTCAAGGATCGGCCCAAAAGGGTGGCGCACAAAATATGACAAAGACAGCATTTATTACATTTGATGATTGAGAAACAAGGCAATGCCTGTGGGTGGATTTTATATTTCATTTATTGCAGAAAATTCAACGGGGGCGGGCAGGGATAACATTTAGCAGTCTGGTCTGAAGTTAGGAATTAAATTGTTGATATCAGTCCAGGAATTGTGCGGATTAATATCCTTATTTTTGTTATTTTGATAACTTCATTTCGACTAGTACGCTCTCTGGTCTTGTTAGTATTACAATGTCGGTGGGTTGTTTTTTTTTACGACATATCAACCCTTTTTGGGTCATTTAATGCCGAATCAAGTCATTTTGATATCAGGTTGCTTACAGTACCTCCTGTTGCTTAATGGTCACCCATCGAGATATTGAACAGGCTCGTCGCTACTTAACTTCGGTGACCTAGCGGAAACCGGTGCTTTCACCGGGACTTGGCCGTAAGTGTGTGTGGAGGCCTTGTTGTAGGGGTTCTCTAATGATATTAAAATGACGAATAAAAATATAACACAGTTTAGGCAGAGAATACGGAGAAATGATAAAATAAATGCATATAATTATAAAATAACAAAAAATTTATTCAGAGAATAAATTTGCAATAATCAACAAAATTGAATGTTCAAAAGAAATGTAAAAGTTTGTGTGTAGAGTTTGGAAAAGTACACCAAGAAATGTGTAATGTGAAATGTTTATGTAGTCGTCAAAGTTTGATTAGATATGAACAGAAATGAAAATTAAGTTGTAATATACGACCTGATGAAATTGATTCCTGATGTTTAACGAGGTGGTACGAGTGAATAGTAAATTCTAGTAGTCAGCTTGTGACTCAGAAGGGTGCCATGTTTGTCTTGATGTTAGCGAATCGTCCCCCGCAGATATCTGTTTATTTGTTGTTGTCCAGGCGTGTGTCCTCTGACGGAGAGATGAATTCCGTGTAATTGCTGATTTCTTCTCTGTCTTTTATAATTACAAGATGAGATCAAAAAGTAATTAATTTTTGACGCAAACGCGCGGATGTAGTAGAAGACAACGCTACTCTAAACCAATCGAACCTGACTTTTGTATAAACATTTGTTTTAATCACTTTTCCTTAATTTTAGGAAAAGGATTGTATTCGTGTGTTTGTTTTAATCTCTTTTCCTTAAGTTTGGGAAAAGGATTGTGTTGTGTGTTTGTTTTAATTTCTTTCCCTTAAGTTTGGGAAAAGAAATGTGTACGCGTGTTTATTCTTATTTTGATATAAAATATAGAATTGTATTCTATATGTGTTAGTGTTAAAATAATTGGTGGATATTAGTTTGAAACCAATACTAAGTCCTTAGGGTATCCAAAGATACGCTTACACTGAACATTCGGTAAGGAAAGACAGACAACTAACGCACAGGAACAATGTACATATGAATGTTAAATAAACATAACATGTAATAACAAACAGAATATCGCCGTGTTAGCTCAGTCGGTAGAGCGTTCGGGTAGAAATCACAGGGTTCCTAGTTCTATACCGGCCCTCGCCAACTTTGGGGGGTTGTTGGTTTTTTAACCCATGAAATAATATTATCAAAGTTATATAATATTGACTGCTTGTTTCGGGACGCCTCAAAACGCACGTGTCGTCCAGTGAGCTGGAAAGGCACCGAAAGAGACTGGATTCTTCATTTGGCGCCGAAAGTTAAACTTTCGACGGAAATGGAATTGTGGGGATATTTTAATTTAATTCAATTTTATTTTCATATTTTATTATTTGTTTTATTTGTTTTATTTTCGTATGTTATCAATTTATTAATCCCCACATTTCATCCCCACATCTCATCCCCACATCTCATCCCCACATCTCATCCCCATCCAATTAGCGTAGCCACTTGAGTAATATGTATGCAGGCTGATTGTATTTAATGTTAGAGATTTAATTTGTCACGGTGAAAAATACATGCTGTGTCCATTTACTTGTCGGTAGTCACCGTTTATAGGATTCTCTTGGAATGTGTATCGTTCTATTTAACCCATGAAATAATATCATAAAAGTCATATAGCATAAAATCGTTTCGGGAGGTTTGCAAACGCACGTGTTGTCCAGTGGACTGGAAACAGCACTGAAAAAGACTGGTTCTTCTTTTCGCGCCGAAAGTTAAACTTTCGACGGTAGTGAAGTTATGGGATAAGTTTTATTCTATTTTCACGGTGCAGATTTTGGCCGCCCTGTCGGTTGGGGCGTTAGAATGCACCGACTGCACCTCTGCAGAGGGATAAGGCTCCCCCCTATGGGGCCACCTGTTGGCCGTGGGTGGCGACCCGTGATGCTTAAGGATAGAGCCCAGGTGGATGAGCAGTTCATGACATGCAATACTCCACTTTGGCCCTATCTTGGGCTAGACGGGCGGTCGGAGAGGCCCCCTCCGATCAATCGGCTGGTCACGTCAAGCCCTAGCACCTATATGATTTTCCCAATCCTATTGCCCTTATGGCAAGCCCCAGCCCCTTTTTATCATATGGGTACTAGAAGGCGGTGGCTGCGGGTCTACATGTCCTGGGAATGACGTTAAACTCTATCTGATGGTGAGTTTCTAGTTTTGGAGATTTGGGGAATGTGGAGCACCCCATCATCATCATTGCTCCCTGGTCCATTCTGACCTGGAGTGGTAGTACCTGTTAGGGTCCCATCTATGGGTTAAATAGAAAAATGTATTTATAAAAAAATTGTATTATCCATTAAGAATTGATTTATTTCAAAACTTTATCGGCATTAAATGACCCACTGAGATTGATATGCCGTAAAACAAAACAAACCAAACCAAACCAATCTATCTTATTTTCGTGTTTTATTATTGCTTTTATTTTTAATTTTCAATTTTTTATTTAAACTTTATTAATTCATTCATCCCCACATAACCAATCGATTCATATTTTGACAGGATTAAATGGATTTTTAAACGTAACGGATTTTGTCAATTGAATAATTATCTATTTAAAAGTGTAATTTAATAATCCGTGATCATTAAATCCACTGCGACAAGGCGGCAAGATAATCTTTCTAAAATCCCGCTGTAAATATTTTCCTCGATGAAAATACATAGATAATATAATAATACTCGTGTTCCTTAATTGTACGATCCTCATCATCTTGCAATACCCTCTGGCTAAAAATGGGACCATTCAAATTGTCCAAGATGTAAATCTTGATTTTCTGATGTTGCTTATCCGTCGAATTCTTATTTCTTATGAGGGTCGTTACCTAAGCTAAATAATGGACCAATCCATTTTTATTATCAAGAAAGAAAGGGAAGAAAAAGGACATGGTGCACAGAAAAATATGATAAAAAAGAAAGAAAGAAAGAAAGAAATAGAGTAGGGGAAATACAGAGAAGAGGTGAGCGCGCAGAAACGATGACGCTAATCTGTTTCAATTGAACATAATAAAAAGATGAAAAGAAGAAAAGAAATATTTAAAAAAAAAAAAAAGGAGTGAGAGAGAGTTAAATGAAGATTTTTATACTTTTTACATATTGCACTATTTTGCAATAGTTCTTAAGTAAAAAATATCTAACGTTGTAATAATTAAATCATCATACTGTGGTATATCCCTAGGTCCTGATAATAGATAATATAACGAAAAACAGATTCAAACTATAAAGTTCGGTTTATAATCAACTAAATTTATAAATAATTACATAATTTCTGCCGACACAGTTATAAATATCACATTTCCTTGAGTTTTTTGGACACTCCGTCCTTAGGAATGAAACACATTTTTAACCTGAAAAATTTGGCAAATGATTAGAATCAAATTAACCTTTGACCTTTGGTGGAGTATAATGTTCTTTGGCGCAGTGAAAAACATTAAAAAAAAAATAAGTTAAATAATTCCAGCTGAGAAAATTGGTCGAAAAAAGAAAGAATATGCCACACCCTTTCCTATTTGATTGAGGTCAGTGGAATCAAAACCTCCAATACATTGTTTGGGGGATTAATTGATTGATTTTAAAGGCATGTCAACCCGTCTAGGCATAAAACATGCAATAGTTCTTAAGTAAAACAATATCTAACGTTGTAATAATTAAATCATCATACTGTGGTATATCCCTAGGTCCTGATAATAGTTAATATAACGAAAAACAGTTTCAAACTATAAAGTTCGGTTTATAATCAACTAAATTTATAAATAATTACATAATTTCTGCCGACACAGTTATAAATATTACATTTCCTTGAGTTTTTGGTTAGGGAATCCCGTACATTGTATGTATAAAGTAACATTTTTGTGAAGGTGTTTCTTAATATTATCATAACTATTTTCAATGTTCCCTTGCTTTCTTTTGTTATTCTTTTTTTTTTTTCAACTATTTGTTTGCACACGGTTATGATATTAAGTAAAATGGACTCTCCCGTCGATTTTCGACGTATGAGGGTTCATACACACAATGAACATCCACACAGGGATTTGTTTATAGTGGTGAAGGCTTGTGTTGGACCATCCACACTTTTTGGCACAGTCGATAGGAAAGAATTGGTGCATCAAGGGTTGCCACAAACCCAATCAACGACCGACCTCAGGAATTTTGAATTCAGAGTTATCCCTCTCCTAGACTGGTTACCTACCCAAGGCTGAAGGGCCCAGTCTGCCCTACTATTTAACCCATAGCTGGAGGGAGAATATATGGATTCATACCTTTCCCAAGGGTATTAGCGCTATGTGAAATGCCAACAGCTCCATCTAGGAATTGAACTCGAATCAACGAGTCCATTTTCCACGACTCTAACCACTAGCCCACGCGCCTCCATGAATATTAAGTATTCCTATACAAATAATTCATACACAATTGTGTGGTTTCAATTATTCAATTTATTCCTAATCGGGGGAGAAAAGTTGAGTTCATACCTTTCTCCTTTCCTATTAGCGCTATGTTAGATACAAACAGTATCGTCTTGGGGTTGAACTCTGGTCGCCATGTCCATTTCCTACGACGATAACCATTACACAACGAGCTACCATCCAAGTTCAACCACTAGTACGGTGTGTCTCCGTGGTGTAGTGGTTAACGTGCTGGATCTTAACATCGTAGTGAGTTTGAACTCTATTCACGCTATTACATTCACTTTCAGACTAATACACTTGGGAAACCCTGTTGGCGTTTTTGATATATAGTTATTTACTAAGCTTAGCTTAGATGTGGCACAAGTCCAGAAGTATGGGGCGCCCAGTGAGAATCGAACTCACTAACAATGGTGTGTAAATCTAGTTTGCTAACCATTACACCAAATGAGGTGCCTGCGTTTTTTATATATAGTTATTTACTAAGCTTAGCTCAGATATGGCACAAGGCCAGATGTGTGGTAAATGGTCACTTCTACTTATAGACTCACCGATAAGCACGTGACCAACCTATTGTCCAATCACTGGCAGTACTCTGCTGCTGATATTATTATTATTTATACTGGCCTTTTCTGGTCATACCTAATCATTACTACTTGGATCTTCTTGGACGACGGACCATAGGATTCTATATCACAGGACTTATTCACTTACCAAAGGATTCTATAACTCAGGACTTATTTATTTACTTTAAGTTCTTTACAACTGGCCAAGGATGGCGGCCAGATACTTAACAAACCCTCTCATCCCCCAGCTATTGGTTCAATAATACGACTACTATTCTTCTACAATAATCAATGATGGTTGCTATGCCATTAAAAACAAAGAAACCAAAACTAGCATCCCAGCAAATAACTACAACAAAGATATGCCCCTCTCCTCATATCACGTATATTGCAAATTGATAACAACTAATAATATACCCGAGATCATACCATTGGATTACAACCAGAATAGAATCAATTTTCTTTTTGTAATCCAAATAAAAAAGATTGACATAAATTTGTAGAAATAACATTTACTTAGAACAATGATACGATTTAGATAAGTAATTAATCAGCATTAATGACAATTAGTAACAACATCGAAGCTTAAGAAATCAACTCCATATGTGGTTTGTTTATAGCGGTAAAGGGGTTAAATCCTACTTAACAGACATAAATTCCACCATTGTATGTCTCTCTGCCGAAAAAAAATTCTAAAAATCAAGGAATTAACCGAATTTAATGAAATTTTCAGTGTTGATATATTAATGAATAAACAATATAATGCACCAGTTATTTTATTTGAAAACTTTTACATTTTTTTCAGATCAGTTAACTTTGAACCACGTATCTTTGAGGCGTAACAGAGATTCACAAACATACGTCGTTCAAAGTCAATTGACCTTAAAAAATGTAAAAGTTTTTAAATAAAATAACTGGTGCATTATATATTTTATTTATTAATGTACCAACACTGAAAATTTCATTAAACTCGGTTAATTCCCTGATTTTTGTTATTTTTTTTTCTTTCGGCGGGTTGACATACGATGGTGGAATTTAGGTCCGTTAAGTAGGATTTAACCGGTAAAAGCTTGTATTAAACCAGCCACACATTTTGGATGAGTTGATAACATAATATTGGCGCAACAGTTTGCCACAGATTATCTAAACAACAGTTTTGGCTTCAGAGTTTTCCCTTCTCCTAGACTGGTTGTCATAGCAAGTTTAAAGAGCCCAGTCTGTCCTACTGTTTTACCCTAGTTAGGGTGGTAGAAGATATAAGCTACAGTCCCAGACGTCAAAAAGGGCTTAGTTTTCGAATTACGTTGCTAAACAATTAGCGGTAATAATTTTAGCGTAATTATTAATTAAAAATCAAAAAAGGCTAATAAAAAGTTTTCGCAATCGGTGGCATATCTTGATATTATGCGAAAAGTAAAATTTAAACGGACTACTTTGTAAAAAAATACCAAGCAAAATGGAGTAGCTCCGAAAACAGAATAAGCGAATAAAAATCGTGTGTTCGAAATATGAATAATAAACAAAATGGCCACCTCCAGCGAAGAAGCAACAGTTGTTAGCGACAAAAAATGTTTTATGTGCATTTTACCTTCCAAAAAGCATAAAATTGTATCATTTTCTAAGAAAACGTGGACTCATCATGTGACAACAAGTCACGTAAATAAAATGAGTAATAAGCGAATTTGCTTTTTAGAAAAAATAAAAAAATAATAGTATTTCGCATCATGTGACAAGTCACGTAAATAAAATGAGTAATAAGCGAATTTGCTTTTTAGAAAAAAGAAAAAGATAATAGTATTTCGCATCATGTGACAACAAGTCACGTAAATAAAATGAGTAATAAGCGAATTTGCTTTTTAGAAAAAATAAAAAAAAATAATAGTATTTCGCATATCGCGTAAATTTTTGTTGTTTCTATTCATAAGTTCGGTCTTTTATCTCTTTATTTATACTGTAATTAGTATCGAAAATGACCAACTCGCAAAACATTTTACGCCCCCAACATAAGGGGGGTCAAAATTAAGTGACCTGAAAAAAATGAGAAAGTTTTGAAATAAAATAAATAATGCATTATAAAGATCGTTCATTGATAAATAAACACTGAAAGTTTCATTAAAATCCGATAATTCCCTGATTTTTGGTAAATTATTTTCTGTAGGGGGGCTAAAGTCATACGCATTTTAGGTTCATTAAAAAAAAAATTTTTTCTAAAAAGCCAGTTCTTTAATTGAAAATTATATTTTGAAATTTTTCCTGAAGAAAAAAAATTGTTTACTTTAGTTACTAAAGCATATTATTAGGATTTTTTTTTTTTGTGTTTTGAGGGTCATTCTAAATTAATATTTTTTTATTTCATAAACACAGAACACCAGCTGATGTTTACATTCCAGATAAAATCTGTAATCTCATTGGCTAATTTGAATTCGAAGCTATTTTCGTTCTATACGTATTTTATTCACTTAAAACTTATTTTATTAATTCTTGAGGCAAGAAACTTATGCGCGAAAAAAAATTGGAATTTTGGGGTGATATCATTTTAATAATAAAGGACAATTTATTCGGCCACTTTTTACATCCGACACAACTGAACGATAATCGGCTTGGGACTGTAGCCTAATATAGATACCTTTCGCAAGGGCGTGAAAAAACAAATGCAAAACAGCGTCGTCCAGAATTTGAACTCGGCTCACCGAATCCATTTTCTTCGGCGGTGACCATTACTCCCCCTGTGCCTCCATTTTTAAATAGGTAATGTGCTTTGTCACAATGCAAAAAGTCACCTGTTAATCAATGTCTATGTGTCCTGAGCATGACACAACAGTTCTGGGGCTCTGGAAATTTGGAGTCACCCCTTCATTGCTATTACTACCGGGTCCATTCTGAGATAAGTAAGTAAGTAAAGTCATCGGGGCGGCCTAAAGTCGGTATCAGCGAGGGAGCCTATCCCCTTTTCAATAGCGCTAGACCAACGAGATTGTTTTGGCATCTGAGGTGGAGCGCCACACCTACCATCAGCTCCTTACTTTACCGCACAGATCCCTGTGCTACTCATACGCTGAGTTGGCGAGGACCGGTATCGAACTAGGAACCTTGTGGTTTCTAGCCGAACACTCTACCAACTGAGCTAACCCGGTCCATTCTGAGGTAGTACCTGTTAATGTTCCATCTACAGGTCAAATACTCCAGTATGAAAATTATTAGTATTAGATAGGAATAAAGTCAAGTCAAGTCGTCGGCAAGGCCTATAGTCGGTAACAGCCATACAGCGAGGGAGTCTATCCCTTTTTCACTAGTGCTAGACTAAAGAGATTGTTTTTTAGCGTCTGAGGCGGAGCGCCACACCTACCGTCAGCTCTTCACTTTACCGCACAGATCCCTGTGCTACTTATACGCTGAGTTGGCGAGGGCCGGAATCGAACCAGGAACCTTGAGGTTCCCAGCCGAACACTGAGCTACATATTTGAACTAATTGATAATAATGACAATGTTTCACCCATGCGATTCGGATAACTTAAGACTATTACATCTGGTACAACTAGTGTTACATAATTATTGGATCCCTAAGACTTTTATAAGGTAGTGTAGAAACATAATGGCGATTAGTGCAGCCCACGGCCTTGAAGGATGAGTGACAACGCTTGACCTTACTCTCACCTTGCCTCCGGGGATAAATCGTGAGAACCGGAAGGTATGGAAGACCCTGTCTTCCGGTTTAAGGATATAGTAAGTTTAAGTCAGTTAGGAGTTAGAAGCCGAGCTAGCAAGATGTAAGGATCTGCGCAGACGTCTGGTTTGGGGATTTACAAGTAAAGTAACATCAACGTAAATCAAAGTCTTGTGTTTATTACCTAAAAACTAACAATGACACAGGGCTTCTGATAAGGAGAAATCCCTAGCATGGAAAACCAGACACGAAATCCCCATACAAGAAAGACCAGACCTTTAGAAGAGACCAGACCAAGATGTTAGAAGATAGAACCAAAGCCGGCCAGAAGAAAATACGACCAGAGTAAGAAGTAAGAAAGGGTATACGACATTATGATGATTTGGTACTGTGAAAACATCAGTACGTAACACTAGTAGGTGTAAATAAGCAATAATAATAATATCAAAGATAAACTAGTTGAAAATTATCAATAATGACAATATTTCATCTAAGAGATTTAGACAAGTTAAAAATGTAAACAAATAATACAGCGTGGATTAAAAATTGGGATAACGACTAATGTAGCTATACACCTAGTGAGTTCAATCCTTACCAAGTGTCTCACACCACTGACCTTGCGCCAGATTAAACAAAGGGAAGATAACTGGTCGCTTCGTCATTGTTGCTTTAATAAGTAAGTAAAGTAGAGTAGTCGGGGCGGCCTAATGTCGGTATCAGCCAATCAGCGAGGGTGTCTATCCCCTTTTCACTAGCGCTAGACCAAGGAGATTGTTTTTGGCGTTGCGGTGAGCGCCACATCTACCATCAGCTCCTTACTTTACCGCACAGATCCTTGTGCTACTCATACGCTGAGTTGGCGAGGGCCGGTATCGAACTAGGAACCTTGTGGTTTCTAGCCGAACGCTCTACCGACTGAGTCGATCCCTATTGAGTGCTTTATGATTTGAGCCTTGTGCCAGACTAAACTTAGCTAATTAAACATAAGCAACAAGAAATATGAACAAATTTATTAAAAAAAAAACTCTCTTAGGAAACAAAAAAAGGAAATAATTAATTGCAGGTTTTGAATATATCTAATTATATACAACTTTATGTAGATATTATATTATATAAGTACGTATGTATTTGAAGAGGGTGGGGGTGGGGAGATATAGACAAAGAACAACGTAGTTACTCCGGGGGAAAATCTACTAGAAAACCTTTTGTTTGCTTGCCCGAGTTTTACTTCAAGGGTCTGGTTAGCGGATTATGTAAAATACAAAAGAAAACAATTTCAATTCAACTTTTGCTCTCAGCAGCTTTAAAAACAAAACATAATGGCGTCTACGCGACGAAAAATATCAGTTTTGTGAAACTCAAACCTTAAAAATGGAAGAAAAAATGTTTAAGTTGAATTATTTCATTTTTACTTTCAAATTATTGATTGATTGATTTTTAACGGCGTGTCAAAACATGATTTTATAAACAAAATTGTATTATGCATTAAGAATGAATTTATTTCACAACTTTGTCGGCATTAAATAAGCCACCAATGTTGATATGCTGTAAAACAAAACAAAACAAACCAATTAAGTAGAACCAATTAAGTAGAACACTGGAAATGAATTTCTGATTATGCCTTAAAACACAAAATTTACACAGTATTTAGAGTAAATTACACAGGGAAGAAAAAAAAAATCTCCATAAACCTGTCTTAACTTGTTAAATGTTTCTGTTGTATTTCACTGACGTTTGACTCAAAGTATTTAATCTTGTGTCCCATTTTTGTGACACGCTTAACGAAACACACTTGTAATATTCCAAGATAACTGAGTTAATCAGGAATTCAGAGAGGCAAACATGAATTGAACATTTATCAGTTAATTTCCAACAAACGTTGACAACCTGAAAAATAAAGGAAGTCAGTCTCGTTGATTTTTAGACTAATCTCGTATTAAAGTTAACAGAATCTAACAAGAACTTACATGTCGTCAAACTACCTAACCACTCATGGAAACAGAACTGGAAGTCTTCAACTGACACTGCCTTCAATTGGTTTGTCACGACCGATGGTATATTCTCACTAGTTGCCAAATAGCAACCACAGAGGTGGGTTTTCATTTTTTGGAACAAGAAATAACCTCATTAGACTAAGTGAAATGTTATGGTACCACAGGAATACTCTTTTGGGCCCAAAACATGTGTTGCATTTTATTGGAAATTCCATAGCTAATTATCTCCCCCTGCCGCCAGGGGCCGAATGCCATCATCGTATGTTGGCGCCAAATACCAAAACTTCACTTATCAGGGATCTGTTACTGGAGAGAGACGTCAAAAGAAACGCTCTCATTACTTAGCCCAAAAACAGGGCCTACTTATCACGGAGCACCCACTGAGGGTAGTCGCGTAAACAGCGGTCCCTACACTTCATTCATCACTTAGCCCAAAATCAGGGCTTACTTATCGCAAAGCAGTACTGGAGAAGAGACTTAAAAACACCAAGCTCTCATTACCAAGCCCCAAAACAGGGTCCACTTATTACAGAACTTTACAACCAGTTTCCTTCTAAGGCATTGTATCTGCATACTGCATAAAGGTCGGTACTATTGCACACTGACTAAAGGACGAGAAACTACTGAGACGAAGCGTCTTATCTACATTTCCTACCGACTAGAGAAACCCGTGTTATCACCATTACTACAAGAAAATTCCTCCACAGATAAGTCTCGTAGCAAATACCATTAAAATTTGCAACAATTTTATGTAATTCTGTCAATACAAGTGTCTGCATTTACTTTCGTGTTTGTTCCTTCTTTGTCTGACAATTTGCCTACAACAACGGAGAAATAAGATTTCCTTCGAAGCCGTAAATACTCTTAATTTTTATGATACACTTAACCAAACACATTTGTAATGAACCAATATTATTCACCTAAACGTGGATTCTGATGGGTGGAGCATAAACTGAATGTTTTCACACGATTTAAGGCCAACATCAATCAGCTGATTTTTAGTCAAGGTTCCCAACCTTAAAAATAAAATAAAAAATAAATCTCGTTACTTTTTTGACCAACCACGAATACTATAGTATATGGGCATTCGAGGAACATCCTGTATTTAAAAATAACTGGTTCATATCCGGGAGCGATTTGCGAAAGCGTAGAGAGGAATGGCAGTAATTATGACGTTTACATAGACAGATAGATAGATAGATAGATAGATAGATACTAACGGAGATTGATAGATATGAATCTATTGAGATAGATAGATAGATAGATAGATAGATAGAATGATTGAAAGATAGATCTACTGACGTCACAAATTTACAGAAATAATTTTTGTGAAATTATTATCGTAGAAATTATGACGTTTACATAGATAGATAGATAGATAGATAGATAGATAGATAGATAGATTGATTGATAGATAGAATGATTGATAGATAGACCCACTGACGTCACAAATTTACAGAAATAATTTTTGTGAAATTATTATCGTAGTAATTATGACGTTTACATAGATAGATAAATAGATAGATAGATAGATAGATAGATAGATACTAACGGAGATTGATAGATATGAATCTATTGAGATAGATAGATAGATAGATAGATAGATAGATAGATAGAATGATTGATAGATAGATCTACTGACGTCACAAATTTACAGAAATAATTTCTGTGAAATTATTATCGTAGTAATTATGACCTTTACATAGATAGATAGATAGATAGATAGATAGATAGATACTAACGGAGATTGATAGATATGAATCTATTGAGATAGATAGATATATAGATAGATTGAATAATTGATAGAATGATTGATAGATAGATCTACTGACGTCACAAATTTACAGAAATATTTTTTGTGAAATTATTATCGTAGTAATTATGACGTTTACATAGATAGATAGATAGATAGATAGATACTAATGGAGATTGATAGATATGAATCTATTGAGATAGATAGATAGATTGATAGATAGAATGATTGATAGATAGATCTACTGAAGTCACAAATTTACAGAAATATTTTTTGTGAAATTATTATCGTAGTAATTATGACGTTTACATAGATAGATAGATAGATAGATAGATACTAACGGAGATTGATAGATATGAATTTATTGAGATAGATAGATAGATTGATTGATAGAATGATAGGTAGATAGATCTACTGACGTCACAAATTTACAGAAATATTTTTTGTGAAATTATTATCGTAGTAATTATGACGTTTACATAGATAGATAGATAGATAGATAGATAGATAGATAGATAGATAGATACTAACGGAGATTGATAGATATGAATTTATTGAGATTGATAGATAGATTGATTGATAGAATGATTGATAGATCTACTGAAGTCACAAATTTACAGAAATATTTTTTGTGAAATTATTATCGTAGTAATTATGACGTTTACATAGATAGATAGATTGATAGATACTAACGGAGATTGATAGATATGAATCTATTGAGATAGATAGATTGATTGATAGAATAATTGATAGATAGATATACTGACGTCACAAATTTACAGAAATAATTTTTGTGAAATTATTATCGTAGTGATTATGACGTTTACATAGATAGATAGATAGATAGATAGATAGATACTAATGGAGATTGATAGATATGAATCTATTGAGATAGATAGATAGATAGATAGATAGATAGATAGATAGATAGATACTAATGGAGATTGATAGATATGAATCTATTGAGATAGATAGATAGATTGATAGATAGAATGATTGATAGATAGATCTACTGAAGTCACAAATTTACAGAAATATTTTTTGTGAAATTATTATCGTAGTAATTATGACGTTTACATAGATAGATAGATAGATAGATAGATACTAACGGAGATTGATAGATATGAATTTATTGAGATAGATAGATAGATAGATAGATAGATAGATTGATTGATTGATTGATAGAATGATTGATAGATAGATCTACTGACGTCACAAATTTACAGAAATAATTTTTGTGAAATTATTATCGTAGTAATTATGACGTTTACATAGATAGATAGATAGATAGATAGATAGATAGATAGATACTAACGGAGATTGATAGATATGAATTTATTGAGATAGATAGATAGATTGTTTGATAGAATGATTGATAGATAGATCTACTGACGTCACAAATTTACAGAAATAATTTGTGAAATTAGTATCATATATCAATGGACTGCCATAAGCAAAATAAATAAACATATCGGTATAATTTTTTTTCTACTGATGACTAATGTTTTTACCTCCGATTAAAGAAGAGGTTAGAATGTCGAGTGCTTTTTATAAATTTACCCTGTTATTAGTGACAGAGACCAGGATTTTTAAGCCTGCCTCGAAGGAGAGGAACGAGATCAGGTTTGGGCAGCTCAAAGTGGTGTGCGTGACAAACCGAGTTGAAATGCGAATTACGTAGACATTTGATTGTTAGTCAGAGGGAAAATGGTGAGAAAAGGACATTCCACAAATGAAAAAGTTCGTTGATCGTTTTTAATAAATATAAACAAGTCAAGTAGAGGGTTAAACTAGAAAAGATCAAGATAGATAGATAGATAGATAGATAGATAGATAGATAGATAGATAGATAGATAGATTCGTTACGATACGATACGATATGATATTGATATATCTAAACTGATTTAGATAGATAGATATAAACATAGATAGATAGATAGATAGATAGATAGATACGTGGGTAGATAGATAGATAGATAGATAGATAGATACGTGGGTAGATAGATAGATTCGTTACGATACGATACGATATGATATTGATATATCTAAACTGATTTAGATAGATAGATATAAACATAGATAGATAGATAGATAGATAGATAGATAGATACCGTTACGATACGATACGATACGATATGATATTGATATATCTAAACTGATTTAGATAGATAGATATAAACATAGATAGATAGATAGATAGATAGATAGATAGAGATACGTGGGTAGATAGATAGATAGATAGATAGATAGATAGATAGATCGTTACGATACGATACGATACGATATGATATTGATATATCTAAACTGATTTAGATAGATAGATATAAACATAAATAGATAGATAGATAGATAGATAGATAGATAGATAGATACGTGGGTAGATAGATAGATTCGTTACGATACGATACGATACGATACGATATTGATATATCTAAACTGATTTAGATAGATAGATATAAACATAGATAGATAGATAGATAGATAGATAGATAGATAGATAGATAGATAGATAGATACGTGGGTAGATAGATAGATTCGTTACGATACGATACGATACGATATGATATTGATATATCTAAACTGATTTAGATAGATAGATATAAACATAGATAGATAGATAGATAGATACGTGGGTAGATAGATAGATAGATAGATCTGAATTGACTACTTAAGCAACCACGGGTACTGTAAGCAATCTTAGTCCTTTGTTTATCAAAATGACTTGATTCGGCATTAAATAACCCGAAAAGAGTTGATATGCCGTAAAACAAAACAACCATATATGAATTGAGATAGATAGATAGATAGATAGATAGATAGAAACAGAGATTGATAGATATGAACCGAATGAGATAGATAGATAGATAGCTATCTATCTATCTATCTATCTCATTCGGTTAGATGATGCATACATACATACGTACGTACGTATAAACAGGTTGAGAGATTTGAACTGATTTTAGATAGATAAAAAGATTTGAACAGACTGTTATATATATATATATATATATATATATATATATATATATATATATAAAAAAGATTGTAGAAAAAACAAACCCTTTTGGGCTTTTTTAATGATAAAAATGCTTATAATTTTTTTAAATAAAATTTATTTTATTTTTTAACATAAAATACGCATTTTTTTTTAAATTTTGAAAATTCCGGTACTGATCGAGAGCGTTCTGTGCCTCGTGATTAATGATATATTTATTTTGTCTTTCCATTTACAATATTGCTTTGATAAAGACCTCTTCATAAGGTCGAAACAGATTTCTGTCAGCAAAACTTTTAACATCTTGTTGTTTTTCTACAAACTTTCTACACATATTGTCGGATTCATATCCATTTTACCTTTCATATATATATATATATATATATATATATATATATAGAAAGAGAGAGAGAAGAGAGAGAGAGAGAGAGAGAGAGAGAGAGAGGGTGTATTGCAGTAAATGTCCCCATATGCAAATCAATACATGCACCTGTTGCACATATCCAGGATCAAAATCGTTCTTTTAGGGTGCTACAATTTTCCATCCTTAATTAAAACATCATGGTAAACGCACACTCATTTTAAATTAATTAAAATCCTAGATCTTTCCAAATATTTCATTGAATATTAAACAACGTAAAATGTAATTGAGAACGTCACGAATTGAATCAGTTGAAAGAGGAGGAGCATTTTGAAAAAATTAAAGTGGAAATGGGAGAATTGGACGGAAATGCATCGGAATGTTGGAATGTTCAATAACGCTCTACAGCAAGCGTCCTGGGGGTTTCAATAGTAAATACATATGAGGATAATCCCAAAATGAATGTCTCCAATGAGCCGGAGACGCAGAGAAACTATTCGTGCCGCTATTGGCAACACTGTTGTGTTTGTTGTGCCTGCACGGGTTCTTGCGCGCGCCTTGACTTTCACTTCAGTCTTGGCTTGGCAGTCATGTCTGATGGAGCTCCCGATTGACGATACCGCCAAGTGTGAAGTTCGCGCAGTTATTAGGTTTTTGAATGCAAAAGGCATTAAACCCATTAAAATTCGTCGCCAATTAATGGAACTGTATTGCGAGACCGTGCATGGTTGTCAAAAATGTCTGTGGGTTGTGTAGGGAGTTTGCAACAACGACGACGAGGTTCAACGCTTCCTTAACGACATGGCGGTGAGCTGGTATGATATATATATATATATATATACTAGAAAATATATGCACCCTCCGGGTGCAAGTATTTAAGTTTTAATGTAATAAAATATTGTATTAAATTAGAAAGGCCAATGAAACTAAATAAGAATACAGATAAAAAGATTTGAAACAGAAGGAGTATAATAAAAGATTTGAAACAGAGGGAGTATAATAAAAAATGGAACAACTGAAACTTACTCTTCCATCACTCTCGTCTTTCATTGTTATTTTTTCTAATTTAAGTATTTAGTTATAAGAGGCAGTAAAGAATAAAATGACAGTTATTTTATCTTGTTAATGGATTTCATTAAAATTCATTGAAGAGATTTTTGCTTATATTCATTAAAATAAAACCAAACAGTTAGAAATCAATAATACTAAGCACATATTTATTAAATTCGATTTTTTAATATTAATATGCAAATTAGCCTTCCCGTTCACATTGTAAAGCGCTATTTTGTTGTATATATAAATATAATTGCATGTTGTTTGTATGTAGACATAGTTAACAGTATTAATAATGTAAGACAATTTTATTAATAATTGAGGTTTAGATGAAAATAAAATCATGGAGAATGTGATGTCAATAACTAAGAGAATTGTGACTTGAGTAGGAATATAGTTTCGGTTACAGACAGAAAAACACACAATCTCCATTATAATAAGATTTACCAACCCCTCCGCACGAGCAGGATGCGACACAAGGTCAATTTCTTAAATGGAGTTTAACAGGTTTGAGTTCAGAGTTTTCCTTCTCCTAGACTGGTTACCTAGCTATGGTTAAAGAGTCCAGTCAGCCCTGCTATTTACCCATAGCTGGAGGGAGAATTGGATTCATACCTTTCCCAAGGGCATTAGCACCATGTGAAATTCCAACAGCTTCGTCCAGGAATTGAACTCGCGTTGACAAGTCCATTTCCTACGCTGGTATGATATAGATATACAAAACCTGTCACAGTGGCTAAAACAGACATCGACCGAAATAGCGATTATGTAGAAAAATAGATACATGTTCAAACTTTAAAAGGACTAGCAAAATAAAAAACACCCTCCGGGCGATGTAAAAGTAGATTTTTGAAACATATTGCCTGAGGGGTGGGAGTAAAAAATTCAATGTCATCGAGTTTTTACCCTAAGTAAGTAAAATCATCAAATTCATTAAAGAATTAAAAAATAAAACAATTTGAAAAGTAAACATTAAATATTATTAAAATAAAACAAACTATATATAGATATATAATACCAGTCATGTATTTATTAAAACTTGTTTTAAAAACAATGAGGACTGTTGTTGCATGTTCAAATTTTGAGTGTATTTATTCTATGTTATGAAGATTTTGGGTAATGTGACGTAAGCAGTGACGTAGTTTTTGTTACAGACAAAAACCGGAAGCGAATCTCCATTATTAATAGATGTAAACACCATTGAGAAAAAACAATAAAAGTTTATGTGATCTCTAAATAGTTTAGAGACATTACCTTTGGAATTACCCTCGTTGTATATACATACTTAGATATCGATATGTATTATGAGATACCAAGTGGTTTAATGTTTTAGGTTTAAAAAAAAGGGGCTGTGTATTTTTGGTGCGTGTTCTTAGGGTTTTCCTTTTAACCCCATCTTATTTGATGGTCGCGCTAAAAAGGAAGGGATTCTAGGAATGAAAGAAAGGGACAAAGACGGGGGGGTTATGATTTAGGCTTTATTCACGGGTCATAGCCACCTCGTGGCAAGGAAATTTCTCCCAGGCCAATAGTAGTGTTTAGACACAGTTCAGGCCTAAACTCGAATGGCCGAGAGATTCTCTTTGGGGTCGGATGTAGGTCCTTTTTACCCGCACATGCACGGATGTTTCTTTCGGTGAAGGCTCATGGGAGTTTTTTTTTTTTTTAATGTAATTCTATTTTAATTGTATTCTAATCTCCACAGTATAGAGATGAGACAGTTTGCCACGGCTATCCCGTCCAGTACGAGAGGAACCGCGGGATCGGAGCAACGGTTCGCGTGCTCGCTCGACCGAGCGGCGGTGCCAAGCTGCCTCCGCGCGATAACGGCTGAAAGCCTCTAAGCCGGAACCGCGACCGGTGTCGCCACGGTATTACGAAAGGCGTCTCTTTTCGTTCCGCTGGAGCCTGCCATAGCGGTCGTCTGTCACTAGTAGCGGCGGCTGTTGCGTTCGGCGGGGCGGTTCGCCGTCTCCGTCGGGCGTGGCTTGTCGTCGTTGCATACGGGATAGGTATGAATCCATATATTCTCCCTCCAGCTATGGGTTAAATAGTAGGGCAGCATGGGCTCTTTAACCTTGGGTAGGTAACCAGTCTAGGAGAGGGATAACTCTGAATTCAAAATTCCTGAGGTCAGTCGTTGATTGGGTTCGTGGCATTCCTTGATGCACCAATTCTTTCCTATCGACTGTGCCAAAAAGTGTGGAATGGTCCTACACAAGCCTTCACCACTATAAACAAATCACTGTGCTGGTTGTTCACTGGATGAACACTCATGCGTCGAAAATCGACGAGAGAGTCCATATATATATATATATTATATATATATAATATATATATTAGAGAGAGGAGAGAGAGAGAGAGAGAGATTAATAAAAGTATGTAGTAAAAAGTGTAAACTAGGCGGAATAGCCTATTGTTGATATCAGCTGTCTATCCCTTTTTTTTACTAGCGCTAGACCAGGGACATTGTTTTTGCGTCTTAGGTAGAGCGCTAGACCTACCATCAACTCCTGACTTTACCCCACAGATCCAAGGTGAGCTACTCATGCGTTGAGTTGGCGAGGTTCGGTATCGAACCCGGGAACCTTGTGGTTCATTAAGCGGATGCTTTACCGATCGAGCTAACCCCAACCAGGAAATGTTTATTTCTGGTGTGTTTGCCTTTCAAAAATTAAGGTGTATCAAGGACACAGGATTGGCTTCAAGTGTGACTGAAACTTGAACGATTTAATATTCGAATATGTATATATTTATAAAGAATCTCCAATGATAGATTTTTTGTACTATATAGATTTTTCGGGGTGATGTCCTCATCTTTATTGTTATATACGCAACGTTTTGGCCGATGTGCTCTCCGTCGCACTAGTCGAACTCACATTGATTTTAAAAAAGGTAAACATTTCAGACTTAATTCCAGAATCAATTTTAAGAACCAATGTATATATTTACCCAACCTTACTGACACGAGTAGGATGTGTCAGAATGTCAATTTTTAAGCGGAACACAGCTAGTTTGAATTCAAAGTTTTTCTTAGTGGAGCAGTTGTCGTTTCAAGGCTAACGAACTCAGGCTGCTCTATTTACCGGTCATCATCATCATCATCATCATCATCATGTCTCGCATTTAGTACGGATATCCATGACAATCTCTCACCAACCTTCTCTATCATTCATTGTCCCAGGGAGGTTCTCTGCACAGCATCCAGCATCTTCGCATAGCTGGTCAATGTAGGTCCTTGGTGGGCGGCCCACATTAGCATGTCCATGTGTTGGCTTCCACGGGAGAACGTCGTTTATCAGTTCGTCCTTGTTTCTCCAACAGTTTCCAGCATGCCTTGTCCGTCTCACTCGTATGGTTTGTGAGATAGGGGCAGGTGGTCGTACAGCTGCTTCCTTGTGGGGTGTTGTTTCCACGGCTTGTTCAAGACCACACACAGCATTTGGATTCATGCCTTTCCCAAGAAGATTATCACATAGGAAAATGCCAAAAAAAAAACAGCCTCGTCCAATATCAATGATTGAAGAGCCAATATATTAATAAAGCTCAAAATCATTTTAAAGAGGTAAACACTTCATATTTAGTAGCAATATAATTATTTTAAGAGCCAATGTATTAATGTAGTTCAAAATCATTTTAAAGAAGTAAGCACTTTATAAAGTCGTCGTCGGGGCGGCCTAATTGATGGTCAACCAGACAGCGAGGGAGTCTATCCCCTTTTCAATAGCGCTAGACCAAGGAGATTATTTTAGTATCTGAGGTGGAGCGCCACAACTACCATCAGCTCCTTACTTTACTTAGATCCCTGTGATACTCATACGCTTAGTTGGCGGGGGCCGATATCGAACTAGGAACCTTGTGGTTTCTAGCCGAACACTTTACCGACTGAGCTAAACAGGCACCTTATACTTAGTTTCAATATCAATGGTTTAATAAAGTTCAAAATCATTTGAAACATTATCTCAAACATGAGACGCTAACTATTACTCCGGTGAAATATCTTTTAAGCATAAGCAAGTAGTAAATGTGAATAAAATGTTTTGATCAAAAAGCTCGATACAAAGAAAGTTGGATTAAATGACTTGTACATGTAGAATGAATTGATAGAAACAAACAAGTATTAAATGTTGATTAGACATTCTTTGATCTACGAGCGATCCCTCGTCTCACTCTCCACGGGGGGTTCGAAACAAGACGGCGACGGCAAAATCCCGCCTGTCGCGGATGTCAAGTCGGTTGGCCCGTTCGCGATTTTTAGCGCTATGTGAAATGCCAACAGCTTCGTCTAGGAATTGAACTCGAATCAACGAGTCCATTTTCCACGTATATATATATATATATATATATATATATATATATATATATATATCACGCTCTCGGGTAAGCTAGTATACAACTCGTCAGCCTTTTTCAATTTAAGGAATATGTAATCTTTTTATACCAACTTTATTACTAGAGTGTAATAATAGAGCATAAAAAGAATACATATTCGTTCAGTTGAAAAAGAGACAACGTGTTGAATACTCACCTGAAGATCGAAAGTGTGAAACTCTGAGTCATGAGTTTTTATCCACTTTTATGTCTTATTGCTTTGCATTTTCATGCATTGGTCATTGTAAAGATTTTACAGATTAAAAATGCTTTTAGCGTTTAATTTTAATCATAATCATTATTATATATACTAGCAAATATATGCACCACCCACCCACCCCAGGGTGCAGGTATTTAAGTTTTGATGTAATAAAATACTATATTAAATTAAGAGTAGTAATGAAACTAAATAAGAATGCAGATAAAAAGATTTGAAACATTTAAACAAAAACATTTGACAATAACTCAAACTTTTTTTTTTAGTCCGATCATAGACCGGGTACTTTTGCTAGTGGTTATAGAAAAATTGCCCCCAAATCTATATGTAAAAAGGTAAGAAAAGAACTAAAAAAAAACATAGGATCCATTACAACTCATGAGCAAGTTTGATCCTTGTCGGATGCCCCATATACTTGTGACCTTGTGTCAAATCCTACCCATGGTGAATAAATCGGGTAAGGTCATCTCATCGTGCTGCAACGGTTAGCAAGCTAGTCTTGTAGATCCATTACTAAATAGCAATCATTAATAAATAATCGAAAATAGAAACAACTTTGAAACAAACTCTTTAATCATTTTCTATCACTCTCGTTTTCATAGATAATTTTTCTAATTTAACTATTTAGTTAGATTAGGAAGTAATGAATAAAATTACAGTATTTTCATCTTGATAATGGATTTCTTTTATGAGTTATCTCTCAGATTTTTATCATATTTATTAAAATATAACCAAACAATTAGAAATCAATAATACCAAGCATGTATTTTATCCAAATCAAATTGTTGATATCAATATACGAATTAGCCTTCCCGTTTACACTGTAGACCGCTATTTTGTTGAATATATAAATACATTTGCATGTTATTAGTAGTAAATAAGACCAACAGTATTAATATTGTAAAACAATCTATTATCTCTATTCATAATGGAGATTCGCTTCCGGTTTTTGTCTGTAACAAAAATTACGTCACTGTTTACGTCACATTACCCAAAATCGTCATAACAGAATAAATACACTCAAAATTTGAACATGCAATATTAGACAGTCCTCATTGTTTTTTAAAACAAGTTTTAATAAATACATGACTGGTATTATATATCTATATATAGTTTTTATTTTTATTTTAATACATATTTAAAGTTTACATTTCAAATTGTTTTATTTTTTAATCCTTTAATGAATTTGATGATTTTACTTACTTGGGGTACAAACTCGCTGACATTGATTTTTTTATTCCCACCCCTCAGGCAATATGTTTCAAAAATCTATTTTTACATCGCCCGGAGGGTGTTTTTTTATTTTGTCCTAGTTTTATTAATAATTGAGGTTTAGATAAAAAAATAAAATCATAGAGAATGTGGTGTAAATAACTAAGGGAATTGTGACTTGAGTAGTGATATAGTTTCGACAGACAGACAAACACACAATCTCCATAATATATATATATATATATATATATATATATATAAAAGTAATTGGTAATTTGCTTGGGCATTGTAAGTATGTTATAATATATTAATGATTTGAAGGCAATTGCAATGCGTATAAAAATAGAAAATAAAAACAAAAGATGATATTTTGTCTTATCGATTTCAGAGTATAAAACTTATCTTCAGAGATAAAAATATCAGAAATCTGATATTTATCTCTGAAGATAAAGTTTTATACTCTGAAATCGATAAGACAAAAATAACATCTTTTGTTTTTATTTTTTTATTTTTTATACGCATTGTAATTGCCTTCAAATCATTAATATATATATATATATATATATATATATATATATATATATTATATATATATGTAATACTACACGTGTGCGAGAATGTTTAGAAAAGTGCTCGATGCCCTTGTTTAGCAGAGCTGATTTTAAATCTAAAATATCAGGATATTAAAATTATTAAAATTTCAAAATATTAAAAATACACGCACAAATGCACACATATATTATTTGCATGTGTGGTGTGTGTGTGCACGTGTGCATGTGTGTGTGCACGTGTGCATGTGTGTGCATGCATATGTATACTTATGTAATAAAGTAACTCATTTGTATAAAACACAACTTTAAGGATATTAACAAAACATAACCAAATCTAGCACAAAGTAATGAATGAATTACATTCCCTATTTGTCACGGTTCCCCCATTTGACGTTAGCAGACACGACAGTTAATTACCCCACGTGTCTCTCGGTAGGCACTAGGTGGTGTAACGAACAGTGTTATAAAGATGGAAGTGTCAAAGTCAAAGGTCCTTTTTATCTTCTATCCTCGAGAGAGGAATATGCACTAGTTGCTTGGTTGCTTGGTTGGTTTATTGATTTTACCGGCATATCCACCCGTCTGGGGTTATGTCATGCCTAACAGCAAGTAATATATGTTGTGTTTTTATATTTATACTTTTTTAGTCATTTGTTTTAGCAATGTGTTAGCACCATTGGGGATCATGTTGTATGGTATTGATTAAATTCATGTCTATATTCTATGGTATAATTTTATTTCCCTCAAAAAGGACAGGATTTCCTCCATGTTGACATTTTCAAATAGATCTTTCATATTGTTTGCATTAAAATAACGGTTTTGATATAAGCAAAAAATACTGCTTCCATGAATAAGTGTTTAACAGTCAAAAAACACACCAGTTCGTGTACTGTCTATGGAGAAGAGTCTTTGAGGCCTTGGTATTCGTGTCGCATGGCACACGAGAAACATGGCGATATGTAGTACTTATACTTTCCTCTTTTACCATCTATCTCAAGACGTTTATCTATACAAAGACTATTCTTCTATTAGGACATTTCTCTTATACAACTATGTATAAGCTCTTCTTTCTATCTCTTGTCATTTTTTGTATTCTCTTCTATTAAGTTTGCTCAGGCAATAAAATACAATTGTATATTCGTCATGAATTGTTCTTGTCTATACTGTACGAGGAAACTATATACGTGTTGGGTTGTCTTCCCTTTGCCTGGAAGAGTTATCTTCCCTCTGGGTTCCCGTTTTTGACCACCAGGCGTTATAGGTATTTAAGCGCCTGTTTTGAACTCTCGGCCTCTCTTCCTCTTCTAAGGGACATCACGCACATGGGTTAGACATTTATGTCTACACCCTTCTTGTGTGGGGGCTTCTGCCCCCAACACAACGCTAGTAAGTTTGCTTGAAATTATGGACTCTCATGTCCTAGCTCTACTTTGTATCTTCTTGTAGTGAACTAAAGTATACGTTTTTTTATTGTATATCATTCTTTTCCTTGTATAAGTAATTCATGTCTTATATGCTTCTCCATGTGCTGTCCAATTTATTAAAGTCCATTATGTTATGCTTAACACTCGTGTCGGAGTTGTTTTGCTCAACTTATTATAACCTTGAACCCGACATACGCAACCAACTATCGTTCTTCTATAGCAATGATATAGAGCCACTCAGTTTGGTTTGGTTTGGTTTGGTTTGTTTTGTTTTACGGCATATTAACCTCAGTGGGTCATTTAATGCCGATAAATTTTGAAATTAAATCAATTCTTAATGGATAATACAATTTTTTTATAATACATTTTCTATTTTAACCATAGATGGACCCTAATAGTACTACCACTCCGGTCAGTGGACCAGGAGCAATGGTGATGAAGGGTGCTCCACATTCCCCAAACCTCCAAACTGGAACCTCACCATCAGATAGAGTTTAACGTCATTCCCAGGACATGTAGACCCGCAGCCACCGCCTTCTAGCACCCATATGATAAAAGGGGTTGGGCTTGCCATAAGGGCAATAGGTTGGGAAAAATCATATAGGTGCAGAGCCACTCAGTGTTGATCAAACTCATTAGTAATAACAACTTATTACCCACTGCTTTGAAAGCCGAGAAATATAGTAAAATCAATATCATCTAACATTGGTTATAATACCAATTTGGAAAGTATGTATTTCCCACTCCCCCTGCTACGAGCAGAATGCGACAAGTCAATTTTTAAGCGGAGTAAAGCTGGTTTGAATTAAGAGCTTTCCTTCAACCAAGTCTGTCCTACATTTTACCCATAGATGAGCTGAAAACAAATGGATTCATACCTTTCCCAAGGTATTAGCGCCCAGTGAAACACAAAACAGCCTTGTTCAGGATTTGAACTTTGGTCGTCGATTCCATTTTTTATGATGACATCCGTTTTCTATCCCATAAACAACGGAGAACGTCACTTCTGAGTTCGTCCGTGCTTCTCCAGATGTGTCCATCATCCCTTGGGCTTGGAGGGGGCTGTATAGGTACTTTCTTGTGGGATGTTGTTTTTTTGGTCAATATTTACAGTATTACTTAGGACTGGTCAATATCTGAAATAGAGCAATTATAATAATAAGGATAATTGTAACAAACATGTAAGTAAAGTAAAGTCGTCGGGCGCCTAATGTCGGTATCAGCTAGTCAGCGAGGGAGTCTATCCCTTTTCGATAGCGCTAGACCAACGAGATTGTTTTGACGTCTGAGGTGGGCGCCACACTACCATCAGCTCCTTACTTTACCGCACAGATCCTTGCTACTCATACGCTAGTTGCGAGGACCGGTATCGAACTAGGAACCTTGTGGTTTCTAGCCGAACGCTCTACCGACTGAGCTATGTATCTCGCTGG
>CM042165.1:18023908-18066371 GCA_023376005.1 Doryteuthis pealeii | reverse complement strand
GGTATGTCTTCTAAATGGTCACTCACTCGCACAGGGCTTATTGTATGCTTAACTTGCTATGAGTCAAACAGGAACTGTGCTTTTAACGCGACTTAGACCGTAAGTCATAAATTGCACAAGTCACAAGTATGTATTTTACCTAACCCCTCCGAACGGCTGGATGACGAAACAAGGTCATTTTTAAACGAGTTTCAATAGGTTGGATTCAGTTTTTCATTTTCCTAGGACTGGTTGCCATACCAAAGTTTTAAGATACCCAGTAATTTTCTTATTATTTAACCTATAGCTGGAGGGGAATAGTTTCCCAGAGTATTAGCACTATGTGAAATGTGAGAAAAAAAACCTCGTTCTGGATTGAACTCGGTCCTCATGATATAACATTACACCACAAACACCAGACACAGTTAGTTCAATTTGATTATTAGCTTTAAGTGGTTAGTAATTTGTATACAGCTATATAGTTCAAGTATCTATCTACAACCGAATTACGCAAGTAACATCTCCCTGTTTAATAATCATTGGTTTGCACACAGTTATATGATATCAAGTATTCCTATTGTTACATAATTATTAGATACTAATATTTATGTGCAATAGTGTAGAAATAAAAATGGCTGTTATAAGTTACAGCCCACGGCCTTGAAGGTGAGTGACAAGCTTGACCTCAGTCCTAACCTTCGGATGGATACGTGGAATCGGTGGAGGAGACCTCTTCCGGTTTAGATTAGAAATAGATTTAGTCAGTCGCAGGATAACCACGACGGTGGTGATCGTGTATACACGCTCCGACTCACTCTGCGCAGAGTCTGGTTGGGGATTTAAAATTAAAGTAAGATCAAAGCAAATCGGAGTCTTGTGTTGTTACTCTAGAAACAACAATATGCAGGGCTTCTGATTAAAGAGAAATCCCCAATAGAAGACAGACCCAAAGTCCCAAGAAAGTCCAGACCTTAAAGATTCCAGACCAAGACAGATGTTAGAAAAGTAGCAAAGACGGCCAGAAGAATAGAGTAAGAAGAGTAAGAAGAAATAATGAAGAGGGTAACAACCAATCTAATACAAATAATTTGCACATGGTTGTAGTGATTTCAATTATTCCGATATTGTACTAATAGTTTAACACAATTATATGTTTAAATTAACTTTCCTATCACTTGTTTTTCGCACGAGGTATATGGTTCCAAATATTTCTAACACAAATGATTTGCACAATTATATGAATTATATAATTTTAAGCAATTATATAGTTTCAATAAATGATAATTTTCCTTTATAGAAATATAGGTTTAGGTAACTATTCTTATAAAAATGATTTACTCTGTTATCGATATTCCTAATCTAAAACCAATAAGCACAATTATAAGTTTCGAAGTAACTAATAATAATATCCAGTGTAAATGATTATAGCTTCAAGTAACTATTCTTAATAGAAATAATTTGTATACAGTTAAATGGTTTCAAGTATTTCCATATAGAATCAATAAATTCTATCTAAAATACTCTGTTTTAATATAGTTTCTCGTATTCCTATCAGAGTAGTAATAATTTCAAAACAGAACTTGAGCCTACCATAATCATCTATACACAGCTATAGCTTAAATAGTACCACTACTATTCTTCTACAAGGATGGCTTTGCTATTAAATAGCCAACGAAAGTTTGATTGCCATTAAACAAAGAACACTAAACCAAATTCTTAATTTTAACAGTGTTACCACTTTGAGGGGCCTGGTTAGCTCAGTCGTAGAGCGTTCGACTAGAAACCACAAGGTTCCTAGTTCGATACCGTCCTCGCCAACTCAGCGTATGGGAGTAGCACAGGGATCTGTGCGGTAAAGTAAGGAGCTGGTGGTAGGTGTGCGCTCCACCTCAGATGCTAAAACAATCTCCTTGGTCTTAGCGCTAGGGAAAAGGGATAGACTCCCTCGCTGTCTGGCTGATACCGACTTTAGGCCGCCCCGTCGACTTACTTTTTTTACCACTAGTCAGAGTGAACCAGGGAGTAATAACATGAAGGAGCGCTCCGCAATCCTAGAGCTACATAACTAGTGTCCCACCAACCAGATTGCAGTTTAGTTCCAACACAGGACACCATTCTTTGTAGGTAAAACTCTTCTGCAGGTGTAACAAGATGGCTTCTTTGTTGGCGTCAACTAATTTTTAACGAAAAAAGAAAAGTTTAGAATACTTTTTTTGTGTTAGTGTCATTGGGTTTGTTTAGGTGCAAAATGCAAAAATCCAAATATCAAGTACATTTTTTGTTTTGCATATTGTCCTATTTGCTGCCGTGCGACCCAGGATGTTATCACATTTGAGTACCGTGCAGGGTACATATATTATAAGTGGTACCGTGTAAGGAAGTATTACATTTGGTACCGTATCAGGGATACAAGTATCATATTTGCTACCGTGCCAGGGTACATTGTTTAAGGGGATACAGTCAGCCGTATTCTAAGTCCTGTCAATAGGGCTAGAGCTTATGTTTGGCACAAAGCTTTAAGTAAGCAGCTCTCAGTTGTAATTGATCTAAGAGACTTGTTTGTTAACTATTAGACTATGACGAGTTGACCGAGATTAGTAATAAAGTGAAAAAGCTCCAAATCCCAATTTAGTGATTCTTCAAAAGTACAAACAAACAATCAATTGTTATTTCTACTAATAACCAGCAAACAAAACGGACAGACATTGAGGATGCATCCGACCACAATAAGCATGTTGAGCTGCGCTCGGTGGTTTTGGCGATCTGATCGACATTTGAGTCGAAGAGATTGAGCGCGAAAATCCATCAGTGACATTTACAATGGCGTAATGATCAGACCCACTGGACCACTTTACAGCCAACCGAGATGATCGCACTGTTGCACCTGAAAATGCTACTTCACTCGATGCGCGGGAAACTAAACAAAACAGGTCATCTGTCCGCGGTTATTTTCAAAGGTCAATTTTAAAGTAGATGCTGACGTTCATAGGCTTTTTGTTCTTTGAGACGTGTCTCTCTTGAGCAATGGAGTCAGTTACACAGTTGTCGTTGTTATTTACTAAGCTTGTCTGACACACAAGCCCCAGGTTACTTACAGTAGCCTGTTCTAAGTGGTCACCCATGCCAGAACTGAACAGGCTCATCGCTGCTAAATTTCGATGATCTAAGAGGAACCCTACTTTCAGTGTGACTAGACGTAAGTCATATTACTATAGGACTGGTATTTTTGTCGTCTGCTACGAATTTAAAAGCGAATTAAAAATAATTAAATCTATTATTTAAGGTCAAATTGTCTAAATCGATAAGTAGTAACATAATAACCATCATTAAAAAAAAGAAAAATATCATTACATATGCAGTTTTATTTTTAATAGATTTAAAACTATTGTTTTTGGTCAATTTCGACGCGATCCGCCATTCCGTCTCTTTTTCAATGGTTTATGCGTTTGTTTACAAATTTTATGTAACATTCGCGATTGCAAATAAATTTACCAAAATCTGGTAATTATCCGATTTTAATGAAATTTTCAGTATTGATTATCAATTAATGAATTTTTTATAATGCACCAGTTATTTTATTTCAAAACTTTAATTTAGTTTTTGCTATGAAAAATTAATATATAAAATTCATGTAAATGTGAAAAGCCTGATGTTCAGGTTTAAAATGTTTATATTTTTAGATTCTAGAAAATAAATATCTATTTATGTAAACCTTATTTTAGACACAAAGTTAATAAGTTTTGAAGAAAAACTCGATTGCAAATGTGCTCCCCTCCCTTTTAAGCAGAAAAAAATATCAATGTATATTTTTATCTTTTACAAGATAATAGCTAATTAAAATAATTATCGAAATGAGTTAAAAAAAAAAAATCTCCAAAAATTAATTATCTAATTATTTTTTTACATTTTATTTTTCAATTTTCGGTACTTATTTTCTCATAGAAAGCCACCGTAAAACCTTTTTTGTTTCTATTCATAACTTCGGTCTTTTATCTCTTTATTTATACTGTAATTAGTACTAGTATAAGACCAACTTGAAAAAAAAGTTTACGCCCCAACATAAGGGGGGGGGGGTTAAAAAAATAAGTGACCTGAAAAAAATGAGAAAGTTTTGAAATAAAATTAATAATGCATTATAAAGATCATTCATTGATAAATAAACACTGAAAATTCATTAAAATCCGACAAGTTCCCTGATTTGGTTAAATTATTTCATTTTGTCATAAACGCATTTAGGCTCAGTTTGCCAGTACCTATATTACTACATATTATTACTGAACCCACAGACTTTAGGTTACTTACAGTATATATTTACCCAACCCTTACATATTGGCAGGGTGTGACATAAGATCAATTTTAAGCGAAAAACAGCTGGTTTGAATTCAGAGTTTTCAGATTGTGATAGATCAACAACACTGAGATTTAGACTAAAAATTG
Source organism: Doryteuthis pealeii (assembly GCA_023376005.1). Taxonomy (NCBI): domain Eukaryota; kingdom Metazoa; phylum Mollusca; class Cephalopoda; order Myopsida; family Loliginidae; genus Doryteuthis; species Doryteuthis pealeii. The sequence continues at coordinate 18,061,955 of CM042165.1, read as the reverse complement.
GAGAAAAAGTTCGTATTATAAACGAATAAAGGAATTATCACGTAATAATTTGTGAAAAATAATAAAAGATAATTAAAAAATTAACGAAAATATGCTCACTTCTCTTAGTCGCCAAAGTTTAATTTAAAAAATGCTAAGGTTATGAGCTTTCCGCAGAAATTTTCTTAAATCTGAGGTATTTAAAAGCAATTTAATTACAAAAGCAATTAACAAAAACAATTAGTAATTCATTTTACGGAGACCAGATTAAAAATAAATAAGAAAACTTATGTTATTAGTAAAAAAAAATGATTTAAAAAAACGAAATAGACAAATAGTTTTCCTCAGCCAAAATATGAAAGTCATTCCAGTGAACAACAAATATATATTTATTTTCGTTCTGCCCCTGAAGAGCGAATGTACGCCCCAAAATAAACCGATCATATTTTCAGATTTGGGCATCGTATAGAGTCAAATGAAATCTAAATTATTTTAGTTAAAAATTCATATATAAACATATTTACTAACCACCTCTACACGGTAAGATGTGACACATAGTCAATTTCTTAAACGGAGTCTAACACCTTTGATTCAGCGTTTTTCTTTCTCCTGTTACCTATCCAAGGTTAAAAAGTCAGTTTGCCTTACTATTTACCATAGCTGGAGGGAGAATTCTTGGATTCATACCTTTTCCAAGGTATTAACACTATTTAATTATAAAGGTTAATCTAATGGGGAGAATCGAACTACGGTCTCTTTTGACCTCTATATCACAAGATTATAATTCTCGTCTTAGACCTAAGGTTAAAAAATTAGGGTGAAATTTAGAGTTAAAGTACAATTGGTGTAATGATTATTATCGTAGGAAATGAATACAGCGACACGAGTTCAAATCCTGGACGAACTTGGTTGCTTATATTATTTGTATTATTCAAACTATTGTCCTCATCTTCATTGTTATCTACACAACGTTTTCCCGCGATGTACCATTCGGCCTTCTTCAGGTGTTCTTTCGACAAGAAATACATGAAGAAGGCCAGAGGGCACATCGGCAGAAAAACGTGTGTAGATAAATATAGATGAGGAAAATAGTCTGAATAATTCAAAATGATACAAATTATCAAGCGCTCATCTCAAACATTCAGAGAAATAAAGGCTAGTTGTATTCACACAGCGCTAATACTTTTGGAGAAATGTATGTATCTAACTATTATCTCCAGCTATTGGTAAATAGTAGGGCCAGACTGTGTTCTTTAACTTTGAACTGCCAACTGGTCTAGGAGAATTCAAACCTATTAAACTTCGTTTAAAAATTTAAATTGTCACATACCTGTTCTGAGGATGGGGCAGATACATAATAGAGTACAATTCCTGTCCGATTTGATCCAATTTCCATGCCATTGTCCATTCTTGGCCAAATACATTTTATATTGATCATTTCCGAATGTCCATACAGGAAATGAAGATTCTTTCTTCTGAAGAGACGTCACGAATGACAAGATCTGCGTACATAATGACGTCATAAAGACGGAAAAGGAATTTTATTTTTAGAAATGTTGGGAGTGTTTTCTCTTCTTTCGTTCAAATTTACATACAATGGAACTGGACCTACGAGTGTTTTCAGTTTACAAGTGCCCCTAGTTTAGACGAACTCCTTACTCGGTTGATTTTGCTTCATGTTAGATGCTTCAAATATTATGGTACGCAACGGCTTCAGAAGTACCTTATTTATATTATTTTTCCTTTGGTGACAATGAATTTGGAAACTTAAATTTTTAGTGAATATTAACATAAGCGTATCTGAAGCCCGTTCGTACCTTAAATTTGAGCTCTCAACATGAAGCAAAAAAATCAACCCGAGTAAGATTCGTAACTAGGCGCACTTGTAAAACTGAAACACTCGTAAGTCAGTTACCATTGTATGTAAAATTTGAACGGAAAGAAGAGAAAACACTCCCAACATTTCTAAAAATAAAATTCCTTTCCGTCTTTAATGACTCATTATTGACGCAGATCTTGTCATTCGTGCGTCTCTTCAGAAAAAAAATCTTCAATTTCCTGTTGGACATTCGGAAAATGATCACTATAAAATGTATTTGGCCAAGAATGGACAATGACATGGAAAATTGGATCAAATCCGACAGGAATTGTACTCTATTTATGTATCTAGCCAACCCATCCTCACTAACAGGATGTGGAAATTTCAATTTTTTAAACGAAGTTTAATAGGTTTGAATTCTCCTAGACCAGTTGCCATTCCAAAGTTAAAGAACACAGTCTGCCCTACTATTACCAATAGCTGAGATAAAATAGGTTAGATACATACATTCTCCAAGTATTAGCGCTGTGTGAAATACAACTAGCCTTATTTCTCTGAATGTTTGAGATGAGGCTTGATAATTTGTATTATTTGAATTATTCAGACTATTTTCCTCATCTATATTGTTATCTACACAACGTTTCTGCCGATGTGCCCTCTGGCCTTCTTCATGTATTTCTTGTCGAAAAGAAACACCTGAAGAAGGCCGAATGGTACATCGGCGGAAACGTTGTGTAGATAACAATGAAGATGAGGACAATAGTTTGAATAATACAAATAATATAAGCAACCAAGTTCGTCCAGGATTTGAACTCGTGTCGCTGTATTCATTTCCTACGATAATAATCATTACACCAATTGTACTTTAACTGCTAAATTTCCACCTCTAATTTTAACCTTAGTCTAAGACCGAGAATTATAATCTTGGTTGATATAGAGGTCAAAAGAGACCGTAGTTCGATTCTCCCCATTAGATTAACCTTTATAATTATAATAGTGTTAATACCCTTGGAAAAGGTATGAATCCAAGAATTCTCCCTCCAGCTATGGGTAAATAGTAAGGCAAACTGGACTTTTTAACCTTGGATAGGTAACAGGAGAAAGAAAACTCTGAATTCAAAGGTGTTAAACTCCGTTTAAGAAATTGACTATGTGTCACATCTTACTCGTGTAGAGGGGTTAGTAAATATGTTATATATGATTTTTAACTAAAATAATTAGATATTCATTTGACTCTATACGATGCCAAAATCTGAAATATGATCGGTTTATTTTGGGGCGTACATTCCTCTTCAGGGGCAGAACGAAAATAAATATATATTTGTTGTTCACTGGAATGACTTTCATATTTTGGCCAATGAGGAAAACTAATTTGTCTATTTCGTTTTTTAAATCATTTTTTTTTACTAATAACTAAGTTTTCTTATTTATTTTTAATCTGGTCTTCCGTAAATGAATTACTAATTGTTTTGTTAATTGCTTTTGTAATTAAATTGCTTTTAAATTACCTCAGATTAAGAAAATTTCTGCGAAAGCTCATAACCTTAGCATTTTTTAAATTTTAAACTTTGGCGACTAAAGAGAATGAGCATATTTTCGTTAATTTTTAATTATCTTTTTATTATTTTTCAAATTATTACCGTGATAATTCCTTTATTCGTTTATAATACGAACTTTTTCTCCAGATTTTTAGTCTAAATCTCAGTTTGTTGATCTATCACAATCTGAAAACTCTGAATTCAAACCAGCTGTTTTTCGCTTAAAATTGATCTTATGTCACACCCTGCCAATATGTAAGGGTTGGGTAAATATATACTGTAAGTAACCTAAAGTCTGTGGGTTCAGTAAATAATATGTAGTAATATAGGTACTGGCAAACTGAGCCTAAAAATGCGTTATGACAAAATGAAATAATTTACCAAAAATCAGGGAATTGTTCGGATTTTAATGAAATTTCAGTTTATTTATCAATGAATGATCTTTATAATGCATTATTAATTTATTTTCAAAACTTTCTCATTTTTTTCAGGTCACTTATTTTTTAACCCCCCCCCCCTTATGTTGGGGCGTAACTTTTTTTTCAAGTTGGTCTTATACTTGTACTAATTACAGTATAAATAAAGAGATAAAAGACCGAAGTTATGAATAGAAACAAAAAAAGGTTTTACGGTGGTTTCATGAGAAAAATAAGTACCGAAAATTGAAAAATAAAATGTAAAAAAATAAAATAGATAATTAATTTTTTGGAGATTTTTTTTTTTTTACTCATTTCGATAATTATTTAATTAGCTATTATCTTGTAAAAGATAAAAATATACATTGATATTTTTTCTGCTTAAAAAGGGAGGGGAGCACATTTGCAATCGAGTTTTTCTTCAAAACTTATTACTTTGTGTCTAAAATAAGGTTTACATTAAATAGATATTTATTTCTAGAATCTAAAAATATAACATTTTAAACTGAACATCAGGCTTTTCACATTTTACATGAATTTTATATATTAATTTTTCATAGCAAAATACTAAATTAAAGTTTTGAAATAAAATAACTGGTGCATTATAAAAATTCATTAATTGATAAATCAATACTGAAAATTTCATTAAAATCGGATAATTACCAGATTTTTGGTAAATTTATTTGCAATCGCGAATGTTACATAAAAATTGTAAACAAACGCATAAAACCATTGAAAAAGAGACGGAATGGCGGATCGCGTCGAAATTGACCAAAACAAATAGTTTTAAATCTATTAAAAATAAACTGCATATGTAATGATATTTTTCTTTTTTTTAATGATGGTTATTATGTTACTACTTATCGATTTAGACAAAGTTTGACCTTAAATAATAGATTTAATTATTTTTAATTCGCTTTTAAAATTCGTAGCAGACGACAAAAATACCAGTCCCTATAGTAATATGACTTACGGTCTAGTCACACTGAAAGTAGCGGTTCCTCTTAGATCATCGAAATTTAGCAGCGATGAGCCTGTTCAGTTCTGGCATGGGTGACCACTTAGAAACAACAGCTACTGTAAGTAACCTGGGGCTTGTGTGTCAGACAAGCTTAGTAAATAACAACGACAACTAGTGTACTGACCATTGCTCAAGAGAGACACGTCTCAAAGAACAAAAAGGCCTATGAAGTCAGCATCTACTTTAAAATGACCTTTGAAAATAACCGCGGACAGATGACCTGTTTTGTTAGTTTCCCGCGCATCGAGTGAAGTACATTTCAGGTGCAACAGTGCGATCATCTCGGTTGGCTGTAAAGTGGTCCAGTGGGTCTGATCATTACGCCAATTGTAAATGTCACTGATGGATTTTCGCGCTCAATCTCTTCGACTCAAATGTCGATCAGATCGCCAAACCACCGGAGCGCACTCAACATGCTTATTGTGGTCGGATGCATCCTCAAATGTCTGTCCGTTTGTTTGCTGGTTATTAGTAGAAATACATTGATTGTTTGTTTGTACTTTTGAAGAATCACTAAATTGGGATTTGGAGCTTTTCACTTTATTACTAATCTCGGTCAACTCGTCATAGTCTAATAGTTAACAAACAAGTCTCTTAGATCAATTACAACTGAGAGCTGCTTACTTAAAGCTTTGTGCCAAACATAAGCTCTAGCCCTATTGACAGGACTTAGAATACGCTGACTGTATCCCCTTATAACAATGTACCCTGGCACGGTAGCAAATATGATACTTGTATCCTGATACGGTACCAAATGTAATAACTTCCTTACACGGTACCACTTATAATATATGTACCCTGCACGGTACCAAATGTGATAACATCCTGGGTCGCACGGCAGCAAATATGACAATATGCAAAACCAAAAATGTACTTGATATTTTGGATTTTTGCATTTTGCACCTAAACAAACCCAATGACACTAACACAAAAAAAGTATTCTAAACTTTTCTTTTTTCGTTAAAAATTAGTTGACGCCAACAAAAGAAGCCATCTTGTTACACCCTGCAGAAGAGTTTTACCTACAAAGAATGGGTGTCCTGTGTATGGAACTAAACTGCATCTGGTGGGTGGGGCACTAGTTATGTAGCTCTAGGGATTGCGGAGTCGCTCCTTCATTGTTATTACTCCCTGGTTCACTCTGAACTAGTGGTAAAAAAGTAAAGTCGACGGGGCGGCCTAAAGTCGGTATCAGCCAGACAGCGAGGGAGTCTATCCCCTTTTCCCTAGCGCTAGACCAAGGAGATTGTTTTAGCATCTGAGGTGGAGCGCCACACCTACCACCAGCTCCTTACTTTACCGCACAGATCCCTGTGCTACTCATACGCTGAGTTGGCGAGGACCGGTATCGAACTAGGAACCTTGTGGTTTCTAGTCGAACGCTCTACCGACTGAGCTAACCAGGCCCCTCAAAGTGGTAACACCTGTTAAAAATTATGATTTGGTTTAGTTTCTTTGTTTAATGGCATATCAACCTTCGTTGGCTATTTAATGCCAAAGCCATCCTTGTAGAAGAATAGTAGTGGTACTATTTAAGCTATAGCTGGTGTATGAGATGATTATGGTGAGGCTCAAGTTCTGTTTTGAAATTATTACTACTCGATAGGAATACGAGAAACTATATTAAAAAAGAGTATTATTAGATAGAATTATTGATTCTATATGGAAATACTTGAAACCATTTAACTGTATACAAATTATTTCTATTAAGAATAGTTACTTGAAGCTATAATCATTTACACTGGATTATTATTATTAGTTACTTGAAACTTTATAATTGTGCTTATTGGTTTTAGATAGGAATAATCGAATAACAGAGTAAATCATTTTTATAAGAATAGTTACCTAAACCTATAATTTCTATAAAGGAAAATTATCATTTAATTGAAACTATATAATTGCTTAAAATATATATAATCATATAATTGTGCAAATCATTTGTGTTAGAAATATTTGGAACCATATACCTATGCGAAAACAAGTGATAGGAATAGTTATTTTAAACCATATAATTGTGTATAAACTATTAGTACAATATCGGAATAATTGAAATCATACAACCATGTGCAAATTATTTGTATTAGATAGTGTTGTATACCCTCTTCATTATTTACTTCTTACTTCTTTCTTACTCTATTCTTCTGGCCGTCTTTGGTATTTCTAACATCTTGTCTTGGTCTGGAATCTTCTAAGGTCTGGACTTTCTTGGGGACTTTGGGTCTGGTCTTCTATTGGGGATTTCTCTTTATCAGAAGCCCTGCATCATTGTTAGTTTCTAGAGGTAACAACACAAGACTCCGATTTGCTTTGATCTTACTTTATTTTTAAATCCCCAACCAGACATCTGCGCAGAGTGAGTCGGAGCGTGTATAACACGACTCACCACCGTCGTGGTTTCTCGCCGACTGACTAAAATCTATTTCTAATCTAAACCGGAAGAGGGTCTCCTCCACCGATTCTCACGGTATCCACCGGAAGGTTAGGACTGAGGTCAAGCCTTGTCACTCATCCTTCAAGGCCGTGGGCTGTAACTTATAACAGCCATTTTTATTTCTACACTATTGCACATAAATATTAGGTATCTAATAATTATGTAACAATAGGAATACTTGATATCATATAACTGTGTGCAAACCAATGATTATTAAACAGGGATGGTTACTTGAGTAATTCGTTGTAGATAGGAATACTTGAAACTATATAACTGTATACAAATTACTACCACTAAACTAATAAATCAAATTGAACTATACTGGTGGTCTTGGTGTTTGTGGTGTAATGGTTATATTCATAGGACCCGAGTTCAAATCCAGAACGAGGTTTTTTTTTCTCCATTTCACATAGTGCTAATACCTCTGGAAACTATTCTCCCTCCAGCTATAGGTAAATAATAGAAAAGACTGGGTTCTTAAAACTTTGGTATGGCAACCAGTCTAGGAAAAGAAAAACTGAATCCAAACCTATTGAACTCCGTTTAAAAATTGACCTTGTTTCGCATCCAGCTCGTTCGGAGGGGTTAGGTAAATACATACTTGTGACTTTGTGCCAAATTTAGACTTACGGTCTAGTCGCGTTAAAAGCACAGGTTCCTGTTTGATCATCGAAGTTAAGCAACAATAAGCCTGTGCGAGGTGAGTGACCATTTAGGAAGAGCAGACATTGTAAGCAAAGTGTAAAAGGCTAGGCAAAACTTAATAATTAACAACAAACACTCTTATTCAGAACAACGACCATCCTAACAAAAATGTTAAGAACTTGAATTAAAACACTGTTCTGAGTGATTATAGCTTCATTGTTCCTGCGGAGGAAACTACCGGATTCCCGAAATAATTTCAGTAAAGCAAAATGTATTCCTTCTATGTAACTAGGTGATGACGTTTAGTGTAAATTAGGTTATAAGAACTAGATTCAAGGATCGGCCCAAAAGGGTGGCGCACAAAATATGACAAAGACAGCATTTATTACATTTGATGATTGAGAAACAAGGCAATGACTGTGGGTGGATTTTATATTTCATTTATTGCTGAAAATTCAACGGGGGCGGGGATAACATTTAGCAGTCTGGTCTGAAGTTAGGAATTAAATTGTTGATATCAGTCCAGGAATTGTGCGGATTAATATCCTTATTTTTGTTATTTTGATAACTTCATTTCGACTAGTACGCTCTCTAATCTTGTTAGTATTACAATGTCGGTGGGTTGTTTTATTTTACGGCATATCAAACCTTTTTGGGCCATTTAATGCCGAATCAAGTCATTTTGATATCAGGTTGCTTACAGTATCTGCTGTTGCTTAATGGTCACCCAGCGAGATATTGAACAGGCTCGTCGCTACTTAACTTCGGTGACCTAGCGGAAACCGGTGCTTTCACCGGGACTTGGCCGTAAGTGTGTGTGGAGGCCTTGTTGTAGGGGTTCTCTAATGATATTAAAATGACGAATAAAAATATAACACAGTTTAGGCAGAGAATACGGAGAAATGATAAAAATAAATGCATATAATTATAAAATAACAAATAAATTTATTCAGAGAATAAATTTGCAATAATCAACAAAATTGAATGTTCAAAAGAAATGTAAAAGTTTGTGTGTAGAGTTTGGAAAAGTACATCAAGAAATGTGTAATGTGAAATGTTTATGTAGTCGTCAAAGTTCGATTAGATATGGACAGAAATGAAAATTAAGTTTGTAATATACGACCTGATGAAATTGATTCCTGATGTTTAACGAGGTGGTACGAGTGAATGGTAAATTCTAGTAGTCAGCTTGTGACTCAGAAGGGTGCCGTGTTTGTCTTGATGTTAGTGAATCGTCCCCGCAGATATCTGTTTGTTTGTTGTTGTCCGGACGTGTGTCCTCTGGCGGCGAGATGAATTCTGCGTAATTGCTGATTTTTATTATTAGGGCATCCAAAGATACGCTTACACTGAACATTCGGTAAGGAAAGAGAGACAACTAACGCACAGGAACAATGTACATATGAATGTTAAATAAACATAACATGTAATAACAAACAGAATATCGCAGTGTTAGCTCAGTCGGTAGAGCGTTCCGCTAGAAATCAGAGGGTTCCTAGTTCGATACCGGCCCTCGCCAACTTGGGGGGGCGTTGGTTTTTTAACCCATGAAATAATATTATCAAAGTTATATGATATTGACTGCTTGTTTCGGAACGCCTCAAAACGCACGTGTCGTCCAGTGAGCTGGAAAGGCACCGAAAGAGACTGGATTCTTCATTTGGCGCCGAAAGTTAAACTTTCGACGGAAATGGAATTGTGGGGATATTTTAATTTAATTCAATTTTATTTTCATATTTTCATATTTGTTTTATTTGTTTTATTTTCGTATGTTATCAATTTATTAATCCCCACATCTCATCCCCACATTTCCTCCCCATATCTCATCCCTACATCTCATCCCCACATCTCATCCCCATCCAATTAGCGTAGCCACTTGAGTAATATGTATGCAGGCTGATTGTATTTAATGTTAGAGATTTAATTTGTCACGGTGAAAAATACATGCTGTGTCCATTTACTTGTCGGTAGTCACCGTTTATAGGATTCTCTTGGAATGTGTATCGTTCTATTTAACCCATGAAATAATATCATAAAAGTCATATAGCATAAAATCGTTTCGGGAGGTTTGCAAACGCACGTATTGTCCAGTGGACTGGAAACGGCACTGAAAAAAACTGGTTCTTCTTTTCGCGCCGAAAGTTAAACTTTCGACGGTAGTGAAGTTATGGGATAAGTTTTATTCTATCTTATTCCACCCTGTCGGCTGGGGCGTTAGAATGCACCGACTGCACCTCTGCAGAGGGGTAAGACTCCCCCAATGGGGCCACCTGTTGGCCGTGGGTGGCGACCCGTGATGCTTAAGGATAGAGCACAGGTGGATGAGCAGTTCATGACATGCAATACTCCACTTTGGCCCTATCTTGGGCTAGACGGCGGTCGAGAGGCCCCCTCCGATCAATCGGCTGTCATGTCAAGCCCTAGCATCTATATGATTATCCAACCCTATTGCCCTTATGGCAAGCCCCAACCCCTTTTATCATATGGGTGCTAGAAGGCCGTGGTTGCGGTCTACATGTCCTGGAATGACGTTAAACTCTATCTGATGGTGAGGTTCCAGTTTTGGAGGTTTGGGAATGTGGAGCACCCCCCTTCATCACCATGCTCCCTGGCCCACTCTGACCCGGAGTGGTAGTACCTGTTAGGTCCCATCTATGGGTTAAATAGAAAAATGTATTTATAAAAAAAATTGTATTATCCATTAAGAATTGATTTATTTCAAAACTTTATCGGCATTAAATGACCAAACCAAAATCTTATTTTCGTATTTTATTATTGCTTTTATTTTTTTATTTTCAATTTAATTGTTTATTTTTATTTTTTATTTAAACTTTATTAATTCATTCATCCCCACATAACCAATCGATTCATATTTTGACAGGATTAGATGGATTTTTAAACGTAACGGATTTTATCAATTGAATAATTATCTATTTAAAAGTGTAATTTAATAATCCGTGATCATTAAATCCACTGTGACAAGGCGGCAAGATAATCTTTCTAAAATCCCGCTGTAAATATTTTCCTCGATGAAAATACATAGATAATATAATAATACTCGTGTTCCTTAATTGTACGATCCTCATCATCTTGCAATACCCTCTGGCTAAAAATGGGACCATTCAAATTGTCCAAGATGTAAATCTTGATTTTCTGATGTTGCTTATCCGTCAAATTCTTATTTCTTATGAGGGTCGTTACCTAAGCTGAATAATGGACCAATCCATTTTTATTATCAAGAAAGAAAGGGAAGAAAAAGGACATGGTGCACAGAAAAATATGATAAAAAAGATAGAAAGAAAGAAAGAAAGAAAGAAAGAGAGTAGGGGGGAAATACAGAGAAGAGGTGAGCGCGCAGAAACGATGACGCTAATCTGTTTCAATCGAACATAATAAAAAGATGAAAAGAAGAAAATAAATATTTAAAAAAAAAAAAAGGAGTGAGAGAGAGTTAAATGAAGATTTTTATACTTTTTACATATTGCACTATTTTGCAATAGTTCTTAAGTAAAAAAATATCTAACGTTGTAATAATTAAATCATCATACTGTGTATATCCCTAGGTCCTGATAATAGATAATATAACGAAAAACAGATTCAAACTATAAAGTTCGGTTTATAATCAACTAAATTTATAAATAATTACATAATTTCTGCCGGCACAGTTATAAATATCACATTTCCTTGAGTTTTTTGGACACTCCGTCCTTAGGAATGAAACAAATTTTTAACCTGAAAAATTTGGCAAATGATTAGAATCAAATTAACCTTTGACCTTTGGTGGAGTATAATGTTCTTTGGCGCAGTGAAAAACATTAAAAAATATAAGTTAAGTAATTCCAGCTGAGAAAATTGGTCGAAAAAGAGAAAGAATTTGCCACACCCTTCCCAATTTGATTGAGGTCAGTGGAATCAAAACCTCCAATACATTGTTTGGGGGATTAATTGATTGATTTTAAAGGCATGTCAACCCGTCTAGGCATAAAACATGCAATAGTTCTTAAGTAAAAAATATCTAACGTTGTAATAATTAAATCATCATACTGTGGTATATCCCTAGGTCCTGATAATAGTTAATATAACGAAAAACAGTTTCAAACTATAAAGTTTGGTTTATAATCAACTAATTTTATAAATAATTACATAATTTCTGCCGGCACAGTTATAAATATCACATTTCCTTGAATTTTTGGTTAGGGAATCCCGTACATTGTATGTATAAAGTAACATTTTTTGTGAAGGTGTTTCTTAATATTATCATAACTATTTTCAATGTTCTCTTGCTTTCTTTTTTTCTTCTTTTTTTTCCCCAACTATTTGTTTGCACACGGTTATGATATTAAGTAAAATGGACTCTCCCGTCGATTTTCGACGTATGAGGGTTCATACACACAATGAACATCCACACAGGGATTTGTTTATAGTGGTGAAGGCTTGTGTTGAACCATCCACACTTTTTGGCACAGTCGATAGGAAATAATTGGTGCATCAAGGGTTGCCACAAACGCAATCAACGACCGACCTCAGGAATTTTTGAATTCAGAGTTATCCCTCTCCTAGACTGGTTACCTACCCAAGGCTGAAGGGCCCGGTCTGCCCTACTATTTAACCCAATGCTGGAGGGAGAATATATGGATTCATACCTTTCCCAAGGGTATTAGTGCTATGTGAAATGCCAACAACTTCGTCTAGGAATTGAACTCGAATCGATGAGTCCATTTTCCACGACTCTAACCACTAGCCCACGCGCCTCCATGAATATTAAGTATTCCTATACAAATAATTCATACACAATTGTTTGGTTTCAATTATTTAATTTATTCATAATCGGGGGAGAAAAGTTGAGTTCATACCTTTCCCCTTTCCTATTAGCGCTATGTTAAATGCAAACAGTATCGTCTTGGGGTTGAACTCTGGTCGCCATGTCCATTTCCAACGACGATAACCATTACACAACGAGCTACCATCCAGTTATAACTCTCAAGTTCCACCACTAGTACTCCGGTGTGTCTCCGTGGTGTAGTGGTTAACGTGCTGGATCTTAACATCGTAGTGAGTTTGAACTCCATTCACGCTATTACATTCACTTTCAGACTAATACCCTTGGGAAACCCTGTTGGCGTTTTTGATATATAAGGCGTGTGGTAAATGGTCACTTCTACTTATAGACTCGCCGATAACCACGTGACCAACCTATTGTCCAATCACTGGCAGTGCTCTGCTGCTGATATTATTATTATTTATACTGGCCTTTTCTGGTCATACCTAAGTATTACTACTTGGATCTTCTTGGACGACGGACCATAGAATTCTATATCACAGGACTTATTCACTTACCAAAGGATTCTATAACTCGGGGCTTACTTGCTTATTTACTTTAAGTTCTTTACAACTAGCCAAGGATGGCGGCCAGATACATAACAAACCACCTCATCCCCCAGCTATTGGTTCAATAGTACGACTACTATTCTTCTACAATGACGGCATTAAATAATCAATGATGGTTGCTATGCCATTAAAAACAAAGAAACCAAACCTAGCACCCCAGCAAATAACTACAACAAAGATATGCCCCTCTCCTTATATCACGTATATTGCAAATTGATAACAACTAATAATATACCCGAGATCATACCATTGGATTACAACAAGAATAGAATCAATTTTCTTTTTGTAATCCAAATAAAAAAGATTGACATAAATTTGTAGAAATAACATTTACTTAGAACAATGATACGATTTAGATAAGTAATTAATCAGCATTAATGACAATTAGTAACAACATCGAAGCTTAAGAAATCAACTCCATATGTGGTTTGTTTATAGCGGTAAAGGGTTAAATCCTACTTAACGGACATAAATTCCACCATTGTATGTCACTCCGCCGAAAGAAAAAAAACAACTAAAAATCAAGGAATTAATCGAATTTAATGAAATTTTCAGTGTTGATATATTAATGAATAAACAATATAATGCACCAGTTATTTTATTTGAAAACTCTTACATTTTTTTCAGGTCAGTTAACTTTGAAACACGTATCTTTAAGGCGTAACACAGATTTACAAACATACGTGGTTCAAAATCAATTGACCTGAAAAAATGTAAAAGTTTTTAAATAAAATAACTAGTGCATTATATATTTTATTTATTAATGTACCAACACTGAAAATTTCATTAAACTCGGTTAATTCCCTGATTTTTGGTTATTTTTTTTTCTTTCGGCGGGTTGACATACGATGGTGAATTTAGGTCCGTTAAGTAGGATTTAACCGTAAAATCTTGTATTAAACCACCACACATTTTGGATGAGTTGATAACAGAATATTGGCGCAACAGTTTGCACAGATTAAAAACAACAGAGTTTTCCCTTCTCCTAGACTGGTGTCATAGCAAGTTTAAAGAGCCCAGTCTGTCCTACTGTTTTACCCTAGTTAGGCTAGAAGATATAAGCTACAGTCCCAGACGTCAAAAAGGCTTAGTTTTCGAATTACGTTGCTAAACAATTAGCGGTAATAATTTTAGTAATTATTAATTAAAAATCAAAAAAGGCTAATAAAAAGTTTTCGCAATCGGCATATCTTGTTATTATGCGAAAAGTAAAATTTAAACGGACTACTTTGTAAAAAAATACCAAGCAAAATGGAGTAGCTCCGAAAACAGAATAAGCGAATAAAAAATCGTGTGTTCGAAATATGAATAAGTAAACAAAATGGCCACCTCCAGCGAAGAAGCAACAGTTGTTAGCGACAAAAAATGTTTTATGTGCATTTTACCTTCCAAAAAAAGCATAAAATTGTATCATTTTCTTAGAAAACGTGGACTCATCATGTGACAAACAAGTCACGTAAATAAAATGAGTAATAAGCGAATTTGCTTTTTAGAAAAAATAAAAAAATAATAGTATTTCGCATCATGTGACAAGTCACGTAAATAAAATGAGTAATAAGCGAATTTGCTTTTAGAAAAAAAAAAAAAATAATAGTATTTCGCATCATGTGACAACAAGTCACGTAAATAAAATGATAATAAGCTAATTTGCTTTTAGAAAAAATAAAAAAATAATAGTATTTCGCATATCGCGTAAATTTTTGTTGTTTCTTCATAAGTTCGCTTTTATCTCTTATTATACTGTAATTAGTATCAAAAATGACCAACTCGCAAAACATTTTACCCCCCAACATAAGGGGTCAAAATTAATGACCTGAAAAAAATGAGAAAGTTTTGAAATAAAATAAATAATGCATTATGAAGATCGTTCATTGATAAATAAACACTGAAAGTTTCATTAAAATCCGATAATTCCCTGATTTTTGGTAAATTATTCTGTAGGGCTAAGTCATACGCATTTTAGTTTCATTAAAAAAAAAATTTTTTCTAAAAAGCCAGTTCTTTAATTGAAAATTATATTTTGAAATTTTCCTGAAGAAAAAAATTGTTTACTTAGTTACTAAAGTTATTATTAGGAATTTTTTTTTTTTTGTGTTTTGAGGTCATTCTAAATTAATATTTTTTATTTCATAAACACAGAACACCAGCTGATGTTACATTCCAGATAAAATCTTGTAATCTCATTGGCTAATTGAATTCGGAGCTATTTCCGTTCTATACGTATTTTAATCACTTAAAACTATTTTATTATCTTGAGGCAAAGAAACTTATGCGCGAAAAAAAATTGGAATTTTGGGTGATATCATTTTAATAATAAAGGACAATTTATTCGGCACTTTTTACATCCGACACAACTGAACATAATCGGCTTGGACTGTAGCCTAATATAGATACCTTCGCAAGGGCGTGAAAAAACAAATGCAAACAGCGTCGTCCAGAATTTGAACTCGGCTCACCGAATCCATTTTCTTCGGCGGTGACCATTACTCCCCTGTGCCTCCATTTTAAATAGGTAATGTGCTTTGTCACAATGCAAAAAGTCACCTGTTAATTAATGTCTATGTGTCCTGAGCAACACAACAGTTCTGGGGCTCTGGAAATTTGGAGTCACCCCTTCATTGCTATTACTACCGGGTCCATTCTGAGATAAGTAAGTAAGTAAAGTCATCGGGCGCCTAAAGTCGGTATCAGCCAATCAGCAGGAGCCTATCCCCTTTTCAATAGCGCTAGCCAACAGATTGTTTTGCATCTGAGGTGGAGCGCCACACCTACCATCAGCTCCTTACTTTACCGCACAAGATGCCTGTGCTACTTATACGCTGAGTTGGCGAGGCCGGATCGAACCAGGAACCTTGAGTTCCCAGCCGAACACTGAGCTACATATTGAACTAATTGATAATAATGACAATGTTTCACCCATGCGATTCGGATAACTTAAGACTATTACATCTGGTACAACTAGTGTACATAATTATTGGAACCCTAAGACTTTTATAAGGTAGTGTAGAAACATAATGGCGATTAGTGCAGCCCACGGCCTTGAAGGATGAGTGACAACGCTTGACCTCACTCTCACCTTGCCTCCGGGATAAATCGTGAGAACCGGAAGCATGGAAGACCCTGTCTTCCGGTTTAAGGAATTAAGTAAGTTTAAGTCAGTTAGGAGTTAGAAGCCAGCTAAGCAAGATGTAAGATCTGCGCAGACGTCTGGTTTGGATTTTAAATAAAAGTACATCAACGTAAATCGAAGTCTTGTGTTTATTACCTAAAACTAACAATGACACAGGGCTTCTGATAAGGAGAAATCCCTAGCATGGAAAACCAGACCCGAAATCCCCATACAAGAAAGACCAGATCCTTTAGAAGAGACCAGACCAAGATGTTAGAGATTAGAACCAAAGCCGGCCAGAAAAAATACGACCAGAGTAAGAAGTAAGAAAGGTATACGACATTATGATGATTTGTACTGTGAAAACATCAAAGTACGTAACACTAGTAGATGTAAAATAAGCAATATAATAATATCAAAGATAAAACTAGTGGAAAATATTCAATAATGACAATATTCTCTAAGAGATTAGACAAGTTAAAAATGTAAACAAATAATACAGCGTGGATTAAAAATTGGGATAACGACTAATGTAGCTATACACCTAGTGAGTTCATCCTACCAAGTGTCTCACACCACTGACCTTGCGCCAGATTAACAAAGCTGAAGATAACTGGTCGCTTCGTCATTGTTGCTTAATAAGTAAGTAAAGAAGAGTCGTCGGGCGGCCTAATGTCGGTATCAGCCAAAATCAGCGAGGGTGTCTATCCCCTTTTCACTAGCGCTAGACCAAGGATATTGTTTTTCGTCTGAGCTGGAGCGCCACATCTACCATCACCTCATACTTTACCCACAGATCCTTGTGCTACTCATACGCTAGTTTGCGAGGGCGGTATCGAACTAGGAACCTTGTGGTTCTAGCCGAACCTCTACCACTGAGTCAATCCCTATTTGAGTGCTTTATTGATTACCCTTGTTGCCAGACTAAACTATGCTATTAAACATAAGCAACAAAATTAGAACAAATTTATTTTTTTAAAAAACTCTCTTAGGAAACAAAAAGGAAATAATTAATTGCAGGTTTGAAATATCTATTATATACAACTTTATGTAGATAATATATTATATAAGTACGATGTATTTGAAGAGGGGGGGGTGGGAGGATATAGACAAAGAACAACGTAGTTACTCCGGGGGAAATCTACTAGAAAACCTTTGATTGCTTGCCCGAGTTTTACTTCAAGGGTCTGGTTTAGCGATTATGTAAAATACAAAAGAAAACAATTTCAATTCAACTTTTGCTCTCAGCAGCTTAAAAACAAACAGATGGCGTCTATGCGACGAAAAAATATCAGTTTTGTGAAACTCAAACCTTAAAAATGGAAGAAAAAATGTTTAAGTTGAATTATTTCATTTTTACTTTCAAATTATTGATTGACTGATTTTTAACGGCGTGTCAAAACATGATTTATAAACAAAATTTATTAGCATTAAGAATGAATTTATTTCACACTTTGTCGGCATTAAATGAGCCACCATGTGGATATGCCGTTAAAACAAAACAAAACAAAAACAATTAAGTAGAACCAATTAAGTAGAACACTGGAAAATGAATTTCTGATTATGCCTTAAACACAAAATTACACAGTATTTAGAGTAAATACACAGGGGAAGAAAAAAAATCTCCATAAACCTTGTCTTAACTTGTTAATTTTCTTTCGTATTCACTGACGTTTGACTCAAAAGTATTGTAATCTTGTGTCCATTTGTGACACGCTTAACGAAACACACTTGTAATATTCCAATACTGAGTTAATCAGGAATCAGAGAGGCAAACATGAATTGAACATTTATCAGTTAATTTCCAACAAACGTTGACAACCTGAACAAATAAAGGAAGTCAGTCTCTTGATTTTTAGACTAATCTCGTATTAACAGTTACAGGAATCTAACAAAGAACTTACATGTCGTCAAACTACCTAACCACTCATGGAAACAGAACTGGAAGTCTTCAACTGACACTGCCTTCAATTGGTTCACGACCGATGTATATTCTCACTAGTTGCCAAATAGCAACCACAGAGGTGGTTTTCATTTTTTGGAACAGAAATAACCTATTAGACTAAGTGAAATTTATGGTACCACAGGAAACTCTTTGGCCCAAAACATGTGTGCATTTTATTGGAAATTCCATACGCTAATTATCTCCCCTGCCCGCAGGGCCGCAATGCCATCATCGTAGTTGCGCCAAATACCAAAACTTCACTTATCAGGATCTGTTACTGGAGAGAGACGTCAAAGAAACGCTCTCATTACTTAGCCCAAAACAGGGCCTACTTATCACGGAACACCCACTGAGGTAGTCGCGTAAACAGCGTCCCTACACTTCATTCATCCACTTAGCCAAAATCAGGGCTTACTTATCGCAAAAGCAGTACTGGAGAAGAGACTTAAAAACACCAAGCTCTTCATACCAAGCCCCAAAACAGGGTCCACTTATTACAGAACTTTACAACCAGTTTCCTTCTAAGCTGTATCTGCATACTGCATAAAGTCGGTACATTGCACACTGACTAAAGGACGAAAACTACTGAGACGAAGCGTCTTATCTACATTTCCTACCGACTAAATAAACCCGTTTATCACCATTACTACAAGAAAATTCCTCCACAGATAAGTCTCGTAGCAAATACCATTAAAATTTGCAACAATTTTATGTAATTCTGTCAATACACAAGTTCTTGCTCTATAAATACTTTCGTGTTTCCTTCTTGTCTGACAATTTGCCTACAACAACGGAGAAATAAATTTCCTTCGAAGCCGTAAATACTCTTAATTTTTATGATACACTTAACCAAACACATTTGTAATGAACCAATATATTCACCTAAACGGGATTCTGATGGGTGGAGGCTAAACTGAATGTTTTCACACGATTTAAGGCCAACATCAATCAGCTGATTTTTAGTCAAGTTCCCAACCTAAAAATAAAATAAAAAATAAATCTCGTTACTTTTTTGACCAACACGAATACTATAGTATATGCATCGAGGATACATCCTGTATTTAAAATAACTGGTTCATATCCGGAGCGATTTGCGATAAAGCTAGAGAAGAATGCGAGAATTATACGTTTACATAGACAGATTAGAATAGATAAATAGATACTAACGGAGCGATTGATAGATATGAATCTATTTATATAGATAATAGATAGATAGATAGATAGAAGAGATTAGATCTACTGACTCACAACATTACAGAAATAATTTTTGTAAATTATTATCGTAAAATTATACGTTTACATAATAGATAGATAATAGATAGATTAGATAGATTAGATAATGATTTAGATAAGAATGATTATATATAGACCCACTGACGTCACAAATTACAGAAATAATTTTGCTGAAATTATTTCTAATAATTATATCGTCATAGATAGATAGAACACTAATCAGATAGATAGAAGATAGATAGAATGATTGATAGATAGACTACTGACTTCACAAATTACAGAAATAATTTCTGTAAATTATTATCGTAAAATTATGAACCTACATAGATAGAATAGATAGATAGATAGATAGATAATACTAACGGAGATGATAGATATTGAATCTATTGAGAAATTTATATAGATAATTAATTAGAAGAATGATTGAAAAGTAGATCTACTGACGTCACAAATTTACAGAAATATTTTTGTAATATTATCGTATAAATTATGACGTTTACATAGATAGATAGATAGATTAGAAGATACTAACGGAGATTGAATACATATGAATCTATTAGATAGATAGATAGATTATAGAAGAATAATTGATAGATAGATCTACTGACGTCACAAATTTACAGAATATTTTGTCGAAATTATTATCGTTATAATTATGACGTTTACATAATAATAATAGATAGATAGATACTAACGGAGATTGATAGATATGAATCTATTGAGATAGATAGATAGATTAGATTGATAGAATATAGTAGATAGATCTACTGACGTCACAAATTTACAAAAATATTTTGTGAAATTATTATCGTAGTAATTATGACGTTTTAGATAGATAGATAGATAGATAGATAGATAGATAGATAGATACTAACGGAGATTGATAATATGAATCTATTGAGATTGATAGATAGATTATTGATAGAATGATTAGATAGATCTATTGACACACAATTTACAGAAATATTTGTGAAATTATTATCGTAGTAATTATGACGTTAATAGATAGATAGATAGATAGATACTAACGAGATTGATAGATATGAATTATTGAGATAATAGATTGATTGATAGATTGATATAGATGACGTCACAAATTTACAGAAATAATTTTGTGAAATTATTATCGTAGTAATTATGACGTTTACATAGATAATAGATAGATGATAGATAGATTACTAATAGATTGATAATATGAATCTATTGATAGATAGATAGATAGATAATAGATAGATAATAGATAATACTAATGAGATTAGATCTATAGATAATAGATAGATAGATAATAGAATTGATAGATAGTTCTACTTCACAAATTTACAGAAATATTTTGTGAAATTATTATCGTAGTAATTATGACGTTACATAGATAGATAGATAGATAGATAGATTACTAACGGAGATTGATAGATATGAATTTATTGAATAGATAGATAGATAGATAGATAGATAGATGATTGAATTGATAGAATGATTGATAGATAGATCTACTGACTCACAAATTTACAGAAATAATTTTGTGAAATTATATCGAGTAATTATGACGTTTAGATAGATAATAGATAGATAGATAGATACTAACGGAGATTATAGATATGAATCTATTAGATAATAGATAATGTTGATAGAAGATTGATAGATAGATCTACTGACGTTCACAAATTTACAGAAATAATGTAAATAGTATCTATATCAATGACTGCCATAAGCAAAATAAATAAACATATCGTATAATTTTTTTCTACTGATGACTAATGTTTTTACCTCCGATTAAAGAAGAGGTTAGAATGTCGAGTCTTTTTATAAATTTACCCTGTTATTAGTGACAGAGACCAGGATTTTTAAGCCTGCTCGAAGGAGAGGAACGAGATCAGGTTTGGGCAGCTCAAAGTGGTGTGCGTGACAAACCGAGTTGAAATGCGAATTACGTAGACATTTGATTGTATCAGAGGGAAAATGGTGAGAAAAGACATTCCACAAATGAAAAAAGTTCGTTGATCTTTAATAAATATAAAACAAGATCAAGTAGGATAGATTTAAACTAGAAAAGATCAAGATAGATAGATAGATAGATAGATAGATAGATAGATAGATAGATAGATAGATAGATAGATAGATAGATTCGATTTACATACGATACGATATGAATGATATATCTAAACTGATTAGATAGATAGATATAAACATAGATAATAGATAGATAGATAGATAGATAGATAGATAGATACGTGGGTAGATAGATAGATAGATAGATAGATTCGTTACGATACGATACGATACGATATGATATTGATATATCTAAACTGATTAGATAGATAGATATAAACATAGATAGATAGATAGATAGATAGATAGATAGATACGTGGTAGATAGATAGATAGATAGATAGATAGATTCGTTACGATACGATACGATACGATATGATATTGATATATCTAAACTGATTTAGATAGATAGATATAAACATAGATAGATAGATAGATATAGATAGATAGATAGATAGATAGATATAGATAGATAGATAGATAGATAGATTCGATACGATACGATACGATATGATATTGATATATCTAAACTGATTTAGATAGATAGATATAAACATAGATAGATAGATAGATAGATAGATAGATAGATAGATAGATAGATAGATAGATTCGATACGATACGATACGATATGATAGATATATAAACTGATTTAGATAGATAGATATAATAGATAGATAGATAGATAGATAGATAGATAGATAGATAGATAGATAGATAGATAGATTCGTTACGATTACGATACGATATGATATTGATATATCTAAACTGATTAATAGATAATATAAACATATAGATAGATAGATAGATAGAGATAGATAGATAGATAGATAGATCTGAATTGACTACTTAAGCAACCACGGTACTGTAAGCAATCTGAGTCCTTTGTTTATCAAAATGACTTGATTCGCATTAAATAACACGAAAAGAGTTGATATGCCGTAAAACAAAACAACCATATAGAATTAGATAGATAGATAGATAGATAGATAGATAGAAACAAGAGATAGATAGATAGATAGATATAGATAGATAGATAGATACGTACGTACGTACGTATAAACAGGTTGATAGATTTGAACTGATTTTAGATAGATAAAAAGATTTGAACGACTGTTATATAAATATATATATATATATATATATATATATATATATATATATAAAGATTGTAGAAAAAACAAACTCTTTTGGGCTTTTTAAATGATAAAAATGCTTATCATTTTTTTAAATAAAATTTATTTTATTTTTAACATAAAATACGCATTTTTTTTAATTTTTGAAAATTCCGGTACTGATCGAGAGTGTTCTGTGCCTCATTAATGATATATTTATTTCTTTCCGTTTACAATGTTGCTTTTATAATGACCTCTTCATATGGTCGAAACAGATTTCTGTCAGCAAAACTTTTAACATCTTGTTGTTTTTCTACAAACTTTCTACACATATTGTCGGATTCATATCCATTTTACCTTTCATATATATATATATATATATATATATATATATATATATAGAGAGAGAGAGAGAGAGAGAGAAGAGAGGGGGGATTGCAGTAAATGTCCCCATATGCAAATCAATACATGCACATGTTGCACATAGCCAGGATCAAAATCGTTCTTTTAGGGTGCTACAATTTTCCATCCTTAATTAAAACATCATGGTAAACGCACACTCAGTTTAAATTAATTAAAATCGTAGATCTTTCCAAATATTTCATTGAATATTAAACAACGTAAAAATGTAATTGAGAACGTCACGAATTGAATCAGTTGGAAGAGGAGGAGCATTTTGAAAAAATTAAAGTGGAAATGGGAGAATTGGACGGAAATGCATTGGAATGTTGGAATCTTCAATAACGCTCTACAGCAAGCGTCCTGTGGGGTTAAATAGTAAATACATATGAGGATAATCCCAAAATGAATGTCTCCAATGAGCCGGATACGCAGAGAAACTATTCGTGCCGCTATTGGCAACACTGTTGTGTTTGTTTGCCTGCACGGGTTCTTGCGCGCGCCTTGACTTTCACTTTAGTCTTGGCTTGGCAGTCGTGTCTGATGGAGCTCCCGATTGACAATACCACCAAGTGTGAAGTTCGCGCAGTTATTAGGTTTTTGAATGCAAAAGGCATTAAACCCATTAAAATTCGTCGCCAATTAATGGAACTGTATTGCGAGTCGTGCATGGTTGTCAAAAATGTCTGTGAGTTGTGTAGGGGGTTTGCAACAACGACGACGAGGTTCAACGCTTCCTTAACGACATGTCGGTGAGCTGGTATGATATATATATTTATATATATTTACCAACCCCTCCACACGAGCAGGGTGCGACACAAGGTCAATTTCTTAAGCGGAGTTTAACAGGTTTGAATTCAGAGTTTTCCTTCTCCTAGATTGGTTACCTAGCCATGGTTAAAGAGTCCAGTCTGTCCTGCTATTTACCCATAGCTGGAGGGAGAATTGGATTCATACCTTTCCCAAGGGCATTAGTGCCATGTGAAATTCCAACAGCTTCGTCCAGGAATTGAACTCGCGTTGACAAGTCCATTTCCTACGCTGGTATGATATGGGCATACAAAACCTGTCACAGTGGCTAAAACATACATCGACCGAAATAGTGATTGTGTAGAAAAATAGATACATGTTCAAACTTTAAAAGGACTAGCAAAATAAAAAAAACACCCTCCGGGCGATATAAAAATAGATTTTTGAAACATATTGCCTGAGAAGTGGGAGTTAAAAATTCAATGTCAGCGAGTTTTTACCCTAAGTAAGTAAAAGCATCAAATTCATTAAAGGATCAAAAAATAAAACAATTTGAAATGTAAACTTTAAATATGTATTAAAATAAAACAAACTATATATAGATATATAATACCAGTCATGTATTTATTAAAACTTGTTTTGAAAAGCAATGAGGACTGTCTAATGTTGCATGTTCGAATTTTGAGTGAATTGAATAACTACACTTAAAATAACATAGAATAAATTTTATTCTGTGTCATGACGATTTGGGTAATCTGGCGTAAGCAGTGGCGTAGTTTTTGTTACAGACAAAAACCGGAAGCGAATCTCCATTATTAATAGATGTGAACACCATTGAGAAAAAACAATAGACGTTTCTGTAATTTCTAAATAGTTTAGTTTAGAGACCTTACCTTTGGAATTACCCTCGTTGTATATACATACTTAGATATCGATATGTATTATGAGATAACAAGTGGTTTAATGTTTTAGGTTTTAAAAAAAGGGGGGCTGTGTATTCTTGGTGCGTGTTCTTAGGGTTTTCCTTTTAACCCCATCTTATTTGATGGTCGCGCTGAAAAGGAAGGAATTCTAGAAATGAAAAAAAAGAGACAAAGACGGGAGCTGGTTTATGATTTAGGCTTTATTCACGGGTCATAGCCACCTCGTGACAAGGAAATTTCTCCCAGGCCAGTAGTAGTGTTTTGCCCCAGTTCAGGCCTAAACTCGAATGGCCGAGATATTCTCTTTGGAGTCGGGTGTGGGTCCTTTTTCCCGCACATGCACGGATGGTTCTTCCGGTGAAGGCTCATGGGAGTTTTTTGTTTTTTTTAATTTAATTCTATTTTAATTTTTATTCTAATCTCCACAGTATAGAGATGAGACAGTTTGCCACGGCTATCCCGTCCAGTACGAGAGGAACCGCGTGCTCGGGGCAACGGTTCGCGTGCTCGGTCGAACGAGCGGCGGTGCCAAGCTGCCTCTGCGCGATAACGGCTGAAAGCCTCTAAGCCGGAATCGCGACCGGTGTCGCCACGGTATTACGAAAGGCGTCTCTTTTCGTTCCGCTGGAGCCTGCCATAGCGGTCGTCTGTCGCTAGTAGCGGCGGCTGTTGCGTTCGGCGGGGTCGGGATTTTGCCGTCGCCGCCTTGTTTCGAACCCCACGTGTAGCGTGAGACGAGGGATCGCTCGTAGACCAAAAAATGTCTAATCAACATTTAATACTTTGTTTCTTTCTATCAATTCATTCTACATGTACAAGTCATTTAATCCAACCTTCTTTGTATCGAGCTTTTTTATCAAAACATTTTAGTCACATTTACTACTTGCTTATGCTTAAAAGATATTTCACCGGAGTAGTAGTTAGCGTCTCGTGTATGAGATAAGGTTTCAAATGATTTTGAACTTTATTAAACCATTGATATTGAAACTAAGTATAAGGTGCCGGTTTAGCTCAGTCGGTAAAGTGTTCGGCTAGAAACCACAAGGTTCCTAGTTCGATATTGGCCCCCGCCAACTCAGCGTATGAGTAGCACCGGGATATGTGCTGTAAAGTAAGGAGCTGATGGTAGGTGTGGCGCTCCACCTCAGATACTAAAACAATCTCCTTGGTCTAGCGCTATTGAAAAGGAGATAGACTCTCTCGCTACATTAATACATTGGCTCTTAAAATAATTATATTGCTACTAAGTATGAAGTGTTTACCTCTTTAAAATGATTTTGAGCTTTATTAATATATATTGGCTCTTCAATCATTGATATTGGACGAGGCTGGGGTTTTTGGGTTTTTTTTTTTTTTTTTGCATTTCCCTATGTGATAATCTTCTTGGGAGAGGCATGAATCAAATGCTGCGTTTGGTCTTGAACAAGCCGTGGAAACATCACCCCACAAGGAAGCAGCTGTACGACCACCTGCCCCCTATCTCACAAACCATCCTAGTGAGACGGACAAGGCATGCTGGAAACTACTGAAGAAGCAAGGACGAACTGATAAATGAGGTTCTCCTGTGGAAGCCAACACATGGACATGCTAATGTGGGCCGCCCATCAAGGACCTACATTGACCAGCTCTGCGAGGATATTGGATGCTGTGCAGAGAACCTCCCTGGGAAAATGAATGACAGAGAAGGTTGGCGAGAGATTGTCATGGATATTCGTGCTAAATGCGTGACATGATGATAACGATGATGATGATGATGATGATGACCGGTAAATAGAGCAGCCTGAGTTCGTTAGCCTTGAAACGACAACCGCTCCACTAAGAAAAACTTTGAATTGTTCCGCTTAAAAATTGACATTCTGACACATCCTGCTCGTGTCAGTGAGGTTGGGTAAATAGATACATTGGTTCTTAAAATTGATACTGGAATTAAGTCTGAAATGTTTACCCTTTTAAAATCAATGTGAGTTCGACTAGTGCGACGGAAAGCACATTGGCCAAAACGTTGCGTATATAACAATAAAGATGAGGACATCACCCCGAAAAATCTAAATAGAACAAAAAAATCTATCATTGGAAATTCTTTATAAATACATACATATTCGAATATTAAATCGTTCAAGTTTTATTCACACTTGAAGCCAATCCTGTGTCCTTGATACGCCTTAATTTTTGAAAGGCAAACACACTAGAAATAAACATTTCCTGGTTGGGGTTAGCTCGATCGGTAAAGCTTCCGCTTAATGAACCACAAGGTTCCCGCGTTCGATACCGAACCTCGCCAACTCAACGCATGACTAGCTCACCTTGGATCTGTGGGGTAAAGTCAGGAGTTGATGGTAGGTCTAGCGCTCTACCCAAGACGCAAAAACAATGCCCCTGGTCTAGCGCTAGTAAAAAGGGGATAGACTCCCTCGCCGTCCAGCTGATATCAACAATAGGCTGCTCCGCCTAGTTTACACTTTTTACTACATACTTTTATTAATCTCCCCCCTCTCTCTCTCTCTCTATATATATATATATATAACTTTACACACCTCAAATGTATTTTGATAGACCACGCATTTCAAACAACGCAATCTTGAAAACAAGCAGAAACCAAATGGATTTTAAAACTACGAACAACAAAGACAAAAGATCCGTTGAACAGGAGCGACATTCATTTGAAAAAGGGAATCTAACGATCCCGAAAATTTATGATAACAAATAATAAAAAATAAGTGAATCCAGTACTCCATAACATTGAGTTCCTTCATTTATTTTTAAATGCTTCATAATAACGCCCAACTTCAACATAAAAAAACATACACACAATCTCGGGTAAGCTAGTATTCAACACGTCTGACTTTTTCAACTTAACGAATATGTAATCTTTTTACACCAACTTTATTACTAGAGTGTAACAATAGAGCCTAAAAAGAATACATATTCGTTCAGTTGAAAAAGAGACAACGTGTTGAATACTCACCTGAAGATCGAAAGCGTAAAACTCCGAGTCATGAGTTTTTATCCACTTTTATGTCTTATTGCTTTGCATTGGTCATTGTAAAGATTTTACAGATTAAAAATGCTTTTAGCGTTTAATTTTAATCATAATCATAATTATGCAAATATATGCACCACCAAACCCAACCCCTCGGGGGTGCAAGTGTTTAAGTTCTGATGTAATAAAATACTATATTTAATTAGTAATAGTAATGAAACTAAATAAGAATGCAGATAAAATGATTTGAAACATTTAAACAAAAACATTTGACAATAACTCAAACTTTTTTTTTTAGTCCGATCATAGACCGGATACTTTTGCTAGTGGTTATAGAAAAATTGCCCCCAAATCTATATGTAAAAAGGTAAGAAAAGAACTAAAAAAAACATAGGATCCATTACAACTCATGAGCAAGTTTGATCCTTGTCGGATACCCCATGTACTTGTGACCTTGTGTCAAATCCTACCCATGGTGAATAAATCGGGTAAGGTCATCTCATCGTGCTGCAACGGTTAGCAAGCTAGTCTTGTAGATCCATTACTAAATAGCAATCATTAATAAATAATCGAAAAATAGAACAACTTTGAAACAAACTCTTTAATCATTTTCTATCACTCTCGTTTTTCATAGATAATTTTTCCTAATTTAACTATTTAGTTAGATTAGGAAGTAATGAATAAAATTACAGTTATTTCATCTTGATAATGGATTTCTTTTATGAGTTATCTCTCAGATATTTTATCATATTTATTAAAATATAACCAAACAATTAGAA
Source organism: Doryteuthis pealeii (assembly GCA_023376005.1). Classification (NCBI taxonomy): domain Eukaryota; kingdom Metazoa; phylum Mollusca; class Cephalopoda; order Myopsida; family Loliginidae; genus Doryteuthis; species Doryteuthis pealeii. The sequence goes on along the minus strand of CM042165.1, from coordinate 18,033,441 downwards.
ATCAATAATACCAAGCATGTATTTATCCAAATCAAATTGTTGATATCAATATGCGAATTAGCCTTCCCGTTTACACTGTAGACCGCTATTTTGTTGAATATATAAACACATTTGCATGTTATTAGTATGTAGATAAGACCAACAGAATTAATATTGTAAAACAATCTATTATCTCTATTCATAATGGAGATTCGCTTCCGGTTTTTGTCTGTAACAAAAATTACGTCACTGTTTACGTCACATTACCCAAAATCGTCATAACAGAATAAATACACTCAAAATTTGAACATGCAATATTAGACAGTCCTCATTGTTTTTTAAAACAAGTTTTAATAAATACATGACTGGTATTATATATCTATATATAGTTTTTTATTTTTATTTTAATACATATTTAAAGTTTACATTTCAAATTGTTTTATTTTTTAATCCTTTAATGAATTTGATGATTTTACTTACTTAGGGTACAAACTCGCTGACATTGAATTTTTTATTCCCACTCCTCAGGCAATATGTTTCAAAAATCTATTTTTACATCGCCCAGAGGGTGTTTTTTTTTTATTTTGTCCTAGTTTTATTAATAATTGAGGTTTAGATAAAAAATAAAATCATAGAGAATGTGGTGTAAATAACTAAGGGAATTGTGACTTGAGTAGTGATATAGTTTCGGTTACAGACAAACACACAATCTCCATAATATATATATATATATATATATATATATATATATATATATAAAAGTAATTGGTAATTTGCTTGGAGCATTGTTAAGTATGTTATAATATATTAATGATTTGAAGGCAATTTCAATGCGTATAAAAATAGAAAATAAAAACAAAAAGATGATATTTTTGTCTTATCGATTTCAGAGTATAAAACTTTATCTTCAGAGATAAATATCAGAAATCTAATATTTATCTCTGAAGATAAAGTTTTATACTCTGAAATCGATAAGACAAAAATAACATCTTTTTGTTTTTATTTTTTATTTTTTATACGCATTGTAATTGCCTTCAAATCATTAATATATATATATATATATATATATATATATATATATATATATATGTAATACTACACGTGTGCGAGAATGTTTAGAAAAGTGCTCGATGCCCTTGTTTAGCAGAGCTGATTTTAAATCTAAAATATCAGGATATTCAAATTATTAAAATATTTCAAAATATTAAAAATACACGCACAAATGCACACATATATTATTTGCATGTGTGGTGTGTGTGTGCACGTGTGCATGTGTGTGTGCATGTGTGTGCATGCATATGTATACTTATGTAATAAAGTAATTCATTTGTATAAAACACAACTTTAAGGATATTAACAAAACATAACCAAATCTGGCACAAAGTAATGAATGAATTACATTCCCTATTTGTCACGGTTCCTCCATTTGACGTTAGCAGACACGATAGGTAATTACCTCACGTGTCTCTCGGTAGGCACTAGGTGGCGTAACGAACAGTGTTATAAAGATGGAAGTGGCAAAGTCAAAGGTCCTTTTTATCTTCTATCCTCGAGAGAGGAATATGCACTAGTTGCTTGGTTGGTTGGTTGGTTGGTTGGTTTATTGATTTTACCGGCATATCCACCCGTCTGGGGTTATGTCGTGCCTAACAGTTAGCAAGTAATATATGTTGTGTTTTTATATTTATACTTTTTTGGTCATTTGTTTTAGCAATGTGTTAGCACCATTGGGGATCATGTTGTATGGTATTGATTACATTCATGTCTATATTCTATGGTATAATTTTATTTCCCTCAAAAAGGACAGGATTTCCTCCATGTTGACATTTTCAAATAGATCTTTCATATTGTTTGCATTAAAATAACGGTTTCTGATATAAGCAAAAAAATACTGCCTTCCATGAATAAGTGTTTAACAGTCAAAACACACCAGTTTCGTGTACTGTCTATGGAGAAGAGTCTTTGAGGCCTTGGTATTCGTGTCGCATGGCACACGAGAACATGGCCGATATGTAAGTACTTATACTTTCCTCTTTTACCATCTATCTCAAGACTTTTATCTATACAAAGACTATTTTCCGATTAGGACATTTCTCTTATACAACTATGTATAAGCTCTTCTTTCTATCTCTTGTCATTTTTTGTATTCTCTTCTATTAAGTTTGCTCAGGCAATAAAATACAATTGTATATTCGCCATGAATTGTTCTTGTCTATACTGTACGAGGAAACTATATACGTGTTGGGTTGTCTTCCCTTTGCCTGGAAGAGTTATCTTCCCTCTGGGTTCCCGTTTTTGACCACCAGGCGTTATAGGTATTTAAGCGCCTGTTTTGAACTCTCGGTCCCTCTTCCTCTTCTACGGGACATCACGCACATGAGTTAGACATTTATGTCTACACCCTTCTCGTGTGGGGGCTTCTGCCCCCAACACAACGCTAGTAAGTTTACTTGAAATTATGGACTCTCCTGTCCTAGCTCCACTTTGTATCTTCTTGTAGTGAACTAATGTATACGTTTTTTTATTGTATATCATTCTTTTCCTTGTATAAGTAATTCATGTCTTATATGCTTCTCCACGTGCTGTCCAATTTATTAAAGTCCATTATGTTATGTTTAACACTCGTGTCGGAGTTGTTTTGCTCAACTCATTATAACCATGAACCCGACATACGCAACCAACTATCGTTCTTCTATAACAATGATATAGAGCCACTCAGTTTGGTTTGGTTTGGTTTGGTTTGGTTTGTTTGTTTTACGGCATATCAACCTCAGTGGGTCATTTAATGCCGATAAAGTTTTGAAATAAATCAATTCTTAATGGATAATACAATTTTTTTATAAATACATTTTTCTATTTAACCCATAGATGGGACCCTAACAGGTACTACCACTCCGGGTCAGAGTGGACCAGGGAGCAATGGTGACGAAGGGGTGCTCCACATTCCCCAAACCTCCAAAACTGGAACCTCACCATCAGATAGAGTTTAACGTCATTCCCAGGACATGTAGACCCTCAGCCACCGCCTTCTAGCACCCATATGATAAAAAGGGGTTGGGGCTTGCCATAAGGGCAATAGGGTTGGGAAAATCATATAGGTGCAGAGCCACTCAGTGTTGATCAAACTCATTAGTAATAACCAACTTATTACCCACTGCTTTGAAGCCGAGAAATATAGTAAAATCAATATCATCTAACATTACGATAATAATATTATTATTATAATATTACGAATTTGGAAAGTATGTATTTCCCACTCCCCCTGCTATGAGCAGAATGCGACACCAAGTCAATTTTTAAGCGGAATAAAGCTGGTTTGAATTAAGAGCTTTCCTTCAACCAAGTCTGTCCTACATTTTACCCATAGATGAGCTGAAAACAAATGGATTCATACCTTTCCCAAGGGTATTAGCGCCCAGTGAAACACAAACAGCCTTGTTCAGGATTTCAACTTTGGTCGTCGATTCCATTTTTTACGATGACCATCCGTTTTCTATCTCATAAACAACGGGAGAACGTCACTTCTGAGTTCGTCCGTGCTTCTCCAGATGTGTCCATCATCCCTTGGGCTTGGAGGGGGGCTGTATAGGTACTTTCTTGTGGGATGTTGTTTTTTGTGTCAATATTTACAGTATACTTAGGACAGTGGTCAATATCTGAAATAGAGCAATTATAATAATAAGATAATTGTAAACAAACATGTAAGTAAAGTAAAGTCGTCGGGGCGGCCTAATGTCGGTATCAGCTAGTCAGCGAGGGAGTCTATCCCCTTTTCGATAGCGCTAGACCAACGAGATTGTTTTGACGTCTGAGGTGGGGCGCCACACCTACCATCAGCTCCTTACTTTACCGCACAGATCCCTGTGCTACTCATACGCTGAGTTGGCGAGGACCGGTATCGAACTAGGAACCTTGTGGTTTCTAGCCGAACGCTCTACCGACTGAGCTATGTAATTAAATATATTTACACATGGATACCCCAGTGTGGGCAGCCCAGCAAAGGACATATATCAATCAGCTCTGCGTGGATTCGGAATGCTTTGCAGAGGACCTACCACGGGCGATGACAGATATGGATTGATAGCGAGAGATAATCATGGATATCCGTGTTGCCAGACAAACCATCTTTTAGCAGGAACTCAGATAAAACTTTATGGGCGTCCCATCGTGGTTTAGTGGCTGGGTTAGCTCAGTCGGTAGAGCGTTCGGCTAGAAACCAAAAGGTTCCTAGTTCGATACCGGCCCTCACCAACTCAGCGTATGAGTATCACAGGGAATCTGTGCGGTAACGGAGCTGATGGTAGGTGTGGCGCTCCACCTCAAACGCAAAAAAACAATCTCCTTGGTCTAGCGCTAGTGAAAAGGGGATAGACTCCCTCGCTGATTGGTTGATACCTACTTTAGGCCACCCCGATGAATTTACTTTACTTACTTACATCCTACATGTGGCGAACGGATTGAATATATAGCTACAACTGAATAGTGAGTTGATCTTCACCGGGTGCCCTACTTGCGACATTGTGTCACATCCTACCCGTGGTGAATTGTTTGGGTAAATACCTTCTCAGATAAAACTTTATTGGACAAGATGGCCGAGTAAAGAATTTTTCAATTTCAAAATGTCTGCTAATCATTTTTCATTTTTCCAAATTGCCGGATCCTCTTTATTTTCAAAAATAGCTGTCCAGTACTAAAACTTGAAATTGCCCCAAGAAAGGGAGTAACAAAAAAAAAAGAGAAAAAAGCAGCTTCCTATCACAAATGGCTTTCTTTATTCACTCGGCATCTCCAAGGATAAAACTGGAACGAGTCCAGCATCTGCTTTTTGCAGTTTCAATGACGGCTGCAAAAGTTATTAACATATTTTCGGAAATTTTTATAAAAATGCTCTCTTTTGGAATGCTAAACCGCTTCAAAATATCGCGGTTTGTTAATTATTATTATTATTATTATTATTATTATTATTCGTTGCCTTTTCTCTCTCTCTCTCTCTCTCTCTCTCTCTCTCTCTCTCTCTCTCTCTCTCTCTCTCTCTCTCCTTATCTTAAGCAAAAAAAGAAAAAAAAATGTATCCAAAGCAATGTCGGGCGGGGGCTGATTTATAAATAATATCTGCAGATCTCTGTGCTGTTCGCATTTTCTTTGCCAAATCGAGTAGCTCTCTTAAATAGATTATTTATTTTCTTAACTAAATATCCGGTTTCAGTTCTTGGTAAGCCATTTTGAAAATTACTCTGGAGCCCCGTCGATTCGTCTTCTCCCCCAGAAACACATGAAGATGAAGTGACAGCAAGTCTACACCCACTTCTTCCAATATCTCCACCGACTCCAAGAGCTCGAACCGTCTCATTTCTTCCCTAGGTCTGTAAATGTTCCAGTCGCTTCTCAAAAGTATTTTGAACAGTTCTAAGTACTCCAATGATTACGGACACTACCATCATACTCAGTTATTATTACTGTTAGTATATATTTATCCCCTCTCCTCCGCCACGGACAGTTTGTAACACAGGGTCAATCATTAAGCAAAGTGTTATAGGTGATACACCCTATAAGACTAATGGAATACGCCGACAGGTTACTATAAGTAACAGGGATAATTGTGGCTTAGCAATAAGCCAATGCGAGTATGCCAATAACTCTGTTCGTCGGACGTAATTTCCACATCTCTCTATTGTATTTGTCTACTTTCTGTTAATACATTTTTCTACATTTGTTACCCGTCGTTTTGTTCTTATTTGACCCCTTAAAACCTCACAACACAAAGTAAAGCAGGTTTGAAATCAGAGTTTTCTTTCTCCTAGATTGGTTGTCAAAGCAATCTAAATAACTTAGTCTGTTCTACTATTTTCCCATGGCTAGGAGGAGAACAGATGGATTCATATCTCTACCAAGAGCACAAGAGCAAAGTAAAACGCAAACATCTTCGCCCAGGATTTGAACTCGGGTCACTGATTCCATTTCCCACTACGATAACCATTACACTCTTCGCGCCTCCTATAATTATAACTGTTATGATTGGTGCTAAAGAAGATATTTAGTCACCAAAGACCAATTTTAACATTAGTATATCCATGATATACTAATATTAAACACAACGGAAATAAAACGCTCTGTCGGTGGGGCTTAGAATACGCTGACTGTATCCCTTGCACCCAAAAGGGATGTTCTGTGCGTATATTCACCTAACTCTTCCGCTACGAGCAGAATTCGACACAAGGTCATTTTTAAGCGAAGTTTAACAGGTTTTAATTTCTTTTCTTTTTTTCTTCTAGACTGGTCGCAATATCAAGGTTAAATAGCACAGTCTGTCCTACTGTTTACCCATAACTGGAAGGAGCATAGTTGGAGGCATACCTTTCCCAAGAGTATTAACGCTATGTAAAAGGCTAACAGCTTCGTCCAGGATTTGAATATGGGTCACAGTGTTCATTTCCTACGGTGATAATCAGTATATAACCAGCGCATCCATAACCAGTGTTCTGTATATGATCCTAAAATGCATCTGGTGGTGAGGCTTCAGTTCTGGAGATATAGGGAGTGTAGAGTACCTCTTCATTCCCATTACTCTCAGGTTCACTCTAACTTTCCATTCTCTGTCTCTATCTGTCTATCTATCTGTCTATCTATCAAGAAGAGTGCAGTCAATAGCAACAAGACAGGTGCATAGGCGGGGATCAAAGTGTAGTATCTGTTCCCGTTACTATGCTTTGAGACTTACCTTATCCCCTCGGGGAGTCCAGTGTGCTTCGGCCACTGGATCAGAAGTAATAAATAATAGCGTCGATCTCAGGGGGCCATCCCTTGGGGACAGGGCTGGGTTTATTGCCCAGCACCTGAGGTGGAATGCCGAGGGGATCGACGCAATTTTTGTTCTTTCCCACCCATGAGCTTCGGCTTGTGGGTGTGCCCACGTTAAAACGAGGCCTTGTGCCCAGCCCATATAAGTGGGGTATGAGGCAGATACCCTTACCAGGGATGAGGATCCCAGTCTGCCCTACTTTTACCCATAGCTAGTAGACGGGGAGAAAGGATGAATTCATGATTTTCCCAAGTGTATCAGCAACGAAGCTAAAAGCAAACAGGTTCATCTAGGGTTTGAACCCAGATCACCGTGTCCATTACTTACTACGATAACCGTTACGCTAAACGAGCCTTATTACATTACCACAGAATTAGCAAAAACTTTTATAGACGGGCTATTCTGGACAGGCAACCCGAGTTGAAGCAACACACACGCTTAGACTGTTTATTTCCCCCTTTCTGCAATAGTCTGTTTTAAAGATTTGAGTAACCTTATAATTTGTTTGAAAAAAAAAAAAAGAGGCCAGAACGAACCCCCACGGCATATCCGTGTCTGCCGCTTCACACATATTCAAAATTCAGCACTTCTTTCTGCTACTAAACTGTTGCTACAGCAACCGGAATACTAATCTTCGACTGAGTGATAAAGACTAAACTACGCAGCAGGGCTTCCTTCCTAAATAAGCAACGCCGTTACGTTAGTTGCGTGGCCAGTCCCGACCGAAGCACGCACTACAAATCATGTATCCTTCCGACAAGTTGACGCTTTCGTTGCCTTGCTTAATTATACGGTCGCCATTGTCAACTGGCCTGCTCTTTTTGGGTGGGGCGTGTGTGCGCGCATTTATTGGTTTATGTCAGCGCCAAATAATGCGCATGACTTCGAGTTCAAAATGTAACATTTATGTGTTTTAATTTAATGACTGGTGTCTGGATCCGGATTTCTTTTTTTTCTGATTCGGCAAACGAACCGCATATTCAATTAAGACTATGAAACTCTCACTAAACTTTAACGATTATCAGCATTTTTTAAGGCGAGAGAAACAGATTTAAGGCCAGAACCCTAATTTTAAATCAATGCAGTGGGGGAATATGAATTACTAAAATAAAAGATTTATTTATTTATTTATTGCATCAACTTTAGTAAAATTTATGAAAATGCCTGGAGAAAATTCAACTAATTTTTTTTTTCTCACAGTGAATATCTGTGTGTAGGTTCGTCCGTAAAACCAGATTGTAGAAATGCCCACGGACAGAGGGGAGCGTCTGTGTGGGTGGCTGTCTGTCTCTATACGCCTGCTTGCCTGTCACTAACCTCCTTTTAAAATTGTATTCCTTTTTGTGTGTGTGTGTGTGTGGTTTTGCACTCCCATTCTACTGGTTATAGTGCTGAAAATATATGTATGAAAATTGGGGTGAACGTATTCGTTTTCATTTTTCTAATGACCTGTAAGCTAAAAAAAAAAAAAAAGGAAAAAGAAAAGGAAAAAAAAACAATAAACGTGTGTCTGTGTGTCTGTGCCAAGAAAAATTCATTGGAAAAGGAAAAGAAAAAGACTGATATCTTTATATCGGTGATATAAAAAGACAATTTAAAGAAAAGAAAATGATTGAATATAGATAGACAGTAACATAATTAGAGAGAGAAAAAGGGTGTGTCTGTGAGACAGAGAGAGAGAGAGAGAGATAAAGAGAGAGAGGGAAAGAGAGTAACTTGAGCAGATAGATTGATAAATAAAATAGATATTATTTTGTTTTTCTTCTATTTTTTCCTTTTTTTTTTCTTTTTTGATAGATAGATAGATAGAAAGATATGAATTTAATTAGATAGATAAATAATTAGATAGATAGATATGAACAGAATTTGATAGATAGATATGGACAGAATTTAGATAGATAGATAGATAGATAGATAGATAGATAGATAGATAGATAGATAGATATGAACAGAATGTGATAGATAGATATGAACAGAATTTGATAGCTAGACAGACAGACAGACAGATAGATAGATTTTACTTTTCCACATAGCGATAGATTGCGATACTTTCGTAAGAGAATAAGAAAGAGATATTTGAGTGAGATAGATAAAAATGTTTTGTTTATTTGTTTTAAATCATTGTCCGAACCTTTATTTTGCAAATTTCATATCGCATATTATTCTCCTTTAAAATATTTCTGTTATTTTCTCGGTTTAATAAAGTACAAAAATTTTAATATATTTTCTCTCTTTTTTCTAATCCCCCACGCTAAACTTTTAATGTTTTGTGCAGTCTTCAGTTTTGCTTTGTCCTGTTTTTCTCTCTCCCACTTAAAAAAAAAACAAAAGAAAACTTTTTTCTCCTTTTACTTTTAGTAACGGCCGTAGAAGCCGGAAGGGCTGCCTCCTACTCCAAATCTGTGTACCACTTGTAATATTTTTCCAGGGTTTTATTTTAACAAAATACACTAAACAAAGAAATACAAGAAAAAAAAAACTATCAAAACAAGGTACTCGCAATTTTAAATATACTTGCCACTAACAATGTTGGCGGCCTTTGATAATTTAAGGCCAAATTCTAAATTTTATTCAAAAACTCCCTAAAAAAACATTTATCCCTGCTACGGTCCTGGGTAATAAAGCTCGGCCCACTTTTCGCTACTTCTTACTTAACCCCCTCTCTCTCTCTCTCTCTCTCTCTCTCTCTCTCTCTCTCTATTTATCATCTATCTATCTTTCTCTCTATCTATCTATCTCTCTCTTTCTCTTTCTC
>CM042165.1:17983908-18021408 GCA_023376005.1 Doryteuthis pealeii | reverse complement strand
CTATTACTTTTTTTCTTTTTTACGATTAACCTAGCTCTTCTGAATATTTGTTAACGTTGCTAACCAGTTCTTCTCATGCGTTTTAAATCATTATAATCGACAACTGATCGTCTTCTACATCTTGGTGTTATAAACAAATGTATAGTTGCAAAAGAAAATGGACTGGAGGTTCCTGGTTCGATACTGGTCCTCGCCAACTCAGCGAATGACTAGCACAGGGATCTGTGCGGTAAAGTGAGGAGCTGATGGTAGATGTGGCGCTCCACCTCAGACGCTAAAATAATCTCCTTGGTCTAGCGCTAGTGAAAAGGGGTTAGACTCCCTCGCTGTCTGGCAGATACTGACATTATGCCTCCCCGACGACTTTACTTACTTACTTCACACATATAAAGGGCAGTTGGTCTGTATGTATGTATGTATGTTTGTATGTATATCCGGATGAAAATATGAAATAAAACAATTAATGACAAAGTATATATATATATTAAATATCACCGGTTATTGTTTTTTGTGCAAAAATTATGAATTTCATTTATATTCGAAAATATTTAAAAATCAAAATATACATAGAAATAGCATTGAAAATTTACTTTAAAATGTCCAGCATTTGTAAATCTCAAGTAAACAAATCAATACTACAGGGTTTTCCCCCCTCTACCTAGGCGACGCTAAGTAGCCGTACCTCGTTTTGAATAAACAAAAGTTGGTAGATTTAGGAAAGACATTTTTCTTTCACTCGGTATGGTGTCAGGAGGCGAGTGGGTGTAAGTCTGTTCTTGGCCGGGTGACTTGGTTGTGTGTGGCACAGTGATGTGCTATGGGTTGGTAGGTTGTCAGCGGTCTTTGATCTTTCCAAAAAGTGACGTGTGAAGTTCGTCTGTGTACCAGTCCGGAGTCAACTGCTGTTCATGACTTTTGCTTGACCGTTTTATAGCAGAGTTTGGGATCGAAATCAGGTTTTGAAAAGCTTGGGAGGATGTTTATGATTGGTTGAAAAAAAAAAGAACTTTTTTTAATTGTCTGTTTGTTAATTTAGTTTTTTAACGGAAGCTGCGCGGAGCCTATATGCGCAAAGACATGTTTTATTCATTGTTGTTGTAGCTACTGTTGGGTTAACATCCGGTTGATGTTACATTTCTTCAACTAAATATATCTTTGTTGGATTCTCTTGCCGAGTGTTTTAATTTGTTTGTAATAGGTGAGAAACTATCAGTTGCCAATATATATATATATATATATATATGTGTGTGTGTGTGTGTGTGTGTGTGTGTGTGTGTTAATGTATGAGCAGTAGCTTACCGGTGGGTATGAGTACGATCGTTGGAAGCGCACAAGCCAACTAATAAATAAGTTTAACCTTTCGTTTTTTAACCATTATTACGCCCCATAATCTACCTTTCATTAAATAGTAATTGAAAAAATAATCCCCACAAATTAATACAAATTTTTAATCCAATAAACAAAAACGGTTCACGATGAATCTTTGAAAATATAAATACGCGTTCGTCTATAAAAGATAAGTCCCATTCCAACGGGCATGTATTGTACCAACTGAGATTAATCGAAAACTCGATTAATTCAACGGATGTAACCCTGAAGAATCAATCGATGAAACTCGAGTAGGTTACTTCTGTCCATTATAGAAATAAATTATATATATATATATATGTGTTTGTGTGTGTGTGTGTGTGTGTGTGTAATGTTCAGCTATTAGATAAAGATGTTTGCGTCTTATATGTTATTAGTTTATTTACTGCTAAACAAAAGAACCTAAATGAACATTCTATAAGTGTGCTTATTACATATTTTCTGTCAGGAGTAGTTAGATTTATACCCTACTTCGCCACTCAATTTGGTCAGTTACTGGTTAGTCAAGTCAATTGCCCATGGGAGAAAATTAGAAATATGTAGATTTTACAAGTAGCAAAAAGAAAAAAAATGAGTAGTATTGACATTGGGGTGGAGAAATGAGAGATTACCATTGGGGATAAACAGATTTCAAGATCTTCGCTGGATTGATTTGAATCGCCGACTGTTTGACACGTAAACCTCAGCCACTCAAGTCCGAAGGGAAAGTAGACAGATGTTTTCAACTTTGAAAATGTACTTTTCCACGGCTGTTTTTAGTATTCGGGCAGATCACCTGAACACTTATACCGAAACTAGTTTGGACATGTTGTCGTGAACATAGACGCAGGCCAGTCACATAAATTTATATAAATAAGTATAATTATACACAACAGAAAGCCACCTGAAATAAAAATAAAAATACGGGTGTGATAGTCTGTTTTGTATATCGACCATTATCTGTGCATGCGTGTCCACAGAAATGAGTAAATTTAGTTGTTATCTACTTAGATATAAACCACAACTTTACACATCAGTCACACTTGGAGCACCGGTTTTAGATTGATCACTAAGGTAAAGCTGCGACATACCTGCTCAGTACTCTGGTGGCCACTTAGTAACAGCAGGTACGGTAAACAACCTGATACCTGTGTACCGGACTAAGCAATGATTAGACTGCTCAGTACTTAGATGGGTGACCTCTTTCTAACAGCAGGTACCGTAAGCAACTGGAGGTTTATGTGCCAAACTAAGCAAAGCTAGGTAAACAAGGTAACGTAAGTTAAGCAATGACTAGCCTGCTTATTACTTTGATGGGTGACATCTTAGTAACAGCAGGTACCTGGAGGTTTACCTAAGTTAAGCAATGAATAGCTGCTTATACTTGATGGGTGACCTCTTAGTAACAACAGGTACCGTAAGCAACTGGAGGTTTATGAGTCAAAATAAGCAAGCTAAGTAAACAAGTAATGTAAGTTAAGCAATGATTAACTGCTCAGTACTTAGATGGGTGACCTCTTACTAACAGCAGGTACCGTAAGTAACTGGAGGTTTATGTGCCAAACTAAGGAAAGCTTGGTAAACAAAGTAACCTAAGTTAAGCAATGATTAGCCTTTTCAGTATTTTGATCAGTGACCTCTTAGTAACAGTATCGACCGAAAACTTAGGTCTGTGTGTCAGACTGTAAGCAATGTTTAGTAAATAAGATCGCCGAAGTTAAACAGTGATGAATCAGCCCAGTATGTACATGGGTGACCACTTAGTAACAGCAAGTATCGTAAGGTCTGTGTATGAAACTAAACAAAGCTGAATAAAATCTATAGGGCGCCGAACTAAAACAAAATCTTAGTGAATATCAAGGGTGCTTCATGTGATGTAATGGTTAACAAGCTAAGCTAGCTAATCACTTATGTCGCAATGATAAACTATGTTAAACTTAATAAATGATTATGTTTCTCTTTTTTTTTACCACTAAATTTCTTTTATATTTGCACCACATTTTAGATACAGTCTTTCAATGTCAACTAATGTCTTTCACCACATTTCATTGTGGAGTGCTTCCTTCAATGAGTTTTACAATCATTTCTATTGTTTTAATTGATTGTTCTTTTGTTGGAGCCATGTTTCCTTTCAATTGGGTTTTCCCGGAACGTTAATCCTAAGTGGACATTTTGATCTATTCATAAATAATTTGCTGGAAATGTGAATGTAAAGGAATCGTCATATGAGGCTGGAAACAAAGCTTTGCTAGAAAGGAAACTAAATCCCTTTATCTGTTTATCAACGAATTTTGAATTTCCTTCGTTGACAAATATCCGGTATTAAATAAAAATAAATCTTTTCATTGACACGTACACAATGTATTCATTTAAAGAAAAAATATCAGTGTGTGTGAATGGTACATGAGATAAGACGAAACATATCAGTGGATGTTTCTACAATACCACTGTAACGTAGGTTCAAAGTTATATATACTTTGATATAGAAAACTCCGACGAAGGTTAACAGACAAAACATTTAATATATACAGCACATGGATATCAGTAGATACAACGTACATAGTAAAAGGGTACATAAACAAGGAGTACACAAATAAAGATGAAGACACATTCATGAATGGTACAAGATATACATATAAGAGTACAGACATGAGACTAGAGATAGTCCATGCTGTGAAGAACTTACAGTAATGTAAGGGGAGCGGAGCCCCAACGAGAGGGGTTAGATAAAATCTACCCCATGTGGCTTGTAGTTGCTGAAACAGGAAAAGAGGCCGAAAGGGTTTGAACCCGGCGCTTAAATACTATAGCACCCTAGCGGGCACCAGCAAACTAAATCGGGCAGACAACTCCACCAGGCAAATACAAACTAACGCTACACCACATTAACAAGGTCTGTGTGTGTCTGTGATCACGACCAAACAGTAAGTTTCAGGAACTTAATATCAACTTCAGCTCGGCCTCTGGCATAGATTATCTGAGGATGACCCCCCCCCCCGGGATCATTTGAAGTTACAAGGTCATCAGATGGATACCATTTCTGGCCAAACGGAGTGAGACATAGACTTTGAAGTACAAAATGATGGAAGAGTAGAAATTCATGTTTTTTTTTGTTTTGTTTTTGTATGTTAGATGCTCTTTTCCATGGCCAGCTGTATGCTGGTTTTATCTTTCCGTGGATTTTTTACACGGCCAGTTGTATGTTGGACGTTTTTACAGAATTATCATGTTGACTCCGTGTCTACGCTATAAAAACTTAGATCTACATTTGCTTTATCAGCAAACACTCTTTCTTAATATAATATCTAAATGATTTATATATATATATATATATATATATGTGTTAAATTGTAGGGCAGACTGGGCCCTTCAGCCTTGGGTAGGTAACCAGTCTAGGAGAGGGATAACTCTGAATTCAAATTTCCTGAGGTCGGTCGTTGATTGGGTTTGTGGCAACCCTTGATGCACCAATTCTTTCCTATCGACTGTGCCAAAAAGTGTGGGTGGTCCAACACAAGCCTTCACCACTATAAACAAATCACTGTGTGGGTGTTCATTGTGTGTGTGAACCCTCATGCGTCGAAAATCGACGAGAGAGTCCATAATATATATATATATATATATATATATATATATAAGATGAGACAAAATCACTCACGGCTCAGAGTTTCACGTAAACGATCTTCATGTGAGTATATGCAACGACGTCTGAAGTTTGAAAACAATATTATTGATTTTTAACAAGGCAATTGCCAACAATTTGCAGCTTAAAAACGATTTTTTAAAATCTCAGCAAAATTTTGTTAATCCAATCATATTTCTTGTCGAGTGAAAATGTCAGACAATAAGTCTTTGTAGTAAAATCACGAAAAGGAGACAAAACATGGTTCTTTGTCCAATGAAATCCAAAAGAAAAAAAATGCTTTGCATACTTTTGCCCTAAATCGCTGTGACACTATTCATTCTGCTGATGGAATTTGCTACAATGTTTTTTTGTTGTTGTTTTATTGGGTTTTGTTGGGGGTTTTCTGTGGTCGGTTTCAGTTATTTGATTCCCATAAAAATGCTAAAAATATTATTCATTTAAATATTTTATATATGTTCATTAATGGGTATAGGAGCTTTCCATCGTTATGTAATGGTTAGTCTCGCATATACATTACTACTGAATAGCGAGTTCGATCCTCGCTGGATGCTCTATACTTGTGACCTTGTATCACATAATTTCCGTGGGGTATGGGTTCGATAATAAGACCAACTTCTCGGGGTGTAATGGTTAGCAAGCTAGTCTCGCATATACATTACTACTGACTAGCGAGTTCGATCCTCGCTGGATGCTCCATACTTGTAACCTTGTATCACATAATTCCCGAACGGGTTGGGTAAATACCTTTCATAAATTGGTAAATTTTCCTACAATCCAATAGTGTATCATAAAGGATGAAAGTTTATTAATTGTATGGATTGATTGATTGATTTTAACGGCATGTCAACTCGTCTAAGGTTATTTTTGCCCAGAAGTTAGGGAATTGTGTTCATTATACGTTCATTATACGTTTATCGATAATAAGACCAACCTCTCGGGGTGTAATGGTTAGCAAGCTAGTCTCGCATATACATTACTACTGACTAGCGAGTTCGATCCTCACTGGATGCCTCATATGTGGGGAATGGGTTCGATAATAAGACCAACCTCTCGGGGTGTAATGGTTAGCAAGCTAGTCTCGCAGTGATTACTACTGAATAGCGAGTTAGATCCCAGCTTGATGTCCCTTACGATCTTGTGTCACATCCTACCCGTTGCGAACGGGTTGGGTAAATACCTACTTTCATAAATTGGTAAATTTTCCTACAATCCAATAGTGTATCAAAAAGGATGAAAGTTTATTAATTGGATGGATTGATTGATTGATTTTAACGGCATGTCAACTCGTCTAAGGTTATTTTTGCTCAGAGGTTAGGGAATTGTGTTCATTATACGTTTATCTTTACATTTCTTATGTAATTGTTTCTTAAGAGTTTGTTTTTGTTTTTGTTTTTGTTTGTTTTGTTTTTTTGTAAACAGTTATATGATATTAAATATTCCTACCTAATATAAATTTGCACATATTTATCTCTAATACTAATAATTATTAAGTTTCAAATAGTTGTTTCTATTTAATGATTGTAATTTGGGGTATTAACTCCAGCATAAACAAAGGGGAACCACTCTTGATTGATAAATTATTTATTTATTTATTGATCTACTAGGAAAAAAGAAGACAGGTTTAGGGTTAGGTTTAGGGTTTAGGGTTAGGGTTTAACATTAGGGTTAGGGTTAATTTAATGGGAAAATAAATAAATAATTTATCAGTCAAGAGTTGTTGCCCTTTGTTTATGTTGGAGTTAAAGGAAATAACCGCAATTTGTTTACACAGCGTTATATGTTTTCAAGTAATTAATAATAATCCTTAGAAAATAATTATAGCTTCAAGTAATTATTCTTAATACAAATGATTTACGGTTAAACTGTATCAAGTATTCCTATCTAATATAAATAATTTTCAAACAGATCAATTTAACCCATTGACTCTCACAGGTACTACTACTCCGAGTCAGAGTGGACCTTTGAGTAATTTCAAATTAAGAAATTACTCCACACTCCACATATCTCCAGGAATAGAGCTTCATCCCTAGATAAGTTTAGCGCCATATCTAGGATACCTACCCCTTTTTTATGGGAAATCTCATCCTGGTGTAGTGGAAGTATTCTAGGCCCTGCCGACAGGATGGCCTAAAAGATGGCGAAATAAAGGGGCGTAAAACTTTGAATATGTTGCTCAGTAAAAATTATTGTATAAACTTTTTAAAGACCACCAAATAATATGCAGTGTAGTTCTGTTGATTGAAATTGTCGATGTAGTGTGATGTCCGTAAAACTGTAGACATTGATAACTGTCTATCACGATCGAGTGTTAGATCTTACAAAAATGTAGTTCGGTGTTATTCCTGCTTCACTACAAGTTGGGCAAATAAGTTTTAAGTTTACATCTATTTAATAATACTGGTGTTCCTACAAAATACGACCGTTATCATCTTGCAACACCATCTGGTTAAAAATGAAACCGTCCAAATCGTCGTCACCTCAGCTAAATAATGGACCATTCCGTTTTTATTATAAAGAAAGAAAGGAAAGGAAAGGGCAAGATACACAGAAAAATACAATAAGAAAGAAAAAAAGGTAATGAAAAGATAGAGAGAGGGGGTGAGCGTGTGGAAGCAATAACTCTAATTAGTTTCAATCGAACATAATGAAAAAATGAAAAGAAGGAAAGAAAGAAAAAAAGGCGTGTTAGAGGTTTAAATCATGATTATTATACTTTTTACATATTGAACTATTCGCATAGTTCTTAAGTAAACATATCAAATGTTGTAATAATTAAATTATCATACTGTGGTATATACACAGGTCCTGCTAGTCAAGATTATTATTATACTTTTTACATATTGAACTATTTCACAATAGCTCTTAAGTAAACATATCAAATGTTTGTAATAATTAAATTAATCATACTGTGGTATATACACAGGCCTGCTAGTCAAGATTATTATTATTTTTTACATATTGAACTATTTACAATAGCTCTTAAGTACATATCAAATGTTTAATAATTAAATTATCATACTGTGGTATATACACATAGTCAAGATTATTATTATACTTTTTACATATTGAACTATTTCACATAGCTCTTAAGTAAACATATCAAATGTTGTAATAATTAAATTATCATACTGTGGTATATACAAGTCCTGCTAGTGATTATTATTATACTTTTACATATTGAAATTTCACAATAGCTCTAAGTAAACATATCAATGTTTTGTAATAATTAAATTATCTACGGTATATCCACTGGTTATGCTAGTAAAATTAAAATCCCATCCATAGAGCCGGTTTTCAACAGGTACTCGAAAGTGGATGAGAGAGAGAGAGGGGGGGGGAATGTTTTTATGAAGACATTTGGTCCGCCGTTTTGCAAATGGTTTTTGTCATTGTTCGTAATGCATGAAGATAGAAAAGCAAAAAAATGAGTGCGAACGGCCAGTCCCGTGTCTAAATTCCCACAGTTAAAAACGACTAAAGAAATCCGTTGTGTACAATACAACAGAAAAGATAAATAGTCAATATTTATATAGGCTAAATAACACACACACACACACACACACACACACACACACATACACGCATACTCACACAACTTAAAACTTGGACACACTCACGCACACAAACTCCCACATGCTCATCCACACTCTCACAGACACACTCACACTCACACTCACACATGATGACGCTCCCATACCTTCTCTCACACACACATTCGCACATACACTCACACTTGCAGACCCTAATACACACACACTCATTTGCATACTCACGCATACACCTAGGTCACACATGTACACTTACACACGTACTCACACTTGCATACACTCTCACGCACATACTTGCACACACACACACACACGCGCGCGCACGGGAACATACACATCACACATGAGCGTCCTGTCGTGGGATAATGGTCAACGAGCTAGTTTCACAGATCAATTATTACTGAATAGCGAGTTCAATCCCTGTTGTGCGCTCGATACATGCGATCTTGCGTCACATCCTACTTGTTGCGAATGGGTTGGTTAAATATATACACATACTCGCACATGCACATTCACACCGATACATGCACTCAGATCACGTGCTCACATGCACAGTCACACTTGCACATTCACGGACAATTGTATACACATAAATTTTCAAACTTACCTGATGTAGGATTATCGGGCCTTATGTCCTGTGTCCGGTGGCTTACGGCCACTTGACCGGTGATGTAATTAATGGCGTGATCCCAGGGAGCCATCCCTCCCAGACAACACCTACCCTCGTTATTTAAAAGGGGCAGGGCTGGGTTTATTGCCCGGTGCCTGGGGCAACACATTCTTGAGGGGAATGCCGAGGGGATCCACGCATTTTTTGTGCATGCCATGGCATGAGCTTCGGTTCGTGGGTAGTCCCACATTAATAGGACCTTGTGTCTGACTTGACCCGCATAAGTGGGATGCGTGATGAATACCGATACATTTGCACACTCACGTGACAGTCATACACGCACTCTCACATGATGGCTAGGTCACGCTGAAAGCACAGGATTCTGCTTGATCACCGAAGTTATGCAGTGATAAGCCTGTTCAATAATTAATTGTGTGACCACTTAAGCGACAGCAACCTGAGTCCTTTTTTTATCTAAAAAATATGGCTTGATTTGGCATTGTAAGATTCAAAGTTATAACAATGTTATAACTTGTTGAAATGAAACAAACTCCGACACGTGGCCTGGACATGACATTTTATATAATAAACAGCACATTTATACGACAAGATACAGTAACAATGAAATACATGTACATGAACATACAACAGTAGATATTAAAATACTGGAAAGTCCATACATTATAAATCACTTACTAGTGATGAGGGGCCGAAGCCCCCAGGGGAGTTGCATAGTGTTGTGAGCAGAAGCTCCCACCGAGAAGGGTATGACAATGTGTCTAACCCATGTGGGTACCTACGAGAAGAGGTAGCAAAGAGACAGGGAGTTTCAAAACCCGCGCTTAAATAACAGAGGTCCCCTGGTGGTCTGTCGGAAACCCAGCGGGAAGATAACTCTTCTAGTCAAAGGGGAGATAATCCCAACAGCATTAAATGGCCCGAAAAGGGTTGATATACCATAAAATAGAACAAGCAGCCAACCAACAGACTCTCATAGGCACACCCACACTCCCACACAAATGTATGTAAAATATGCAGAATTCAGATTTTCAGTTTCGGTATTCTTATGCTCTCCTTTGATCTAAATTCTAACAACACAAGCTATTCTCCATTTTTAACATGACTTTCTCACGTATATTAACCACAAAAATAATCCGTGCTGAATATTTGTTGCGTTTCTGAAATCCAAGCGGCCTAAATTTTGACCGGCGAATTTCAACTTCTACATCGCTGTTGCATATGAAATATTGCAATTTTATATTATACTAGCGAAAAAAAAAAACACCTTCCGGGCGGTGTAAAATTTTATTTTTGTAAGGGTATTGTCTGAGTGGGTTGGAGTTAAAAATTCAATGGGTGAGGGGTTTTATCATAAGTAAGTAAAATCATCAAATTTATTGAAGGAGTAACAAAATAAATAAAATAATTTAAAATTAAACTTATTCCTGCCCCCCCCCTCAAATAAAATATTGCTCGCATCTATTAATTATTAATTAAATAATTATTTTTAGTATTCTACACATCAATTTTTTACAAAATCGTAGGTATTTATTTATTTGCACACCTTTTAGTTAAATTCTTGTTACTGAAAAAAAAAAATTCAAATTGATTACTAAATTCGCAAATATTTTTTCCATTTAACGTAATACAATTTTTTAACTAATTTCATAGTTTATATAGTTTATTTATTTAATGATATATAGTTTATTTATTACAATGGAAACGAGTCAACCGCCCTGTCGACTGGGGCGTTAGAATGTACCGACTGCACCTCTGCAGAGGGGTAAGACTCCCCAATGGGGCCACCTGTTGGCCGTGGGTGGCGACCCGTGATGCTTAATTATAGAGCCCAGGTGGATGAGCAGTTCATGACGTGCAATACTCCACTTTGGCCTATCTTGGGCTAGACGGGCGGTCGGGAGACCCCTCTGATCAATCGGCTGGCCACGTCAAGCCCTAGCACCTATATGATTTCCCAACTCTATTGCCCTTATGGCAAGCCCCAATCCCTTTTTATCATATGGATGCTAGAAGGCAGTGGCTGCGGGTCTACATGTCCTGGGAATGACGTTAAACTCTGATGGTGAGGTTCCAGTTTTGGAGGTTTTAGGAATGTGGAGCACCCCTTCATCACCATTGCTCCCTGGTCCACTCTGACCCGGAGTGGTAGTACCTGTTAGGGTCCCATCTATGGGTTAAATAGAAAAATGTATTTATAAAAAAATTGTATTATCCATTAAGAATTGATTTATTTCAAAACTTTATCGGCATTAAATGACCCACTGAGGTTGATATGCCGTAAAACAAAACCAATTCTGGAGAATTCTGGAAACGAGTCAAATTTTGAATTATAAGGAACAGCTTTTATTTATTTTATTAATATTAATTGTTCTTTATTCTATGTATTGACGATTTTGGTAATTGTGACGTAGGCAGTGACGTAGTTTCGGTTGCAGACAAATAAAGACTGAAACTCCATTACTAATAGAATTAATAGATGTGATCTTGTTTTTTCTAGAATTTTTGAATTGTATTTGAAATCCTACACTCTGTTATTTAACAATTATGGTCTCCAATTATATACGATATAATACTGTAACTTCTCAATTATTTTAAACAGGTCAACACTTCATACTCGGTTGCTCTAGCTATGTTTTTAGACTATATCCAATGATATACTAACACTAAATGGGCGGAAGGAAAGATAAGATAAGCTCAGTTACACATATAGGAACATCAAATACATATATAATAAACATAGAAGTATTAACAAGAATACCCAACCAAGTCGTTCTTATCTTCGGTGATTTAACCATGTGGCCTTTATATTTCATTGACGAGGCGAGACAAAGTTCATAACCGTGGTTAGTGTCAATATCTCTCTTCTGTTCAACGAATAGAGATAAAAAAAAGTACGTTTTACTCGTTCAAATAATGTGTACAAAAAGGGGGTAAGAAAGGATTCTGAGTTTCTCACGTGGCCACGAAGCGTGCAAAAGACATACACACACAATGCAAGATTTATTGTCTCCCCAGGTGGTTTGGATTTAAATTTCCTTTTTCTAGACCTGTTAACCTTACCAAGGTTAGAAAGCCAGATCTTACCTACTATTTTCACATAGTTGGGGAGAAGTGATAGATTGAAAAAAAGTGAAAATTGAAATATGTGTATATAGGGCCGGGTTAGCTCAGTCGGTAGAGCGTTCGGCTAGAAACCACATGGTTTCTAGTTCGATTCCGGTCCTCGCCAACTCAGCGTATGAGTAGCACAGGGATCTGTGTGGTAAAGTAAGGAGCTGATGGTAGGTGTGGCGCTCCACCTCAGATGCCAAAAAACAATCTCCTTGGTCTAGCGCTAGTGAAAAGGGATAGACTCTCTCGCTAATTGGCTGATACCGACTTTAGGCCGCCCCGACGACTTTACTTTTTACTATATTATATATATATATATATATATATATATATATATATATATGAGTAAAATTGTTAATATTTTTATAACTTTATGAACACGTGTTACTAAAAGTTTCACGCTATCGTTAAGATGGTGATAAATGGGTCGAAAATTCATATTTTAGTAATGATTTTTCGAAAAGAAATTTAAAAATACCGATTTTACTTTTATAAAAGTTTTATCTATAAATATCCTTTTCAGATGTTAATATTTCTGTCGTTAAAAATCATATATATATATATATATATATATATATATATATATATATATATAAAGTTTTTTGTAGGTACAGAATTTTATTAAGGGCGAAAAAGCGTAGGCATTGTAAAATATTGAATTTCTAAAAAAAAAGCTAGGGAACCCTTATGTCTTAATTCTATTTTTTTTCCTTTTTTTTTTTTTCGGTCAAACTCTTCAGAGAAATTCACTTGACAAATGTTGAAAGACGTACAAATTAGATAATAACCGAACGAATCAGGGGGGTGAGAGGAAAGAAAAAAAAACTCACATCTTCACCCCCATATATATATATATATATATATAAGCTGTTGTTTACGTCAGTAGGCTATCAAAAACAAAACAATTCAAAGAATGTCTGCACCTCTTCTTATTTATACACAATCGCCATTCCGATTTAGATGTCATAAAATGAATATAATCAAAGAAGAGAAATGTTAGTGTACATTTGATCTTTGATGTTATCTTCTCCGCATTCTAATGTAACGCCCACCCAATATATATATATATATATATATATATATATATATATATATAGAGAGAGAGAGAGAGAGAGAGAGAGAGAGAGAGGAGAGATAGATAGATAGATAGATAGGAACAAATTGAGAGATAGATATGAAAAGACTGTGATAGATAGATATAATTGACTGGTTTGAATAGATAGATAGATAGATAGATAGATATGAAAGAACAGAGATAGATAGGGATAGATCGGGATATATCGATAGATCGGGATATATCGATATAGATCGGGATATATATCGATAGATCGATAAATAGATAGATAGATAGATCAGTGATAGATGGATAGGAATAGATCGGGATACATCGATAGATCGATAGTAGATAGATAGATAGATAGATAGATATTCGAAATAAAAAGCAATGATAAATGCCACGATTTTTACTGATGTTTTTCTGTGCCTTCGTCTCCACCCCCCCCCCTTTTCCTGGATTAACATCAACGTGAGTGTTGGTTCACGTCAATTGCCATCGTGTATCTTTTCACTAAAGCAATCAGTTCACGTCCTAAAAAAAAAAAAATCTAAAAATGAAAAAAAAAAAAAAAATATTTAAAAAAAATACGACCTCTGTCTCCATGCCACCGTCGCCGCCCTGATTGTTTAGTCGATGGAGTCAAAACTGATTCATTAAATGCAATCCTTTCTAATACCAGTCGGAGCGAGGGGGGGGGGCTGTCCATCAAAGAGAGAAAGACCCTGTCGTTAATGACAATTGTTTCCCAAGAATAACAAACCTTAATCCTAGCTTCAGTCATCCCCCCACACACACACCGAAGCCCTAGCCTCGATCGTAATAGACAGTTATTAATGTCCACTGTTTCACGGACCTCACACCGCATTGGCGATTTCAATTAATACGACTTCATAGCATATTAGTCGGTGGTCTTTGAAAAGTTTATAGAATTAAAAAAAAATATTAAAGGTGTCTGTAGTGTAATGGTTACCGTAGTAAGATATGGCTTGATGGACACAGCGACTCAAGTTCAAATCATTTATAATGATTCGAACTCGGGTCGCCGTGTCCATCAAGCCATTCTGAAAGCACTGCTTATTCGAGACTAGCAGCGGCTACTCGGCGTCGCCTGGATAGAGGGGTAATTTTTAAGTTAGTCACGCAGATCCATTATTACTGAATCGTGAGTTGAATCCTCGTGGGATGCCCTATTTAAATCCCTATGTAAAAAAAATAGACCTTGCATTGACCCAGCTACTCTGAAAAGAAATGTTAATGTCTACTATCTAAAATATTAAATGAAAAAAAATCCACGCTGTTATCATTTAAATTTTATTTTTTAATCATCTTCACGAATATAAATCAAATCTCTATATTTTTGCTAAAAAAACAAGCCCTAGTGATATTTAATGGGTATATATATTTACTTTGTCGTTGATTGTTTTATTTTCGAAGTTTCCTACGGGCATACATATACACGCAACTGCCCTTTATATATGTACTAGAAGTGACTACCCGGCGTCGCCTGGGTAGAGGTATGGGGGAGAGATAGTCTCGCAGATCCATTATTGTTGAATTGCAAGTTTGATCCCCGCAGGATGCCCCGCTAAAATCCCTATGTAAAAAAAAAAACACCTTACGTTGATGAAAAGAAAAATTAATGTCTCCTATTTAAAATATTAAATGCAAAAAAAAATTCCATGCTGTATATTTTAATTTTATTTTTTTAATTATCTTCACGAATATAAATCAAATCTTCATTATTTTTGCTCAAAAACCAAACCCTAGTGATATCTATTGTGCATATATATATTTACCTTGTCACTAATTGTTTTATTTTTAAGTTTCCTCCGAACATACACATACACACAACTGCTCTTTATATATGTATAGATAGATAGATGTATAGATGTATTTTTCTACAATGTTCTTCCTATATATTATCTCAACTCCATCCCACATGTGCAGAGAGTTACCCTTTTCATTCCATATATATATTTACCAACCCCTCCACACGAGCAGGATGCGACACAAGGTCAATTTCTTAAGCGGAGTTTAACAGGTTTGAATTCAGAGTTTTCCTTCTCCTAGACTGGTTACCAAGCCATGGTTAAAGAGCCCCAGTCTGCCCTGCTATTTACCCATAGCTGGAGGGAGAATGGATTCATACCTTTCCCAAGGGTATTAGCGCCATGTGAAATGCCAACAGCTTCGTCTAAAATTGAACTCGCGTTGACGAGTCCATTTTCCTACGACTCTAACCATTAGACTACGCGCCTTTTTATTCCATATAAGGTCAACCATACCCGACTTTTCTATTTCCTCTTGTAACACTGTTTTTTGACATCCTCCCCTCTTACTTTCAGTGGACAGCATGTTTCACCTTTGAATACTTTGCCACATCTGAAAAAAAAATCACAATATGAGTAAGGCAAAAAAAAGATACATGATGATTATAAATGTAAATTCTTGGGGGAAAAGAGCATTAGGGTTCTAAACATTCACATTGTGTTATTCAGTTGGACACATGGCGCAACGGATATAAGGGTTAAGTAAATAGAGTTCTAAGTGACAATCATCCGGGGGTTGCAGGTTCAATCCAGACTACAGGAGGAAATAACATAGAAATAAAGGGATCGGTTTGTAGTTCCATGAAAGGTTCCGAGTTCGATAAGAAGGTTCCCGATTTCGACAAAGAACTCCGGCGATTGCATCGGCCAAAACATTGTGTTTATAACAATAAAGATGAGGACAATAGTCCAAAAAATTAAAATAATACAAATTATCAAGCTTCATCTAAAAAATTCAGACAAATATATATATATATATATATATTTGGGAGAATATGTGCTTAATTGAAGTCAAACCTAATTTTTTTGAAAGTTAATTCATTAATGATTAATTAGGCGGGATTTAACTACTTAAATGTAAGGCTAAACAAATCGAGAAAAATCAATCTCTGTATGTACATTTCAGCCTATTAGGCCTCATCAGCAGAGCTATAGATACGAAGAGCTATAGATACGAGGCGATCTTCGTATCTATAACTCTGCTGATGAGGCCTAATAGGCTGAAATGTACACACAGAGATTGATTTTTCTCGATTTGTTTAGCCTTACATTTAAGTAGTTAAATCCCGCCTAATTAATCATTAATGAATTAACTTTCAAAAAAATTAGGTTTGACTTCAATTAAGCACATATTCTCCCAAATATTGTCGGCTGAAAATAGCTATATGTTTGTTTACATTATCATATATATATATATATATATATATATATATATATATGTGTGTGTGTGTGTGTGTGTGTGTGTAAATTAGGTAGCGTCGATGTAAAGTTGACAGTGCTTGGTTACTGACAGTTTCTCGCCTTTTTTTTTTTAAATCTCATAGGCGAGAAACTATCAGTAACCAAGCACCGCTGACTTCATTTCCACGCTCCCTAACTTAGATATACATGCTCTATCAACGATATTGAGCACTGTTTACTTATAAATATAGCACACTATATTATTAATATATATATATATATACATATATAATCAAGCCGAAATTTTTAGCAAGCATAAAATATTTGTCCTTATTATTGAGGTTTCAACATTTTACAACTGGCACAGTCTACATTGTTATTGAATGATTCAGAATCTGTCTGGACGAGGACTGTCTGCGTGCATGTCCTCGGGAAAAGTATGAATATACTCCTCATCGAGCTATGAATAAATATTCGAGTTGACTGGGTTATCTAGCCTCAGCAAGGAAAATTTTCTTGAAGGAAAACTCTGAATTCAGACCAGTTGTATTCCGCTTAAAATTGACCTTGTGTCACATCCTGCTCGTGAAAAAGGGTTAGGTAAATACACCCCTAAAAATCTTTATCTAATACTAATAATTGCACAGTTATATGGTTTCAAGCATTCCTATCCAATACTAATAATTTCACATAATCTTTTTGAACTCTGACTGGTACTACCACTCCGTTTCAGAGTACACCTGGGATAAATGACAATGAAGGGGTACTCCACACTCTCCAGATCTCGGGAACTGGAGTCTCACTATCATATGCAGTTTAGTGTAATTCCCATGACGTGGAAAGTTATTTGTAGAGCAGTTGTTAATGTTTCATTATTGAAAGATACAAACTCTCAATTCAGTCTGAACTGGAAATTCAGACTTAACCTTGTGTGAGTTTATTTGTTGTATGCATTTAAAAGGCAATCGGGTTCAAACGTGCGTAACGAATGACGTAAGCAATTGTTTTGTTATTTTTTATAGATGTTAAGAGCGTGTAGATCTCCCCCTCCAATCCAAAGGCCACCACGGAATGCCATTGGTTACTGCTAAATGTTAAGAGAATTTTTCTTTTTTTCTGTCTGAAAACCAATCGTTTGTCCTGTAATTGAATAGTACTTATTAGTGTTGGTAATTTAGAAAGAATATGCAGCTGACCCAGGACCAATTTGCAACAGAAATGAGACAAAAGTCTGTTTGATAGGCCAACACATGCTGCATAGAATATAAAAAAAACATCTACCGACAAATATCAAATAAAATAGGTTCAAATAGCCTGTCAAAATTTATTATTGATTTTATACATTGTTTCAGCCATATGAAGCTTTTCTATTGCATGATTGAAGTCTACAGATATACCCATGGATTTTATTCAACGAACTTTGATCTACTTAACATTGCTCAAAATATCAATTCCAGGGGTCATAAATTAAAACTTTTTAAAAGAATTTTGTAAAGCAAATGCAAGACAAAATTATTTTAGTAACAGAGTGGTGAATACATGGAATAAACTACCATCATCAATAGTGAATGCCCCATCTCTAAACTCCTTTAAGGCAATGTTAGATAATCTGTGGAAAGATTATAAATATTCTGTGGAATTTAACAGTTGACAGGTCTCAGACCTAATATACTAGCTGAAAACATATTATTATTATTATTATTATTATTATTATTATTATTATTATTATTATGACAACCATACATAAAAGGAGTGGTAGTGCCTGTTAGGGTCTCATCTATAGGTCAAATAGATCTGTTTGCAAGTTAATGAAAATTATTTTTTCTAGCTTTTGATAAATCTAACAAGAAAATCATTTCTACCAACTTAGAAACACACGTAGTTAATGAAAATTCTTTCTACCAATTAATACACATGAAGTTAAACAAATCATATATGTAAAAAAAATGGTATTAAATAACCCACAAAAGTTGATATGCCATTAAACAGCAACTAACCATACATAAAACCAAATGATACAATCAAATCAAAGGCACTTGTAACGCAACGGTTATCGTCATAGAAAATGAACTTGGCTACTCGAGTTCAAATCCTTGACGAGATTGTTTGTATTTCCCATAGCGCTAATATCATTGTGCAAAAGTTTTAATCCAACTACCTCTTAGTAGGACAACCTGAGGCCTTTAACATTGGTCTAGGAGAAGGAAGATTCTAAATTCAAACCAGTTGTACTGCGTTTAAAAATTGACCTTGGGTCGCATCCTGCTCCTGGCGGATGGGCTAGATAAATACATACAGTCAATCCTAATTATTGAGCAAAGCATGAAATACTGCTCATATATATATATATATATATAATATATATATATATATATATATATATATATATATTATGTCCTATCAAATAACAACACGAAAGAGAAAATACATTTCTCCTAAATATGGATGAACGTCGCTTATGAGCTCATCCTTGCATCTCCAGCAGTGTCCTGCATACCTAGTCCGTCTCACTCGGGTGGTTTGTGAGATGGTGAGCAGGTGGCCATACAGCTGCTTCCTTGTGGGGTGCTGTTTCTACGACTTGTTCAAGACTGCACGCAGCATTTTTGTGTAGCTCCCATCTAGCTTATTCTCAAGGCGCTTCGTTTGGGTCCAAGTGGTGTAGCCATACAGCAGTACAGATATAACCACGGCATGGAAGAATTGTCGCTTTAACTTGTAATGCTAATAATGTTAAACATATCTATTTGACTCATAGACGTAAATCTAACAGACATTACCTCTTCGGATCAGAGGGGACGTAGTGATCTATAGTCATATTTACATTTTGTGGAGAGTTATTCTTAAAAGGGTTGGGTTTTTTGGTTTGTTTGTTTGTTTTTAGGGGGCACACGGTCCTATCGTATATGAATATTTTAAACAGATCTATTTGACCCAAAGATATGGTCCCATAACAGGTACTATAAATTACGGTTAGAGTGGACCAGAGAGTAATGACAATGAAGAGGTACTCCACACAGGAGCCTCATCATCAGATAGAGTTTAGTATAATACCCATGACACTTCTTTTTGTGGGGGTCTTGTCACGCGGTAGAGGCATACAGTCAGTGTATTCTAAACCCCACCGACAGGGCGGTATATATAATAGTGACACTTTGTTGAGCCGACTAAAAGATTTCAATGTACTCTCTTCGTTCAACTGGAACACGTTCTATAAAACTTATTAATTAACAAACATTCTGGTTTGACCTAACGACAAATACCCGGCTTGTTGCTATGACTAATGTTTTGATAAACAAAAACAGTTTGTAAAGTGGGTTTATTTCTATTCTTTGTTTGTTTGTTTTTGTTGTTCTGATTTTGTTTCATCACGTGGGTCACAACATCTTTATTATTTTGAAAATAGAAGGGTTCCATTAATTATCACATTCCGCAAATCACAGTAACCGAGAGGTAGTGAATTAGTAGATTTCAAGGATTTTTAAATTTGTTTTTTTTTTTTTTTTTTTGTGTTTTTTTTGGGGGGAGGGGGGTCTGAACGTTTGTACGGACTTTAGCAGAAGGAAGTGCCCGTTGTGTAATGGTTATTGACGTAAGAAACGGGCGCACGGCGACACGAGTTCAAATCCTGGATGAGGCTGGTTGCATTTCACATAGCGTTAATATCCTTATGAAAGATATGAATCCAACTATTCTCTCCAGTTATCTATAAATAGTAGGGCTCTTTAACTTTGGTTAAGCACTTGTCTAGGAGAATTAAAAACTCTGAATTCAAACCTGTTAAACTCTGCTTAAGAAATTGACCTGGGTAGTAAATACATATATAGGTACATTAGCAGACTGTTTAATCATAACATTAAAAGAAAATTGCTTGGGAAATAAACTTATGATACTGACATAGATTTTTTTTTTTTTAAGCACATGATATATCTAAAACAGGGTTTTTTTTTATTTTATTCTATTTTCCAACGGAAAATGAGTCGAAAGCCTACCTTAGTTGGAAGCAAGGACAGACTTATGGGTCTCAGGGTAGGAATTGAACTCTAACAACTGTCGGCTCTCACAGTGGCTAGTGAACTAAGATCGCCGACCCATTGTTAGTGCGTTCGATTCTCATTCGGTTCCCCATACTTCTGAACATGTGCAACATTATGTAAAGCGTGATGGGTGCCTTTTGTAGTGAAGTGGCTAGTGAACTAGGCTAGCAGGCCATTGTTATTAAGTTCGATTCTTACTCGGTGTCCCATTTTTCTGGCCTTGTGTCACACAACACAAAATGTGATGGGTGCCTCTCGTGGTGCAATGGATAGTGAACTACGCTAGCAGATCATTATTAGTGTGTTTGATTCTCACTCGGTGCCCCATAGTTATGGCCTTGTGCCACACTATGTAAAGTATGATGGGTGCTTCGAGTTGAGCAGTGGCTAGCAAACTAGGGTAGCAGGTCATTGTTAGTGTGTTTGATTCTCACTCAGTGCCCCATACTTCTGGCCTTGTGCCACACTATGTAAAGTATGATGGGTGCTTCGAGTTGAGCAGTGGCTAGCAAACTAGGGTAGCAGTTCATTGTTAGTGAGTTCGATTCTCACTCGGTACCCCATACTTCTGGCCTTGTGCCACACTATGTAAAGTATGATGGGTGCCTGAATAGTCGTGGCTAGCAAACTAGGGTAGCAGGTCATTTTTAGTGAGTTCGATTCTCACTCGGTACCCCATACTTCTGGCCTTGTGTCACACTATGTAAAGTGTGATGGACGCCACGAGTAGTGCCGTGGATAGTGAATTATGCAACCAGGCGTTGGTGAATTCGATACAAAATACAAATTGAAGAGCAAACTATAAATATAAAATTGAAAGTTATTTTCACTTAACAATCATATGACTTTTAGTTTCCTTACCACACAGGCAATCTTCAGATGTCTGGGATTTTGTTGACTCAGTGTCTCATGATTGGTACGTGATAGACACTTTTAATTTCACGTTATATATATATATATATATATATATATATATATATATATATATATAAACCTCTACGCACAAGTAGGATGTCAAACAAGGTCAATTTTTAAGCGGGGTTTAACGGGTTTGAATTCAAAGTTTTCCCTCTCCTTTCCGTTGGTTGTCAAACCAAGGTTAAAGAGCTTATTCCGCCCTACCAATTACTCATATCTGGAAAGAGAGTAGTTGGATTCATATCCTCATTAATCGACCGTCGACAGTTGATAGGGCGGACCCTCGAGAGATTTGACATTAATCAGTACACAATGGTTGACAAAATAACCAACCAACAAATATCTATCTATCTATCTATATATATATATATATATATATATATATATATATATATATATATATATATAATTTTCAAAGATAGAACAAACTTAACAAACCGTTATTCCGTAATAAATTTATTTCGACTAAAAGCTCAAATGGCTTTTAAAAATTTTTACAAAATTTTTTTTTTTACAACATTTTGAAAAATCCTTAAGTATTTTTCAGAATTTTGGAAAAAAAAGAATTTTGGAAAAACAAATTTTTAAAAGCCTTTTGAACTTTTAGTCGAAATAAATTTATTACGGAATGACGGTTTGTTAAGTTTTTTATTTCTTTGAAAATTAGATATTGCTCTGTGTTTAATCTAATTTATTGATTATTATACATTGAGCTCTCTTTAGGGATTTATAAAAATCCTTGTATGAATATATGTTTGCACCTACAAGGAGCATACAGTATGGTTATACAGTGAGATTTTGAGGATCCTTACTACCGGTCATTTGTATACCTTACACACACACACACACACACACACACACACATATAATATATATATATATATATATATATATATATATATATATATATATATATATATATATATATATATATCATATAAGTGATTTAAAGATATATATATATATATATATATATATATATATATATATCATATAAGTGATTTAAAGATATATCATATCAGTGATTTAAAGATATAGATATATATATATCATATTAGTGATTTAAAGATTCGCTGTATTTATACATACTGGATCATACAATATTAATATTAATACAGTGTATCTTAGAAATCACATATAGAATCATCCCTTACTACCAAGTTTTGGATAAATCTATATATATATATATATATATATATATATATATATATATATATATATTCGTGTCTATCTACCTATCTACTTTAATCTGTTTCTATTCCTCTTTTTCCTGTTAGATATGAATATCTAACAGGATTTAGCATTAAATAATACACAATAGTTGATGTGCCATTAAACAAAATACAGAACAAATATTTATTTGTATTCAACGTGGACCCACCTCCCACAAAATATATATATATATATGTGTGTGTGTGTGTGTGTGTGCGAGATGCTTTGGATCTGATCTAAGAGTCCTGATCGGATAAAGGCTCTTTTGAGCGGCACAGCTGGTCGTACTTTGCAGCAGCATCAGTATACAATATCATATATCACACCAGACATGTTGATGGTGAGTATTTAACCTTGATGACCTTTTTCTTTGCATCTTTCTCTTGGCTGTACAAAACTCCAACTTTATTAATAATGTTTCAACAATTGCTTTTGATTTTTTTAAATTCTGTCTGTCTAACAAAATGGGCAAGTGTGATGCACTGTGCCGTTACAAAGTCCAACAAAACAAAAAAGGCAACATTACTTTATAGCAATGGGGGAAAAGCAATGTCTGATTCTTCAATCAAAGACATTTCTGTTAGAGTTCTGGAACTAAACTGGAACCATTGTACGTAAAAAAAAAAAAAATTAAAAAAAAACTTTTCCCAAGTGTAAACTAGCAGAATCTCTAAGAAAGTTGTATCAGGGGGAATGGTTCAGTAATATTATACCGATAAAAGAACGGATAAACAGACATTATACTGTGCGCACTTGTGTTGACTACAATAAACATAGCTTACCGTACCAGTTTATGGAATTGCCGACCCGATTTCAAATCGTGGACTAAGCTGATACGTTTTACTCCATGCTAAGGCCCATAGGGACGGCCTGAATCTACTGTTTTCCCGCTAGCTATGGGTTAATAATTCTGCTGTATTTATTGTCCTTGTGTTACATCCTGTCCGTTGCGGAGTCGTTGAGTAAATACCTACAATTAATATAAAAACTGTTAAAACGGTATTTTACTTTAGATACAATATATTTTCTATTAGTTTCCTATTTTTGAAAGCCCTTTCCGCTGGGGCAGTGGAATACGCCGACTGCACCT
The DNA here is from genome assembly GCA_023376005.1 of Doryteuthis pealeii. Lineage (NCBI taxonomy): Eukaryota > Metazoa > Mollusca > Cephalopoda > Myopsida > Loliginidae > Doryteuthis > Doryteuthis pealeii. The sequence goes on along the minus strand of CM042165.1, from coordinate 17,997,581 downwards.
CTTATAAAACCAAACAAAAATATTTACGGAAAAACTATTCGCTTTAAAATCATATATATAAAAAGAAACAAAAAAAAACAAGATTTGGAATTCAATAGCCCACAAAGATTGATATGCCTTTAAAAAATAACCAACCAACTATTTCCGAAGAAATTAATTCCCTCTTTCCCTCAAAATGGATCAGTCGAAACGTTGTGGTAACAAAAAGACTCATGAGAATGCGTTCAATATTGTCATAACAATAATGATTTCTCTACAAATTACAGAAATATCTTGTTGTACAGGATGCAGCAGAAAGTTGTCACGAGTGTGGGGCAATTGAAGTTAGGCAAGTGGTAATGTTAGCTCCATCGAGCTAACATTAATGTTTTACTATTTTTATTTTTTTTTTTTTTTCAGATAAGGGCAAAACATGCAAATCGTCGTCAAAATTATAACGGAAAATTTTGACGACGATTTGCAACACATCAAACTAAATTTTGAAATTCAAATTAATTTTAAAAATCTGATTCAAAATACTTGACTTTTTTTTTGGGGGGGGGGCGTAAGTCAGGTTAGTAATTGTTTTATTTCATTTATTTAACGAATCTTGAAATATTTTCTAAACTAAAATATTTATGTGCAGTTTAGAAAATATTTCAAGATTCGTTAAATAAATGAAATAAAACTAACCTGACTTACCTAACTTTAGTTTGATGTGTTGCAAATGGTCATCAATATTTTCCGTTGTAATTTTGACGACGATTTGCAAGTTTAGCCCAGACTTTGGTCAGTGAACACCATGCGTTGGCTGTTGAAACGTTTTTTTTTTTTAAATCTGGTGAATCTGTAATTATAGAGCTCATTTCATGTTATGTCAGAATGATATTGTTCCGGATATAATTTTCAACCCATTATCCACTGTGCTATGGGGTTTCCTCAATATTGTAGGTGGAGAAAGGAATTCTGAAATATAATGAATTGAGTCTATGGATAAAAAAAGGATTGAGAACCACTGTTTTAGAAAATATTGGGGGTGGAGAATGGCATTCTCAAATATGGTGAAAAGAGTGCATGGACAGAAAGAAAAAAAAAAGGTTGGGAACGATTGATTTACAAATTCTAAACAATAGGTCGCCATTTTCCAGCAACAGCTTTCTTCACCTTTGTGAAGAAACATTCACATTTAGCTAAGTTTTTTTTTTAATCGCCCACCAACATTTCATTTAAAAAGAATCTGAGACGAATTCAATGTTAACTTGGAATTAAAAAAAAAACGTGTGAATAACGAGAATGTTTTCGTTTTTTCTTTTCTTTTCTTTTCTTTGCGTTTTTTTTTTCTTTCTTTACTTCTATTTTTTTTTATCGCCGGCAGAATTTCGTCTGTTTAATTCAAATATACAATGTAGAACAGACTCCCTATTCTTATTTGGCACTGTGTCGTCTAAAGCTTAGCTTAGTAAAAAAATTGAAATAAATTACTCTTAAAACATACACGACAGGATAAGTCCTAGTCTTTACAAAAGAAGAAGGCGACACAGATTACATCATTTTAGATAAGGATTATCTTCTTAAACAATTGTAAGTTAGTGAACTCACGTACAACTAAATTACACCTGCTGCAGAGTACTCGATAAGATGCCACTCTCGCCAGCCATGGTATGCGTGTCTACCATTTTGGCTTTGAGCAAGTTTATTTTTTATTAACTTGTTACTAGTTTACTGGTATCTCCCCCCCCCCGCCAATCCGGTGAGACAACGTATCTGGATTACAACAATGATTGAAGAAGATTAGCATTGTATAACACAAAGGCAAAAGGCTTACATAGTGTGGTACCGAGAACGGATTGAACTCGCTAAGCTCAAGAAATGATCTGCAAGACAAATTTGGTTAGTTCGTTGGTTTTACAGCATGTCAACCATTGTTGGGTTATTCAATCTCAAGGTCAGTTTAACAATTCAGGTTTCCAATTATATGCAATACAAAAATCTATTTTCACAATCATTTTAAAGCGATAAGCTTTCATACTTAGTTGAAATATCAATTTTTAAAAGCCAATATATTAATGTATGTATTTACCCCCACACCACCCCGCCGCCGCAACAACCAGGATGCAACGCAAAACCATTTTAAGCGGAGTACAGGTGGTTTTAAATTCAGAGTTTTCTTTCTCCGAGACTGATTGTTGTACCAAGGCTAAATAACCAGCCTGTCCAACTATTTACCCATAACTGGCGGTAAATAGATTCATGGGTTTCCTAACAACAATCCTCACTCCACACTTTATTTATCTCCAGAACTGGTGCCTTACCATCAGATGTAGTTTAGTGTCATACACAGGACACGTATATTTTTTTAGGGGAGGGGTCGTGTCCCTATGCAGAGAATACAGTCAGCGTATTCTAAATCTCGCCGGTAGGGCTACCAGAGTAGCGATGCGTACAGTGTGGATCTAAGTCACTACGTTTACCACGATGCAACTTCGGACACGAAAAATACTTCCTCCTCCTCCCTCCTCCTTCCTGTTTTGTTGATCCTCGTGTCGATAATGTATGTAATTGTGCAGAATGGTAGGCATACACTGTAGACTGAGTTTGTATTTTTTTAAATAGAGCATCGTTGCACAAGGACGATCAAACACAAGGATTTTTTTCTTTTGATAAGATGAGACGTCACAAACGGCGGACTTTTAGGATGCAGGAGTTGTCAGAAAGAAAACAGAATATACTACCAATCTAATTGCTCCAATCCTGGTTTGGAATAATAATTGTCAGTTTCCTAGACTGGTTGCCAACCAAACATAGAGGGTCTTGTCTGCTTTGCCTTATGAACTCTAATTCTGTTTTGAAGTTGTTATTATTTGTCTCGTAGATTGATTGCCAAGCATGGCGTACCCAGTGACCCCTATTTGCTTGGTTACTTAGTTGAATAAATATATAAGTTCATGTCTTTTCTTTTGTGCGAAGTGAAAGCAGCTTTGGTCGAAACTCAAACACGGTTTAGTTACCTGTGCCGGGTTGCACTTTTACCTGAGTTTGACCTATAAATACTTACAACATATTCTTGGTTATTATGTACATCCAAAAATAAACAAGGAAATCAGGTATGTGAGTGAGCTGAGGAGAACAGGAGTAAACGGGAAGGGGGGGTAAATTTTTGTATAAAAATTATCTTTCGTGCCAACGATCGATTCCTCTCCTAGAATTTATACTTCCTCAAGTCAAGAGTCAATAGCCTATTCATAAGAATCTTTCTCATAACTGGTTTTCAAATATAAAAGGAACAACTTGCGTCATTCTTAAAACTGTTTAGTTTACTGTATTTATTAGAAACTTGTGATATGATCTCGAAATAAGAGATTTGCTCACGTTATTTCTTCACTTTCTCTTATCCAAATCGCTTCAACTCTATTGTACCTCACGGATGAGCCACTCCTTTCTCTTTGAAATTAAGAAGAAGACCGACACTGTCTAAAATGTATTATATAATTATCAACCCCTCCGCACGAGTAGCATGTGACACATGGCCAATTTCTTAAGCGGAGTTTAACAGGTTTTAATTCAGAATTTCCCTTCTCCTAGACTGGAGAACGTCCCGGCCGATGTGCCCTCTTGCCTTCAGATGTATCTTGTCAAACTCTGGAATATTCTTCTACCCCAATGGATTAAATAAAGTCTTCGATTCGAAGTTCTGTGAAGTTTCCTTTTTACGACATGAAGGCAACCGAGTTCGACAAGAAGGTTACCGAGTTTGAAAAGAAACAGCTGAAGAAGACCGGAAGGTATATCGACCGAAACATTGTATATAATAATAAAGATGAGTACAACAGTCCGAAAAATCTAAATAATACAAACCTCATCCAGGATTTGAACTCGGGTCGCCGTGTCCATTTGAGATGTAGACTGTTATGCAACGTGCCTTCGTCATAGTTATTATCCTTATTATTACTAGCAAATATATGCACCCCCGGGTGCAAGTATTTAAGTTTTAATGTAATAAAATATGTTAAATTAGAAAGGCTAATGAAACTGAATAAGAATGCAGATAAAAAGATTTGGAACAGAGGGGGTATGATTGAAAAATAGAACAACTTTGAAACTAACTCTTCCATCATTTTCCATTACTCCCGTCTTTCATTGCTAAATTTTCCTAATTTAACTGTTTAGTTAAAATAGGAAGTAAAGAAATATATTACAGTTATTTCTTCTTGTTAATGGATTTCTTTTAAGATTTATCGCCGAGATTTTTGCTCATATTCAATAAGATAAAACCAAACAATTAGAAATCAATAATAATAAGCATATATTTATTAAAATCAATTTTTTAATATCAATATGCAAATTACCCTTCCCATTCACACTGTAAATCGCTATTTTGTTGTATATATAAATACAATTGCATGTTATTATATGTAGATATGGTCAACAGTCTTAATGATGTAAAACAATTTTATTAATAATTGAGGTTTAAATAAAAATAAAATCATGGAGAATGTGATGTAAATAATAAAGGGAATTGTGACTTGAGTAGTAACAGAGTTTCGGTTACAGACAGACAAACCCACAATCTCCATTATAATAAGATTATCATCAATTATTTTTTATATTCCCATCATATGTTCATGCTGGGTACATTTTCACCGAAATAATAATATCTACTGGTTGACAGCAAATTACCTCAAAAGCTCAACACTCTCCTCGGTATGTTTTCACTAAGGAGGAATCCGCTGTTTGATTTTGTTTTGTTGTAAATAATCAATCAAACCCAACCAATCCATTACGGTCATGTCATGCTGAAATCACCGGTTCCCATTAGATCACCGAAGTTAAGCAGCGAGAAAACTGTTCGATACATAATTTAGTTGTTACATAATCTATGCGGTTGCATAGATTATTGTCAATCCCCTGTATTTCTGAGGGGATGGCTCTTTTCATATCACGGGCGGGACTTTCCATTGAATATTACAGAAAGCCCGCGAAATACGTGAAGTCACGTGGGACTTGGCTGGGTCGTCAGTTTCGGCTTGGACGTCAGGCAGATAAGATATGTCTGCTTAGCTGGGACTCGCCTGCATACGCGCGCTATGTTTAGTTACATGAAATGTTTAGTTAAGTAAATAAAAGCTTACGAAAATAACATGGTTTTGTGGTTGATGAATGTCTTGGTAACAAGACTGACCTAGAAGACCAGACACGAAGTTCCCAAGACTAGGTCCAGACGCTGGAAGAAGAACGTAAGATACCAAAAAAGAGCAGAAGAAAAATAGAAGTAAGTAAAGAAAGGCTATACAACATAGTGACCACTTTAGCAATAGCAGGTACTGTAAGCAACCTGTGTCCTTTGTTTATCGAAATGACTTGATTCGGCATTAAATGGCCCGAAAGAGTTGATATGCCGTAAAACCAACCAACACACTAATTAACTCCCCTCCCCCATGTGTCATATGAACATACAAAACAAAACAAAAAATACGACCAACTGGGTCAGTTAAATTGTGAGTGATTTTCAACGTGCCTCACTTGACACACCCAGACAATTATATCCCCCCCCCTAACTGAACCTATCCTCACGACTCTACCACTTAAATCTGCATTTCTGTTTCCAGTTAGAAGTCCGCTTTCAAGAAGATATTTTCAACAACTCACACGATCGCCTGACTAATGAGTCATTAATTTAACTTTTAACGCCTACGCGATATATTTCTTGACACTCCGGACTTATTGGTTCTGCTCACACGCCCTTTTCTTCTCTTGATTAAATTTAATCTTGCTTAAACTGCTCTGAAGTGAACACTACAAAAGAAATTATCTCTTAAGTCGGAAAGGTCAACGCATGTTTCCCCCTTAAACAAAACTGCAGTGTTTGTAAAATCAGTGATATGTACTCCAACTCAAGTCATGAAACATTCTAGGAAAATGCGCCGTTTTCGTTGAAAAAAGAAGATTTTTCAAGTATATTAATCGATAAGACCTTCGTATCTTTGGGAAATAGGTTAGTTTTTAAAAATATCTTCTTTTTTTTTCATGTTTTAAAGTAGGGATTCGGTTGACAATGAAATTGCTATAATAAAACAATACCTAACTTTTTGTTCATCGTAAAGTATTCTGTTATAACTGCTCACGGTCAGGTCAATGGCCGGTTTAGCTCAGTCGGTAGAGTATTCGGCTAGGAATCACAAGGTTCTTAGTTCGATACTGGCCCTCGCCAACTCAGTGTAGGAGTAGCACAGGGATATGTGCAATAAAGTGAGGAGCTGACGCTCCACCCCAGATGCTAAAATAATCCCCTTGGTCTAGCGCTAGTGAAAAGGGGATAGACTCCCTCGCTGTCTAGCTGATACCGACATTAGGCCGCCCCGACGGCTTTACTTTTACTTACGGTCAGGTCACATTGAAAGCACCGGTTCCCAATAGATCACCGAAGTTAAGCAGCGATTAACTTGATCAATACTTAGATGGGTGACCATTCAAGCAACAGCAGGTACTCTTAGCAACCTGATATCAAAATGACTTGATTCAACATTAGATGACCCATAAAGTGTTTATATGCCATAAAATAAAACAATCAATCGGTTATAACATTTATGACTATATTATTATAAACTATAAGCACTTATCTGTACTTAATTATTATCATTAACTAGCAGTACTTACCCGTACTTAATTATTATTATTACAAGCAGTACTTATCCGTACTTAATTATTATTATTGACTAGAAGTACTTACTGATATTTAATTATTCGTAAGCAGTATTTACCCATATGACCTACAGGTTGCAAGATGGTTTTTATTAAAAAATACAGTATATAAGTCGCTTTTATTAAAATTTGAAATTAAAAAATTCTTGTCGGCCTGAACTGATGTGACCATGTGTAGGTGTTCACTGGTGAATGCCACTTATGATTTCGTTCTTACTTCTCCAGCAACGTCCAGCATGTCTTGTTCGTCTCACTTTGGTGGTTTGTGTGATAGGAGGCAAGTGGCCTTACAGCTGCTTTTTGTAAGATGCTGCTTCCAAGATTTGTTCAAGATAGTAGTTACCATTTAGCTTTTTCTCTAAGCATTTCGTTAGGGTTTCAAGTTGTGCAACCATACAGTAGCACTGACATAGTACGGATTCTGGATGCCTTGCAGAAGATCTGCCAAGAGTCATCGGTATCCGTGCTGTCAGCGTGACACGATGAGGATGATGATGATGATTTAGGATAAGAATTCATAAGCAGTACTTAAACATAAAAATCATACAGTTGATTTTATTAAGGTTTACAATAATTATTCGTAGGCAGCACTTACCCACTCAGATACCCTTGAGAACCGCTCTAAGAATTAATAGATATATCGAATAAATATTTAATTTTGTTGTGTTCCAGACAGGGAGGCGTCGTATTAACCTAAATTTAACAAATAAAATAAAATTAGTTTCTCAGCCTTCTTTTAGATTTTTTTAATTGCTTTTTTTTTAGGTTGGTCGACAATTGAGATAAAATTAATTTCCATTGTTAATAGGAGTCCAAAAATCCACCACATGACAAATTATTTTCTCTTTGTTTATTACCACTATGTCTGGTCTTCTGGTCGGGATTGGGTGATCCGTTTGTATTTCAAACTCCCAGAGAATGTTATGCGTTTCAGTTTCTAGAATAGATTCTGGTTTGTTCATATATCATTTGGCAAAATGGTCAAATTTCAATCTCTTGCACAATTCTCATTGGATTACTTTTCCCACCCAGTCGTGTCTATTCTTGTGTACCTTTTGTGTCAGTTTCTTGTATTTACCTATTGTTTCATCTCTAACACTACACTGGATGGAGCAGAGACAGAAAAAAAACATGTCTTCTCAACTGAACTCCCTGATCTAAAAATTCCCGGATTTGATCTAATCCGACCGTCCTTATCGATGTCAAAGGAAACTCCTTTGAGTATGACCGCCACACAGTCTGGAGTTTTAATCATTTATCCCATCTGTACGTGAAATCCATGTATTTATTTATTTGTTGACCCTCATTTAAGATTTTCCGTCAACCGGGTCATTCTTTTTTATTATTATTATTTCTTTATTACCCTTACACAATAATATAACATTAGTGCTTAAGTTTAAAACAGATTGTTGATATTTTGATTTTTATTTGATTTTCCATCAAATAACCTTATCCAAACATTAGAGTAAAATTTATTTAGTCTCAAAAGTTCAAAATATCACAAAAAGTTAGAAAAAAAAAAAGAAAATATATCATCATCATCATCATCATGTCGCACAAGCAGCACGGATATCCATGACTATCTCTCGCCAACCTTCCCTATTACTCATGGCCTCTGGTAGGTCCTCCGTGCAGCATCCCGAGTCCTCGCATAGTTGTTCAATGTAGGTCCTTAGTGGCCGTCCTACGTTAGCATGTCCATGTGTTGGCTTCCACAGGAGAACGTCGCTTATGAGCTCGTCCTCGCTTCTCCAGCAGTGTCCTGCATGCCTAGTCCGTCTCGCCCGGATGGTCTGTGAATGGGGGGCAGGTGACCATATAGTTGCTTCTTTGTGGGGTGCTGCTTCCACGACTTGTTCAGGACTGCTCGCAACAAGCTTATTCTCGAGACGCTTTGTTAGGGTCCAGTTGGTGCAGCCGTACAGCAGTATTGATATAACGACAGCCTGGAAGAATTGTCAAATAACCACAGCCTGGAAAGAATAAACGCGAAAAACGCGAAGAAATTTTAATTTTACATCTTCCCTTTAAAATCTTGGTAGAAAGTGAAGTAGTTGTGGGGATTTTCACAAAAGATGATATTAGGATTATAAAAATAAAAAGACACTTTCTTTCCGCTACGGCCATCATTCCGACTTAAGGATAATCGGTTTAAGATGATATACTAAATGGATTATCTTGATTAATCTTCACTTTCGTAAAAGAATCACTTGTCATTGGAAAATATAAGAATCTAAATCTGAATCCCAAATCTGACATTACTAAAAGTCTTTTCAATTTATTTTCGCTGATTTCTTTAAAAAAATTTGTGCTCGTTTAAACACGTAGGGATGCAATCAATAATCATACCCTTTAGAGCCTTTGCACGTCCAATAGGATGTCACAGGACAGCCAGATACCCATTCTCAACCTCTTTTTTACTCTGCTCTTTGAACAGGAGGGACGTTGTCTCTGGGCCCTGGCAGGGACAATAAAGCCACATGACTATTTTTACATACCTTATTAGGAAAGTTTTTTGTTATTTTCCCCCCTTCCACACGCTGCTTGTTCATGGAACAATATGTATATAGCTTTTGCTCTTTGGACACGTTTGTGTATTATTTCTTTTAATACCACTTATATCTATATGTTTGTAAAATATCAAATGTTCTGGTATGTGTAAATTACTATATCTTTCCTTTTCTTCTGTTGTGTTTTGTGTTAGTATCTCACGGATATACTGATAAATACATGCACAGTATCCCTTATAGAGGGAAAGCTCCACTGATTGTCATTTTTTAAGAAAAGGATTGTCCTGGATATGACGATAAATTGTATCCCGTGGTGAGGATCCAGTTCTGGAACTCTGAGGAGTGTCGATAACTCCTTCATTGCCATTACTTCATGGTCTATTCTGGCTCGGTGTAGTAGTATCTGTTAGCCTCCAATCTATAGGTCAAATAGATTTAGTTTAAAATTGTATCAGATAGGAATAAGTGAAACCATATGACTGTATGCCAACAAATAATTGTTGTTGTATTCTAAACCGTAATTGTGTGTAATATTTGTATTAGATCGGTGTTGTATCTTTGAGGTGGTAAAAGATACACAGATAAATAGTGTGCTTGAGATGCAATTTATTCAGCACTTGTATCTGGTGCTAACAGATACTTATTACATAAAACCAATTCACAAAGACAAACTTACAGGAATGAGGAGGGTCAAATGTGTGTAATTCAGAATGCAGGAGGACTCAAATGTGTGTAGTCAAATATTTTATTCAGCACTTGTACAAGAAGTAGAACAATTCACAAAGACAAACTTACAAGAATGAGGAAGTTCAAATGTATGTAGTCAAACGCAGTGATTTTGTCTGAATATAATTTTTCCGTCTCTGTCACAATCAGTAGGGCTTACCCCTCTATAAGGGATACTGTGCATGTATTTATCAGTATATCCGTGAGATACTAACACTAAACACAACAGAAGAAAAGGAAAGATAATAGCTGGGATGAGAAGAGTTGCATTCATACCTTTTCCAAAGGGCATTAGCGCGAAGTGAATTCCATTTCCTACGACGAAAGCCGATACTCTATGGTAGTTGCAGGATATCCCAATCGTTTGGTGTCACGAGTTTTAATTTTTAAGCAGGTTATTTTTACCCTATGAGTATGACAATAAAATCAACCAAGTGAAACAGTAATTGTTATCATTTCGCTTGTAGTGCGTCAATATGTGTTTATGATACTATTCAATTTATTTCACCTTATTCAACGCCACCCACATGTATGACGTACATTGCATCTTTTGTTTATTTTACTTCTTGCTTCTCGCAGGGAGTGCCGGATGGTAAATCCTGCACTGTGTGTGGGTTCTAGGCCAAACTCAATTCTGGAACACACATTTTTCTTTAGGGCGCACCTCAGAACCAACCCATGGCTCCTTAGTTGAAGATCACTGTGAGCCTATATTTATTGTACTGGGCCCCTTTGTTTTTTGTAATATTACTGCGATAAGTTAGGAATTAAGAACAAGATGAATGTGTGGTGTACATGTTACGGTACATTATAGTTATTTACTAAGCTTAAGCACAAGGCCAGAAGTATGGGGTGCCCAGTGAGAATCGAACTCACTATCAATGGTCTGCGAATCTAGCTTGATGACCATTACACCAAGTGAGGTACCCTTTACGGTATATTATAGTTATTTACTAAGCTTAGCTTAGATGTGGCACAAGGCCAGAAGTATGGGGTGCCCAGTGAGAATCGAACTCACTATTAATGCTCTGTGAATCTAGCTTGCTAACCATTACACCACATGAGGTAACCCTTTACGGTACATTATATGTCTGTTCTGTTTGGCGGCCCGTGATGAAAAGAGGGTGAGGCTGTAGGGGATTATCTGACCTTGGCCTGGAGGAGTTATCTGCCCGGCTTGTTGTCGCTTGTTCCCACCAGGGCACGTATGATATCTAAGCGGCTGATTCGAATTTCTCTTCCTCTTTCCTCGCTACGAGACCACATGGGTTAGACACAGTCTACCCCTTTCTCGGTGGTGCACCGCCCCCCCTCCTTGTAAGTCATTTCTATCTATGGACGCTCCAGTCCTTTTATATATGTAAGTTTATCTATTCTTGTATTTGTATCTTATGCATCCATGTACTCTTCTATTATGTATCCTTTGTATTCATGTGCTGTTATCTATTAAATGTATTGTCCCTCAACCCTTGTTGGAGTTGTATGTTCTTCAAATATTACTTTGAATCTTACAAGTGGTGACGACTCGACGTGATGAATACGCTTTTTGAAGGCCTTGTTTCACATTACAACTTGAATATTCACTTCGAATCTTACAAGGGCTATTTTCTATCTCTGGAATAACATCAGTGAAGAGTTCCACTTTAGGGCAATAACTTGTTATGACTCTCAATTACAGTTTTGAATATATCATATAATTAAATAAACTTGAAACAAGATTATAACCTGCGTGACAAATTAGTCACAGTGGGTTCCCAAATACCCTTGGCCTTAGACCCAATGGCCCAATTAGCCTATTGGTAAATTTGGCCCTTTTAATAGGGCTGTAGGGGTTATTTTCGTATTTGCCTGGGGAGTTGTCTGCCCGTTTAATGTCGCTGGTTCCCGCTAGGGGCCTCGTGTATTTAAGCGACTGTTTTGAATTTCTCTTCTTCTTTTCTACCTCTTTCTTCTTTCCTCGCTACGAGACCACATGGGTTAGACAATTGTCATTCCCTTCTCGTTGGGGCTTCGGCCCTCAACGCCGGCTACTGGTCACTGTAAGTGATTTATACAGCATGGACTATTCTTAGTCTCATGTCTGTACTTTTATATTATCTTGTCAGTGACTTTTATGTATGTATGTCTATGTACACTATTCTATCCTCCATTGTTTATGTATCTTGTTTATTCATGTGCTATTATATAAAGTGTTTTGTCCCTCAACCCTTGTCGGAGTTGTATGTTCTTCAAATATTCACTTTGAATCTTACAGGGCTACATTTTTAGATCTAAAAATAGACTCGCTGAAAATTATTAGATAGGTCTATGTCAGGTTTTCTCAAAGTTTTAACTTTATCAGCAATCACCAGAGAGAGTTCACTAGAGGTGGATATATATTTTCATGCTAAAAAGTCACATTGAAAATATACGCACAAGAGTACTTCTCATGGTCTAGCGATCTCGGACTAGCAGGTATTTAGGAGTGAGTTCAATTCTCACTGGTGGCTCTATATTTCTAGCCTTGTGCCAAATTAAGCTAATATTTTTTAAAATAGCAATTACGACAGTACTTAATTAATTTTTAGTATGTTCATATGAAAATTATAAAGTTAAAAATCTTAATTAATTACATAGTGTAAAAATAATTAATAAAAGAAATGAAAAAGTTCATGTTTTAATGTAATTTATAAGATTGCTTTTGGGGAGAAGGAAAGGATGTATCAGGTTCTATGTGGGGGCGAGCAATTCTAATTGGTCTTTTGACAACGCTATCACACACACACACACACACACACACACACACACACATATATATATATATATATATATATATATATATATATATATAAAAGATAGGGTCTGCCAAAAGTGACGTCAAATGCGCATTTTACTAAATAAATTGGTAATTTATGAGGAAGTGCGTCCCGGTCTCCTGTCTCAGAAATTGCTACCCGGTGACTATTAAAATAACGTCCTCAGCTATGTCGGTGTTACTTGAAAGAAAACAACCAACTTAGGGCGTTAATGTATTTTAGAGGGGGGGGGCTTCTCTTTTTTGGCGTAATTCTTATTTATTTATTAAATTTGTCGTAATTCTTGTTCATTTATAGAAGTTTGTCGTAATTCTTGTTTAGATATGAAGATGGATATATAGTTTGGAATAGACTGAGATAGATAGATAAACAAAATAATATAGATAGATATGAACAAATGGAGATAGATAGATAGATATTTTCTACAAGTAAATGTATTTGTGGGGTGTCGCTTCTTTTTTGTCGTAATTCTTGTTTATCTAAACTAAAAACAAGACATTAAACAAACATGAATAAAAGAACATCTGAGACGACATAGCTGGGGACGTTATTTTAATAGTCACCGGGTAGCAATTTCTGAGGCAGGAGACCGGGACGCACATAAATTACCAATAAATTTAGACGCACTGCAAGCAAAATGATAAATTTTCCCCCGATTGAAAAAGAATTAGCAAATATCAGGGAATTATCCGATTTTTATGAAATTTTTTACTGTTGATTTATCAATGAATTAGTTTTATAATGCATCAGTTATCTTATTTCAAAACTTTCTGATTTCTTTTTAGGTCATTTAAGATTTTACTCTCTCAAATATCGGTGGAGATTATATAAAAGTGAAACTAATTAAAGTATAAATAAAAAAAACAAAAGACCAAAAGATATGAATAAAGAAAAAATAATTAAGGGGGCAACTCTGGTAGAAAATAAGCACCGAAAATCAGAAAATGAAATGTAAAAAAATGTG
>CM042165.1:17958908-17978908 GCA_023376005.1 Doryteuthis pealeii | reverse complement strand
TCCTTTGTCTATGATTTGAACACGGCTCGTCGAGTTCATTTCCTACGACAATTACTGTTACTCAACGCAGGTCTCTTTAAAAAAACGTCTTGTAACTTCGTTGTTTGCTTTACTTTACGTTTGTCAGGTCGTTTTTTTCTCTTCGACCATACACAAGCCATAAAAAAGAGTCTCTGTTGATATAGACGAGCATAATGTACGCTTACAATGATTGATGAGAAATTAATATTGTAATTGTCTATGTAGATTCATTTGTTATAACTGATATTTCGCAGTCTGTCCCGACAAAGGACAAAGTCGAAGTCAAGTGATATATTCTCATCGTTCCATTACTAGTGATTTCCCCCCGGAAGATAAAATGAAACGAACGCCATTTTCAGAGACACTTGTTTTTTTGACTTGACACATCAAACGTCTCTTGGGGTGATGCAAATTACTAATATTGTCTATCTCATTTGATACAATTGTCTGGAATTTATTTAGTATATACATGTAAGAAACATCATTTTCTTTTTTATGACCATAAAACAAATGAGGAAGTGATATATATATATATATATATATATATATATATATATATATATATATATATATATATAAATGTATCATATATAAATACATGTCGTGTACATATATAGATATAGATATATACATATATGAATGTGTAACATCCTAGTCATGCGAGTAGTTAATATATATATATATATATATATATATATATAATATATATATATATATATTAACTATTCCGAACTACAAGGATGTGACCCATTTCTTAAGTAGAGTTTAACAGTTTCGAATTCAGAGTTTTCCTTCTCGTATACTGGTTACCTAATAATGGTTAAAGAGCCCAGACTGCCCTACTATTTCCGCATAGTTGGAGGGAGGATATTTTGATCCATACCTTTCCCAAGGTATTAGTGCAAACAGCTTAGTCCAGGATTTGGGGTTTGTGTGTTGTTTTCTACGAGTTCGTAAAATGAAAACCGCTAACAATCCGTTTCTTTTCACGTACCAGTTTTATTTTATATTACTTTGAATAAAGCCCACGTGTTTTTTACCTGAATAGTAAATAGCGTGAGGATTTTCTTCAAAGGAATCTGTGTGAAGGATTAGGGTAATTTAGGAGCAAGTGCCTAGGTAAGTTAACGTGCCACTGTGTTGGGTTTACTTCAATATTTCTGGGTTCTAGGAGCGCTGAGAGAGTTCTTCCTTAAGCGAATCTTGCGGTAAAATGCAAAAAGCAGAAAAAACAAAAAAACAAAAACAAAGAGAGAACATGGTCCTTGACTGGAAATTTGCGACACAGGGGTTAGTTGACCAAAGATCCCTTGCATGATGAGAAAAATATAAATTTATATTCTTTATTTTTATTTTTATCATTTTTATTTTATTTTTGTTAATTTTATTCTATTTACAATTTTTTCTTCCAGCCGTACTCCTTCAGCATCATATGAATGCAATTGAATTCATTACGAAAAACGGATCTATATTATTAAGGGAAGAAGCATAGTAATTCATGTATCATGCACGAACTCATAATTTATTTTTTTATCTTTTCTCGAGTCCCTTGCAGTCAAATTACATCGGGTTTTTATAATATATCTCCATTTCTCATGAAATTAATAACCATAGGACGTGGAATAATTTAAAAAAAAAACGTAAACAAGTTGGTTAATTGGTTAGTTTGTTGACTGGTTGGTTTTACAGCATCTCAACCCTTGTTGGATTATTTAATGCCAAAGTCAGTGTTTGTTTTTGTGTTTTTCAAGCAGTTACAAGGTTTCAAGTAATTAATGATAAGGATTATTTGAAAATAATTTTAGCATCGAGTATGTATTTCCCCAACCTTTCCAATACGTGCAGGATGTGGTACAAGGTCAATTTTAAGCGAAATAAAGATGGTTTGATTTCAGGTTTTTTTCTTCTCCTATATTGGTTACCTAACCAAGACTGAAGGATCCATCTGCCTTACTATGTACTCATTGCTAGGGGAGAGAGAAAATATGGATTCATGCTTTTCCTAAGGTAAAGTGAAGCGTAAATAGCCTCGTCCGGGATTTGACCTCGGGTCGTCGATTCCATTTACAACGATTATAACCAATATACTGAAAACGCTTCGAGGAACTTTTTCTAATATTCATAATTTATGCACAATTATATGGTTTCAAGTGACTATTCCTATTTAATAATAATTGTTATTTGTTTGCACAGTTATAACTCTGGGTTTCATGTATTTCTATCTAATACAAATAATCTGCACACAGTTATATGGTTTCAAGTAACTAATAATATTTATCCTCTGTAAACAAGTATAGATTCACTTAACTATACAAATAATTTGCGCACAAGCATATGGTTAGCTCAGTCGGTAGAGCAGTTGCATAGGTAAACGCAATGTTCCTGGTTCGATACCGGCCCTCGCCAACTCAGCACATGAGTAACCCAGCTTGGTTAATCAGATTTGTGCGGTAAAGTGGGGAGCTGATAATGTGTGGCGCACCACCTCATCAAAAACAATCTCCCTGGTCTAGTGCTAGCGAAAAGTGGATTGACAATAAGCCACACATATATATATATATATATATATAATATATATATATATATATATATATATATATATATATATAAGATCCATTATTATTATTATTATTATTATTATTAACAATTTTTGAAATACTGGAAACAGGGCTTGAGCTCGTCTTGGATACTTTACAGATGTTGTAACAATCTGTAGTAGTGTCAAACTTGCTAATCTTATGATATCTCATGATAGCAAACAATCGCAACCGGATTTTACACAGGTCCTTCCCCAGCAACCTACATATAATTTGTGTCAGGTCTGTGACAAAGTATGTAGATCTACAGCAGGTCTGAGAAGCCATATGAGAGTGCACAAGGCTAATGTCAATACCAAAGACAGGTCTTATGCAGCGAGGCTTACAAGATTGAAATGGGCCAGATTGATTGATTGATTTTAACAGCATATCAATCGTCTAGGGTTATTCTATACGTAGGAATTATGGAATTGTATACATTGTACATTTATATTTATATTCTTGTACAAATTATTTTAAAGTTTTTTTTTCACGCAGTTAAATTAAGTATGCTTATCTAATACGAATAATTTGCAGATGGTTGTAGGTTTTAAGTATTCCTATCTAATACTAATAATTGTATGGACTCAAGTAATTGCTTTTATTAGATAATAGCCGGGGGTTTTTTTTTGTTTGTTTGTTTTTTTTTTTACTTTGTACTTTTTTGCGCACATTTATATGGTTTTAAGTAATAAGTAATAATCAATGGTAAACAATTATAGCTTCAAGTAACTATTCTTCATAGAAATAATTTACATTTATATGGCATCAAATGGAAGTGCGTGGTGTAATGGTTAAAGTCATGGGAAATGGACTCGTCGCCCCGAGTTCAAATCCTGGACATGGTAATTGCATTTCACTTAGCGCTAATACCCTTGGGAAAGGTATGAATCCTATTCTTCCTCCAGCTATGGGTAAATAGTAGGGCATACTGGGCTCTTTCACCTTGGTTAGGCAACCTGTCTAGGAGAAGGAAAACTCTGAATTCAAACCTGCTGAACTCCGCTTAAGAAATTGATCTTGTGTCACATCCTGCTTGTGCGGAGGGGTTGGTAAATATATATATGGCATCAAGTATTCCTATCTAATCTTAATACTTTTCAAACAGATATATTTTACCCATATATGGGACTTTAACAACAACTACCACTCTGGGTTAAAGTGAACCTGGGAGTAATGGCAATTAAGGGGTACTCTGCATTCCCCAGATCTCCAAAATTGGAAGCTTACAATCAGATGCAGTTTAGTATCATACACAGGATCCCCCTTTTTTTTTGGGGGGGGTGAAAGAAACATTCATTATATTTTAAGCCCTCCCGACAAGGCTGAAAAATATAAAGAAAAGAATTCAGTATTTTGGAATACAAAATGTGTTTTGGAATGCAAAAATCAAACGCTAATATATAACACATAAAGCCCTTCCCCATTTTGAAAATGTGTGCAACACAATATCCCTCACAAAGACGTGTCCCAGTGCCAGACTAAATAAACTAAGCCCCGTAAATATATAAGTGCAAATAGCAATTTTAAAATATAAATAACACCTTTGTGTCATTTGTTTTTGATTTGTTTTACTTTGTCATTGGAACATGGAAAGAGATTGGGGAGAATGGGGAGTGTGACCCTAATCCCAATCCGGTGGACGATAATGAAAATAAATATCCCTATCCACCAAGGAAATGTGTGGGTGGCAAATGATATTTGCGGTACGTAGATCGGCCAATTGTTTATTTTAGAAAGCGTCTCTCTTCCTTCTGCTTGCATGGCGTTGATGAAAACGTTCTTTGCTTTTAAAGATGAATGACGTTTAAAATGGCCGAACACACAGCTATGTGATTTTAATCAAACGAGATAATTGAGTCGGCCGGTGGACCCTACTTAATGATCGTCAACACCTGAGGACTGGTTCCCTGAAGATTAAAGCTGGTTCTAATAAATACCAGTGACGTCATGGAGAAACACAACAAACTTCAACACAAATGACTATTTTTTTTTTTTAAATAAGAGATTTTATGAACTGATCTAGATAGTACAGATTAAAGCGCGATAAGAGTAACTCGGAACCGATTTTTTTAGACCTTTTTTGGATGCAAGCATCATTGGGGAATGAGAAGAGTTTCGGATTACCCTTACTGCGCTTTTAACTGGGACTAAAAGAATTTGAAAATATTTTCTTAAACAATACAATTTAGTGAAACTGACATTTTTAACACTAAAGAAGGGCATAATTTTGATTTTTCGGACTGTTGTTCTCATCGTGGTATATAAAGAAATACGAGGGTAACAGTCTGAAACATCAGAATAATACATATCAGGGTTTATCAACCTTTTTAGTTAATGCACTCCTTGTAACCAAATTTAATTTTCCTCCGAAGAAATTGGTTGAATATTAAATTCCAAGTCATAATTAATTTACAAGTCTTTAATACAATGGACATAAGAAAAGAGTCAGTAAACTATAAATGTAAACGCACCTTTAATTCTTGAATTATTTTTAATGTGAAGGATGGGTTTTGGAAACACTGAAAAGATCACGAATATGAGTAGCAGGTTTATGGATTTGAGCCACAAATCAGCACGTTCTATGTTCAAAGTGACTCTATGTTGGCTTAGTAAATAATGCACATGACTCCAGACTCTACCTTATACGAACTTGGAAAAACTAGCAAAATGACTCGACAGTTCCAGAAAGATTGGGATATTTTGCTACTGATTTTTTATTTCATTTCGTTCTTCCTGTAATATTCCATTCTTTTAACAGTGTACATAATCTTTTCCTTTAACTATGTACATAAACTCAAGATCGAAAGTCATGTCAATAATTTCTTTAAGGCGTTTAAATTTGCACTAAATTTCTACTTTCCACTTCAACATTATTTGTTCATTTAAATGAAACATGTTTTAAAACGAGACGTATGTGAACAATATGGGAATCAAATCTAATCAGGCATTGTTTGGTGTGTGATACAATATAATGAAATTTATTGTGTACAGTGCTCAGGTGCACCACAACTCATCAAAGTCTCATGTCAAGTACACAGAATAATGTAGTGTCAGGAACATGAAGAGTTTATAGTAGTAATATGCATGTATATGTGTGCATATGTATGTGGAGAGCGGCATCAGGTATAGTGTCGGCGGACCACATGAAGCATGGAAGCATGAAAGACTCAGTGCTTCGGCAGCCTACAACAGACGCGGGCAGTTTATTCCATGTCTCCGCAATTCTGAGCGTGAAAAAATGTTTCCGAAAGTCACGTGAGCAACTAGTCTGGCAACTAGTCTGTATGGGCCACTTTGAGAAGTCCTGACTGTTGTAACCTGATATTTTTCTTGATGTACCCCTTATAACCAAATTTAATTTCTATTCACCCCCAAATAAATTAATTGAATATTGGCAAGATTTTACTTAGTCTCAATGGATGCCATGATGAGAAGTGTTTATTTTTTTTAATGTTTTTGGTTTCAATATTATATTTTTTACAAAATACAGAATAGTTATTACAAATGTATAATTAAATCAAAAATTAACACCTACAAATACCTGGCAATACTGAAACTGATTTGACAAGGGAAGATTCGAATCTCTTCGTTCAGAAGGGTATTTTTCGTTTACAATAATTCATTTTAATTTTATTCATCAAAAAATTATTATCATGAATAAGAATTCAAATTCTAATCATTGTATTTAATTTTTTTTATTTATCTTTCTTTTTTAAATTTATATTTTTATTTTTATAAGCAAATAAACTTATTTTTTTCTGAAGATTATAAAAAGGGGATATTTTAGAATTCAGTATTTTCTATAATTCGTTTAAAATATAATTGTGAAAAAAAAATGCAATCTAAAATAAAAATGGTAGATTGAAAATAAAGTTATGATTACTCCGTTTAAGAATGAATCCAATTTTAAATGACCCATAAGGATTTGATATGCCGTTAAATAAATAAATTAAACCAAAAGAGCAATTCTCACATGACTGCCTATTGCCAATCAATTAGTATCCATGCATTTACCAGAGTTAGTTTCCCCGGTGACTGAACCTGTCCCTATCAATCACTTACTGTAAATGTCCCCACATCTGCATAGTCGGGAGATGAAGGTGTTAGTGGGGGGCTTTATACAATAGAACAAGGCAACGAGGAATTAATTTTTCATAGATTGAAAACAAATTATTCATTTTTTTTTATCTAATACGACAATCTTACATCGAAATAGTGCTATAAATACTGAAGTTTTCGAACAAGAAGTGAATTGTTTTTTTTTTGTTTCTTGCTTACCCAGCTCGTTATCACAAACACACACAACATTTTTCATCCTTCCTGGTTCTTCATGTTTTTCACAACCCTCCGCATAAGCAGGGTAGGTTAAATCCTACTTAACGGACCTAAATTCCACCATAGTATGTCACCCCGCCGAAAGAAAAAAAATACTAAAAATCAAGGAATTAATTAGATCTTCAGTGTTGATATATTAATGAATACACAATATAATGCACCAGTTATTTTGTTTGAAAACTCTTACATTTTTTCAGGTCAGTTAACTTTATACCACGTATCTTTGAGAATCTGTGTTACGCCTCAAAGATACGTGATTCAAAGTTAACTGACCTGAAAAAATGTAAAAGTTTTTAAATAAAATAACTGGCGCATTATATCTTTTATTCATTAATGTATCAACACTGAATATTTCATTAAATTCGGTTAATTCCTTGATTTTTAGTATATATTCATTTTTTCTTTCAGCGGGGTGACATACAATGATCCGTTTATGTCCGTTAAGTAGGATTTAACCGCAGGATGCGACAAAGTCAATTTTAAGCGGAATTTAACAGGTTTTAATCAGAGCTTTTCCTTCTCCTAGGCTGGTTGCCATACCATATCTCAAGATCCCAGTCTGCTCCACTATTTATCGATAGCTGGAGAGAGAATACGGGTTATAGCGCCATGTGAAATGCAAAACAGCCCATTCAGGATTTGAACGATGTCAATTTTCTACGATGATAACCATTACACCACAAACACATCCTTCCTTGTTTTTTTACGGTAATATCAAGTGGACCATTTAATAACATGTTCTTAATATAACTACGGAATTTCCAAACACGAAATCTGATCAGCATTTATTTCTTCATAAACTCTCAAGATGGACATAAAGACACAATTAACTCTTCACTAAACTGGATCCAGTGGTGAGGCTCCTCTTCTGTAGCTTTCAGTAGTGTGGAATCACACCTTTGTTGTCAATACTCCCAAATCTACTCTAACACTGAGTTGTAGTACCTGCTAAGATTGATTGATTAATTGATTGTCAACCTGTCTAGAGGTTAGGGAATCACGTTCATTCTACGTTCGTATTTACATTTTTATGTAGTTGTCTCTTAAGAGTTTGGGGTATTGTTTTTGCTTTGTTTTGTTTTTTGCTGTTGTTGTTTGTTTTTTGTTTTTTTCAGTCCTATTGAATACAAATAATTTTTAAACATGTCTATTTTACCCATAGATGAAACCCTAACAGGTACTACCACTCCAGGTCAGAAAGAAACCTGAAGTAATTATGCTGATAAAATTAAAAAAACTAAACTTTTATTTATAAATAAAATCAAAATATATAATCCACAAAAATATTTAATCAACACAAGATACCATATACCTGAATAAATGATTATTTTTATTTTATTTTCATTTTGCATATTAATTAGGGAACCTTGATATTCTATAACTTTTAGCAGTCTTTCATCAAACAACTTGATATATCCGGGTTAAGGGATATATTATGAAGTTGGTATTTGGTATATTATCGCAGTAGTAGTTGGTGCGTCGAATAGTAGGGCGTCTTCCGAGCAGTCATGGTGTAGTCTGGCGAGTAAGTTTAGGCTTGTAGGTTTAGGTTTAGGCGCCTGTATCAACACAGTGTCGACTATTTATACATGACACTGTCCAATCAGATTATAGTGAGGGAGTACCAATGTATTTACATATCCTTTACATCACAACTTTAATTCTTACAACCCAAGCGTCTGGTATTTGTGCCGCTACCTAGAAATACATATAGTTGAACGGCCTTAATTCCAGTCAGGGAAACCCCATTTCTACACTGCTATTGCCTATAAAATGTTATAATTTGCTTTAAACATTTTTATAAAAATACTAGACAAAACGTGACCCGTTAGGTCACCTATTCAGTCACCCATTCAGCTCTGGGTAGATAACTGAGATTAGGGAAAAGTGAGTTAGCAAAGCGAATAAAACATTTTTTTATAAATAAATAAATACGGCCGGACAAAACTTTAAAATCATTTTGTAAGCTATCTAAGAAAGGGGATGTTGGACCTAATTTAAGTTACCAGTTGCTGCCTGGGAAATTTAACATAGAAATACATTTCAAATTCTCCCCTCTCTCTCTCTCTCTCTCTCTCTCTCTCTCTCTCTCTCTCTCTCTCTCTCTCTCTCAGAGAAACTAACATTATATAATGAGGAGGTAATCAAGAGATACATAGAGGGGAAGAGAGTGATATGCAGAAAGTAAAGTAAGAGATTGGTCAATTTTGGACTTAATTGCAAATTACGACTAATTAGAACTAATTAAAACGATTTTCTTTCAAACATAATTTAATCCTAAAAGTAAAGAATAATTTAGTATAATTTTCGTGTCATTAAACTAAACAGTCAAAAGGCCTTTAGGGAATAAATGTTGATCAAATCAGCTTTAGTATTATAATAGATAAAGTCATTTTCAAAGGATTTCTATATTTGCTATGTATGGCTTCAATTAACTAATAATTATACTTAGTAAATGATTATTGCTTCAAGTGGCTATTTTTAATACAAATGATTTAAAGACAGTTAAATCGAATCAAGACTTCCATTAGGAATATAATTATATATAACTCGCTGGACCCTGGAAATTCTACGGTAGTTGATAATAAAGATTATCCATTATCTTATGCCTCTGTTCCTCTTCTATCTTTGCCTGTATATCTTCATTTCTATCCCTTCCCCCAAAAAAAATAAAAGACTTTTTAAAAATCATCATTTTCTTTCACTCTTCGGTTTATTTATCAATTCATTTCACGGAATAACTTCTGGGATAAATCGTTGTAGATTTCTATTTGTATTTAACAATTTCGACTCTCTTCACGTAAGCCTAAGTCATGTAATTGACGTTCTCTTGCAGTGACTTGAATACTTTCTTTCACTCTTCTCTTCTTTCAGTCGTTCGTTCTTTGACGTCTGTGTTCTTCCTAATGGAATGGCCCGTTATTTATCTAAGGCGATGACAGGGCGTGATACAAGGAGGCACAAGCCTATTGATATATAGAAGATGATAATCACTTGTTTGCAACTACTTATATGGTTTCACGCACTCTTATCTAATACAAATAATTTTCAAATTATATATTTGACCCATAGATGAAACCCTAATGTTGCATATAATTATTGAATGAAAATATTTAATTGCTTTTTAACTCTCACTCAACTGTTTTCCCATAGATTGAGTTCTCACGTGACATTCTCAACCAATGAGAACATCCCGCCACATGTCAGTCAGTGGTCAAAAGCTGTCTGTCATACTTATCTGACATACCGTATAACTCTTATTGTATTTTCCATGGCTCTTATACTAACTCTTAAATTGAAATATTTTACACTACATTACAAAATGAATAGGCTACACCATTCATTATGTAACGCTAAGAAAGTATATTGGCCTATTATCGGTATCAGCCGAACGACGAGGTAGTCTATGCCCTTTTCACTAGTGCTAGACCAGGGAGATTTTTTGCTGAGGTGGAGCGCCACACCTACCGTCAGCTTCCCAAATTTATCGCACAGATCAGATTACTCAATCTGTGCTACTCATGCGCTGAGTTGGTGTGTGACCGGTATCGAACCTGGGAGTAGTGGCAATGAAAGAGTATTCCATACTTCTCGTAGAATTAGAGCCTTACCATCAGATGCAGTTTAATGTCATTTATTTGCTTTTATATTAAACACAACGTTGGTGGGTGACTTGATATGATGATAGGGTAGACGACTTGTCGAGACATGAATGGTATGTCGCTGACAAAAGTGCTTAAAATCAACCTTTTCTTATTTTATGTTCATCCTGGTCTCAGTTTCAGTAGAAAGCACATCAAACAGAACTGGACGATCTTATTTTTACTCTCAGCAATCACACGAAAATCCGGAATGTAATCAACAGTTATAATAACAGAACTGAAGCTAAAGACCCAATAAAAAAAAAGACAACCCGGCAACTATACTGAAAAAATAAGCTAACAGTTCTGCGTTTCCCCTCCTCCCCCGAAAAGGTATTGACTCTTTTTAGAAAAAAGATTGTCAGGAAATGGCTGTAAAGGAAACTTGTATTTTGATTAAGTAGGATCACGCTGAAAAATGAACACGTGGGGATTAAAAAAAAAAGGTTGTTGAATTTTTGTTATCGGTGAGATAAGCAACTAACAGTCTTTTTTCAAATTGGTGTGGAGACGTTGCGATTGGTTGGCTGGTTGGTTAGTTTTAATGTCATATCAACCTTAGTGGGTTAATGGCAAATCTAGTTGATTTTTTTTTGGGGGGGGTATATGATTTTTTTTTTAAGCGAATAGTTTATAGGTAAATATTGGTTTGGTTTTATAAAATGGTAGAAATAATTTTCAATAATTTCACTAGCAAATATATGCACCCTCCGGGTGCAAGTATTTAAGTTTTAATGTAATGAAATATCGTATTAAATTAGAAACGCTAATGAAACTAAATAAGAATGCAGATAAAAAGATTTGAAACAGAGGGAATATGATTGAAAAATAGAACAACTGAAATTTACTCTTCTTTCATTGTTATTTTTTCTAATTTAAGTATTTAGTTAAAAGAGGAAGTAAAGAATAATATTACAGTTATTTCTTCTTGTTAATGGATTTCATTTAAGATTTATTGAAGAGATTTTTGCTTATATTCATTAAAATAAAACCAAACGATTAGAAATCAATAGTACTAAACACGTATTTATTAAAATCACATTTTAAATATCAATATGCAAATTAGCCTTCCCGTTCACACTGTAAAGCGTTATTTTGTTGTATATATAAATATAATTGCATGTTATTAATATGTGGATATGGTCAACAGCATTAATAATGTAAAACAATTTTATTAATAATTGAGATTTAAATAAAAATAAAATCATTGAGAATGTGATGTCAATAACAAAGGGAATTGTGACTTGAGTAGTAATATAGTTTCGGTTACAGACAGAAAAACACACAATCTCCATTATAATAAGATGTGTATTTATAAATTGGTAGAATTTATAAACTGGTGGTTGATCTTCAACCACTGCTTTCTAGCACCCATTTGATAAAAATGATGAAATTTTTGCCATAAGAGCAATTTGAAGAATACAGTCGGGACGTTCTTATAGGTGTATGGGGTAGCAAGAGGTTTGGGTGTTTTAAAGGTTTAACGGGAGCTGGATACTCTTGTTGCGTGTTCTTAGGGTTTTGCTTTTTACCCCATCTCATTTGGTGGTCGTGCTGAAAAGGAAGGAATTCAAGGAACGAAAAAGAAAGAGACAAAGGCAGAAGGTGGTTTTATGACTTAAGCTTTATTAACCCGCTATAGTCGCACGTGGTAAGGGGACATCTCCCTGACCGAGGAAGCGACTGCACTCAGTTAACGCCTAAACTCGAATGCCGAGATATTCTCTTGGGGATCGGAAGTCGGTCCCTTTTTCTCGCACATGCACAGTGGGTTCTTCCGGTGAAGGCCAATGGGAGTTTTGTTGTTGTTGTTTTTTTTATTTCTATTTTATTTTAGTTTTATTTTAATCCCCACAGGTGCTATTATTTGTTTAACTTTATGTTTAATTTTATATTAGACCTTTCATTATTTTCATGTGTATTAATTAGTAGGAATAATTATGTTAGTTGGTTATTTTGTTTAATGGAATATCAAACCTTGTGGTATATCTAATGCCAAATCTTGCCTTTATATATGGTTTGCTTAACTTCATATTGGCAGAAATAAGTTTTATCAATTTGACTAGTACAAAATAAAAAACACCCTCCGGGCGATGTAAAAATAGATTTTTGAAACATATTGCCTGGGGGGTGGGAGTAAAAAATTCAATGTCAGCGAGTTTGTACCCTAAGTAAGTAAAATCATCAAATTCATTAAAGGATTAAAAATAAAACAATTTGAAATGTAAACTTTAAATATGTATTAAAATACAACAAACTATATATAGATATATAATACCAGTCATTAGGTACCACCAGACCGTTTATGCCATCTTGAATAAAACGGAAATAGATATTTCCGAACTTTGTTTATCAAAAATCTCGTAAAAAAAAGATCGTACAGGGTTGTTACAAAGAAAAATAGTTAATTCAAAGATCAAATTATCCGATTGGGAAAAATTACATCGTTATCTTAAAAAATAAACAAACCTGCCCGTATTACATGCGAAAGGGTAATTTTCAGACCGTAATATAG
Organism: Doryteuthis pealeii; assembly: GCA_023376005.1. Classification (NCBI taxonomy): domain Eukaryota; kingdom Metazoa; phylum Mollusca; class Cephalopoda; order Myopsida; family Loliginidae; genus Doryteuthis; species Doryteuthis pealeii. Next base: position 17,965,817 of record CM042165.1, on the reverse strand, counting down.
ACAGAAAAGTTACAAATTATTTCCCTTTTACGATCAACCAGTAAAAGTATGGATAACACTAATTTAACTTTTTGTCTTGTGTATATTCAATAACCGATTTTATTTGTTTTCAATGATTTTTAAGATATTCATTTTTTTTTTTTATCTTGAAATATTATCTAGAAATTTTTTTTGTGTGTGCATTCGAAAGAAGAAACATTTTAAAAAGTCCTGATGATTTTTTTTTAAATTCAGCTTAGGAAAATAATGAAAATTATGAACGAAAAACAATGTTTTTACTATTAACATGAATAAAAACTTGAAAAAATTTAATAGTAAAATGTCACGAAATTGACGTTAAAAAAATGTCTTCGGTTTTGGTATTACTTTTTAAAATCGAAAATGAAATGAAAATTTGAATATTTTTTCTAAGAGGAAAACTGATAAAATAATCCTGTATACTTACTTTGTATTCTAATAGCGAAACAAATTATCTTATTTAACTTTTTTGAACAAGGAAAAACAAACTTCGGTTGTTATTCAGAAGCGTCTCGTCTCGTCTCTTTGTAAAACAAATATGACAGTTATGCCCTTCCATATATTCTAAGAACCAAAAATTACTATTCAACAATAAAAATTACAAATTCTTTTAAAAATATTAATCGAGCACGGATCGACCAACTTTTAGTTCACCTGAATTCTAAAATTCATGTTTTTAAATATCCGTGAAAATTTTGATTTTTTTCCACAGGAAAAAAAATATTTAATTTATTTCACACAGAAATAAAAATATTTAATCACACAAAAGATTGAAAATCTCGTAAAAATTAATTTCTTAAAAATTTTTTTTTTTTTTGACAATTTAATAGAATATAATACATACCAATTACATAAGAAAAAAAGTTTTCAAATATTAATATTATGACATTTTTTTTGCACTTTTTATTTCCGATTTAATTATTTTTTCCTAAAAAAACTATAATTCGGTACGTTATACAATTTCATTGATATAGTTATTCAGCCTCTTATCTTTATAGAAAAAAAAGTACCATTTTTTTTTCCACGTCATTTTTTTTATCTTATAAAATAAAATAGGGGGGGGGGATAGACCTCGTAAAAAAAAATTTCCCCTAATATATTTTAGAAAAAAACTATTTCAGATGTATTTGCATCCAATGGTAAACATTTATGGAAATTTTCAGGAAAATCGGACCATTAATTGATTTTTCATAGAATTTTAAAAAGATCCTCTTATCGTAACTTGTTTTTAGCTACGTTAAATTTCAGTTGATTTAACAGTGCAAAAATGAAAACATTGTTTTTCAATCATAATTTTCATTATTTTTGTATGCTGATAAAAAATTTAAAAAATCATCAGGAGTTTATTTAATGTTTTTTCTTTCGAATGGAAAAAACTTTTCAAGAAAATATTAATTTTTCTGTAAGTTTCATAGTGTTAAATGTAGGGGGAGTAAATTGCACAGGGTCAAATTGGTGGTACCTACCAGTCATGTATTTATTAAAACTTGTTTTAAAAAACAATGAGGACTGTCTAATGTTGCATGTTCAAATTGTGAGTGTATTTATTCTATGTTATGACGATTTTGGGTAGTGTGACGTAAACAGTGACGTAATTTTTGTTACAGACAAAAACCGGAAGCGAATCTCCATTATTAATAGATAATAGATTAGATATTTGTAACCATTCATCTGAATGCAAATTACTTGTATTAAGAATAGTTACTTGAAGCTATAAATGTATACTAAGAATTATCATTAGTTAATTGAAACCATCGCCTGGAGGGTGTTTTTTATTTTGTACTAGTATTAATAATTACCCAATGAAAGTAATTTGCAAACAGATATATTTGACCTATAGATGGGACTCTGACAGGTCTACTGCTATTCCGGGTCAGGGTGACCCTGGAGAAATGGAAATGAACGGGTAGTCTACAATGCACAGAAAGCTAGAACTTGAGCTTCACCATCAGATGGTTTAGTGTCATACCCAGAACTACCCTTTTTTTGGCGGGGGGGTCTTATTCCTCTGCAGGGGATACAGTCAGCGTATTCAGTTTAGTGTTTTTGTGTGCACTCCTGCATTGAGTGATATATTTTTAGTCAAACCAACTAGTACAATATCAGTTTTATATATATAAACACGCAATAGAAATATGTGTCGAATCTATACGTTTGTCACCCAACCCTGAAATGCAGTCAGCTAAATTGCGCAAGACTTTCTAAACGATATGATTCAATTGCTTACATTATCTGACTTCAGTTATTAAGTAGGCTTAGTTGGGGCCAGCCTTTTTGTCATTGTCGCCATACACTGATATTTCTGAGCACCTGTGGATAGAATGTGGGCGTTAAGTATTTTTACCGTCAAAATCCAGAGACGAAATCTATTGTATACATTTTGAGATTATTTCTATTCATGTTTTATTTATAAATGTACACAAGGGATCATTTGAAATCTCGCACCAGTCAAAGTTTTTGTTTTATCTGAAGAAATTTTTGGGTGGGAAGGTTTTTTAGGAAAAGAGTGGTATGACCACTCGGGGAATGGCCGTGTGAGAATTACTCTGGTCACAAGTGGGTGGGTAAATTGCTTTTCTGTGAATGAGTTACTTTTAGTTTAGTTTGTTTGGGTTTTTTGATTAATGGCATATCAATCTTCGTGGGTTATTTGAATAACGATGATTAAAATCTGACGTTTTTATTTTAGAGTACCAAAGCCAAAAAAGAAAAGAAATAACAACAAAAGGAGCCCACACTTTAAAACTAACCATTCTCAGAAAATAAAAACTTTTAGAATATACACATTGAAGTGAATATTAAAATAAAAAAAAGAAAATATATTCAGTATTGTAAAATAACGGATGCAAGAAAAATAAAACATTTATTGCAAAACCATCCTTTGTAGAAGAATATGGTGCTATTTAACCCATAGCTGGGGGTGAGGGGTCTCATACTTTTCTCAAAGTTATTAATCCGAAAGCGCGATTGTAGTTCAAACTCGCTTACTACGATGTCGCAGTCGAGCGTGTTGGTCACTTTCCACCAGGATTTTTTGAAATGGGGATGGAGAAGACAAATCGAAATTTAAACAGACTAGGCATTTATCCAATTCGGTCGCCACGGGTAGGATGTGACACAAGGTTACAAGTATGGGGCATTCAACGAGACACTTAAATAGACTAACGCTGAGATTGATGCTCCGAAATGGAAGATAGTCTAGCACAAGGTTACAAGTATGGAGCATCCAACGAGACACTTAAATAGACTAACGCTGAGATTGATGCTCCGAAATGGAAGATAGTCTAGCACCAAGAATATAGAGTAGATCAAGGCTTCTCAAAGTTTTTAATTGCTGCACCTTTTGTAATCAAATTTGATTTCAATTCACCCCCCAAATCAATTAATTGAATATTGAATTACAAAACATAACTAATTAACCAGTATCTAATATAATTTACAATTAAGAATCAGTAAACTGTAAATGCAATCACAACACGTTCGATGTTCAAAGTTCGGTAATCCTGAACTATTTCCTCGTAAATTCCTACCATAAAATAAACTGAATCCTCATTTTATGTCCGTGTTTTTGCAATAAATGTTTTATTTTTCTTGCACCCGTTATTTTACTATACTAGATATATTTGATTTATTTATTTTAATATTCATTTCAATGTGTATATTCTAAAATGTTTTATTTTGTGAGAATGGTTAGTTTTAAAATGGGGGCTCGTTTTACAATTTAGGCATAAATTGGATCCTCCTTTTATGACCGTAATTTTGTTTTTTCGTCGACGATGATTAAAATCTGACGTTTTTATTTTAGAGTACCAAAGCCAAAAAAAAAAAAGAAAAGAAATAACAACAACAAAACGAGCCCCCACTTTAAAACTAACCATTCTCACAAAATAATTTTTTTTAGAATATACACATTGAAGTGAATATTAAAATAAATAAAGAAAATATATTTAGTATTGTAAAATAACGGGTGCAAGAAAAATAAAACATTTCTTGCAAAAACACGGACATAAAATGAGGGTTCAGTTTATTTTATGGTAGGAATTTACGAAGAAATAGTTAAGGATTACCCAAAGTTCTTCTCTGTTTCAACTGGTTGTATGTGAACGACACATCACTAATGGCCATCACACATCAAAATATCTACATGATCCAGCGATTGTTGTTCTTTTATAAAGGAATTTATAAATGCAAACTAGTAAATTGTCGACCCCTATTCTTTTGTTCCCTCTGTCAAAAAAGATGGCCGTAAAACTGCTTTTTTGTAAGTTGATTTGTTTAAAACAACATGCAGCATTGTTGTGTAATTTCCCATCAAGCTTTTTCTTCATGTATTTCATTAGAGTCCAAAGCTCGGTCGGTAGAGCGTTCGGCTAGAAACCACTAGGTTCCCAGTTCGATACTGACCCTCGCCAACTCAGCGTATGAGTAGCACAGGGATCTGTGCGGTAAAGTAAGGAGCTGATGGTAGGTGTGGTGCTCCACCTCAGATAGAAAAGACAATCTCCTTGGTCTAGCGCCATTGAAAAGGAGATAGACTCCCTCGCTGATTGGTTGATACCGACTTTAGGCCACCCCGACGACTTTACTTTTACTTACTTATATGCTATTGTGTCATTCCATTATCATCATTAAGGCATACTGACAACACGGATTCCTTTGATTCTCTCTCTCTCTCTCTCTCTCTCTCTCTCTCTCTCTCTCTCTCTCTCTCTCTCTCTCTCTCTCAGATGGAATAGACAATCCCCTTGGTCTAGCACTAATGAAAAGGGGACAGACTCCCTCGCTGATTGGTTGATACTGACTTTAGGCCACCCCGACGACTTTACTTACTATATAGTAATACTGATACGGCTACAGATTGGAAAATTCCCGTTTTATTCTATACGAGCGATCAGTTTTCCATATGATCGTTAACTTGTCAATAGCAGTCCATACCTTTCCTATGCCTATTGACATCACTTTCAGTAGATTAGATATTACTATCGAGGTATATGAACTTGTCTACTAATTTCAAAGGCTTTCCATTTAATGAGAAAACCGTACCATCTTGATGAACTCTATCTTATCTGAGCTCACGTAGATATCAATCCGTCTGGATTCCTGCTCCTGGCTATACAGCAAGATTTAGGCTTGATCAGGTGTATTTGTAAGAAGCGCTAGATCATCTGCCTAGTCTATATATGTAATAGTTTCTGCAGGATATCTTTTAGTGTGAAACCATTTTCGTTGATTAGAGAATAAAGCTAAAAAGGATCATAAATAAGATGCCTATCAACATATGCAAGAAAACAACTTACACACACACACACACACACACACATATATATATATATATATATAGATAGATAGATAGATAGATAGATAGATAGATAGATATGTCGTCTGCAAGTCCCAAGAGTTATCTCCCTTTGATATCTCATACTTGGTAAGGAATCTCTAAGGTCTGCATCAAATGAGAACTAATCTTTTGCAATGGGAATTGGTTTTCATATTTTATATATAGATTGTGAATCCAGCCCAACGCATAAAAATACAAGTGGATATCAATAACCGTGTTGCCTAACGCGTAGCCTAGCAACTACTTTTCAACAAAGACCGTTATTCCCCCTTCAGTCTTAGTTTTCTCACATGTTTTCGTTTCGTCAATAAGCGAGCTTTGAAGTAAAATATGAAAATTATATAGCACCACCAGAAAAATATCGCTACCTTTGTCAAGTTATATAGCAGGATACTCAGAGGTTGGGAATATCGATTGTTTTGCTTCACGATTATATATATATATATATATATATATATATATATATATATATATGTATATCTACATATATATATATATTGTGTGTGTGTGTGTGTGTGTGTGTGTGTGTGTGATTTTTAAATACAAACATATCTGTTGCAGCTGGCAGTTTTACATTTTTACAAAAAAAGTTTTCATATTTGTCGCAAAAAACATTTTCATATCTGCCCGATAAAAAAAAAAAAAAGAAAAAAAAAACGATTCCGTCTGATGATTGTGTATTCCATATAAAACATCAAGTAATAGACTGCTACCTCCCCAATCCCTCAAAAAGTACCCGTGAGAACGCATATGCCTCCTCGGGCCAACTTCCCCTCTACAAGACTGTGGCCTATGTGACAAGCAAAAGAGCTGTTCTTGGCATTCAAATTTTCCTCATTCACTCTTATATAACTTCTAAGAACTGTTGTAGACCCACATCCTTTGTCAAAGAATTTTAGGTTGCTGCAGGAGAAACGCGTGTAAAATCAGTCTCAGATTGTTTGTTTTTATTATTTGTCCATCCATACCAAAATGTTTTTCTTCCAATTATCTGTTCAACATAACTGTCAGATTCATTTTCATTTTCATTATATATTTTTGGTATAACTGATGCTAATATATATATATATATATATATATATATATATATATATATATATATATATATGGGTTAAATAGTAGGACAGTCTGGGCCCTTCAGCCTTGGTTAGGTAACCAGTCTAGGAGAGGGATAACTCTGAATTCAAAATTCCTGAGGTCGGTCGTTGATTGGGTTTGTGGCAACCCTTGATGCACCAATTCTTTCCTATCGATTGTTCCAAAAGGTGTGGATGGTCCAACACAAGCCTTCACCACTATAAACAAATTACTGTGTGGACGTTCATTGTGTGTATGAACCCTCATACGTCGAAAATCGACGTGAGAGTCCATTATTATATATACTAGCAAATATATGCACCCTCCGGGTGCAAGTATTTAAGTTTTGATATAATAAAATATCATATTAAATACGAAAGGCTAATGAAACTAACTAAGAATGCAGATAAAAAGATCTGCAACAGAGGGGGTATAATCGAAAAATAGAACAACTTTGAAACTAACTATTCCATCAT
>CM042165.1:17938908-17951408 GCA_023376005.1 Doryteuthis pealeii | reverse complement strand
AGAACCAAAAAAAATCTTTTAAAAATCAGGCTACTCTTGGGTTTAATAATATTAACTTAGACTGGTACAAGACCACAATTATTGAGAATTCAGTGAGGACTGAACTTACTAGTTATATAATAGTAAAGAGGCTAGTTTACTAACTACTTTTTATCAGACAGGTCTTCCGGTTGGTTGGTTGGTTGGTTGGTTGGTTGGTTCTAGGAGTAATGGTGATGAAGGGGTTCTCCACAACCCCCAGAGCTTCAAAATTGGAACTTACTAAAGTGGAGTGTTGCATGCCAGTCGCCCTTCACGACCAACAGGTGGCCCGTTGGGGGGGGGGTCTTACCCCCTCTACAGAGGTACATTCTGCGTATTGTGAAGCCCCAACTAACAGGGCTGCAGGTTTTCTGTAAGTAATAATGCCGTGAATGATTGATTTCAACGGCATGCCAATCCATCTAGGGTTATTTTATGCCATCTTGACTTAAAATAATCTTAGATGGTTTAGAATCCGGATTAGAGAATAACGTTCATTCTACGATCATATTTAAGGTTTTTTTTTTAATGTTTTCCATGTGGTCCTATCGGATATGAATAAAAAAAATATCTGTCCTATAGATGGGACCCTAAAGGTATTACTTGGGAGTAATGGCAATAAAGGGGTACTTCACACTGGGCACATATTTATTGGTCAAAATGTCACCAGGAATCTATTTATCACCATTAAATAGCTTTATATTGGAAAGAATTTGATATGTAACAAGCACAGCGATGCAGATTTTACTTCATCTTCAAATTGAGGCATATGATGATAGAAAAAAAAACTCATCTAAAAAAAGGATGAGTTTTAATAGTACATGGCAATTTCAAACTAAATACAATGAATACACACAGTTTGACATAGATTCTTACTTCTAATAATGGAATTATACATTTTATCTACTTGATATTTATACTGGAAATCAATATTGACGAATAAATATTAGCAATTTAAGGAACATTTGTTTATGGATGTTTGTTTATGGAGGAAGAATTGAATGAAATCATTTTAAAGTCCTTGTTTTAGAATATATACACATGAGTATTATGTTCTAATCCGGCATTTTCATAATATTTGCAGATATACAGAAAATATTTCGGTTTTTCCTTGAAATCTGGTCACAAAAAGTAAAATTTTTGCTGAAATATTAATAAAACGATATCTTTCAGTCCGAAAAATCAAAGCATCTCTGGAAAACATGGGTATATTTGACGTTAAATAATTCCACTTTAAAGAACGCATCACAATTTCCATGAAAAATTTGCACGCACAAAATTTACCATTCATTTTTCGATAAAACTGTCAATTAAAAAAAACGTAACTTTTTAACAAAAGCAATGATGGTAAAATTTAAAAAAGCATGTGTTTGTCCCCAAAGCCAAGATTAAGAATAGGCACATATCCTGTCATACTAACGATCTTCAAAATAACCAATAGCTTGACCTAGTCCACTTTGGAGGGGGTTGTCATCATTAAGAAATTTTCCAATGGGAAATCATTGATTCTATCGCGATCGGATTTTGGACATTAATTATCGAATGACCTGTGTTGTTATATTTACACATTTAATTGATAGCTTGGTTTCTTTGTTTAATGGCATATAAACCCTCCCATGCTATTTAATGTCAAAGCCATCCTTGTAGAAGGACAGTAGTGGTAATATTTAACCCGTAACTGGGTAACGCATTTAAAAAATATTATTTAGTCTATTATTAAGTCTAAAATGAAAAATAGTTACACAACATGTGGGTGGGGTTTAGAATACACTGACTGTATCCCCAATAGAGGGGTGAGACCCACCCTCAAAAAGGAGTGTCCTGGGTATGACAATAAACTACATCTAGTGTTGAGGCTCTAGGTCTGAGGCCACAGAGAGTGTGAAGTACCCCTTTATTGCCATTACTCCCAAGTAATACCTTTAGGGTCCCATCTATAGGACAGATAATCTGTTTTAGAATTATTCATATCCGATAGGACCACGTGGGAAAACATTAAAAAAAACTTAAATATGATCGTAGAATGAACGTTATTCTCTAAGCCGGATTTCTAAAGCCATCTAAGATTATTTTAAGTCAAGATGGCATAAAATAACCCTAGATGGATTGGTATGCCGTTGAAATCAATCATTCACGGCATTATTACTTACAGAAAACCCAAAATATCAACAATTAAACTTTAACAACCATTCCCGACACTTGCTTGCACCTACTGCCTTAGTAATTCAGAGCAAACAGTGCAGACTTAACGTTTATATTTAGGCAGAGAGCTGGCAGCAAACTTACCACCTCCGTGCAAATCTTAAATCGTACAAATACGCAATATTAATAAAAAGGTGAACAAACTTCAAAGACACTTAATATTTACCTAACAATACACAAGAGATTGGAGAAAGAACTTTTACACGCGCATGCGTGCGTGTGCGTGTGTGTTCCAATCTTTATATCTATTATTGTTCATATCCATCTCGGCTTCTTCCCATCTATTTAACTAGCTAATTATACTTGTTCTGTTTATAAATGTTTATATCTATCTCAGTCTATTCACATTTGTATATCTATCTCAATCTGTTTATATTTATCAACACACAGGGACACGCACACGCAGGCACACACACAAATATATAATATATATATACTCAGTCTGATCATATCTATCGATCTATTTATCCATTCATCTATCTACCTCGGGTTTGTTTTTTTGTTTTTTTTTTTTTTTTCATATCTATTTAAAAAAATTGTACTAAAGCCTCGGTATAAATAAGATATTTTAAAATCATACCAAACCCACAATCTTCAATAGTTTTATGAAACCAGCATCGACCTAATTGAATTCAAAGAATCTTCAGAAGCGGGTTACTGTGCATTTCAGTCTGAAAAATTATTTTAATAAAAATTAAATAAATAAATCAAAACGAGGCTAAAGAATTCTTACGTCGTCCCCATCTCCGCCCATTCTTAATTCTTCATTAGAATGGTTTTCAGCTGCAGCAGAACGCATTCTTTGCCAAGTGCAGTCTGATTCTTATTTCTTAATTAGTTTTTTGTTTTTTACTCTTTTTTTTTACTTTTTGTTTGTTTTTGTTGTTTAATGGCAGCATTTCTGTTGCTGCCTTTGACCGACAATTCTTTAAGAGTCAGCTTGCTCTAGATGACGAGGAACGTCAACAATTGCTGCATGTTTCAAATTCCTTTACATGAGATTATGATGAATTTATTAGCATCATCATTATATCACTCCTTGCAGATTTTTCACGCCATCGTTAGCTGGTGGTCTTTCACTGGAGTCTGAGTGACAGCAAGTCTCCTAGGTCTCCGAGACTCGTCTGAGTAGGAATAATACACTTGTCTGGGTGGTCTCGATTCTTCATCTGATTTCCTGCAGTCTTTTTTACAGACCCTTGAAGACCATTCCAAGGGCACCAATTACAATTGTATCTCCGCCACCGTCATGTTCCCCTCCCTTTTTTAGTTCTTTGGCAAGGTCTAAGTATTTCTTAATCTTTTCGCTTTTCTTTCATTTTCACTCATTAGTCCATCAAAACAGTAAAATCCACTAGATGACAAGTACATTTTTTCCTGTTAATTAACACTAGTTTTAATGATCCATTTGTATCTCAAAATCCCAGAGAATTTTATGTATCTCATTCTCTAGGACGGATTCTGGTTTGTACATAGACCATTTGGTTTAATGATCAAAATTTAATTTCTTATAGACAATTTCTAACTCCTAACCTACTCTCCTTTCAAATTTCTTGTATCAATCGTCAGCGGATTGTCAACAGTGATCTCCCGAAATGGGATCTAAAATGTCATTGCATGACAGTAATGAAGTTCGTTTTGCTTAATTCAAGCACACAAAATGCCTTATCAACAGCTATAGTTTTTTTTTTTTTTTTTTTTTTTTTTTTTTTTTGCACTCCATAACACTTGACGCCATAATAAATCATTAATGATAATCTACAAGTGCTTATCTCCAAATCAGTGTATCGTGATTATTTATATTGTTTGTTGTTGTTAAATACATTTACGAAACTGTCGATTTTTCTTGTACATACCATATTTAATAGAATTATTTATTGATAATCCTGCAAACATTATAGGATGTTTCGTTATTCTTCTTTCATTTAGTTTCTTTGTTTAGCGGCATAGCAAACTTCGTGGGTTATTTAATGCCAAAGCAACCTTTGTAAAAAAAAAAAGGTGTTGGTTTAGCTCAGTCGGTAGAGCATCCGCCTCGGAACCACAAGGTTTCGTGTTCCATACTGGCCCTTGCCAACTCAGCGCATGAGTAGCACAGCTTGAATCTGTGTGATAGAGTAAGGAACCGATGGTAGGCGGAGCGTATGCAAAAACAATCTCCATAGTATAGCTCTAGAGAAAAGGGGATATACCCCTCGCTGTCAGGCTGATACCAACAATAAGCCACTAAACTCACCTTTTACTTCTATTTAACCCATATTTGAAGTGGACGAGGTGTTTCATACCTTTTCCCAAGGGTATTAGTCTGAAAGGGAACGTAATAGCACGACTCGAATTCGAACTAGCTTACTACGATATCGCAGTCCAGCACATTAGCCACAACGCCAAGAGGACGCCTGTTTATCTGTAAAATTAATTGTTGAAATCCTTCAAAAAATATTTCAAAACAGAGCAACTATTAAGAAATCTGGGGTAGGGGTTATCGTCCTTGTCTACAAGCCTCTCTATCGAACCAACCAATCACGAGCCAGCATACTTTGGCGAAAGCCAAAGAGACAATTTCTTTCCCTCTCTTTCTGATTAACCAGCAACGGAGACAGACGTCAAAAAGGACCTCTCTCATATCTCCCAGAATTATCAGATGGCCGTAGCTAAGGGGCTTCGATAACTATCCCTACCTAGATTTCAGCTAAGTGGACAAATTGTAAACATTTGTGCAGAAAAACCAAAAAGTCTGCAACCCTATTGTTTTATGTCTGTAATACATGTCTTTTATTCGAATTCTAGTTGTTTGGTTTTATTCTTTAACTCTTAACCTGTCTGTCACTACATTCGTGACTTCAGCCTTCTTTATACAACTGGAGGAAAATATGGTCGTATTAAAAAATCAAACGTTGCAATAAAATTCCTTTTTCCTTCATCTTTGTCAGCCATTGCTGTGCTTTGGGGCATGTCTTTGCATTCAAATTTTTCTCTTCCAGACAGGTCAGACTAAATAAACAGACAGACGGACAGTTATTATTATATATTGATTGAGTGAGTGAGTGAGTGAGTGAGGGGGGGGGTCGAGTCGCTTAGATGACAGAAATGATTTCCAGGAAAATTGGAGAGTGAATTATTCGTAGATAAAACATGAGGAAACGGAAATGAAAAAGAAAAACCTTCAATATTGATCATATAATGCATTTTTAAGGGGGAGAAATGAGAGATTCTGTTTACTAAAACTTTTACCGAGAAGTGATTGGCTTGGAAATATGGGAGACCAGAACCATCAAAATTATTTGAGTGGTGCTGGATACCTAAAGAAAAAGAAAAGACGGCATTAAAGAAATGAAAATAATGTTGGATTCTATCAACAAGAATGAACGCAAAAATGTATACAATGGTACCTTGATTTACAAGTTTAATTCGTTCCGCCCCTAACTCAATTTCCTCGTATATCAAATAAATGTTCCCCCTTGAAATAAACTAAAATGCTATTGATCCGTTCCAACACACCCACACACACTCTTTTCTGTTACGTTCTTTTAATTAAGAAAAAATAGCTCTGTATTGTTTCAAAACATAAAATAGAATGTAATGAATCATGTGCTGTAATATGTCTCAATGTTTATTTCTTTTATAAATGATATTTTTTGACGTAATAGATTTGGAAACTTAAATGTTTTAGGGGACTGTAGTAATAAGAGAACAGACACGGTCGGACTTGAGTAAGCTTTATTCTGTCGCCTTCACGTATTCGGCATACTACTAAAATGCTCCAAACACTCACTGTCATTCAATCCCCTTTTAACAAAAGTCCGCAGAGTCGAGGTCCTTATCGGCTACCGCGACAAGTGGTGACCCCGACGTGATTGAATTGACACAGCTAGGTACTTGGAGTGGGACCGGAGATGGTGCACATAAATTCAACGCAATTTATCACAGCCGACACCTTTCCTGCAACATTCTGCACCCTTCGACTACTAATTGATACTATCAATTATCTAGGAGGGGAGCCTTGTCGCCTTCACGTATTCGGCATACTAATAAAATGCTCCAAACACTCACTGTCATTCAATCCCCTTTTAACAAAAGTCCGCGGAGTCGACGTCCTTATCGGCTACCGCGACAATTCTACTTTGAATACATTTGCAGTTCTTTTCTGAGTTTATATAGTTTTTACAAAACTTTAAATTTACATAAAGGGGGGTAATTCAATTACTTATTACATGAACATTAGCGTATCCGAAGATAACTCGAATCTCAAATTTTAGCCCTCTTCACAAACTGACAAAGGTTCTTTGCGAAACAAACAAAAAAATAGTTCACTGTGCGAGAAACTGCTTTTATCTATTTTAAAAGCCGAACCATTCCAACCAACATGGGATGACAGAATGCTTATAAAAAGATATTACTCATAACCTGGGGTTGTGAGTTCAATCTCTGGTCTGGGCAGTACAGTTCTCTCCTCCTCTTCAATCAATTATAAGAGATAAGCGGACATCTTGCACGCAAGACACGTGCGCACATGATTAACCCCACGAGGTAGTTAATTTCTCCTCTCGCTACAGTATTTAATATATCTAATAATAAAATTATTGCATGTGTTTAAATAATCTAAGCGGAGTAAAGTTGGTTTGAATTCAGAGTTTTCCTTCTTCCAATCAAAATTAAAGAACCTAGTCTGCCCTGCTATTTACTCATAGCTTGGATAGTACTGATGGATTCATGCCTTTTCCAAGAGCATTAACAGGAAGTGAAATTTATTATATGTAGTGAGATAGCCAATGGCGTGTTATCTTATTTACATATGTGTATTACAGCAGGAGATATATAGAGATAGGTTTAGAGGACATAATATAATTAGCTACGAGAAGCTAAGAGATGGAGCTACGATACGCTCAGAGAATTACTACTATTGCTACTACAAGGAATACGAAACTACACATCACAACATTATATTTGTTTAGATATATTTAGATAATTCAATCAGAGTACAGTTTTCCTTCTTCTAGACTGGTTCCTAACCAAGACTAAAGAAAACAGTATGTCCTTCAATTTACCCGTAGCTGTGAGAAGAACAAATAGATACATACGTTTCTCTATGTAATTTATTATTATTATTATTATAAACTCATTGCACATTCGGTTTTCCGGTTAACGCCGGGGGGTCCAGCGAGCTTCGATTCCTGAGGCGCCCCCCGACGCAATTTTTGTTCTTTCCCACCCATGAGCTTCGGCTTGTGGGTGGGCCCACATTAAAACGAGGCCTTGTGCCCAGCCCATACAAGTGGGGTATGAGGCAAATACCCATACGTTTCTCTAAGTACATAAGCGCTAAGTCAAACATAAACAGTCTCGTCCAGCATTTGAACTCGGGCCACTGAGTTCATTTCCTAAGACGATAACCGTTACATGAGCGCCTCCTGGTGTAGTCACTTACTTTCCATTGACTTTTGGCAGAATTAAATGACCGACTTTTGAAAATTTACTACATCAAACAACTTGATCAATTACTCTCTCATGTTTTGTACTGCATCTCAAAAGCCGGCTCAAAAGAACAACAATGAAAAAAAATAAAAATGATTCCAACCTATCCAATATAAGTCGATCAAAATATCCTTTAAGTTCAGTCAGCCAAACCGACAAAAGACAAACAAAATCGATAAAGTATGATAACGTAAATCTGATAATTCTCAAAAATAGCAATAAAAAAAAAACTAATCCTCTGATGAAATCTTATTGCTTTTTGCGGTATCTTTTATTAAGAGAGAAAATTAGATGAACTTCCATGTGTAATTTTCAATGGGAAAGAGATGTGATCCTTTTTATGTTATGAGTGCTGAAGATATCAAAATAGTATTCGCTATTAAAAGGAATGTGACGCTTTCGATCTCTTTTGATAAAAGTTATTCGCAGAATTACGTACCGGCCTCCTGCCTTTAAAGCGCTAGGCGGTGATAACTGAAAAAACAACCCTCCCTAAATAAATTAAAAATACCGAAAAAAATGTTCTGATTTTTCATTTGTAATTGATTGTCGAAAAAAAAAATATTAAAATAAAAGGACAATACCGAAAAAAAAAGATATTTTTTTCAGCAGATTGAAGGCGTTTTTATCGACAAATTATTTTTTTAGTGGTTAGAAGGCATTAAAAGCAAGCCATATTTTTATCGACAAGTAAATGTAAATATTTAGCCCCCTCCCTTAAAATATTTTAAATAGGGGGAGAGTTAAAATATTTACATTTACTTGCCGAAAAAAAACTGGAGGGGGTAAAATATAGCATTAACTTTTCTGGAAAACGACTTAAGCGCTTCAGCAGGCACCACTTCAGCTAGGGACTTCATTCGTGGGCAGGATTGTTTTTTCAGCTATCACCGCCTAGTGTTTTGAAGGCAGGAGGCCGGGACAGAATTATGCGAATAGCACCAAGTTATCTCTCCAAATATATGTATTTACCCAACCCGTTCGCCATGAGTGAAATGGGACACAAGTTCGCAAGTATGGGGCATCCAGCGAGGATCAAACTCGCTATTTAGTAGAAATAGATCCGCGAGACTAACCAAACATTACACCACGCTAGGACACCCTTATCTCTCGAAAATATATGTATTTACACAACATGTTTGCCACAGGTAGGATGTAACACATGGTCGAAAGTATGGGACATCCAGCGATGATCGAACTCTCTATTCAGTAGTGAGGGAAAGGTATGAACCCCATTATCCCTCAGCTATGGGTTAAATAGTACCACTACTATTCTTCTAGAGGTATTTGCCTCTCATCCCACTTATGGGGGCGTGACAAGGACATTTTTTGTGGGCCCACCCACAAGCCGAAGCTCATGGGTGGTAGGCACAAAAATGCGTTGATCCCGTCGGCATTCCCTCTTAAGGGGGTGCCTCAGGCGCTTGGCAATAAACCCAGCCCTGCCCCTTTTAAATTAAGGGGGCAGGTGTTGCCTTGGGGGGACGGCCCCCTGGGATTAACGACGTTAACTTGTAAGGTCAAGCGGCCGAAGCTCACTGGACCCCGGTCGAAACCGGAGTAAATTTTAATTAAAGAGAGAAAGAAAGAAGCTAAAGTTTAAGAAAAGAAAGAAAGAAGCAAAAATGTAAAGAAAGAAAGAAAAAAGAAAGAAAAAAAGAAAGAAAGAGGCAAACATTTAGGAAAAGATAAGGAAAGAAAGAAGTAAAACTTTAGTTAAAGGGAGAAAGAAAGAAGTAAATGTTTAGGCAAAGAAAGAAAGAAAAAGAAAGAAAGAAAGAAAGAAAGAAGCAAACGCTTAGGAAAAGAGAAAGAAAAAGGTTTACTTAAAGAGAGAAAGAAAGAAGCTATAGATTAGAGAAAGAAAGAAAGAAAGAAAGAAAGAAAGAAAGGCCATGCATACAAGAATAAAAAAAGATCTAATGCAAGTAAAGAAAAAAAGAGAGGCAAAATATCAATACATTTTTGAATAAGTGGAAAAGAATGAATGTGAAAGAAAGCATATATATATATATATATATATATATATATATATATATATATATCTGAAAAAAATGGCGTAACCAGAAATGATGAAAGTGAAAGAAAAAAAAGAACTGTAGATAAAATAAAACAAAAAACAAAATAAACAACAGTCGAAAAGTCGAAAGAAACAATCGAATGAAAGAACAAAGTAAAATTGGGTGGGGCAAAAAATATCTGACATCATATAGAATCTCGTAAAGATGGCGCCATTGACAGTTTTTGCATCAAGTCCCGCTGTGTCTGTGGCTGTCAGAGGAATACAAAGACGAATGGAAGCTGGAAGCCTCTTGACAGCAAAAACGGTAGCATTCATTCTTGACATTTTTTTCTTCTCTTCGAATCGAAAGACAATTTCTTTCCCCGATCCCACCCCAAACGCCACCTACTTGGCCTATCTTTTTAAAGAAATATCACCTCATGTATTTATTTACCTGTAATAAAACTGAGAATAGAACCCCAGCCAGTTTCGACCTCGGCCCCGTTTTCTATCTTTAAAAGAATCCGGTAAAATCTTACGGGATTCCTCTGCTCATCCGTAGACAAAAATTAACTATCATCATATTACAAGGGCAGACGTATTAATCTATTTCAGAGTTATTTGTAAAATTCGGGTAAGTCTGAAATAAGAACAGATAGTAGATTAAATACTTTGTTACGGCAATCTGCCAAATATCAAGGGCTTACATTCTTTAATTTATTTTTAGATGAATCTCTGTCAGTAATTATTATTAATAATTTTGTCTAGTATAACCCTTCATCTTCCTAATTCAACAAGCTCTGTCAATCATTATTATCAATAATTTTAACCACTATCATCCTTCATCTGGCTAACCCAATTTACTTTTTTGTTTAGATAAACCTTTACCAATCATTATTATTAATAATTTTGACTAGAATTATCCTACATCTTCCTAATTCTATTTGCTTTGTCAATTATTATCATTAATAATTTTGACTAATATCATCCTTCATCTTTCTAATTCTACTTGTGTTGCATAATTGATGGGTATCCTGCTATTTATGCACGGTTAGTGTGGAGAATTTATCTAAATTCAGGAAACGGTTAACAGGAATTTATGAGTGACGTCTATTAACCCTTTATTGACCTCTCCTCTTGTTCGTGAGTACAAACCGTAAGAGAGAGTTTAGACTTTAGTTTTGGCTCGACGGTTGAACGAAAAGTTTCGCAATGGTGGTTCTCGTACAAATAGCCAATTCGCAAATGCCTGAATGTAGCTCCGGATCTGAGGAGAAAAGACTTTAACAAAAATGTAAATTCACCAAAGTAATGTCTTATGTTGTTACTAAAAACAAACAACAACACAGGATGTCTAAACCAGACAGATTCTAAGAATAAAAGAGTTCCAGAATCAGTTAGAAACAAAAGAATATCCTAAGAAGATAAAGCCAGACCAGCTATCTTAAGAAGAGTTTCAGAACCAGTTAGAAGAGCTACTCAGACTAAACTATACGAAATAATATGAAATACAAAAGCTAAGACGAGCTACAAGACAAGTCAAGATATACACTACCAGATTGAGAGTAAGTTTGTTTTGTTTGTTTTGTTTTATGGCATATCAACCTCAGTGGGTCATTTAATGCCGATAAAGTTTTGAAATAAATCAATTCTTAATGGATAATACAATTTTTTTATTAATACATTTTTCTATTTAACCCATAGATGGGACCCTAACAGGTACTACCACTCCGGGTCAGAGTGGACCAGGGAGCAATGGTGATGAATGGGGTGCTCCACATTCCCAAAACCTCCAAAACTGGAACCTCACCATCAGATAGAGTTTAACGCATTCCCATGACATGTAGACCCGCAGCCACCGCCTTCTAGCATCCATATGATAAAAAGGGGTTGGGGCTTGCCATGAGGGCAGTAGGGTTGGGAAAATCATATAGGTGCTAGGGCTTGACGTGACCAGCCGATTGATCGGAGGGGGCCTCTCCGACAGCCCGTCTATCCCAAGATAGGGCCAAAGTGGAGTATTGCATGTCTTGAATTGCTCATCCACCTTAAGCATCACGGGTCGCCACCCACGGCCAACAGGTGGCCCCATTAGGGGAGTCTTACCCCTCTGTAGAGGTGCAGTCGGTAATTCTAACGCCCCAGACGACAGGGCGGTGAGAGTAAGTAAACAAGATAACAATGTTACACTTACTTTGTCAGTCATTATCATTAATAATTTGGACTAGTATCATCCTTCATCTTCCTAATTCAACTTAATCTGTCAAGTATTATTATGTCTTCCGGGTATTGTGATAAAAGGTTAATGCTGAAAGGAATTGTAAATAAACAAACAAAATAAGTAAACAGAAAACCAATAATAGGAAGTTTAGATGAACAGGCGTTGTCGTTTTGACATCTAAGCAATTATTTGCAAAATTAGTTTTTATGGGAGTATTAATTTCTGTACATATACAGTCTATGTAAATGGTTTTAGTATATTTTTAATTGTTTACTTGCCTGGCAGTCCTGAATTCTGTTGAGGTTAAAACTTGGTTATCGTCGTGATATTTGGGACTGATATTTTTGGTTTAGAACCTGGGGTATCTAAGGTCTGTCTTCTTCGACTACTGGACTGCTAGACCAGTTAGGGGTCGTTTCAACCGCCTGTTTTTGTTTTTTGTTGTTTTTTTTTTTTTGTTCTTGTTTTTTTTTTTTGGGGGGGGGGCAAAAACTCGGAATAATTGCTTGAGGTTAACAAGAGACATTTTGGTTAAAACAGAAGAATCCAAAATTGTCCAAAAAGACTGTTTTTCTTGTATAT
>CM042165.1:17891408-17933908 GCA_023376005.1 Doryteuthis pealeii | reverse complement strand
CGTTGTAGATTTCGATGTGTATCTAACAATTTCCAACTCTACGTTTAAAGCTTTTGTAACATAGTTGACGTTCTCTTGCTGTTACTTGAACTCTTTTAGTCACTCTTCTCTTCTTTTTCTTTTGCGTCTTCTCTTCCTGTCACTCTTCTCTTCAATGTTTCTTTCTTTCACGTTTATATTGTTCTTTTTACTGAAATGGTCCATTAATTATCTAAGGTCACATCATTTTCTTTCAATCTTCAATTCATTTATTTATTTCATAGAAATAACATCTTATATAAATCGTTGTAGATTTCTATTTGTATTTAACAATTTCCAACTTTTTGCATTCGTGACATAGTTGACGCTTTCTCGTTGTTACTTTTTAATGGAATGGTCCATTATTTATCAAAGGTGACGAGAGGGTGTGACACTCGTTGGTAGGTAAAAAGTAAAGTCAGCAGAGTGGCCTAAAATTAGCTATCAACTGGACAACGAAAGAGTGTATCCCCTTTTCACTAGCGCAAGACCAGAGAGATTATTTGTATTAGAGGTGGAGCGCCACACCAACCATTTGCTTTCCACTTTACCGCACATGACCACGCTTTGCTACTCATGCATTGAATTGGTGGTTCCGAGGCGGATTAATATTTAAATTTAACGTTTTCTCTTGGAGATTTAAAATACCAAAAAGAAAAATGTTAAATTTTTTTCAACTGGTCACTTTTTGGAGGTCACTCGCATGATTAGCCACCATTTTTTTCGGGGGGTGGAAATGGCGGACTTTGTGACGTTCCCTGAATATCAAAATATAAATAGTTTTATTATTAGACACTTTGTTTATAACTGTATTTTTATAGACACGAATCCATAACAACGGAACCGTCGGTACGTTCTAAATAGGAATATGATTCATTTTTCTCTGATCATCTTTCTCGTCCTGATCATGGAAAGGGAGCTATTATTGTTTTGGTTTGTACATGGCTTCTAGGTTACTATGTTGGCGTAATTGTAGATGTACAAAGCAATTGATCAACGTTTGATTTCATATAAATATGACATGGCTTAGCGATACCCTAACCTATTTGCAGTTGACACTACACAATAAATCAATTTGACATCGGTGAATAATTTATTGATTATTTCAGGTCTCCACACGTTGAATTGTTTTGTTTGTTTGTTTGTTTGTTTTTGTTTTGTTTTGTTTTTTTGGGGGGGGTTGTTTTTGTTTTTATGGGGATGGGAGGTAACTTCATTCAATTAAGTTTCATTCATTTAGCAAGTTTTACTCTT
Organism: Doryteuthis pealeii; assembly: GCA_023376005.1. Classification (NCBI taxonomy): domain Eukaryota; kingdom Metazoa; phylum Mollusca; class Cephalopoda; order Myopsida; family Loliginidae; genus Doryteuthis; species Doryteuthis pealeii. The sequence goes on along the minus strand of CM042165.1, from coordinate 17,932,636 downwards.
TTTCGTACAAGTAGAAAATAAATTATTTCTAATGTTAAATTAGAGTTTGCTGCAAGGCCTCTCTAATGTTTTGGATCATTTTCTATCATAGATTAAATGATTTTGTGGATGCATCCGGTGTGTAATGGTTATCGTCGTAGGAAATAGACACGTTGACATGAGTTTAAATCCTGGACGAGGCTGGCTGCATTTCACATAACGCTAATACCCTTGGGAAAGGTACAAATCCAACTATTCCATGAGTAAATAGTAAAGACGACTGAGCTCTTTAACCTTGGTATGGTAACCAGTCTAAAAGAATGAAAACTTTGAATTCAAACCTGTTAAACTCCATTTAAAAAACTGACCTTGTCACATCCTGCGGAGAGGTTGACGTTGTCTCCCGGAGACATATATGTAACGCATTACATACAAAGCTTTTACCATTAAATGTATTTAGATACATATAACAATGTATAAAAGGAATATTTGGTAACAAGCTCGTCTTTTAGAATATTCCAACTGTAAATTCCATCCAAACTAAGTGCCATATATATTTGACTTCAAATCACGTATGGCTATCGTCTTAGGAAGTTCAAATCTCGGACAAGACTAATTGCATTTCATTTCACACTATTTCTCTTGGGAAAGGCATGAATCTATTTGTCCCTCCCAACCAGTCTTGGGGGAAAGAAAATGCTGTACTCCGCTAAAGAATGATCTTGTTTCGCAGTTGCGGAAGGGTTGGGTAAATACACACACATTCAGTGGCATTATTTGAATAAATGATTTAAATAGCTCTATGTCAGGGGCTATTTTAAAAAAAAACTTCCATTTGACTGAAAAATATCACTGTTTGATATGTGTCTGAATTTTTCAGATGAGGCTTGATAATTTTTATTATCTAGATTTTTCAGGTTGTTGTCCTTATCTTTAATATTATATACACATCGTTTCGGTCGAAATCCCCTCCTGCCTTCTTCAGGTGTTTCTTGTCTACCCCAATGAATTAGATAAAAGTTTCGGTTTGAAATTGCGACATGGAGACTTCCGAGTTCGACCAGAAGGTTCCCGGGTTCGACAAAAATACTTGAAGAAGACCCAAAGGCAAATTGGCCGAAACGTTGTGTATATAACAATAAAGATGAAGACAACACTCCGAAAAATCTAAATCTAAATAATACTGTTTGATAACTAAATCTTTTACCTCCTATGGAGTTTGTCGTTAAGAAAGATATCGTTCATTAAGATCTTGGCGTAAAATAATATCATATCTTGAAGACCCGGCGTCTAAACAAACAAAAAAACATTCCATTTTTATATCGCATTGTCTTATTTGGGTGGGAACCTATTGTGACTTTAGAATAATAGAGTAATAAATTCGGCCAATATTTGCTCAGCAGAGACACCCTGTCACCCGGGAGAATGAATCATGAGAGGATTGTAGTAATAATATCATAATGAATTTCAACTTCGCCCTTCAATAAAAGATGTTGTTTAAACAACCTGGACAAATTCTAGGATTCATACAAAACGTAACAAAATAATAAGTATAAAAATTCAAAAAATAAAAAAAAACAATCCTCTCAAACAACTTACCATTTTATTTGTGATACAGGCTTATGACAAAAAAAAAGAAAAAAATCAACTGAGGTGGTCACTACTAGAATAGGCTCAATCCTAATTAGTGATCATCCTCCACACATTAATGCAACAACTAACATTACGTTTTTTGTTTTGTGTGGCATGGTTTATATTGTGTAATGAGAGAAAATAAACTATTGTCTTCTAACATTTTTAAATAAAAATTTGATTTTCTTCTAAATCAAAGGTAACAGGATTTCATTGTTTCTATTGAAATATTATACAATCAAAATGAATATCATTAGGTATTATTTATTTCCAAACTCTACAGCATTAAAATTCTGTAATCAAAATATAAACATGAAGCAAGAAAAAAAAAAAGAAAAAAGTCATCCCCTTAAATATATTTATACAATTTTATTTTTGCCTATAGTGTTTCAGTGATGTAGATTTTTGTAATAAAGAACATTGATTCTTTGTGGATTATTATACAATCAAAACGGATATTATTAGATATTATTTATTACTAAATACTACTGCATTTAAACTCTGTAACCAAAATATGAACTTTTAGCAATAATAATTTTTAAAAAGTAATCCTCCTATATATATATGAAATATTTTTGGTCACAGAGTTTAAGTGCTGTAGAGTTTGGTAATAAATAATGGCTAATCATATTCGTTTTTATTGTATAATGTTAAGTATTTACTTAACGTCGAGAATTTTTACTTTCTCCTTAAATATAATTATTAATTGTGGGATCCAGGAAAATTCTATGGTTACTGATAAGATGTGTGTTAATCTTGCTAATCGAATTTTGTACAGAGAAAAAAATTTGGTTCTAAAGTTATAAAATGAGAATTCAAACTTTTAAAGAATTTTCAAAGAAAGTCTGAATTCTCATTATTTTGTTTTGAGTCTTTGTTGCCACCCGAAAGGAATAGAAATAAAAGAAAAATTCAGCATGGTTAATATTTGCTTTCAAGACCATTCTATGTGATGAATCATTAAAAAAGTTACCAATAATATAATGTTAGATTTCAAATTTGCGCTAGAGTAACTTTAAATTCATTAATTAAACAATCAGTAACAACGTCACAATTTCTGGCCAAAATATCAAATTTCTTGTGGAGGATGATCACTAATTAGAATTGAGCCTATTCTAGAAGTGACCACCTCAGTTGATTTTTTTTTTGGTCATAAGCCTGTATCACAAATAAAATGGTAAGTTGTTTGAGAGGATTGTTTTTGTTTGTTTTTTTGTTTTTTTTGAATTTTTATACTTATCATTATTTTGTGTTACGTTTTGTATTATTTAGATGTTTCGGACTGTTGTCTTCATTTTTATTGTTATATAAACACTTTGACACATGGCACAACGGATATATAGTTTGATTAATACAGTTTTAAGTGACAATCATATGGCGGTTGCAGGTTCAATCCTGACTACAGTCGAAAATAACATAGAATACTTAACACAGTGTTAACACTTGTTATGGTTAACGGAATGAGAACAATATATTCCAATAGATTAAATAAAGGGTTCAGTTCGAAGTCCCGTGAAGTTTCCCGAGTTCGACAAGAAACACCTGAAGAAGGCCGGAGGGAACGTCAGCCGAAATGTTGTGTATATAACAATAAATATGAAGACAACAGTCCGAAAAAGTTAAACTGTATGAACTGATGTTCAAATCTAGCCTAATATTCAAAAACTGGACGAGGCGGTTTGCGTTTCACTTGCATTGAAACCTTGGCCGATGGAGATGTGCTACCTCCTTGATTGCATTAGTTGGCTCGACTTATTTATGTTTGTTAGCCTTTCCTATACGAAGATTATTAAGTCGAAGTACCGTTCCACCATGACTGATGATCATTTGAAAACCAGCTTGAGGCTGGCTATCAGTAGTTACCATCCGGTGTATGCAACTGTGGTTGGCCTCATTCACTGCAGGTCACCAGACAGTAACCATAAATGTATTTAATTGTATTGCGCCGTAAATGTTCAAGCAGTTATAGAAGGTACACAAACATATTGTATACATAAAGGATACTCACGTATATGCATAAATATATTTAACATTTTCTAATATAGGTACATCAATTTGATCTTGTCATTTTAAAAATATCCCACAAACCGAAAAATGGTGGGAAACCCTGCCGTTGAGGAATGTGTTAGTTCATCTGTTCTTACCCTACCAACGCCCCAACCATAGTAGGACAGTCTATGTGTTTTATTTCACTGAATGTTTGAGATGAGGCTTGAAGATTAGTATTATCTGCGTTATTTGCAATTGTTCCAATTGGACACATGGCATAGTGGATAAGGTAGTTAGGTTAAGACAGTCCTAAGTGACAGTTATCTCTGGATTCCGAGTTCAATCCTGAGTAGAAACAGTTAGAAAAATAATTAACACAACTCCTACACCAGTTATGGTGAGCGGAATGAGAACAGGATACCCCCGTGGACTAGATAAAGGATTAGGTTTAAAGTTCCATGATGGCTCCCGATTACGACAAGAAAGTTCCCGAGTTCGAAAAGAAGGTCACCAAGTCCGAGAAGGTTCCCTCCGAGTCCGACAAGAAATACCTGAAGAAGGCCGGAGGGCATATCGGCCGAAACGTTGTACAAATAACAATGAAGATGGGGACAATAGTCCGAATAACGCAGATAATACTAATCTATGTGTTTTAGCCTTGAATAGGAAACCAATCTAGGAGAAGGAAAATTCTGAATACAAACCAACTTTACTCCTCTTAATTTATCTAAATGTATTTAAATACATACAATAAGTTTCAATTCACTTTGAGGAAATGCATGAATCCATCGCTTCTACTCCCAGTGAGGGACAATAGATGCATAAGCTTTATGGTCATTGGACTGAAAAGGTTGGAGGTCCCTTCATTAGAATAACCAGATTGTTTATTAGACGTGGGTTCCGTATTTGTTACAGTAATTGTACTGGAAAGGGTTATTCGTATTCATATCAATTGAACAACTGAAACGAGATCGGAAGCGAATATGCGTGTGTGTGATTCCTCCTACGCTTGTCGCACCTGGAGAAGAAAAGGAAAAAGTAGACGACAGCTGCCATTCTTCGATCGACTTAAGCAGTCTTAAGCACGAGCCTCTTCTTCACGTTGTCTAATAAAAGGCTACGTGACAAATCATTTTAATTTTTCTTCGTTCCCACCCAACAATGTCCTTTCGGCAAGAATCGAAGAGAAATCTTACCACACGACCGGGGACAGTCGCTATCACAATGACAGAACGAACACATTGTTTGCCTGATCATACAGTGCTTGGTCCCTTAAGGCATGGAGAAAAAAGAAATTCCTCAGAAGAATTCTTACTTCACTGGGATTGTTTTCAATTTCTTGTCAGTTTCTGTGATGACGTGAGCGATTTCTTTGATTCTACAAACGCGCTAGTGTTTCTTGTGATAGTCACGTTATATCAATGATATTCTCTTCAAAGAGTTGTCCATTGTTGAAAAAGAAAATCATTAGCAATGTATTTACATTATACATACTAGCAAAATAAAAATCGCCCTGTGGGCGACGTAAAATAAATATTGCCAGAGGGGATGGGAGTTGAAAATTTAATATCAGAGAGTTTGTATCAGAAGTAAAGTAAAATCATCAAATTTATTAAAGGAGTAAAAAATGAAATAAATTTATTAAATGTCTAAAAAAATTTTTAAAATCGAAATGGAAACTTAGTTCTGATAACTTTAAATATATATTAAAATAAAACAAACTATATAGAGATAGATAATATCAGGTATGTATTTATTAAAACTTGTTTAAAAAAACCAATGAGGACTGTCTAACATTGCATACTCAAATTTTGAGTGTATTCTATTTATGACGATTTAGGCTGTGTGACGTAAGCAGTGACGTAGTTTTTGTTACAGACAAAAACCGGAAGCGAATCTCCATTATTAATAGAAATAATAGTCCTATTGTGTCAGTAGGACATTTTTTCAATACATTTCTATTTGAAAATTATTTACAGTGCTTTTTTATAGCAATGTATTTAGATAATATAAAATATTGCAAATAATTTTACCATAGAATTTTATTCCTAATTATTTAACTATAAGAATTCATTGAATGTCAAGAATAAATTGTGGCCAGAAATTAATGCAATTAATGCTCACGACTTTTAAATGCATTGACAATGATTTAATTCAAGAAAGTCATAAATTACAACATTTCATATCTGACTAGTTTCAGTAGTGACGAAGATGTCGTCAATTACTTGTTTTCCCTCAATCATCGTGGCATGTCAGTAATGAGACGTGTTTTCAAGATATATGGTGATAAGACAGAGCGTACTATCCCGTGCTTTTGAATTTGTTCGTGGCAAATGATCGAAGCCAAAATTTCAATTCCGTTTCGTGTTGCTCGAATCTAATCTATTGTCAAATTGTAGAGCCAAACTTTTGCCCAATTCGATTTGATCCGATAATGCCAAAGATAAGTATACAAAGTATACACGGTAATTTCCGCCATATTAGGCAATCCCGAAACGCTGCATAACCGATCAGTGGATTACTGGATTTAATACAAAAGGCTTGAAACTCTGCGATTGCAGTTTCTTTTATGCAGACTATCGGAACGATGGGGCGGGGGGTAGGGTCTGTTTAAAAGACGACGCTCCTTTTCGTTTTGTTTCATTCTGAGTCCATTAAATATTTCAACCTTCTGAAGTACAAATCACTGGAAATCAATGAAAGTGCTACGTTATTAAATTCCTTGTATTTTCTTCCTTTATTCTTCGAATGGCGTCTCGGTGGCGTTCTTGAGAAATCTCTGCGTTCCAGAACAATTCGTACGCAATTCTAAAGTCTCTTCGTTCCTTCTGATTGTTCAGCGTAAGCATATATCGCTGGCAGTAGGCATTGACTCTTTGCACTTCTTCACTGCTCAAGAACAAATACGTCCGGGTTTTATACGGCTTTTCTATCATTCATATATCTATATCTATATCTATATCTATATATATATATATATATATATATATATATATATATATGTTGTATTTTAGGGGTCTCCGTATGCTTCTCTCGGTATATATTTTTATGTTTTTTTTTATGTTGAATTTGGGCGTTATTATGAAACATGTAAAAATAAATGAAGGAACTCAATGTTATGAGGTACTGGATTCACTTATTTTTTATTATTTGTTATCATAAATTTTCGGGATCGTTAGATACCCTTTTTCAAGTGAATGTCGTTGAACAGGAGCGACATATCAACCCTCATCTAAAAAATTATATATATATATGGTCTATCATTGATAGTGAGCACTCTTTATTTATAAATATAACAAATATATATATATATATATATATATATATATATATTAAGAAATTTGAAAAATCAAGTGTTCCAAAATTAGATGAATTTATTCATCGACGCTTAAACGTCTCGGTTTCTTTAAACCTTCATCAGGATGTATTAAGGGGTGAGGAAATTGATGGATGTTTTATATCATCTATAATTTTATGTCATCTATAAAACATCCATCGATTTCTTCACCCCTTAATACATCCTGATGAAGGTTTAAAGAAACCGAAACGTTTAAACGTCGATGAATAAATTCATTCAATTTTGGAACACTTGTTTTTTCAAATTTCTTAATATTGTCGGATTTATTTCCATATTTACTCCCATAATATATATATATATATATATATATATATATATATATATATATATATATATATATATATATATTAGGGGGAGCATAGTGTAAGGCTTACCGTCGTAGGAAATTATTAGGTATAAAGTAGGAAATTAACGTGTTTGCATTTCATATAGCGCTAATACCCTTGGAAAAGGTATGGATTTAACTATCCTCCCTCCAGCTATAGACAGATTGTTGGGCAGAGAGGTCTTTTGCATTGATTAGACAACCAGTCCAGGAGAAGGAAAATTCTGAATTCAAACCTATCAAACTCCGCTTAAGAAATCGACCGTGTGTCACATCCTGGTCGCACGGAGTGGTTGGTAAATATATATATATATATATATATATATATATATATATATATAGAGAGAGAGAGAGAGAGAGAGAGAGAGAGAGAGAGAGATGAACAAAATGGATAAGACAAATAGGAATATTTCTTATTTATTTTTGTTTGTTCTCATCCATTGTCAAGAAAAAGGTTTTGTGAATAAACTTTTTTTTTTTAAAGTTAAAAAGATATTTTTTAAAAGAGTTGATATGTAACGAAAAATGAATTGGTAACGTAACATATCCATTCGTTGAATAAAAATATTTTGGTGTTCAAGTGTCTTGAACTGCAATCGTAGATACCTGGCAGTGAGCTCTCCACTCGGAAGATATTTGCTAAACATAGGCGGGGTGTGTTTCATATAAATATATAATACCATTATCAATACTATTCACCGATACCTTTTGTTTCAGATGTTATAATTACGGATACAGAATGATATTATGGATTTCAAACAAATCTTGATCTCTATTACATATCGGCTAGATATTCCCTTTCGTTTGTTCAGCTGTTTTAAACAATCATTAGGTTTTCCATCAATATTTAGTACAAAACAATGTCTGCCAGAAAATTCTCTAGTCCTGTCGGCTGAGGCTTTAGAATACACCGGCTGCACCTCTGTAGAAGGTTAAACAAAACCCGCCCGCCAATGGAGCCACCTTTTGGCCGTGGGTGGTGGCCCGTAATGCTTAAGGATGGAGCCCTGGTGTCTGAGGAGTTGACATGCAACACTCCACTTTGGGCCTTATTTAGGCTAGCCGGGGGTCGAAGAGAACCCCTCCGACCAATCGGCTGATCACGTAAAATCTTAGCACCTATATGATTGTCCCAACCCTTGCCTTATTACTACCTTTTTATTATATATATGCTAGAAGGCGGTGGCTGAGGGTCTTAATGTCCTGGGCATGACGTTAAAACTCTATTTGATGGTGAAGTTCCAATTCTGGAGCTTTATAGAATGTGGAGTACCCCTTCATCACAATTGCTCCCAGATCTACTCAGACCCGGAGTGGTAGTACTTGATAGGGTCCCATCAATGGGTTAAATAGAAAAAATGAGTTAAAAAACGTCTTCGGCATAAAATAACCTAATTGGGTTGACATGCCGTAAAAACCAAGTAACCAACTAATCAGAAAATTCTTGTTGACCAAATTCCAAAAGAGGATTGTAATTTGCCTACCATAAAAGTGGACATAGAATTAATTATTTTTCATTATTCATTACTTAATTATATTATATTGGCATTTCAGTCTTGGAAAACTATAATAAAGTTTTTGTGCGTCTGAAGTTACAGCGCCTCCTGCGACTGTGAAGTCCAATGTTTGAAAAACATTCTTGACAACAGATGTATTTAAAGGCTGTCCCTGAAGATGTTGTGTACCGGTGCTTTGTTGCCGCTGCTTTCTTCTAGACCTCATTACTTAAATGGTTATGGTAAACAATCTGTGTGCCTGACTAAGCAAAGCTTTGAAAATAATAACTAGTTGGCAATTATTAATATCTATTTTCACGAAATATGACGAAGGACTAATAATGTTAAAGTGATAGTTGTGCTGCAATCCAACACTGACAAAATCTAAGGCACTAAAAGAAGAAATTGTTTTACCGTAAAAATATATAAAAGCTTTCTGTTTTTATGTATGTAGATAAGGCCAACAGTATTAACAATAATTTTGATTTTTTTTTGTAGTGTGGTATGTAAAACACAACGTTTCGGCCGCTGTTTATTCCGGCTTTCCTCATATGTTCCCTGTCTATCCGATCATAGCAATGACCCGACCTTGGAAATCCTTTTGAATAGTTTGTTTTGATCAAACAAGGCGTCGAAGAACGCTGTGTTTATAAATATCACAATAAAGATGAGGGCAAAAGTCCGAAAAATCAAAATTATACATATCAACCCTCATCTAAAAAATTATATATATATATATATGGTCTATCATTGATAGTGAGCACTCTTTATTTATAAATATATATATATATATATATATATATATATATATATATATATATATATATATATATATATGGTGACTTAGATATAGCGTCAACAGCGCTTGTTAACTGTCACTTTTTAAACTTGGTCCGATGATCACATAGTTGAGAAACTGACTGTTATCAATGTCCTTTTAGTCTATGGCTACGTTATTCTAAGTTATATATATATATATATATATATTATATATATATATATATATATATATATATATATATATATATATATATGGTGGGGTGGAGATCAGAGAAAGAAACGAGACTATCCAGACCACGGCTCTGTTAGAATTAGCTTGAATACTACCCGGAGAACATTGAAGATTTGCTCTCGCATAGAATTCAGTCAAAAAGCACCCTGGCGAAACATTCTCAATGAGCAACGTTCTCCTATGAACTACTACACATGGACCTGCCAGTGTTGGCCGACCAGGAAAAAATTACATTCATCAGCACTGAATGCTGTCTAAAAGACTTTTAATGAGCGATGGTCGATAGGGATACGTGGCTAGAGAGATTCAAAGAAATTCGTGCTGTCGGCACGCCCTCATGATGATAATGATGACGTGTCATAGTTTTTTACAGTGTGTGCATGAAGTAAACTCTGAAATAAAGATCTGTAAATAAAAAAATTTAAAAAAATAAAATAAAAAAAGACGCAACATTTTTTTTTTTAAATATAAAGGCAGATTTTGTTTATTCAATAAGCCAAAATGCTTGGAGGTGTTTCTGATGCAATCATTGTCAGCTCTGCTTCAATGATAACCTGATTGTTGGTAAAACTAAGACAACATCAGCTTTTATCGGCCTTGCATCACAAATACATTCCAGGTGAATACTTGTGAAAAGAATATCACCGTTACTAATCAATCAATATATTGATTTTGTACAAAACTAGGTGATCGATTAGCGAGTGCGTACAAAATGTTCCACCTGGGGGGTGGGGGGAATCTCTGTTGACACGAACGATTTTCCAAAGATCCTGCTTTTTTTTTCTTTTTTTTTTTTTCTTGTTTCTTTTTTTTTTTTCTTCTTTTTTTTCATTTCACTTTTTCTTTCCTTTCTTTCCTTCTTTTGTTTTTCACCTAATAACCACCTTATCAATATGTTTGTATTGTTCAATATCTTATCTTGGATAAAGGAGGATTTGGTGTGAGGTGACATGGTTATTGTATATTGTGTCATGGCAATTATCCAAGTGGAGGGAATTATCGTGGTAGAGTGGCCAACGTACTGGACTGTGACATAATAGTAAGCGAGTTCGAATTCCAGTCGTGCTACTACGTTCACTTTCGGAGTGATATCCCTGAGAAAGGAAAGGTATGAAACCTCTCATCCTCAAACTGCCAAATTTGTATTAAATTTCTAGTTAACAGACAGATTTACTCTGTGCAATTGTATTTGCAGCGCTAGATCATCTGCGTAGTCTGCATCTGTAATTATCTGCGTGGAGTCCATCACATTAACCACTATACCACGGGGACTTCCCTCTGATGATTATGAAAACGAAACTAAAACAAAACTACTGAGTAAATAAGACAATAATAATATTTTTCTTATTCATCCCTCTGTCCAGTAGCTTTGGATTATATCATATTATATATTATATTATCTCTTGCGCGGTATTCTACATTTGTACCGATTTTTTTTTAAACCAACAAATAAAACGCGTGATCCCAGGGATCCGTTTCCCTAGGCAGCACCTGCCCATAGTCTAAAAGGGACAGGGACAGGATTATTGCCCAGTGCCTGAGTCGCCCCAAAAGGTGAATGCCGAAGGGATCACGTACCTTTTGCACTGGCCTCTACATGAACTTTGGTTTGGTTTGAGCGCAAAAAAAAAATATATCAGTCAATCCGGCCAGGTGGGAGGCCAGGAAATTACTTAATTACAATGAAATTTTGGTAATATAGAATAGCATGCAAGAGATTATATATATATATATATATATATATATATATATATATATATATATATATATATATATATATAAAAGTAATTGGTAATTTGCTTGAAGCATTGTTAAGTATGTTATAAAATAATAAAATTCGAAGGCAATACAATGCGTAAAAAAATAAAGACAAAAAGATGTTTTATATGTCTATAGACATGTATATAGACATATAAAACATATTTTTGTCTTTATTTTTTTACGCATTGTATTGCCTTCGAATTTTATTATTTTATATATATATATATATATATATATATATATATATATATATATATATATATATATATAACACATCGTTTGACCACTTCATACTGTCGTGCCATAAGTCACCCAAAAAGTGCGATATACATATCAGTTTAAAATAAACGAGAGATTCTGGGGAAGCCAGCTAGTGTAGTGGTTAGAATGTCAGCCTGACAGGTAGAGTTCGAATCGCGCACAAAGCACTGCCCTTCTATAGCTCTGCTGATGAGGCCTAATGGTCTGAAATGTACATACAGAGATCGACTTTTTCTCGATTTGTTTACGCTTTACATTTAAACCGATATGCACGCCCAATTCATTTAATTATAATTAATTAATTAACAAATTAGGTATGACTTTAATTAAGCATATAATCTCCCTACAAATTGTCGGCCTTTGCCATTTCAAACACATCGTTTGACCACTTCATATATATATATATATATAATATATATATATATATATATATATATATATATATATATATATAAGCATTATATTTCATTACATTCCACGGAAATACCCGAAACCTTTGAGATGCTAGGGTTAGAGTTCGGGTTAGTGGTTGGTTAGTGTTAGGGTTTGCCTACTTCAGGAGTTTTCGTAATTTAATGCTATTTATACGTAAAATGCGAATCTAATTATATTATCTCTTGCGCGCTATTCTACATTTGTACCGATTTTTTTTTTAAAAACCAACAACGGCAAAATTTAATATACCCTATAAAATAAATTGCCAAATTTGTTTTAAATTTCTAGTTAACATCCTAATTTACTTAAGCGATTTACACTGTTGTTCCCGCATTGAATAATTATAGGGACAGACCATCTAAGTCATTTCTTTTAACGGCCGGTTGAATGGTCTTAGCCATTTTCGTTTAAACAACTACCTTTTCGACGCTTAAAGCTGATAATTTTCACATCTTTGTCGTTTAGGAATCGTTATAAAAAAAAACCGACCCGGTGACTTGTTTGACCTAATTTAGGTCGTGATTTTTTTTTGTATGGGCTAAACCTTTCATTACCATCCTGCAAGCCCACCAATTTATTACTCTTTCTACTGCTCTACCCACACACACACACACGGTGGCTTTTTTTTTTCAACCGGCCCACGCACATACCACAACCCTTAACACTATTCGTTATCGCACTCTCTCACCCATTTCTCTGTTCGTCTCCCATGAATTAGAAATATATATATATATATATATAAACTGACTTCTTTTAATATGTTTTAAGATGTTTAGATAATTTGTGTTTCTTAAAATTTATAGATTATTTCAAGAGTTGTTTCTCTTTCTTTTCTTTATTGTTTTAGTTTCAGAATTGGACAACAACAACAACAACAACAACAAAAGCTAGACAGTGAAAACACTGTACCATTTTTATTAATGCCACAAATTTGAAATCATAATCATCTTCATCAACATCATCATCATCAGGGTGTACAGACAGCACGGAGTCTCTCTCTCTCTCTCTCTCTCTCTCTCTCTCTCTCTCTCTCTCTCTCTCTCTCTCTCTCTCTCTCGCACGCTCACGCGCGTGTTCCATCCGTCCCTGAAAATTCTTATCCAGCAATGAATCGGTCAGCAAATGAATTTAATACCAACATTGTACCAATATAGCTACCCCTTTTCCATCTAATAAAATGTCGAACCTTGTAATCGGGTGTTGGTTGTTGTTGTTGTTGTTGGGTTGGCATCCTTCCGTCTACTAAAGACGATGGCGTAGTGTCCACTTTTTTCTTCTTTTTTTCAAAATGTGCAACTGCTCGAGTGGTTGAACAGACCAATTTTTGAATGGCAATCTCTGGTGCAGTGATAGCAAACAAACAGCGGTGCTTGCTGGAGATGCTATTGTCTCTCCTTCCTCATGGCTCTCTTTTCTGCAGCGGCTACTTTCCTCTCTTTTTCACCCCTTCTTGTTCCTTGTTTGACGAGGAGTTGCCAAGTCGTGCAGTCTCCTGCATAAGCCTCCCATGTGTTGATGTCGATGTGGCATGTCTTCATGTCCCTCTTGCAGACATCTTTAAAGCGCAGGCGTGGCCTCCCTACCGGTTGGGTGCCCTCTATTAATTCATCATATAGTAAGTCTTTGGGGGATGCGGCCTTTTGGTTATATTTGTATTACCCCCCTTTTCTTTTGAATAAAACAATGCCGTTTGTTTTACGATTTGTCCGAGATAAGGTGCAGAGATAAACAAAAATATTTACCTACAAACTGTTCGAAGTTAATGAAAATTATTTCTACCAATTTATAAAACAAATGACAAAATCGACAATGACTCGAAAGAGACTCGTCTCACTTTAATGGAGGAATTACTATTGGTTGGTTTAAAAGATAGAGAAGTAATCAAATACCAACAAAAAAGAGACCCAGTCTCTAGTGTATATTTAAAATAATTACCCTTTTTTCTTTAAAAAATTATATCTGTTAAAATATTTTAAAACTGAAAAACTATGAAATAGCAAAAGTGGACACTACTAGAATAGGCTCAGTCCTAATTAGTGATCATCCTCCACACATTAATCATTGTTGTGTTTTTTGTAAAAAAACAAAATGTGTGAAAATAAACATCTTTCTTTCGATACAACCAGGACCAGGCGAATCGCTCTTGATAAAGTCCTCTAGCTCGACGGTATCCAGTGTTCGTACAGAGCTGATTAATGTTACTTTTTGTGTAGGAATTCATTGGAGAACGTATCTTATGAGTTGGTCCTTACTTCACAAGCAGTGTATTAAAAATTCTGGGGTATGGGGGTTATCGCCCTTTGTCTGCGAGCCTCTGTTTCAAACCAACCAATCATGAGCCAGCATACTTTGGCGGCAAAGCCGAATAAGCAGACTCGTTCTACCTCTTCTGCTCCAGCTAGCACCGGAGACAGACCTAAAAAAGGGTCTCTCCACCTATACTTCAACAGACAACCAGAATCGGAGTCGGACGCAAGCAGAAGTCCATCATATCCGAATTTATCAGAAGGCCGTAGCAAGGGCTTCGATAATACCCTATCCCAGGATAGTTAAGTGACAAATATTATTATTTGCGCGAACGAAACTAAAGTTTACAATTCTTTATATGTAATACAAGTCTTTTATTCATATTTCTTGTCGTTTGGTTGTTTCTTTAACTCTTAACCTGTCTGCCACACTTGTGGTTAACTCCATTACAAACCTCGGAGTACTGCCGTTTGTGTTCTTTTCTTTATAAGTGCCCAGCCAGTCTTTTTTTTTTGTTTTACTTGGACGCTTTGTGTGATGGTGTGGGAATAAGTGACCTTATAACTACTGTCTTGTGGTGTGCTGCTTCCGGGATTTATTCAAAACAGCTTACGAGGATTAAAATACGCTGACTGTATCCTCTGCGGATTAGATCCCACTTCAGAGAGGGATGTCCTATTTTTGACACTAAACTCCATCTAATGGTGAAGCTCCAGTTCTGGAGTACTGGGTGGGGGGTATGGAATACACCTTCATTGAATACTTGTTCATTGCCATTAATCCCAGGCCCCATAACCATGAGTGATGTTACTTGTTAAGGTCCCATCTATGGGTCAGATAGATCTGTTAAAAATCATTCTTATTTTATAGGACTGTGTAAAAAAAAACTCTAAAGAAATAACTACACAAAATGTTAATATGGACGTAGAATGAACGTGATTCCCTAACTTCTTGGCATAAAATAACCCTAGACGAATAGCGAGTTCGATCCTCTCTGGATACTCCATACTTGCGACCCTCTGGTACATACTAAACGTGGCAAACGGGTTGGATATATAGGCAGTCCCATCGGGCTGTAATGGTTAGCAAGCTAGTCTCTAAGATCCATTACTACTGAATAGCGAGTTCGATCCTCGCTGGAAGCCCCATACTAATGACCTTGTGACACAACCGTGGCGAACGAGGGTTTTGTACACAGGGCGTCCCATCGTGGTGCAATGATTAGCAAGCTAGTCTTGCAGATTCATTACAAGTGAATAGTAAGTTCGATATTCGCAGATTGTCACATCCTACCCGTGTTGAACAGATTAGGTAAATATCTACACTAAACGTAATAACATGCCGTTAAAATCAAGCAAGCAGTAAACTTGTGAATTTGTCTGCACAACAAGCTTTCGAGCAGTATCGTCACGTTCGATGTCAACATTTGTACAATATCCAATCTCCTGGGATAAAAACTATTCATTATTAATTGGCTGATGAGAATATTTGGGATAAAATTTCTTGTAAATTTCATTGAAATGTTGAAATAAGTTTCGAATGATTGGCGTTTAATAAGCTGATATGTTGTGTCATTTTTTTTTCCTTCTTCTTCTTCCATGCTTTGAATGGCGCAGTTAAGAATAACTGTTCATTATTTTGATGAAGAAGGGAATAAAAGCAGATGCCTTACTTGCCGAATGCGGATATTTTTGGATTTCTCCAGATTTAATCGATTCCAGGACTTCTATTAATGGCGAATTTTATAAACGAATTCGGTTTTCAAATTGAAAATATCGTCTTTTAAAGGAATCCATTATTCATCAATTGAGACTAAATCGATCTACGTTCAGTAAATAGACAAGTCTTCTTTTTTTTTTAAGGAAACAAAAGAAAAGACACAGAGAAAAAGGCTGTTGAGGATGTGGTGTCCTCTATAACGTGTTTGGTTGGCTGGTTGGCTTTACACTATGTTGCCGGTTAGCTCGGTCGGTAGAGCATCCGCCTAGAAATCGCAATGCTCCGGGTTCTATATCGGTTCGCGCCAACTCAGCGCATGAATACTACAGCTTGGGTAATCTAATCTGTGCGGTAAAGCATCTAGGAGCTGACCTCAGGAAAACAATTTCCCTTGTCTGGCGCAAGCGAAAAGGAGATAGACTCCTTCGCTGTTCAGCTGATATCGACAATAGGCAATCTTTACAAAAAAACATTGTTAGGTTATTTAATACGGAGATATCACGTGTCTATATATATATATATATATATGTATATATATTTACCAACCCCTCTGCACGAGCAGGATGGGACACAAGATCAATTTCTAAAGCTGAGTTTAAAAGGTTTGAATTCAGAGTGTTCCTTCTCCTAGACTGGTTACTTAGCCACGGTTAAAAAGCCCAGTCTGTCCTGCTATTTACCCATAGCTGGAGGGAGAATTGGATTCATACCTTTCCCAATGATATTAGCGCTATGTGAATTCAAATAGCTTCGTTCAGGAATTGAACTCTGGTCGACGAGTGCATTTCCTATGACTCTAACCATTAGACCATGCGCCTCCATGTCGTGTCTCTATGAGTATGTATGTATGTGCATTGTACATGCCAATTAGTTGATTGTCTTTCTTTACCGAATATTCAGTGTTAGTGTTTCCATGGATGCACTAGTGCATTATAAGAAGGACCTTGTGTTGGTTATATCCCAATACGAAATATTCTTATAACACAAATAGAAAATCATTGAAAATGTTTGAAAGTAGATTGTTAAATAAAAATAAATTATATCTGCTGTTTCTTCAAAAGTGTCAAAATCTGATTTTTGTTTTTATCTTCGGTTTTAATAATATCTATCATCATCAGCAACAACAACACTGATTCCTTTGACTCTCACACTCTCTCTCTCTCTCTCTCTCTCTATATATATATATATATATATATATATATATATATATATATATATATATATAATAGTAATGGTATTATGGATGATTTGGACTCATAACTTAAAGTTTCATGGTTATGCAATCCTCAGATGAGTCAAATGGTTGAGATATTAAAAAACAGATTTTGACTACTGGTTTTTAATATCTCAACCATTTGACTCACCTGAGGATTGCATAACCATGAAACTTTAAGTTATGAGTCCAAATCATCCGTAATATCATTACTATTGATTATAAATCTGCTCTGCTTTATTAGTATTGAACACCTTTTCATGCCAATACTTTTCTCATTTATTCTTTATTGTCTATATTGTCATTCTATATATATATATATATATATATATCGTCATCTGTCTCTATCGGGCATCCCACCTGGTAAATCGTGTAGACAATACCCAGTCCACACAGAGCTGATGAATGTTATTTTGTGCTGGTCGGACAACACTGGTGTGTCCCTGTGTAGGAGTGCATATGAGAATATCGGTTATGAGTTCGTCGCTTATGAATTCGCACTAACTTTACCAATAGTGCAAACCTTTGAAATTAGTAACCAGTTCATACACCTCGGTAGCAATATCGCATCTACTGAAAGCCATGTCCTTATACACATAGGTAAAGTAGGTTATCGCCCATATGGAAATCTGATTTCTCTTCTTCCAAGCTGTAGCCGTGTCAATGCTATTGTATGGCTGTACCCCTTGTACTCTAACGTAATGTTTACAGAAAAAGCTAAATACTAACTAGACAAGGATTTTGCTTGTTGTTTTGAACAAACCCTGGAAGCAGTATCCTACAAAACAACCGTTTGCCTATCATCTCGGAAACCATCAAAGAAAGACGAGCAATCATATTTATAGAACAATTTATTGCAGTTTGCCC
Organism: Doryteuthis pealeii; assembly: GCA_023376005.1. Classification (NCBI taxonomy): domain Eukaryota; kingdom Metazoa; phylum Mollusca; class Cephalopoda; order Myopsida; family Loliginidae; genus Doryteuthis; species Doryteuthis pealeii. Next base: position 17,914,342 of record CM042165.1, on the reverse strand, counting down.
ATGAAATGCAAGGAAATGGAGAAAAAACGGGATTTGACAAAAGTGAAAATAGAAAAGGGGAATTTACCAAAACCAAAAACGAAATTAAGGAAAATTTGAAACTGAAAATTTATTCCCGCCTAAATTTTGTACTCATTCACATATCCCACTTATTAGATGCGTATTCATTTTGATGAAGAAGAAAAAAATACCCGCCTATCAGCTATATTGCAGATTAGCATTATAACTGGTGAAAATTATCCCCACCTCATTTCATTTTTGGGTCCTCTGTGCCCCCCCCCCAGAAGGTAATGGCCCTTTTGAGTTCTTGAGTTTGAGAACCCTGCGTTAAACAAATAAACCCAATCCAACCAAACTGAAACGTTTTGAATATGAAGATTCTAGTCTAAATAGTTTTTGTCTTATTTTACTGAAGAGTATATCTGCTTTCTGTACTCAACGATTTTTTTATATTTTATATATATATATATATATATATTTGTTTGTTTTTTTAGCAGGCGCCACATACCTTTTCTTGGTTTATAAGAAGTTGACACTGTAAGTGCTAGTGGCCACTTAAGTTGGTCAACCTCGTCACACACAACACTTCAGAATATCCAAATGTTGTCTGCGTCTAGTCTGCTAATAAGCCAGTCTCTCAGAACAAGGCAAGCAGATATTACTTTCTAGTAATGGAGACTCCGTATAGTGGCACCAGCAGCAACTAAGCACAATGGGTCGGCTGATGCGGTTTGGGGGAGGGAAGGTATCGGTTGTAAATGTAAGTTCACTGCCAACAAATCTCTTAGAGTCTCGCTAACTTCAGACGTCAAGTTTTCTGAATCATAAAGTTAAACGAATACGCCCATGATGTTTGCCAGTGCCTCGCAAATACTGCAGGCTTTCATTTTTTTTTTCTTTTAGTTGCTTTGGCATAGTTTTAATATTTCTCATAGGCAAGCTTTGGATATATGCACATCTTACCACTTAATTGCTAAGCTGGGCTCAGTCTGATTGGCACAAGGCCATTAAAAAGGAAGCTGTGACTCACTATGAATAGTTTTCTAGACCCGTCTACTAATTACCCTTCTAAGACAGTGGTTTGGAAAACCGGGTGGAAAATTCCCTGGGATGAGCTTCAGAGAAGAATTTGAGCTAGATATTGGTCAGTTTCATGGTGTTGTTTATATTTCTGCTCATGTCGAGTTCACCACTGTGGTGATAGAAGATCTAATATGTTCCTTTACTAAGATAAGCTTAATTCGTCACAAGGCCAGAAGTATGGAGCACCCAATGAGAATCGAACTCACAATAGTCTGCTAGACTAACATACTAACTACTATACCAATCGAGGTGTTGAGGTGTATCAACCCAACCCCAATGTTAATTTATGTTAATTTATATCCGTAAAAAAGCATATAACTTCACCTTGTTTTTTTTAGGGTTTTTTTTTTTTGGGGGGGGACGTTGGTTTTTTTGTAATCTATGATTTTTCCTCTGCCATATCAAAGTTAAATAGCCCAGTCTGTCCTATAGTTTAAGGAGGAGAATAGTCGAATTTATACCTTTCCTAAGTGAAATACAGCCTCGTCCCGGATTTGAACTCGAGACACGTAGTCCATTTCCTACGGCCATAGCTGTTGGACACTAGCGCCTCCCCCCATTACAATAAAGTTATGTAGTGTAGCGGACCGATTCCTAGAAACGTTACTGTATAGCCTTCTTACTTCCCTTCTTATCATTCTTATCTTCTGAGTTGGCCAAATATTCTATTCTTCTATTCTGCTATTCTGGTCTGGTTTCTCTCAGTCTTCTAATCTTCTTGGGTTGGTCGTGGGTGTTTCTTCATCTTTGTGTCTGTTCTTGTTCTTATAAAAGAAAACAAAACTTGGTATATGTTTGACGTCTTTATTTCAAAACCGAAAAGATAACCGCACGTGCGGAGAGAAATATCTCGCCAGGGAGATGCCATTTTGTATCCGTCTCTTTTGCTCGTTGGTCTAACTTTGATTCTCTAACTCGTTGTCATGATCGGACGGACCAATCAGAGAACAGATAACAAGGGGTCAGCTAAAGGGAAAGTCTTGTCTATTATTTTACGGGTATTTTCCATTACTTTTTCTTTATAGAATCACCTGATGATCTTTTTTTAATTCTACACTACCGTGCATAATTGATATGCTACCAATTAATTATGCTGTTATCTACTGAACCAACCATGTCAGTTGAACACAAGGATCGATTAACGTGGAGGACCACGCACGAACCAAAGCTCATGCGTAGCCAGTGCTAAAAATTGGGTGCATTCCTTCGGCATTCCTCTTTTCAAAAGCCTCAGGGACTGGACAATAAACCCAACCCTGCCCTTTTTTAATCGAGGAGGCAGGTATTGCTTGGGGGATCCCCCCCCCCAGGATTATGCTAACATTATATATCTTACCGGTCCAATAGCCGGAGCCACTGGAGGCCAGGTAATTAATTATGTAACGAACCAATTTTTTTATCCTACAATGTTTTTGGTTGTTTATTTTATTTGATTTTTCTCATCATTCGGTGATCATCCTATCAACGAAACAAAGTCACACAGTAATTTGTTTGTTTGTCTCTTTTTCAGGATGCAGGTGAAATGGTTCGTTCGTTTGTCGGTGGATTGGAACTTATAGTAAATCTCCTCAAGTCAGACAACATCGAAGTGTTGGCCAGCGTCTGTGCAGCCATTGCAAAAGTTGCTAAAGATGAAGAGAACTTGGCCGTGATAACTGACCACAATGTCGTACCGATGTTGGCCAATTTAACGAATACGGTAAGTTATGTATGGCAGCATCTCCCAGTTTTGCATCCCACGTTTGTAATGTTATGTAATGAATAGGCATAGCCTATCCTTTTTGTAATAAAGTGTGCTAATAAGCTAATCGTTTTGACCACTTCATTGAACAAGAGATTACAATCGAAAGAATCATTTAGTTGGTTTTATTTAATGTTTATATATTTAATACCCAAGTGAGTTTATATTAAGAATAGTTACTTGATGCTATGATTGTTTACTAAGGATTATTATTAGTTACTTGAAACCGTATAACTGTGCATAAACTAATTATTATTAAATATGAATAATTACTTTAAATCATATAATTATTAGTATTATATCAGAATACTTGAAATAATACAACTATGGGCAAATTATTTATATTATATACTAATACATAAAATCATATAACTGTATACCATGTTTATTTTTTTCTTGGGGGGGGGGTACTTTTTGTAAGTAATTACAATATAGCCTTAAGTAAGATTGTTTATATTAACAATGATTTGTAAATAATTGTGACTTCAAATAATTATTCGGGGGATTCCCTGTCGCGTAGTGACTAACAGGCTGGACTGCGACATCGTAGTAAGTGAATTCGAACTGCCGTCGAGCTATTACATCCACTTTCAAAATTTACCCTTGGCATAAGTATGACCCCCCCTCCCCTCTCATCTCCCAGCTATGGGTCAAATGGTACCACAACTCTTCTACAAAGATGGCTTTGGCATTAAATAATCCACAAAGGTGTATATGACATGTGTGCGGGTAGGTTAGAGTAACCTCCCTTTATTGATAGTTAACTTAGAGTGACCGTTCGTGGTGTCATGCAAATATTAATGGTAGGCCGTCGTTAAGTCTCTACTTAATGACTGGTGGGCCCCGCCATTTGCATTCTGGACTTCGTACTTTTTGTAAGTAATTACAATAATCCCCCGAATAATTATTTGAAGTCACAATTATTTACAAAACGGTCGATTCGTGTTACTCTTCTTACAACATTAAACAAAGAAAATAAACAAAGAAACCAAATAACTATTCTTAAAACAAATAATTTCCACCCAATTACATAGTTTCAAGTATTCCTCTCTAATATCAATAACTTGCAAGTAATTACAATCTTTCCTATATTAATTCCTAATTGATTATAATTGTAATTATTTGTTTGCACATTATATAGTTTCATATATTCCTATCTAATATTAATAGTTTTCAAACAGATCTATTTAACCCATAGATATGACCCTAACAGGTACTACCACACTGGGTCAGAGTGGCAATAAATGGGTACTCCACATTCTGCATATCTCCATAAATGGAACCTCACCACCGGATGCAATTTAACATAAAACTAAAACAACAGCGAAAGACACAAATGTTACACTGTTTTAATCTTGGTAATATTATTGTTTTCTTTTTTTTCTTTTCAGACAAATGACAGATTGCGTCAACATCTGGCTGAGGCGATCGCCCGTTGCTGTAATTGGGGTCATAACCGCGTCTCCTTTGGCAACAACCACGCAGTGGCTCCATTAGTAAAATACCTACAGTCACGAGATGAAAATGTCCATCGTTCTACAGCCAGAGCTCTTTATCAGCTGTCGAAGAATGCCAACAACTGTATCATCATGTACGAAGCCGGAGTCGTGAAGGTATCCCATCTCTCTCTCTCTCTCTCTCTCTCTCTCTCTCTCTCTCTCTCTCTCTCTCTCTCTCTCTCTTATATATATATAATATATATATATATACCAAACTTGTTGGTAAATCCTCGCGGTGAGAAAAAAAAAACAGCAAATAGTTTGATTGTAAAAATATACTACCAAACATCAACTGGGAAGAAAAAAATGTTTGTAAAAAGAAAAGAGCAAGATAATCGTACCAACAAAAAATAATCTATTAGTACAATATTTTGGCCAAAAGAAAAAACAATTTATATGCATATATATATATATATATATATATATAAGATATATATATTCATACAAACCCGACAGGAGACTAAAGCTAATAAGTAAAAAGTGCTCAATACCTAAGTAGAGCAAATAATAAAGATAAATCTAATGAGTCAGACGAACCTACTAAAAGTTTCGCTTAATGCTCTTCAGGGCTAAGATCTGACTCTCTCTCTCTCTCTCTCTCTCTCTATATATATATATATATATATATATATATATATATATATATATATGACTTTTTTATCTTCAGTAGATACAGTCTGACCGGATACGCTAAGCTTAATTTGAAGCGACGAGTACCGTTTTCAAGCTCAGCTATCGACGATTTACACCGTGAGATTGTTTTAATTTTGACTCAAATAATTTATTTGGGGTTACGGCTTCTGAAACGATGAGTGAGGCAAAATTAATTGTGTGGTTCCAGGGGGTGTCCCCCAGGCAGTACCTTCCCCCTCGTTTAAAAAGGACAGGGCCGGGTTTATTGACCTGTGCCTGGGTCGCTCCATAAGGGTAATGCCGATGAAAATTACGCACTTTTGTTCTAGCCACTGTGTAAGCTTCGTTTTGTGCGTGACTCCTCGCGTTAAAAAAAGAACTTGGTTCATTGGTTGGTTGGGTTTTACGGCATGTCAACCCATTGGGTTATTTTATGCCGAATAGGTTTTGTTTTATTTCTTTGTAAGGTACAGCTGCAACGTGTGCAACCACCTGCATATCATTCCAGATCTTGCTTCTATTGGTATTTAGGTATAGTGATAGTGGTTTAGTTATTTTTTGAAATCAAGTTTTCTGTTGAGGATTTGAACATCAAGAGTGTGTGTGGGTCATTTTTGTCGTTCTATGAACTTACATCCTTGATAGGAGGCTGGTTCTTTTCAAAAAGTTTAATATGCTCTTGGGATCTATTTTTCTAAATAGTTTGTCCGTGCTGTTAACATTGTAGAACTTGTGTTAATCCCGTCTGGTGGTGTTGCAATACGGTAGAGTAGGAATTTAAGAATTACAATAATTCTGAATTCGCAAGGTTTTGTCCGTTCACGTGACCTTAGGGTTGTCATCTGATTGGTCAGTTCTGTCAAGCGGGGGGGAACTTTGGGGGGAGAATTTTGGCAGTTCTAGTTTAGGTTTTCAAGGAGACAGCAACAACGAACATAGATGAGAGATCCCAACGAGAACTCAAATGGGTGACCATTTAAGTAACAGCAGATACTGTAAGAAATCGAATATCAAAATAACTTGCTTCGGCATTAAATGACCCGAAAAGAGAGATATGACGTAAAACAAAAACAAAAAAAACAACCAACAATGTGATATGATGGTGAAAAGAAGGGGGTTAAAAGTGTGTGTGTGTGGGGGGGGGGTAAGGAAATATACCTGTGTTAAATAAATGATTGAAATAACCAGTTGTTTTTGGGGGCAGGAAGTGTAGATATTTTGTAATACTGGAGTCATTTAGTTTGAGTGACAAGGCTTCAATTCAGGATCTTTCGGAACGAGATTTCTCTTTGGCTTAGAGAATCACGTGACCAGACGACGCTGGAAAAATAGGATTGCAAAGTAGTTGAGTTACAACACCTGAAAATCCCATCTCTGCTCAGAAAATCCCATCTCTGCGTAGGCGCGCGCGAGTAAAGGAATCGCGAAATAAAGAAGTGTACACGAAAATACGTCTCATTATTTCTTCCTACAATAAGTCATACAAGCCTATGTCACTATAATCCAACAACGTACAGATATCAGCCTTATAATCTTATGAATCTTGTATACATTCACGAGTTAAATTAGTTATTAATCGGGACATATATATATATATATATATATATATATATATATATATATATATATATATATTAATCGGGACATTTATATATATATATATATGTATAAATGGAAATAAATCCGACAGTATGATTGGCATATATATATATATATATATATATATATATGTGTGTGTGTGTGTGTGTGTGTGTGTGTACATATACATTATATATATATATATATATATATATATATGTGTGTGTGTGTGTGTGTGTGTGTGTGTGTGTGTGTGTGTGTGTGTATGTTTTGTTAAACTCTACTGACAATTCCTGTCGAACGAGTTTTTGTTCGATCCTTTCTAACTGTCTGGCCATCTTTTTAATATCTGGGTGGAATTGGTGTAGCAATCCGCCAAAGGTTCTTTCACGGGCGCTTTCTGCGCGTCTTTATGCCATCATCAGGTGTGAAACTGGTGGAATGTTTCCATTCGCTTTTAAAACGAGCAGTAGCAGTAGGAATTAGTAGTAGGAGGGTCTAACAAGTTTCGTTTAAACGAACAGTGGCAGTAGAAATTGTAGGAGGGGGGGCTCACAAGTTTGCAAGAATGTAAGGGGAATGTAAGAATGCTGCCAAAATATACTTATATATATAAACTATATTACAATAACAATAAAAACTTACGAATTCACATTGCCAATCCACAAGTGAACCATAATCACCGATATCTTTATGTGTGTTACTTGAATATGACAATGGGATTGTGTCCAGAATCATTGACGTGTAATATCTCGCCCACATCAAAACATTCTTGTTCTAAAAAGAAAGATTGCTAATGTTCTTTATACAGAAGCATTGTGCATATAAAAACTGTTTTTGCAATTTTCTCAAACTATTATTTGCATGGTTTTAATTTGATTTTCAAACGATGGAATGTAGTCAGTAGTGTTTAAGACCTACTACTCTTCCCCATATATATATATATATATATATATATATATTAAGAAAATTGAAAAAAACACAGGTTTAGATAAGTTGAGTGGTAAGTTTATTGGCCGACGCCGCAGTGTTTCGATCTATTAATTAGATCATCTTCAGGTCATTTTTTGGTATATGGAAGGTGATAAAAAAAATGTTTTATCACAGAATAACGAGAAAAGCAAGTGATAGTCCTTGTTTATCAGTCAGTTCAAAATTTGAAATCTAAAGAAAGGACACTGAAAAAAGTGGACGGTTTGAAATATGACGTTAAATATTCTCTTTTACGGTGTAAGTATGAGATTGTGTGATTGTGTGTATCGAAAAAAGGCATTGTGCATTTTTAGGTGTTTTGTGTGTGTGGTTGCCGATGAAACACCAAAAATGCACAATGCCTTTTTTCGATACATGTTCAATTTTCTTAATATACTACATACCGTCGGATTCACTTCCATCTATTCAACACACACACACACAATATATATATATATATATATAGATATATAAAATAAATATTTTTAAAAAAACAAACAAAAAATATTATTTCATACTTTCGGATTCATTTCCATTCATATATATATATATATATATATATATATACATATATATATATATATATATATATAAGAAATGTGTACTGGTTAGGTTTCTGTTGTGACAATGATGGATGCTGTGTATCCTGCGTATGATACTGCATCCGGTTGTGAGGCTCCATTAATGAAGTTTAGGGAGTGCGGGGTCATCTCTTCGTTGTCATTTCTTCCATCGTATTTGTAGTCATATTTCTGGGTCAAAGATATATATTCGAGATAATGAAGACACTGCATGGAGACAATAAATAATTATATCCCTTAGAGTATGGGCATGTCCGTTAGGTGTCTTATTAGATGTCACATGACAGAAACCCATTCTCGACCTCTTTTACCTCTGTTCTTTGAACAGGAGAGATGTGTCTCGGTCCCTGCCAGGGAGAGTCACGTAGATATTTTACGTTTCCTCATCAAGTAAATTTTTTTTCCATTTTTGAACCCTTCCACATATTGCTTATTCATGGAACAATATGAGTATATTTTTAGCTATTGAGACGTGTTTGTATATTTTTCTTCTTAATATTATTGGCATATATATCGTGTATATAAAATGTTAAGTATTCTTAGTATGTACAAATGCGTTTATCTGGTTTTTCCTTCTGGTGTGTTCAGTGTTAGTATACCACGGCTATAATAATGTTAATATTGGTCCTTGGGAACCCGGCTGAATATGTTCCTGAGCATCTAGCAAATCAATAATACATTTTGTACCGTATATAATTGCAGACAATATTTGTATTCATTGTCTGCCTAACAACTAGAAAGAACCCTCCCTTTCCTCTATTCATCTCCGTTTTGTTGATATCCCTCAGCATCCTATCCGCGTACGCGTTTTCTCCTCTTTAGCCTCTTCACTTTTCTGTTTCTACCCACGGTTGTCAAAGACACAGGCTGGGCAAGGATTTTAGTTTGACTGAAGCGGTGTCGTAGAATTCGACAATTTTTTTTTATTGTCTGACTTCGGCACAAAATTCCTATTTTTCCTTAAGTTATTTTCCTTATTGCTATTGCCGGCTGCTGTAATCAATCCTTCTTTGCTCTGTTTGGTATATTCATTGAGCTCCTGAATTGTTGCATCAGCGCAATCCTCAATGCTGACCAGCCTTCTTCCTGCTCTTTTTCTTGGCACATATCTATGCCATCCCTCGGTTGAAAGGCTTTGTGTATCGTCATCAATTTCTTAGATTTTAGGTAAATCTGTCTAAATTCCTCCCTTATGCACTTCAAAAAGGGTCCACGGTACATTACATTGAGTCTGTCCATATATTTATTAATTTGCTTAGATTTCTACAACAGAGTTTGGTTCGAGCACGTGTGTTCTGGTTCTATCCTCAGAGCAGTCCAACCAAAGAAAAACCTCTAAGTGAATCCCACCTTTTCCCTGTTACACTTCGTTGTGTTCTTTGAAACAACATCGTGCCCTTTTTGTGGTTTGGGTCTGGTAACATGTTTTTTTTTTCTTTTTATCTAAATATAATGTTCCTTTATAAATTGGCTTTGTCTTTTCCTTACCGAACTATTCAGTGTTAGGTTATCATTTCGAGAGCCTAATGCATTATAAGGGATGTGGATATAAGCTTTGAACTAATAACCCGCTAATTCAACCCTAAAACTAACTTCTGCTGTCTGCCATTGGCTTAGGGTTTAACCCAAATGTCGGAAAATTATAGTTGAATTATCTCCCCCTGGCACTAGAGGGCGAATCACAAATATATGATATTAGCGCCAAAATTAAACCCCATGACGAAAGTTGATTATTGTATGAGCTTTCACCAGGCGAGACGCGATTTTCAAGCGCTCATCTTTAACGTATTGCGGGGATTATCTTCACATTTGCCTGGAAGAGTTATCTTCCCGCCGGTTGTCGCTATGGTATTTAAGCGCCTGGTTCAAACGCTTCTTCCTCTCTTAGCTCCATCTTCTCGGCTGAACCACATGGGTTAGACATTTTGTGACTACACCCCACCTTCGTGGTCCCCTGGCACTAGAGGGCGAATCACCAATATATGATATTAGCGCCAAAATTAAACCCCATGACTAAAGTCGCTTATTGTATGAGCTTTCACCAGGCGAGACTCGATTTTCAAGTGCTCATCTTTAACGTATCAACAGCGAGTAGAATAGTATTCTAGCACTCATCTTCACCATCAAACAGCGAGTGGTTCATTCAGCGCAATCTTTACCTTTTACCTCACCCTCAGCAAGATAAGTCTGGCTAGCAAATGCCACTAAATTTACACCTTTTGATTATATGTTTCTTTATTTTCAACTCGTCGTCTTCTTTCATCCGAAATTACATGCTTACCGCCGGGGAATTTTAAGAGTCTCGATATTTATCTTACAACGAGGGTTAAAATGCTATAAAACCAACCAAACCACATTTATGTATATGTGTGTGTGTGTGCTTGCGTATGTGAGTGGGCAGCTAAGCAAATTCCACGTATACTAAACATGTGTGAAATTCAACGATTTGTCAAACAAACATTTCTTGCCTTCCTTTCTTACGGTAACGTAGAGTGCGATCGATAAAAAAAATGGTCGAAGTCTAGGACACCGCTTCAGTCAAACTAAAATCCTAGCCCAGCCTGTGTCTTTGACAACCGTGGGTAGAAACAGAAAAGTGAAGAGGCTAAAGAGGTGAAAACGCGTACGCGGGTAGGATGCTGGGGGATATCAACAAAACGGAGATGAACAGAGGAAAGGGTAGGGGGGTTCTTTCTAGTTGTTAGGCAGACAATGAATACAAACAAAGAGCAGATTAACGAAGTAGAATGATTATGTTAGAGGAAATGTTTGCGAATAGGGCGTGTACGGAAGAGCAGAAACACGAATCGTTCAATGTTGCGTATAATTTATTAAGGAAATTCAGCTTGTTCAAACTAACAGTATATTTACTCATATTACATAAGAGTCCTGAGATGGTCACTATTTAAAAATAAAGAACGTTTTGTCGATTTTTTTTTAAAAGTTTAGGATAATTATTTGTGAGCAGTACTTATATATATTATATACGTGTTGTAAGATGGTCATTATTAAAGGTAAAAGATGCAAGTCGCTTTTATTAAAGTTGGGGTTGGATGGTTTGGTTTATTGATTTTAACGGTATATCAACCCGTCCGGGGTTATATCATGCCTAACGGTTAGGGTGTAATACATATTGTGTATTCATATATATACTTTTAGTAATTGGTTTTAACAATGTGTTAGCATTATTGGGATTATATTGTATGGCATTGATTTGATTCATGTCTATATTCTATGGTATAATTTTATTTCCCTCAAAAAGGAGAAAATATCCTCTATGTTAACATTTTCAAATAGATCTTTCATATTGTTTGCTTTAAAATAACGGTTTCTGATGTGAGCAAAAATCTGCATTCCATGAATAAGTGTTTAACTGTCAGGGTGTTTGACATGTTTCACATTGTGGTTGTTGTTCTTGTTTGAGTATATAAGAGTGTGTTAGTTTTGTATGACCAATGCATAATCGGGACATAATGACTTGTTCCTTTCTAGACTTCCTTAAAGTTGGTCTGCAGCCTCCCAAAGTGGGTTTGATTTAGGAAGAGTTTATTGTGGATACAGTTGTTCCAGTGTTGTTGCCATTTTGTATGAAGGAATCTATTAATTTTAGGTTTCAAGTCAGTATATGGTATCTGAACTTGTCAGGGATTAAATCTAGAGCCGATTTACCTGCAGAGTCAGCTCTTTCATTCCCCCTCACTCCTATATGGCTTGGTATCCAGTTGGGGGGTAATTATTCGTATGCAATACTTACTCATATTAAATACGAGTTGTAAGCATACATACGTACATACATACGAACAACTGAACATACTGATATATATGTGGTACTATTTAAATCATAGCAAGGGAGTTCATACCTTTCCCAATGGTATTAGTCCGAAAGTAAACGTAATAGCGCGACTAGAGTTCGAACTCGATTACTACGATGTCGCAGTTTAGCACGTTAGCCATTACGCTACGAGGATCCCTCCCAGATAGATAGATATGAACAGATAGATATGAACAGATTTAGATAGATAGATATGAACCGCAACATACATAGATAGATAGATAGATAGATAGATAGATAGACAGATAGATAGATATGAACCGCAACATACATAGATAGATAGATAGATAGATAGATATGAACCGCAACATACATAGATAGATAGATAGATAGATAGATAGATAGATAGATAGATAGAACCACAACATAGATAGATAGATATGAACCACAACATAGATAGATAGATAGATATGAACCACAACATATATATATATATATATATATATATATATATATATATATATATATATATATATATAGAGAGAGAGAGAGAGAGAGAGAGAGAGAGAGAGAGAGATCCTAAGCGTTGCTGAAAAGTTATTGTCTTAACTAAGAAATGAGTGATCCTTTATTCTTTGTATTCTTATGAATGGTTTTAGAAGGGTTAAAGAAACTTGCAAGACTATGTGCCAAGTGTGTTAGACGGCGTGATAAATATGTTGAATATTGTGTACGTTTTATGTCTCTAATTCTTCTTGGTTAGGTCGAGAACTTTAAAGTGGTTGATGTCTTATTGTTTGATGTTTTTATTAATCCGATTAGCATTTGATCAAAGGATTTGTTTATTCACAGTTCGTGTCTGCTTCTCTGTCACTGCTTCGTCTTTTTAAAATGATATTCTCAGTTTATAATTAGAAAGTAGTTTCTCGATTTATACAATAAGACAAGTTTCGCTTCTTGTTGGTGTTGCTGCTTTTTCTTTCTTTCTTTCTTTTTTCTTTCTTTCTTTCTTTCTTTCTTTCTCTCCCTCTCTCTCTCTCTCTCTCTCTCTCTCTTTCTTCTTTCTTTTCTTTTCTTTCTTTCTTTCTTTCTTTCTCTCTCTCTTCTCTCTCTCTTTCTTCTTTCTTTCTTTCTTTCTTTCTCTCTCTTTTTTCTTTCTCTCTTTTTTTCTTGCTTTTCTTCTTTTCTTCTTTCTTTTCTTTCTTTTCTTCTTTCTTTCTTTCTTTCTTTCTTTCTTTCTCTCCCTCTCTTCCTTCTTCTTTCTTTCTTTCTTTCTTTTTTCTTCTTTCTTTCTTTTTTCTTCTTTCTGTCTTCTTTCTTTCTCTCTCCCTCTCTCTTTCTTTCTTTCTTTTTTCTTTCTTCTTCTTTCCTCTCTCTCTTTCTTTCTTTCTTCTTCTTTCTTTCTTTTTCTTTCTTTCTTTCTTTCTTTTCTTCTTTCATTCTTTCGTTCTTTCTTTCTTTCTCTCCCCCTCTTTCTTTCTTTCTTTCTTTCTTTTCTTTCTTCTCTTTCTTCTTTCTTTCTTCTTTCTTTCTCCTCTCTCTTTCTCCTCTCTCTCTCTCTCTCTCTCTCTCTCTATATATATTATATATATTATATCTTTCTTCTTTTCTTTTCTTTCTTTCTTCTTTTCTCTTTCTTTCTTTCTTTCTTCTTTCTTTCTTCTTTCTTTCTTTTTTTCTTCTTTCTGTCTTCTCTCTCTCTCTCTCTCTATCTATCTCTCTCTCTCTCTCTCTCTATATATATATATATAATATAATATATATATTATTTTCTTTCTTCTTTCTTTCTTCTTTCTTTCTTTCTTTCTTCTTCTTTCTTCTTTCTTTCTTTCTTTTTCTTTCTTTTCTTTCTTTCTTTCTCTCTCTTTCTTTAATGTCTACCATTATAAACTGGTAAATATCACATCTCTGAATATTCACAACAAATTTGATACTGCTACATCGAACTGCTTGGATGTCTTTAGAGAAAAAACATATAAAATCCTCTCAATTATCGTTGTTGGTTGTTGGTTTGTTTTACGGCATATCAACACTTTACGGGTAATTTAATCAAGTTATTTTGATATTCGGTGTCATACAGTATCTTCTGTTGCTTAAATGGTCACCCATCTAAGTACTGAACATGCTCATTGCTGCTTAAGTTCGGTAATCGAGATGGAACCGGTGCTTTCAACGTGATTTGATCGTAAGCTCTCTCAATTATTGATATAGATGTATGTGAAATAGTTTTACAATAAAAAGGCATTAGATACGATTGTACAATAAACTGTCTTGGAAAGGATTCTACTATAAAATGCATTGGAAATTGTTTTGATATAAAATGAATTGGGAAATTATTTCACTATGAAAATTTCATTAACATTGGACAATTATCTGATTTTTTGATTTTTTTAAATTATATTTTTGGGAAAAAATTCATTTTCTATTTTTTAATAGTAATTATCACGTCCCTTCTTTTTGGGCGGTCAAAATTCAACGTTAACATTAATTTAAAATACGATTTTAGGAATTTTATTATATCAAAAAAATATTGGTGTTTTCTTTAATCTTATTTCTTTCAAATGATGCAAATATTTTTACGATAAAATAACTTTTCGAAATGTGTTGTAACTTTTCCCGTCATGTGTACATTTATCGCGCAAAATCGATTGGATGTCTCTATACAATCAAAATGGATTAGAACATTATTTATCTATTAAAATGCATTAGAAAATAGTTTTAATATTAAAAGGCATTCCAAACGATATTACTATCACTGAAAACAATTTTACTATTTAAATGCATTGGACATTATTTTTTACTGTAAAATGCATTGGAATTTTTCTTTTTTTCTTTTTACTGTTAAAACATAGTATATATCATTTTACTATAAAATACATTGAAAAGGATTTTACAATAAAATGCATTGGATATTATTTTACTATTAAAAAGCATTACAAACGATTTTACTATAAAATGCAATGGAAATGATTTTACTATTAAAATGCATTAAAAACTATTTTACTATAAAATGCAATGGAAATGATTTTACTATTAAAATCCATTAAAAACTATTTTACTATAAAATGCAATGGAAATGATTTTACTATTAAAATGCATTAAAAACTATTTTACTATAAAATGCAATGGAAATGATTTTACTATTAAAATGCATTAAAAACTATTTTACTATAAAATGCAATGGAAATGATTTTACTGTTAAAATGCATTAAAAACTATTTTACTATAAAATGCAATGGAAATGATTTTACTATTAAAATGCATTATTTTACTATAAATGCAATGGAAATGATTTACTATTAAAATGCATTACAAACGATTTTACTATAAAATGCAATGGAAATGATTTTATTAGTAAAATGCATTAAAAAGTATTTTACTTTGGAAATAGCTTTACTATTAAAACACATTTCAAAAGATTTTACTTTAAAATGCATTGGAAAGAATTGCACTGATAAAATACATTGCAAACGACTTTACTATAAAAATGCATTGGACAATTATTTTACTATAAAATTCATTGTAAATGATTTTACTGTAAAAATACATTGCAAACGACGTTACTATTTTTTTTTAAAAAGCATTGCAAATTTAATATCCCTCCATCAAACTGTTGTGCTGCCCTTCGAGGGCAAACAAACTTCTAAAATTTCAAATTATTAATAAAGATATATATTATAGAAAGTACGTCTGCACCAGACACCCCCACCCCATTTTTTTTCTTTCTCGCTGAAACTATTCTTTGCCCAACAGCAATAAAGTAGCTGACTTTATAAATACTCGAGACTGAAGTGAATTAGAAAAGTGTGAGAAAATTCCAACTTTGTTGCTCATAGATTTGCACTTGAACATTAACCGCCGACTGATTGCACCCTTTTCAATTTGTACTCTCTCGGTGGAACAGGTTTTTCAGAAGTTACTGGGTGGGGGGCAGTTAAAGTAGTTATGGGAGAGTGGTTTGCCCAATTCTCACTCAGCCACTCTCTTCACCGTTGCAGGAAAGAGTGGATTCATCTCCTATGCACATGTGAAAATGCAAAAACTGCCTTGGTCCTCATGCACCGTTCTAGATTACGTTGGCTAAATCCTCTGCAGAGAAGTGCAATGGATGTCCTGGGTGTGACACTAAACTACACCAGATGGTGAGGTTTCATTTCTAGATCTCTGATAAATATGGAGTCATTCATTCGTTGCCATTACTCCCAGATCCACTCTGACCGAATATAGTAGTATCTATTAGATTTATTTATTTATTAGTTGATTTTAAAGTCATCTTATGCAGTCTGATCTTATTTTATGCCTTGAAGTTAGGGAATCGTGTTCATTCTACGTTCATATTTACATTTTTTGTGTAGTTGTTTTTTAAGATTTTTTTTCTCACTCGGTCCTCTCGAATACGAATAATTTTTAAACAGATCAATTTGACCTATAGATGGGACCCTAACAGGTACTAAAACTCTGGTTAAAGTAGACCTGGGTGAATTGGCAATGGAGGGGTAAGTCCCACCTAAGATGTTCAGAACTGGAACCTCACCATTGGATGCAGTTTGTATAAAATCCAGGACATCGTTTTTTGATGGGTCTCACCACTCTGCAGGGATACAGTCGGCGTATTCTAAACCGACAGGATGATATCTGTTAGAGATCTATTTATCAAATGGGCCTGTTTGATAATTATTAGCATTATATAGGAATACCTTAAACTATATATACATGTGTGTGTGTGTGCGCGTGTATGCGCCCGCGCGTGCGTGCGTGCGTGTGTGCGTGTGTGCGCGCGTGCGTGCGTGCGTGCGCGCGCGCGCGTGTGTGTTCTATGAGTTAAATAGAAAATAAATGAGTTTTTTAACAATGTATCAAAAAATTGAGTTTAAAAGAAAATTGAATAGAACTAAGCGTCATCGCATAAAATAACCCAACAATGGTTGACATGCCGTAAAATCCAACAAACTATACACAGTGGGCAAACTATTTCGATTAGATTGGAATATTTGAACCATATAATTTATATTGCAAACAAATGATTGTTATTAAATAGGAATTGTTACTTGATACCATATAATTGCAACAACAAAAAGGACTGACCCCAGGATAAAATAACACGACTCAGGAACGTGTTGATTCATGCCTTTTCCAAGAGTGCAAAATTGAACTTTAACGAGTTTAGACAGTATTCATCTTTGTTCTAGTTTGTTGGTTGAAGTTACGAAACAATGGCTGCTATTATCCCCGTGTTTTGTATGAAGACAAAATGATAATACACAAAAGTATTTTACACCAACTTTCATTGGCTTGTTTGGTTGGTTGGTTGGTTGGTTTTACGGCATATCAACTCTTATTGGCTTATTTTTATGCAGGAATTCAGTTTAACAATTATGCTTTTCCAATTATATATCTCACAAAAATGCCTAGTCAGTGTATAAATGTAGTTCACAATCATTTTTAATGATTTCGTATATAAATGTAGTTTATAATTATTCTACATAAGAAACACTTTCATACTTAATTGCAATATCAATATTTTAAGAACCAATGCATTAATATTACTATATTTAATATTACTTAGTAGCAGCATCAATGTTTTTAGAGCTCATGTATTAATGTTAGCAATTATTCTGAAACAGGGAAATTTTAACAGTTAAGTTTAAACAAATAATTTTATATAGGTAAACTCTTCATTGCAGTATCAATTTTTTTAAGATCTCATGTATTAATTTTCACACACTAATGCGTTTTCAAGTATTCCTATCTAATACTAATAATTTTCACACAGATCTAGTTGGCCCATTGGTGGGACTCCCAGGTCCACTCTGACCGAATATAGTAGTATCTATTAGATTTAATTATTTATTAGTTGATTTTAAAGTCATCTTATGCAGTCTGATCTTATTTTATGACTTGAGGTTAGGGAATCGTGTTCATTCTACGTTCATATTTACATTTTTTGTGTAGTTGTTTTTTAAGATTTTTTTTCTCTCAGGGTCCTCTCGAATACGAATAATTTTGAAACAGATCAATTTGATCTATAGATGGGCCCTTACAAATACTACCACTTCAAGTCAGAGTGAACATTGGAGTAAAGGGTGTGACACCCTATTAGTACATCAACTAGTATACATATGTAAAAATCGTAGGTCGATTCGGTTTGCAGGATAGACTTCAGGGTGCGTGGGCGAACAAGAGATAAAGTGAAGAATCTGTCCGGTTCTTTTCTTCTTATTTTACTTCCGTGCAAAGGAATATTTGACATTCCTAATACTACCTGTATGAACTTTTATACGATTACTGTTTGTTTATAACTGGGACCTATCTCGCACATTTTTTTTTATTATTGCTTATTGCGTGCGCACACTGGTCGATCCCAACGAGTGTGTGGGCGTAACAAAGGGTGACTCCACACTTCCCTAAGCTACAAAGCCTCCCACGGACACATTTTGGTACCATGGCCAGGACACACTAACTTTGGGGCAAGATTTTAAAAATGGTAGACTATCTATGAATTAATTAATTATTCTAAATATCTTTCTTTGTGATTGTATTGTTCGTTAATTTATGTTTGAGGATCAGTACTGTATAAGTTTATACATTAACTCATATATTCCGAAAAAATGTTTTATACGTAAGTTCAAGTTTTTCTTGATTGAAAATCAATCCCCAAAATGTGTAGTCAGTTGGACAATGAAATCAAATCATAATCAAATTTTTGAAATATCTCTGCATCTGATGAGTCTAAAAACAAAACAAAAACTCAGGGTTACGAGAGAGTAGAGCGGGGCTCTATATGATATAGGTTTTTATAAACCAATTCTGCCTTAATGGTGTAGCGTTAGTTTTCGTATTTTGCCTGGGGAGTTGTCTGCCCGTTTAGTTCGCTGGTTCCGCTAGGGGGCCGTTTTATATTTAAGCGCTGGTTCAAACGCTTCTTTCTCTTTTCCTGTTCCTCAAACTACGAGACACATGGGGTAGACAGGTCTACCCTTCTCGTGGGGCTCGTCCCCCCTTACATTACTGTAAGTTATTCATACAGCATGAACTATCCCTAGTCTCATGTCTGTGGCTTTTATGTATATCTCTGTACCAATTCGTGAATGTTTACCATTTTATTACTTATCTACTTAAAGGGGTACATAATACATAAGGTAACTATGTAGTTCAAAAAACAACTTATACATTAATTAATACTTAACACACATATCTTTTGCTAAACTATTGGCTTATTTACAACAACAAAAAAATGATACATAAAATACGTCTGTTTCAACCCAACCTCTGTTATTTGCATACAATCAAGTCACGTGAAAAGCATTTGACACCAAAGTAAAGCAGCGATGAGCCTGTTTAATACTTGATTTAGAGTGACCACTTTAAGCAACAGTAGGGTACCGCGTAAGCATCCCGTTAACTTTGTATTATCAAAATTACTTGATTTAGCATAAAATGACCCAAAAAGCCTTGATATGTCGTAAAACAAAACCACAACTAGTTATTTGTTTTCTGTTGTTCCTTGTTTTTATTTTATATTTCTTTATATTCATTTCAGCATTAATCTTTTTTAGTTAGTTACCCACGGAAAACTTCTCTGCTGCGATATTAAGTTACATTTTCTTAGCGGACTCATTTACGCATAATTCGTTTACACATTCACGTTACACTTGTAACATGAACAACACAAAAGTCTGAGATGTTATTTTTGCAACACCCACTACTTTAAATGTTTTCATTTTTATTACTTTTATCTTGATACAATTGTGAGCGACAGTAGAACCGGTTAGAAACCCCGAGCTAAATTTTTCCACGTCTCGTGAAACCCATCCACAGAAACAAGCAAAGAGATTAAGTAAAGTATTAAATCCGATTTAATTTGTTGTGAGAGAGAAAAATCCTATTTAATTCTAGCCAAAGCGAAAAGTTTCAATTAAGTATTTTAAGAAATAAAATGTCAGTTATAAAAACTAACTCTCTCCCTTCTCTCTCTCTCTCTCTCTCTCTCTCTCTCTCTCTCTCTCTCTCTCTTCGCCTCTTTAACTATATATTATATATTATATATATAATACCACTTCAGACTTTTGTGGTTTATCATATATATATATATATATATATATATATATATATATAAATATATAATAATAAAACCCACCACCCTCGCTCTACTAAGAATGGTCTATAAGAAGTCTCATAGCCGTAAACGAACTTTTTCTTGTCTGGTTCATGACTAAAAAAGAAAAGAAATGACAGTTGTCAAGCTGACACTGATCAAACCAGTAAGGATTGATGTTGTAGGCATTTTCTTCTTTCCTGTCCGGCTCTTCGATCTCCGACTAAAAAGTTCGGTAACAAAGTTTACAAACGGAAACTGACCATTAAGATTTATGACGGCTTCAAATGCATAACAGAAAATCTTCGAATTTTTTTTTATTTCATCCGGCAACCTATTCGGCACGCGTCTCATGATTAAGAGAATAAGCAATTCCTTTTTTTTTTGTTGTTTTTGTTTTTTGTTTTTTCAATAAAATTAATGGCCTGACTGGCCATTCTGTAAACTAGTGATTACCAATGCAATCTCGCAAAGAATTAATATATGTAATAAGTTTGAGGTTTGATTTATGTTGTTTAACGCATAATCACCCTGTATGTGTTATTTTGATGCTCGAAATTTGATTTATACACAACATTATAGTTTCATATACCTATTTGTTGTATCTGATAATACCTAATATTAATTACTACTACTTACTACTACTACTACTACTAACTACTAATAATAATAATTAATAATAATAATAATAATAATAAATTGAACTGATACCAATGGTAGGTTTGGTGTGCACTTGAAACAGTCCCAAAAATTGAGAAAAAAGCTTTTGGAAAGTTTTGGAAATCAGAGGAAGAGATGAAAACCATTCAGAACACATGCACTGCTGCAATCTGCCAGAATATCAGAAGACCTGGAGACCTTGAGGAGACTTGCTGTCACTCAGACTCCAGGTGAAAGACCATACAGCTAATGCTGATGTGAAAACTTCAAAAAAGAGTAAAATAATCAATAATTAGTAATTCTGGAGGACACTGGGAGACATTGCTGCTTGCTCAGAATTATCCAGTGAAAGACCATCAGCTAACGCTGCTGTGAAAAAACTTTTATAGCAATAGGCAACATATGGACAGAATATAACAACAATATGCAAACAGAATGACAAAACAGAAAAACAACACCAACTATAAACAGAAAATGAAGACCCAAAACGATTATATGGATATTTCAAATGACCAAAATTAGAGATTGCATATCAGAAAAAACTGGTCATGGCTAAGAAAAAGGAAACCTTCAACAAGTGAAACTGAATCTCTCATAATGCAACCTCCAAGACAATGCCCATTTAAAAAACAAATTATATCAAAGCCGAAAATATATAAGAACGCCACAGAACAGCACAGTGTTGGATGGCGAAGACAGGTAAGAAACTGTTAACCATAGTACATGAGGCAAACGAGCACAACGAGATAAAAGACTAGGCACGACTGGAGTGGGAAAGGTGATCAAATTGGATCTGTGCGCAAGATATTAAATTCATTCACCATGCTATATCAAATGGTATATGCACAAACCGGAAGCTGTCTAGAGAATGAGACGCATAACACTTCTCCGGACTTTGAGATACTGAACAGCAATCACCTATATTCCTGGACGGAAGACCGATTCTAAGTATTAATTTGCGCAAGACAAGAAAACTATGTCACCTGGTGGATTTTTTGCACGTCTCGGGCCACAGAGCGGGAAAATGAAAGGAAAATAAAAGATGGAAAGATATATTATACCTTACCAGAGAACTGAAAAAAAAAAAAACTACTTGGAAAAAAAAAACTAAGAATACTGAAGACCTGAGGAGACTTCCTGTACATTCGAGACTCCAGTGAAATGCCAATTCAGCTATGGCTGGTATGAAAAACCTACAAGGAGTGACTTAATAATAAACTAGACTCGATGCTATGACGAAAAAGAAAGGATGAAGAGAATCTCGTCGGCATAGGACTCCGTAGCATCCAACATTCAAGACTCGAAAATACACAAAAATGAAGCAAAGGGAAAACCAGTGGAAGTGAAAATGTTACCAAATTGCAACCCTTTTTAAAATTTCTCTGGGACATTTAAATAAAAACAAATCATTAAATCCCGACTAGAAGAGAAGGCTAGTATGAATTACAATATGAAAAAACTGTGTCATTGGTAGATTTGCCGTTCCAAATCGGACCCAGACATAAAAAATAAATACAATGAAAAGAGATTTGAAAAAAAAAACTGATGAACATGTGAGTAAACGTTTGGCTTGGTATGTTTTGTTTTACGGCATATCAATTTCTTTTCGGAGTCATTTTATATCGAATCGTTCATTTTTGAAAACAAAGGACCCAGGTTGGCCTATATAATTTACTTACATGTTTACGTAAGTGGTCACCCAATTAGTACTTGAACAGGCCCCCGCTGCTTAACTATATGAGTGATTCTAGCGGGAACCAGCTGTGGCAAACATGTTGACAATTGTTGTTTGGTATTTGTTGTTTTACCGGCATATCAACTTCTTTCTTCGGGGTCATTTATAATATCAGATTCGTCATTTGATTAAACAAAGCGACCCAGGTTGCTTTAAATTAACATTACCTGTTACGAAGTGGTCACCCAACTTAAGTATTGAACAGGCCCACCGCTGCTTAATCTTTGATGATCTAGGGGGACCGCTTTGGAACATGTGACAATTGTTTGGCTTGCTTTGTTTTGTTTTACGGGATATCATATCTTCGGAGTCAATTTATAACGAATTCGGTCATGTGTTGATAAACAAAGGATCCAGGTTGCTTATATTACTTACTAGCTTACGGTAAGTGGTCACCAATAAGTACTTGAACAGGACCACGCTGCTTAACCTTTGATGATCTAGCAGAACGCTGTGGAACATGTGATACTTGATGATCATGGCTTGGTTGTTTATGTTTTTACGCATATCCAATTCTTTTCGGGTGATTTTTATATCAGAATCGTCATTTTGATCAAACAAAGGACCCAGAGTTCGCTATCTCTT
>CM042165.1:17777026-17891308 GCA_023376005.1 Doryteuthis pealeii | reverse complement strand
GAGAAGATGAGACTAAAATAAAAGTGTAGCATGTAAGCGCGTGTATTTATTCATTATAGTGTACAATCATTAAGGTGCGATTGTTACCATTGGTTTCAAAGCAGCATGTTAGCCACTTTCATCAAGATAGACACCCTGTATGAATGCAGGGAATGTCAAAATTAATTATATATTGTGTACTGTGTTGAGTCGAACTTTTGTTTTTGTTCTTCGTTAAGAGTGAAAGTGTGCGTATAATTTACGCACGCGCGACACACCATATGCAACATATCTAAACACACTTTTCCTAAACCCTGCCACGTCACCGTTGTTTATTCCTACCCTCCCTTGTCTTCCCGTTTATCCGGTTAACTTGATGAGGTCTTCATTAGTTTTGTTTATATACAGCAATACATTCATTCTTCGTATATACTATATAATATATTATATATTATATTATTGTCTGAACGAGAATTTTTTTATCCTTCCTAATAGTTTGGCCATCTTTTTTTATATATCAGGATGGAACTTGGGTCTGAATCCATCCACCAAGGTTCTAACCAGGAAGTAACTTTCCTGCACTAACTTAGTGCCCATCATCAGGTGTGAACTGGTGAGACGTTTCCATTGTTTCTTTTAAACGAAACAGAAGCAGTAGACTAAGTAGAGATGGGGCTCAACAAGTTTATAATAGAATGTTATGGGAATGGTGGGAGAGATATAAAAGAAAATGACCAGAACATTAGAAGTACTCGAAAAAACCTCATCAACAAGAACTGTCGTCGTGAGGTCACAAAACATGCATAAGTAAGAAAATTGCTTGCAAAATATACTTTTATATATATATATATATATATAATAATATATTATATATATATATAATATATAGAATAAATCTAATGAGTCAGAGAACCTACCATTTTGCTTAATGCTCTTTTCAAAGCTATTTGCTCTACTTGGTTCCTTTGCTGTTCTTATGGTATGAGCCACTTTTACTATTTAGCTAATTCTCCTAGTCGGTTATATGAATATATAATATATATTTATATACATATATTATACATTAATTGTTTTTTTCTTTTGGCGCAAAATATTGTACCAATGGATTACTTTTGTTGGTACGTACTATCTGGTCTTTTTTTTTCCAAAAAATGTTTCTCCCCGGTTGATGGTGTGTGTGGTATTAATTTTTACCAATCAACGATTTAACTGTTTTTTTCTCACCGCGAAGGTTACCTACCACAACAACGCTGGTATATTATATATATTATATAATAATACGAAGATTTGGATATATTGATTATATGTAACTTTCATAATTTGAGAAATTAAAAATCGGTTTATTATTTGCTCGCGCCTGCGCAAAATCAGAAGAATGCATCGTTTTCCATTCCAATATATATGAATCATAATAACATTCGAAGAGGAATTGCCAGAGTTAAAAAATTTGTTTTATTTAGAAGATAATTGTCAAAAGAATTATTAATGCAAGCCGAAAACATTGCCTGCATAAAACCAAAACCAAAAAAAAAAAAAAAAAAAAAAAAGTAAAAGACAAAAAAAGCGTTATACAAGAATAAAAAGACATAGGAGCCAAAAAATTTGTCTGAAGAAGGTTGTGTTTCTCATTTTACCCCTGTTGCATTGGCCAACAGCCAGGCTGCGAATATTGCCAAATACAACCAGCCGCTGCTTTTGTAGGTGATGTCTGCGAACCGACCATTTTCATCAGTAGGCTGAAATGAAATTGAAGAAATATTCTCAACATCGAATTCCAATTCCATAGCCATTTTGTACATTGTCACATATCACAGTGTAAAAGAAAACAAAACAAAAACAAAAGAACTTCTGAAAAGAAGAAAGACGAATTCAAAAACCCGAATTTATCGCGCTTATAAAATTGAACTGAGCCACACATCCAGCCTTGAGTCAAACTACCCTCACAAAATATCTCTATCTGCTCAGGCAATATTCAACAAAAAAAGCGAAGCTGTTACCCATAGAACAATTCAAGGCTGGCTCCGGCTTCGAGCAGGGAGAGTGAGGTAAGATAAATCCGTGATCCTAAGGAAGACGTCCCCAAGCAGCACATGTCATTCGCCTAAAGAGAGACAGAGCCGGATTCATGCCCGTGCCTGAGGATTCAAAACCAAAAGGGACTACGTACTGGTCATCGGATGAGGTTCGGCTTTTGCTCGTGGCCTAACGTAAAATACTGAGTTATGTAATTCAGCAAATGGCGGAACAGGAATATCATTTAAGGGATCAATAAAACAATTTAGTTTTTAAGAAGAATTAGCTTTATATTTTTAGTACATACTTGCGACAAGTTTTATCTCGGTCTCTCTCACGCAACAGAGATACCGGAGTGAGATATTTTTATCGACACACCAAGTGTTGGCACTTTCTTTCCCTCCCAATACATGTTCTCCTACAGTGCCTAGTTTAAATCATTGGAACAGGGTTTCACACCTAAACATGGTTTCATAGCATAACAGGTTCAGAGTTAAAAACTTGGTTCCATAGGCTACAAAGTTTTCACAACTAACTTAGTTCCACAGCTTCAATTAACAGGCTTTAATTAGAGCTAAAGAGGTTCACAGTCTAAACAGGTTTCTACAAGCCTATTAAAAGCGTATTTCATATAAGAGCTTGGCTTTAAACTGTCTTATCAACAGTCTCATTATATGAAGGATGTCTTCATACAATCGTGTCTCTGTGAGAACGTGGTTTCTTCAGCGCGAGGGACTGTTAATACGTGGTCTATGCATCAAGGCAACCCTGTTATTCAGGAGTGTGCCATTACTCGTTTATTTGCAATTTAACTACTCGGTACCTGGAAAGCTATGGGCTTATCTCACAATGCTTAAACATGTATGAGGTACACAGGAGAGGGGCTCAATTAACAAGAAGTGTTCGTAGCTTAATCAGGCTCTATCACAGCGTTGAGACCATGTTTAGATTGCCATAAACCTGTTGCCAAAAATATTTGTTTCATAAAATAATACAGAAAATATATTCTTCAGTCTTAGATACACACACCATAAATCTCACAGTTTAATATTCCCGTGACGGTTTCCGCACAGAACTTCACTTAACAAAGCTAGCACGACAAAAAATATCAATTCGTGCAATATCTTCAATATAAAGAAATTACTGACATCCTGTATCCCCATCTGCGAGGCCTAGATTGTATTATACTGTATAAAAGCATTTTTGTATGAACTTTATACCCATGGTCTCAGCCACACACTGGTGTGCTACATTTCTTCAATTTTCTGTTGAACGATGTATGCCGGTTATTTTATTCCATAAAATCTACAACAGATACAGGGAGGTAAATAACACTGTCGGATATAAAACGACTTTCAGTATACAAGGTGTTCGTTGGGTTGTAATGGCTATCGTCGTTAGGGAAACAGGTACACAGCAATTACGATGTGCCCATCGTGGGTGGGAGTGAAGGGGGGGGAGGGGGAAGTCCCGTAACATAATAAATAACATTTTCTCTCGTTTCATAAATACTTCTTCACTACGATCATGGACTACTGACTAGATTATGTCTTTAGAGATCTATATATGATCACAAACTCTTTGCTCATGTAACAGGTTATTGAATTCCAAGTATTCTCCCATGCTGCGCAAACTCATGGATAGACGATTGGGCTAGGTGTGTAATCACCTTTGTTAATTGGCAGTTAGCATCGAGTTATACACTTCTGAGTATCAATTACTCTATACCAACTCCACTGAATTCAAATCTACGCTCTAGAAACTCACTCCGTGTGCTAAAAAATTTACCTTGTAGTTCGGTGTGTCAAATGCTGCTACACAGTACTCTCAGGAAAGAGCGCTGGAAAATACACAATCATAGAGACACCACATGTGCGCTGTTATTTTCCCGCCAACGATGAACAGGGGTCTGTATTGCCACCCGGTACACTCAGTCGGTATAGGGAGGTCCGCGATCACATTCAGTAGATACACAACAATACGATTTTCACTCTGTTTATTTCGATACTCACTGATGGCCCGCGTCACACCCACAGTGCGCTTGAAAAAATTCCACTTAGTTTATTTTAGTAAGTATTGAGGATCTGGTGCGGTTAAAGGTTGAGCATGCGCTCTCAGGTGTACGTGGTTGACTTGGCCGTGCTCGCTAGGAACCTTCTTTATATCTCAAAAGTCAATATTTCTCGCATTGTCCTAGTGCCAACCTAAAGAGCGTCACGATATTTAAGAGCGGGCGAAGACCCCCTCGCCCGTCTAGCTCGAGCTTTAATTCCGAACAATCCTAGGCTACACCCGCGTATCGTGTTGCAATATGACGTGATGTGTAGAGTCTGCAAATTTCGATTGCTCAGGCCATCTTCTCGTATACTGTGTTGAAAATATTTACCAAACCCC
Source organism: Doryteuthis pealeii (assembly GCA_023376005.1). Taxonomy (NCBI): domain Eukaryota; kingdom Metazoa; phylum Mollusca; class Cephalopoda; order Myopsida; family Loliginidae; genus Doryteuthis; species Doryteuthis pealeii. Next base: position 17,886,922 of record CM042165.1, on the reverse strand, counting down.
TCCGCACGAGCAGGATGTTGACACTAATGTGATCAAATTCTTTTAAGCGGAGTTAGTCACCATACGATGCATTAGAATCTCAGCGTGTTTTCCTTCTCTTACACCTAGTGAGCGCGTGGTGTTGACTCCGTAACCCAAGTAATAGTCAGCACCCACAACCAATATTCTTCGAGATCACTACCTAATGTGTCACTTTTATCGCTAATGAGGCTTCGAAGGGAGAGCGATTAGGATTCATTACCATCTCACCAAAAGGGTACTCTTAGCGCTAACGTGATGATAAATGCACTCATTCTCTCTATTTCGTTCATCTATATATGAGTTGGCTCGCGTGCTCTTCACATCGTTAACTGCCAACACGAATTATAGATCACCACAGATTGAATCTATGTCCACATCAATCTATTTGGTTTCCGTAAACCTTAGCAATGAGTCGATGGAATACTGATAGATAGTCATATCTTTGAACCTCGATTTGAGAGAAGTTTCCAAATATTGACATCTAGCCTACTGCTTGCTTATTTTTTGACTAATGTGCTTCTCAATTTATGAGCGTAGCCACTCTTTGTCAGGGTTCTCCTGACTCTTGCGTACTCCGTCTCTTTTGGGTCTAGAAGATGAGTGGGGAACATCCAGTGTGCTTCCGGCCCACTGACTAAGTATTGATCAGGGTAAGTACAAATTAATTGAGCGTTCGATCCCAGGGGGCTATCCCCCCAGCCAATACACTGCCCCCTTGATTTAAAGGGCAGGGCTTGGGGTTTATTGCCCCAGACGCTGAGGCGCTCCCCTTGAAGTGGAGAATGCCGAGGGATGCGACGCAATTTTTTGTTCTTTCCCACCTATGAGCATTCGGCTTGTGGGTGGGCCCACGATTTACAAAAACCTGAAAAGGCACATTGTGAAGCCCAGTTCCTACAAGTGAGGGCAGGTTATGAGACAAATATTCCCTCTTGCTTGTGTCTTTCCAAATAGCACATTTTATCTCGTGCACTGAACCGTCTGCATCAAGTATCAGTCTTTAAAAAGCATAAGTAATTCATGAATTATTAGGGGAAGGTAAACTCGTATTATGTATACCCGACCAACACTAGCCTCCTGACGTTACTGGAAAATATGAATAATGTATTGAAAGAGGACAATAATTTACTTTGTGCGGAGCAAAGCGACTCTACGAGCGCGGCGGCAGTGACAAAATCATTATAGCCTCAGTGCTCAGCTATTGGTATGTTGTGAGGTAAAAAATAATTATTCAGTAAGTATGAAAAAACCTGCCTCATTTACCAACAAGTGATATCTGTACTATACCATATCTGTTTGTGCTTCCGTTGTAATATACATACGAGAACACATTTACCTTTATTGCGGAGCCCTTATCGTTTATGGTGGTAAGTAGAATGCCTGGGTTGTGGTGTGATGATTAGTTGGTTGTTGCGTCTGGTATTGGTTTGAACTATATAGTAAATTACATGATTTGTTCTAAATAATATCTTGATACGAGCCATTTATCTATACATCTACCTGTATTCTACACAATATACATTATGCACACAACTGATTGTATTCTTTCCTGCTTTTCAGTTTTACCCTTTTTCTATATGTAATGGAACACATTGTTTTTACATATAATGGGTTTTGGACATGTAATGGCTTGCCTATCACATGAGTTATGCGCTATGATAAAAATTACGTGGATACTTACTTTGGATAGCTGGTAAAGGTTTAGAGCGCCATTTAAATAGGAAGTGGAGAGAGCCTCTCAACACGACTGGCACTAGCTGTGACCATAAGAGTAATTGTTATGTAGAGAGTGATCTATTGGTTTAGACAATATTCCTTTGTAAGACATATTTTCATAGACTCTTGTTTACGCTTTTTGAGTTACATTTGCTCATTGTGCTCTATATATATCGCATGTGTAAACTAATAATTAGTAATGTATATTTGTTAGACATATGATTAATTCCCTTTTACCCTTTCCACTTCTTGCGTTCTCTCAATAACCTGCCTATTTACACCCTGATTGCAATTTTTTATACGCTCCAATCTAATTCGTGGGATTTTATTGTCTGGCTGTTATTAAATGAGGTATAAATGTGATAATGCGATATCAGTGTTTACTCAAGCATTAGATGTTTACCATCTATTGGCGATCTCAAAACTTGGCATGCAATGCTAGAGACAGATATGCACAAATAGAATAATTTACTTTGAAAGTCATCCACAACAGTGATTTAGCTTTGATTAACATTCAGGATGAGGTCAATGCTTGAAACCAATACAACTGTCTGGCAGATCCTTTAGTATGCTCCTATAAGGTGACACGAAGTGCAATATTACTACATCAGCAAATCCATATTAAATGTTCTGGTGATTTTGTACTATACATCAAATAATATTTTTTATAATTTTATCAATTTAAATCTCTCCACAAAGTAACACATACCATTCGTCACACATTTATACAAATCATTATAACATATGTTCATGAATCACTTATAAGTGATACTAATCTCCTGCTCCTGGTTTCTTATTAAAAATAACCCTAACATGGTATGATTATCATACTTCTATTTTCCTCAGAATTTAGGAGATTATTCAATATTTATCAAATATTATCTATATATAAGAATTATTTTTTATTTTTTCGTGTACTTTTAAGCACGCTGTTTCTATTTTGAACTTAACAATAAGTATCTTACCGTGGTACCTTGATTAGAGTTTTAATTCGTTCCGAGCATACCAAATTCAAATTGCCTCGTATATAAATCAGTTTTCTCCATTGAAATAAAACTGAAATTATCGCTTACTAAGCCCTCCCAAAAAATACACCCTAAATTTTTTTAGTTGACTCTTTTTTTTATTATATAAAAGAAAAATACGCACCGTATTGCTACTATTAAGAACATAAGAAATGAAATGTAAATGGATTATGTTGCTATAATATAGTATTTAGTTTTGGTTCTAGTTTGTGCGTTTGTTTTGGTTTTGTTTAGCGGCATATCAACCTCAGTTGGCGTCATTTAATTGCTGATAAAGTTTGAAAACAATCAATTCGTTAAGATAATACAATTTTTTTATAAATACATTTTCTATTTAAGCCCATAGGATGCGGACCCCTAACATGGTACTAACCACTCGGGTACGCATGGACCAGGGAGGCAATGGTGATGAAGGCGTGCTCCATATTCCCCAAACCTCCATAACGGGAACCTCACCACAGATAGAGATTTAACGTAATTCCCCAGGATATGTAGACCGCGGCAGCCAGCCGCCCTCTCAGCATCCCTTAATGAACATTACATAATATGTTGTATAGTGTTTATCTTTTCCCAGAAAGATTATGATATTTTGAGTCGTGATAGCATAATTTGGGCACTACCATCGTCAAAATAGTGTTTTAGTCGAAACTAAGAGTTTCTGTGCTCCAGTGAAGATATAGCTGTCATCCTGAGCTGACTCGAGCTTCCAGATGATGCCATCACTATAATAAAGATATTCACTAGGAATAAGCATTCCTCTTATAACCTCACCCCCCCCCAGAAAAATCCTTGGATAGACTCGTAACTTCAGCAAACTCGTAAGTTCTAGACACTCGATAAGTGTCAATGTACTACTGTATTAGATAACAGCTGTTCTAAGTTTTACCGTCATGTTATTAATTTATAAGTGGAACATATTAGCTACTCAATAGGCTAGAACATCTGTGTCTCATTTAAGGACGCTGATTTGATTTTAGAGAAGGACAATCTTATCATCAGGCGTCAATCAATGCAATAATTGGCTTTTGAAATTAGCGAATGTATATTTTAAAAACAGATCGATAGAATGTCTTCGGTGGCCACGAAAAGTTTATTCAAGTTGACGCTTCATATAAATCGCCTTCAGACTTACTTTAAATTACGCTGCTGTCTGGATTATGCCTCTATTGATGAAGCATGCCATATGAAATGTTTTTAAGAATTCATCGAGAATTGAATCTATATTGGAAGGTCTAGGTGGATATACACTTTTCGCTTATTAGCTCAATTTAACTGTATGTCCCGATCCAATAGGTATATTTGGTACCCTCATTTTGTGATTATAATGGCATCTTATACAATTATTTCATGAGATATGATTTGATACTTATTTTTAATAGTAACAGTAGTGTTAAACTCCACAGCGGAGGGCTATAAGGCCTACCTGTTTATCCAAGGTAAGTTATTAGTCCGCGTGAAGTTGTTAATACATATTTAGCCAGGCTATGGAGTTCGAAATACTCAAGTTAATATCCTGTTGTGGATTTAGTGCGCTTGTATCCTATTACACACGGAGGGACTGCCTCCTACCTGTGTGCTCCATTTTTGGGCAGCTTTTACTAGGTGCCCCATTACTCTTCAAAACCTTGCTATGTCTCAACACAAACTAAGTAACAAGCGTAGTAAATGACCTTCTGTACTTTCTGTCTCGTCTCCATTCCTGACATAGCGAGTTACTTACAAGTAACATGCAAATAGTGTAATCTGAGCGAGAGTACCATCTATCGGTCAAATAGAATTTGTTTAGAAATATATTTGTATTCTGGATAGAATACTTGATCACCATATAACGTGTGGGGTTGTAAACGAATTATTTTATCATTGAGGTATCTAAATTAATAGCAAAATAGTATGCAACCCTGCCACGGGGTGCAAGTATTTAAGGTTTTAATGTAATACATATAGTATAAGAAAATGACATCTAATTAGAAAGTGCTAATGGAAACTGGTAATAAGAATTGAAACCAGCTAGTAATATAAAGATTATTTGAAACAGAGGGAGCTCATTAAATTAAATAAAACAGGAACATGTAATGCTCAGAATACTTACTCTGTCCATCACTCTTCGGTTATATGTACTATGTTTAGTTTAAATATACCTAATTTTAAGTATTTAGATCTGATATAGAGCAGTAAAGAATAAAATTGGACAGTCTTAATGTGTATATCTATTTTCTTTAACATTAAATGTGGAGTATTTCATATTTTAATGAATTTTCTAATTTTGAAGAAAGTTGTAATTGAACTCATTAATAGTCATTAAATAATTTTAAACCTCAAGATCAGAGTTACATGTTTAGAATCAATAATAACTTATAGCACATAGTTTATTAAATTTCGATTTTTAAATTAATATGAAATTTGATGGCCCCTTCCAAGTTCATCTAGTGTTAACACCACGTCTATTTTGTTGTATTATATAATATTTACAATTGACAGTATGGTCTGACCACAATGTTAGTATGTAAACATTTAGTTTAACAATATTAATATGTAAGACAATTTTAGTTAATAATTGAGGTTTTATATACAAAATGAAAATCAGGAAGAGAGGCAAAGTGGAAAAATACACACTGGAGAGAAACCCCATTTTCTGTTGAGCTGTGATGTCTCAGTACACCACTTAAGAGGAATTGTGACTTGGTAGGAATATGAGTTTTTTTCTGTTATCAGACTGCGTGAGAAAAAAGTGCGATCAACTCCATTATAATAAGATTATTATAATTTTCACTCATATGCGAGATTTACTAGCGCAATCTAGTTCATCTAACACTTTTATATCAAATAAGTGCGTGTATATCCCCTTTAAGGACGTACGGTTGCTCGCTTTATTTATATGTATGTCTATTTATTCCTCTAGTTCCTTTTCACAATCGTTTTAAGTTTCTTTGCAGGAACCCAATATCCGCAGCTTTCGAACATGTGAGTTGGTAGAATTTATTTTTCCCCTGCATAAGTCTGAGTGAACAGCACGACAGTCTCACCATTCAAGTTTCTATCATGGGCGATTGTGCGATATTCCGAAAAATATGACCTTTCGGTTAGTTTATTTTACTCTCAGTTGCTGGTAGATGAGGGAGTGATGTTGTGCACAGTTCAGCCCCTTCGAATCCTCAACTTTAAACCAATCGTCCTTTTCTGACCAAGCCTTTGTAGGAGAACCATTTCGTAAGGGCTCACCAACATGACAAACCGTAACTCTAGTCTGAAAATATCACCCAGGTATCCTCAGCCCGACGTTAATGGCATCCATCACCAAAGTTTAAGAAGCGTGGGCCTGTTCAATACTATAATTATGCTCATTAATACGTCTTATCAGCACAGTGGTGATACCCACTTTATCGTAAGAGCAAGAGAACCATTACGTAGCTCTATAGTGGGAACGCAACGCCTAGTGTGCGTCCTGTGTGTTTTATTCAAAATGACTATTCGATTATTATGTAATAGATGACCCGATAAGAGGAGAGTTGATATTGCCATTCAAACTCACAAATTTTCAAACCTGAGACCAATTTAACACACAGTTGATCGCTACCCACCGATGGTCGTACTCCATCACACAGAGCGGTCTCCTCTCCGACCATCTATATTTGTGCGATCAAAAGGTCCGACAGTGGTGGCCTGTTCAATACCTTAATTGATGACTAACACCGATACTCGGTGAGCCACTTACGTTAACAGTTATAGGTACATGAATAAAGCAAAGAAACCATCCTGGGTGTCTCTTTGCTTTTTAGTTCATGAAATTACTCGAATTCTCGATATTAAATGACCCGACAAAAGCAATTTTTATATGCCGTTAAAACAAAGAACAACAAAGCCAAACAATTGTCACATGTTCCACAGCGGTTCCCGCTAGATCATCAAAGTTAAGCAGTGGTGGGCCTGTTCAATACTTAATTGGGTGACCACTTACGTAACAGTAAGTACTATAAGCAACCTGGGTCCTTTGTTTATCAAAATGACGATTCGATATAAAATGACCCGAAAAGAATTGATATGCCGTAAAACAAAAACAACCAAGCCAAACAATTGTCACATGTTCCACAGCGGTTCCCGCTAGATCATCAAAGTTAAGCAGCGGTGGCCTGTTCAATACTTAATGGGTGACCACTTACGTAACAGTAAGTACTATAAGCAACCTGGGTCCTTTGTTTATCAAAATGACGATTCGATATAAAATGACCCGAAAAGAATTGATATGCCGTAAAACAAAAACAATCAAGCCAAACAATTATCACATGTTCCACAGTTTTTTTTCAAATCTCTTTTCATTGTATTTTATTTTTATCTGGTCCGTTGGAACGGCAAAATCTACCAGATGACACAGTTGTTTTCATTCTTGTTAATTAATACTAAGCCTTCTCTTCTAGTCGGGATTTAATGATTTGTTTTTATCTTAAAGTCCCAGAGAATTTTAAGGGTTGACAATTGGTAACATTTTTACTTCCACTGGTTTTCCTTTGCTCATTTTTGAGTATTCTTCGAGTCCTTGAATTGTTGGATCTACGGAATCCTATGCTGACGAATTCTCTTCATCCTTCTTTTCGCATCACATCGAGTCTATGTTATTATTATATCACTCCTTATAGGTTTTTCATTCCAGCCATAGCTGATGGTCATTCACTGGAGTCTGAATGACAGGAAGTCTCCTCAGGTCTTCAGTATTCTTAGATTCTTTTTATTCAGTAGTTTTTTTTTCAGTTCTCTGGTAAGGTCTAATAATTTTTCCATCTTTTTATTTTCTTTCATTTTTACGCTGTGGCCCGAGACTGCAAAATCCACCAGGTGACAAGTTTTCTTGTTCTTGCAAATTAATACTAGATCTGGTCTTCGGTCCAGGATAAGGTGATCTGTCAGTATCTCAAAATCCCGGAGAATGTTATGCGTCTCATTCTCTAGGACAGCTTCCGGTTTGTGCATATACCATTTGATAGCATGGTGAAAATTTAATATCTTGCACAATTCCAATTTGATCACCTTTCCCACCCAGTCGTGCCTAGTCTTTTACTCTCGTTGTGCTCGTTTGCTCATTACATGGTTAACAGTTTCTTACCTGTCTTCGCACATCCAACACTTGCTGTTCTGTTGCGTCTTATATATTTTCGCTTTGATATAATTTGTTTTTATGGCATTGTCTTGAGTTGCAATTATGAGAGATTCAGTTTCACTTTTGAGGTTTCCTTTTCTTAGCCATGACCAGTTTTTCTGATATGCAATCTCTCCAATTTGTCACTTGAAATATCCATATAATCGTTTTGGTCTTCATTTCTGTTTATAGTTGGTGTTGTTTTTCTGTTTGTCCATCTGTTGCAATTGTTGTTATATCTGTCCATATGTTGCCATTGCTATAAGTTTTTCACACAGGCGTTAGCTGATGGTCTTTCACTGGAATCTGAGCAACAGCATGTCTCCTCAGGTCTCCAGAATTATTATTATTATTATTTACTCTTTTTGAGTTTTCACATCAGCATTAGCTGATGGTCTTTCACTGGAGTCTGAGTGACAGCAAGTCTCCTCAGGTCTCCAGGACTCTTCTGAGTATTCTGGCAGATTGCAGCAGTGCAGTGTTCTGAATGGTTTCAATCCTTCCTCTGATTTCCAAACTTTCCAAACCTTTTTCTAATCCTTTTGGGACTGTTCCAAGTGCACCAACTACAATTGGTATCAGTTCATTATTATTATTATTATTATTATTATTATTATTATTATTAGTAGTAGTAGTATTAATATTAGTATTATCAGATACAAATAGGTATATGAAACTATAATTGTGTATAAATCAAATTTCAGCATCAAATAACACATACAGGGTTGATATGCCGTTAAACAAATAAATAAAACCATCATACTTGTTACAATATCAATTCCTTGCGAGATTGCATTGGTAATCACTAGCTTGCAGAAGGCCAGTCAGGCCATATTTTTATTGAAAAAAAAAACAAAAAAACCCCCAAAAAACAGGAATTAGTCTTATTCTCTTAATCATGAGACGCGTGCCGAAACGTTGCCGGAGAAATAAACAATTCGAATTTTTCTGTTTATCATTGAAGCCGTCATAAATCTTAATGGTCAAGGTTTCGTTTGTAACTTAGTTACCGAACATTTTAGTCGGAGATCGAAAGGCGGACAGGAAAAGAAGAAAGCCTACACAACAATCCTTACTGTTTGATTCAGTGTCAGCTGACAACTGTTCATTCTTTTCTTTTTAGTCATGACAGACAAGAAAAAAGTTCGTTTACCTATGAGACTTCTTATAGACATTCTTAGTATGAGCGAGGGTGTGGGTTTATTATATATACATACACACATATATATATATATATGTATATATATATATATATATATTATATATATATAATATATATATATGATAAACCACAAAAGTCTGAGTGGTATTATATATTATATATGTATATATATAATATATATATAGGCGAGAGAGAGAGAGAGAGAGAGAGAGAGAGAGAGAGAGAGAGAGAGAGAGAGAGAGAGAGGAGAGGGAGAGGGGGGAGAGAGTTAGTTCTTATTAAACTGACATTTTATTCTCTTAAAATACTTAATTGAAACTTTTCGCTTTTTGGCTAGAATTAAATAGGATTTTCTCTTCTCCACAAACAAATTAAATCGGATTAATACTTTACTTAATCTCTTTGCTTGTTTCTGTGGATGGGGTTCACGAGACGTGGAAAATTTAGCTCGGGGTTTCTACCGGTTCTACTGTCGCTCACAATTGTTATCAAGATAAAGTAATAAAATGAAACATTTAAAGTAGTGGGTGTTGCAAATAACACTCAGACTTTTGTGGTTGTCATGTTACAAGTGTAACGTGAATGTTGTAACGAATTATGCGTAATGAGTCCGTAAGAAAATGTAACTTAATATCGCAGCAGAGAAGTTTTCCAGGTAACTAACTAAAAAAGATTAATGCTGAAATGAATATAAATAAAAAACAAGGAAACAACAAAACAAATAACAGTTGGTAGTTTTGTTTTACGGCATATCAAAGCTTTTTGGGTAATTTAATGCTAAACCAAGTAATTTTGATAAACAAAGTACGGGATGCTTACGGTACCTACTGTTGCTTAAGTGGTCACCTAATCAAGTATTAAACAGGCTCATCGCTGCTTTACTTTGGTGTTCTAGCTTTCAACGTGACTTGATTGTAATGCAAATAACAGGAGGTTGAGTTGAAACAGACGTTGTATTTTTATGTATCATTTTTTTGTTGTAATAAGCAATAGTTTACAAAAGATATGTTGTGTGAGTATTAATTATTGTATAAGTTGTTTTTTGAAGGCAGCGAAAAAATGCGATGTATGTTGGAAAAACATATTTCTTTCTTTCTTTTTTTTTTTCTTTTTTTAAACCTACTTAATATTTTCGGACAAAATCCATCATCAGAGTAGTAAGAAGTTTTCATCCCATTTTGTCCGAAAATATTAAGGATGAAAACTTCTTACTACTCTGATGATGGATTTTGTCCGAAAATATTAAGTAGGTGTAGAAAAAACCCCAAAAAACAAAAAACAAAAAAACAACAAAATAAATAAATAAATATGTTCTTCCAACATACATCGCATTTTTTCGCTGCCTTCAAAAAACAACTTATTCAATTACAAATAATGCTTCGAATACACTATAAAAACAAACCCTTTACTAATTATTGTATTTTTACAGTGTACGTAAATGTTTTAGAATTCTTTTAAAATGCCATTGTAAGAAGGAAAGGATATGGACTTGAAGATACAAACTCCGACAAAGGTTTGATAAACAAAACATTTAATACGTATACAGCACATGGATAAAGGGGTACATAATACATAGGTACATAAGTAAAGATAAAGACACATTCATGAATGGTACAAGATATACATAAAAGCCACAGACATGAGACTAGGGATAGTTCATGCTGTATGAATAACTTACAGTAATGTAAGGGGGGACGAGCCCCAACGAGAAGGGGTAGACCTTGTCTACCCCATGTGTCTCGTAGTTTGAGGAACAGGAAAAGAGAAAGAAGCGTTTGAACCAGCCGCTTAAATATAAAACGGCCCCCTAGCGGGAACCAGCGAACTAAACGGGCAGACAACTCCCCCAGGCAAATACGAAACTAACGCTACACCATTAAGGCAGAATTGGTTTATAAAAACCTATATCATAATTAGAGCCCCGCTCTACTCTCTCGTAACCCTGAGTTTTTGTTTTGTTTTTAGACTCATCAGATGCAGAGATATTTCAAAATTTGATATGATTTGATTTCATTGTCCAACTGACTACACATTTTGGGGATTGATTTTCAATTCAAGAAAAACTTGAACTTACGTATAAAACATTTTTTCGGAATATATGAGTTAATGTATAAACTTATACAGTACTGATCCTCAAACATAAATTAACGAACAATACAATCACAAAGAAAGATATTTAGAATAATTAATTAATTCATAGATAGTCTACCATTTTAAAATCTTGCCCCAAAGTTAGTGTGTCCTGGGCATGGTACCAAAATGTGTCCAGTGGGGAGGCTTTGTAGCTTAGGGAGTGTGGAGTCACCCTTTGTTACGCCCACACACTCGTTGGGATCGACCAGTGTGCGCACGCAATAAGCAATAATAAAAAAAAATGTGCGAGATAGGTCCCAGTTATAAACAAACAGTATCGTATAAAAGTTCATACAGGTAGTATTAGGAATGTCAAATATTCCTTTGCACGGAAGTAAAATAAAGAAGAAAGAACCGGACAGATTCTTCACTTTATCTCTTGTTCGCCCACGCACCCTGAAGTCTATCCTGCAAACCGAATCGACCTACGATTTTACATATGTATACTAGTTGATGTACTAATAGGGTGTCACACCCTTTACTCAATGTTCACTCTGACTTGAAGTGGTAGTATTTGTAAGGGTCCCATCTATAGATCAAATTGATCTGTTTCAAAATTATTCGTATTCGAGAGGACCCTGAGAGAAAAAAAATCTTAAAAAAACAACTACACAAAAAAATGTAAATATGAACGTAGAATGAACACGATTCCCTAACCTCAAGTCATAAAATAAGATCAGACTGCATAAGATGACTTTAAAATCAACTAATAAATAATTAAATCTAATAGATACTACTATATTCGGTCAGAGTGGACCTGGGAGTCCCACCAATGGGCCAACTAGATCTGTGTGAAAATTATTAGTATTAGATAGGAATACTTGAAAACGCATTAGTGTGTGAAAATTAATACATGAGATCTTAAAAAAAATTGATACTGCAATGAAGAGTTTACCTATATAAAATTATTTGTTTAAAACTTAACTGTTTAAAATTTCCCTGTTCAGAATAATTGCTAACAACATTAATACATGAGCTCTAAAAACATTGATGCTGCTACTAAGTAATATTAAATATAAGTAATATTAATGCATTGGTTCTTAAAATATTGATATTGCAATTAAGTATGAAAGTGTTTTTCTTATGTAGAATAATTATAAACTACATTTATATACGAAATCATTAAAATGATTGTGAACTACATTTATACACTGACTAGGCATTTTTGTGAGATATATAATTGGAAAAGCATAATTGTTAAACTGAATTCTGCATAAAATAAGCCAATAAGAGTTGATATGCCGTAAAACCAACCAACCAACCAACCAAAACAAGCCAATGAAAGTTGGTGTAAAATACTTTTGTGTATTATCATTTGTCTTCATACAAAAACACGGGGATAATAGCAGCCATTGTTTCGTAACACTTCAACCAACAAACTAGAAAACAAGATGAATACTGTCTAAACTCGTTAAAGTTCAATTTGCACTCTTGGAAAAGGCATGAATCAACACGTTCCTGAGTCGTGTTATTTATCCTGGGGTCAGTCCTTTTTGTTGTTGCAATTATATGGTATCAAGTAACAATTCCTATTTAATAACAATCATTTGTTTGCAATATAATTATATGGTTTCAAATATTCCAATCTAATCGAAATAGTTTGCCCACTGTGTATAGTTTGTTGGATTTTACGGCATGTCAACCATTGTTGGGTTATTTTATGCCGATGACGCTTAGTTCTATTCAATTTTCTTTTAAACTCAATTTTTTGATACATTTGTTAAAAACTCATTTATTTTCTATTTAACTCATAGAACACACACGCGCGCGCGCGCACGCACGCACGCACGCGCGCACACACGCACACACGCACGCACGCACGCGCGGGCGCATACACGCACACACACACACATGTATATATAGTTTAAGGTATTCCTATATAATGCTAATAATTATCAAACAGGCCCATTTGATAAATAGATCTCTAACAGATATCATCCTGTCGGTTTAGAATACGCCGACTGTATCCCCTGCAGAGTGGTGAGACCCATCAAAAAACGATGTCCTGGATTTTATACTAAACTGCATCCAATGGTGAGGTTCCAGTTCTGAACATCTTAGGTGGGACTTACCCCTCCATTGCCAATTCACCCAGGTCTACTTTAACCCAGAGTTTTAGTACCTGTTAGGGTCCCATCTATAGGTCAAATTGATCTGTTTAAAAATTATTCGTATTCGAGAGGACCGAAGTGAGAAAAAAATCTTAAAAAAACAACTACACAAAAAATGTAAATATGAACGTAGAATGAACACGATTCCCTAACTTCAAGGCATAAAATAAGATCAGACTGCATAAGATGACTTTAAAATCAACTAATAAATAAAAAATCTAATAGATACTACTATATTCGGTCAGAGTGGATCTGGGAGTAATGGCAAACGAATGAATGACTCCATATTTATCAGAGATCTAGAAATGAAACCTCACCATCTGGTGTAGTTTTAGTGTCACACCCAGGACATCCATTGCACTTCTCTGCAGAGGATTTAGCCAACGTAATCTAGAACGGTGCATGAGGACCAAGGCAGTTTTTGCATTTTCACATGTGCATAGGAGATGAATCCACTCTTTCCTGCAACGGTGAAGAGAGTGGCTGAGTGAGAATTGGGCAAACCACTCTCCCATAACTACTTTAACTGCCCCCCACCCAGTAACTTCTGAAAACCTGTTCCACCGAGAGTAACAATTGAAAAGGGTGCAATCAGTCGGCGGTTAATGTTCAAGTGCAAATCTATGAGCAACAAAGTTGGAATTTTCTCACACTTTTCTAATTCACTTCAGTCTCGAGTATTTATAAAGTCAGCTACTTTATTGCTGTTGGGCAAAGAATAGTTTCAGCGAGAAAGAAAAAAAATGGGGTGGGGGTGTCTGGTGCAGACGTACTTTCTATAATATATATCTTTATTAATAATTTGAAATTTTAGAAGTTTGTTTGCCTCGAAGGGCAGCACAACAGTTTGATGGAGGATATTAAATTTGCAATGCTTTTTAAAAAAAATAGTAACGTCGTTTGCAATGTATTTTTACAGTAAAAATCATTTACAATGAATTTTATAGTAAAATAATTGTCCAATGCATTTTTTATAGTAAAGTCGTTTGCAATGTATTTTATCAGTGCAATTCTTCCAATGCATTTTAAAGTAAAATCTTTTGAAATGTGTTTTAATAGTAAAGCTATTTCCAAAGTAAAATACTTTTTAATGCATTTTACTAATAAAACATTTCATTTGCATTTTATAGTAAAATCGTTTGTAATTTTAATAGTAAAATCATTTCCATTGCATTTTATAGTAAAATCGTGTAATGCATTTTAATAGTAAAATCATTTCCATTGCATTTTATAGTAAAAATAGTTTTTAATGCATTTTAACAGTAAAATCATTTCCATTGCATTTTAAAAATAGTTTTAATGCATTTAATAGTAAAATCATTTCCATTGCATTTTATAGTAAAAATAGTTTTTAATGCATTTTAATAGTAAAATCATTTCCATTGCATTTTATAGTAAAATAATAGTTTTAATGCATTTTAATAGTAAAATCATTTCCATTGCATTTTATAGTAAAATCGTTTGTAATGCTTTTTAATAGTAAAATAATATCCAATGCATTTTATTGTAAAATCCTTTTCAATGTATTTATTAGTAAAATGATATATACTATGTTTTAACAGTAAAAAGAAAAAAAAGAAAAAATTCCAATGCATTTTACAGTAAAAAATAATGTCCAATGCATTTAAATAGTAAAAATTGTTTCAGTGATAGTAATATCGTTTGGAATGCCTTTTAATATTAAAACTATTTTCTAATGCATTTTAATAGATAAATAATGTTCTAATCCATTTTGATTGTATGAGACATCCAATCGATTTTGCGCGATAAATGTACACATGACGGGAAAAGTTACAACACATTTCGAAAAGTTATTTTATCGTAAAAAATATTGCATCATTTGAAAGAAATAAGATTAAAGAAAACACCATATTTTTTTGATATAATAAAAATTCTAAAATCGTATTTTAAATTAATGTTAACGTTGAATTTTGACCGCCCAAAAAGAAGGGACGTGATAATAATTACTATTAAAAAATAGAAAATGAATTTTTTTCCCAAAAATATAATTTAAAAAATCAAAAAATCAGATAATTGTCCAATGTTAATGAAATTTTCATAGTGAAATAATTTCCCAATTCATTTTATATCAAAACAATTTCCAATGCATTTTATAGTAGAATCCTTTCCAAGACAGTTTATTGTACAATCGTATCTAATGCCTTTTTATTGTAAAACTATTTCACATACATCTATATCAATAATTGAGAGAGCTTACGATCAAATCACGTTGAAAGCACCGGTTCCATCTCGATTACCGAACTTAAGCAGCAATGAGCATGTTCAGGTACTTAGATGGGTGACCATTTAAGCAACAGAAGATACTGTATGACACCGAATATCAAAATAACTTGATTAAATTACCCGTAAAGTGTTGATATGCCGTAAAACAAACCAACAACAACAACGATAATTGAGAGGATTTTATATGTTTTTTCTCTAAAGACATCCAAGCAGTTCGATGTAGAGTATCAATTTGTTGTGAATATTCAGAGATGTGATAATTTACCAGATTTATAATGGTAGACATTAAAGAAGAGAGAAGAAAGAAAGAAGAAAGAAAGAAGAAAGAAAAGGAAAAAGAAAGAAGAAAAGAAAGAAAGAAAGAAAGAAGAGAAGAGAAGAAAGAAAAGAGAAAAGAAAATATATATATATATATATATATATATATATATAGAGAGAGAGAGAGAGAGAAGAGAGAGAGAGAGAGAGAGAGAAGACAGAAAAGAAGGAAAAGAAAGAAAGAAAGAAGAAAGAAAGAAGAAAGAAAAAAAAGAAAGAAGAAAAGAAAGAAAGAAAGAAAGAAGAAAGAAAGAAAAGATATATATATATTATATATAGAGAGAGAGAGAGAGAGAAAGAGAGGAAGAGGGAGAAGAGAGAGAAACAGAAAGAAGAAAAGAAAGAAAGAAAGGAGAAAGAAAGAAGAAAAGAAAAAAAGAAAGAAAGAAAGAGGGAGAGAAAGAAAGAAAAACGAAAGAATGAAAGAAGAAAAGAAAGAAAGAAAAGAAAGAAAAAGAAAAGAAAGAAGGAAGAAAGAAAGAAAGAGAGAGAGAGAAGAAGAAGAAGAAGAAAAGAAAGAAAGAAAGAGAGAGGGAGAGAGAAAGAAAGAAGACAGAAAGAAGGAAAAAAAGAAAAAAAAGAAAAAGAAAAAAGAAGAAAAGAAAGAAAGAAAGAAAGAGAGAAAGGAAAGAGAGGGAGAGAAAGAAAGAAAGAAAGAAAGAAAGAAAAGAAAAGAAAGAAACAAACAAACAGAAAAAAGAAGGAAGCAAGAAAAAAAGAGAAAAGAAAAAGAGAGAGAGAGAAGAAAGAAAGAAAGAGAGAAAGAAAGAGAGAGAAAAGAGAGAGAGAAAGAAAGAAAGAAAGAAAGAAAGAGAAAAGAAAAAAGAAAGAGAAGAGAGGAGAGAGAGAGAGGGAGGCGAGAGAAGAAAGAAAGAAAAGAAAGAAAGAAAAAGGATAAGAAGAAAGAAAAAGCAGCAACACCAACAAGAAGCGAAACTTGTCTTATTGTATAAATCGAGAAACTACTTCTAATTATAAACTGAGAATATCGTTTTAAAAAGACGAAGCAGTGACAGAGAAGCAGACACGAACTGTGAATAAACAAATCCTTTGATCAAATGCTAATCGGATTAATAAAAACATCAAACAATAAGACATCAACCACTTTAAAGTTCTCGACCTAACCAAGAAGAATTAGAGACATAAAACGTACACAATATTCAACATATTTATCACGCCGTCTAACACACTTGGCCACATAGTCTTGCAAGTTTCTTTAAACCCTTCTAAAACCATTCATAAGAATACAAAGAATAAAGGATCACTCATTTCTTAGTTAAGACAATAACTTTCGCAACGCTTAGGATCTCTCTCTCTCTCTCTCTTCTCTCTCTCTCTCTCTCTCTCTCTCTCTCTATATATATATATATATATATATATATATATATATATATATATATGTTGTGGTTCATATCTATCTATCTATCTATGTTGTGCGTTCATATCTATCTATCTATGTATGTTGCGTTCAGTATCGATTCTATCTATCTAATCTATCTATCTATCTATCTATGTATGTTGCGGTTCATATCTATCTATCATCTATATAACTTCTATGTATGTTGCGGTTCATATCTATTTATATGTCTATCTATCTATGTTGTGGTTCATATCTATCTATCTTATCTATCTATCTTATCGTATGTATGTTGCGATTTCATATCTATCTGTCTATCTATCTATCTATTGTTGTGGTCAGTATCTATCTATCATCTATCTCAATCTGTGTCATATCTATCATCTCGAGGGATCCTCGTAGCGTAATGCTAACGTGCTAAACTGCGACATCGTAGTAAACGAGTTTCGACTCTAATCGCGCTATTACGTTTACTTTCGGACTATACCATTGGGAAAGTATGAACTCCCTTTGCTATGATTTAAATTGTACCACATATATATCAGTATGTTCAGTTGTTCATATGTAATGTACGTATGTATACTTACAACTCGTATTTAATATGAGTAAGTATTGCATACGAATAATTACCCCAACTGGATTTACCAAGCCGATAGGAGTGAGGGGGAATGAAAGAGCTGACTCTGCAGCTAAAATCGGCTCTAGATTTAATTCCTGACAAGTTTCATATACCATATACTGACTGAAAACCTAAAATTAATAGATTCCTTCATACAAAATAGCAACAACACTGCGAACAACTGCTATCCACAATAAACTCTTCCAATCAAACCACTTTGGGAGGCTGCAGACCAACTTTAAGGAAGTCTAGAAAGGAACAAGTCATTATGTCCGATTATGCATTGGTCATACAAAACTAACACACTCTTATATATTCAAACAAGAACAACACACAAATGTGAAACATGTCAAACACCTCTGACAGTTAAACACCTTATTGATGGAATGCAGATGTTTTGCTCAATTAGAAACCGTTATTTTAAAGCAAACAATATGAAAGATCTATTTGAAAAATGTTAACATAGAGGATATTTTCTCCTTTTTGAGGGAAAATTAAAATTATACCATAGAATATAGACATGAACAAATCAATGCTATACAATATAATCTCCCAATAATGCTAACACATTGTTAAAACAATTACTAAAATATATATATGAATAACAATATGTATTACACCCTAACTGTTAGGCATGATATAACCCGACGGGTTGATATTGCCTTAAATCAATAAACAAACCAACCAACCCCAACTTTAATAAAAGCGACTTGCATCTTTTACCTTTAATAATGACCATCTTACAACAATATATAATATATATAAGTACTGCTCACAAATAATTATCCTAAACTTTAAAAAAAAATCGACAAAACGTTCTTTATTTTTAATAGTGACCATCTCAGGACTCTTATGTAATATGAGTAAATATACTGTTAGTTTGAACAAGCTGAATTTCCTTAATAAATTATACGCAACATTGAACGATTCGTGTTTCTGCTCTTCCGTACACGCCCTATTCGCAAACATTTCCTCTAACATAATCATTCTACTTCGTTAATCTGCTCTTTGTTTGTATTCATTGTCTGCCTAACAACTAGAAAGAACCCCCCTACCCTTTCCTCTGTTCATCTCCGTTTTTTGTTTATATCCCCCAGCATCCACCCGCGTACGCGTTTTCACCTCTTTAGCCTCTTCACTTTTCTGTTTCTACCCACGGTTGTCAAAGACACAGGCTGGGCTAGGATTTCAGTTTGACTCAAGCGGTGTCGTTAGACTTCGACCATTTTTTTTTATCGATCGCACTCTACGTTACCGTTAAGAAAGGAAGCCAAGAAATGTTTGTTTGACGAATCGTTGAATTTCACACATGTTTAGTATACGTGGAATTTGCTTAGCTGCCACTCCGCATACGCAAGCACACACACACACATATACATAAATGTGGTTGGTTTGGTTTATAGCATTTTTAAACCCTCGTTGTAAGATAAATATCGAGACTCTTAAAATTCCCCGGCGGTAAGCAAGTAATTTCGGATGAAAGAAGACGACGAGTGAAAATTAAAGAAACATATAAATCAAAAGGTGTAAATTTAGTGGCATTTGCTAGCCAGACTTATCTTGCTGAGGGTGAGGTAAAAGTAAAGCTGCGCTGAATGAAACCACTCGCTGTTTGATGTGAAGGCGAGGGCTAGAATACTATTCTACTCGCTGTATACGTTAAGATGAGCGTTTGAAAATCGCGTCTCACTAGTGAAAGCTCAACAATAAGCGACTTTAGTCATGGGGTTTAATTTTTGCGCATAATCATATATTGGTATTCGCCCTCTAGTGCAGGGGGGGATAATTCAACTATAAGTTTAGTGGCATTTGCCTAGCCAGACTTATTCTTGCTGAGGGTGAGGTAAAAGGTAAAGGCTGCGCCTGAATGAACCACTCGCTGTTTACGGTGAAAGTGAGGGCTAGAATACTATTCTACTCGCTGTTTTATTACGTAAGGTTCAAAGGTTATAACTATGTTATAACTTCTTGAGAAACGATAACAAACTCCGACACTTGTGGGACAAAACATTTTATATATCAAACAAGCACAGAATAAGACAAGATACATAAAATAATATAACATACATGGCATGAAAGTCTTCCTTACAAAATTCACTACTAGACTTGGTCCCCCTCGTGGGAAACCAGAGGCCCCACGAGCAGTGAGTTACAAAATGGCTAACCCATGTGCGTTCAGAATGTGAGAAGATGGAGCTAATTAGATGAAGAAGCGTTTGAACCAGGCGCTTAAAACCATAGCGACAACCGACGGGAAGATAACTTCTTCCAGGCAAATGTGAGATAATCCCCGCCAATACGTTAAAGATGAGCCTGAAAATCGCGTCTCGCCTGGTGAAAGCTCATACAATAAGCAACTTCGTCATGGGGTTTAATTTTGGCGCTAATATCATATATTGTGATCACCCTCTAGTGCCAGGGGAGATAATTCAACTATAATTTTCCGACATTGGGTTAAACCCTAAGCCAATGGCAGACAGCAGAAGTTAGTTTTAGGTTGAATTAGCGGGTTATTAGTTCAAAGCTTATATCCACATCCTTATAATGTATTAGGCCTCGAAATGATAACCTAACACTGAATAGTTCGGTAAGAAAAGACAAAGCCAATTTATAAAGAACATTATTATTTAGATAAAAGAAAAAAAAAACATGTTACAGACCCAACCACAAAAAGGGCACGATGTTGGTTAAAGAACACAACGAAGTCTAACAGGGAAAAGGTGGATTCACTTAGAGGTTTTTCTTTGGTTGGACTGCTCTGAGGATAGAACCAGAACACACGTGCTCGAACCAAACCTCTCGTTGTAGAAATCTAATCAAAAATTAATAAATATATGGACAGACTCAATGTAATGTACCTGGACCCTTTTTGAAGTGCATAAGGGAGGAATTTAGACCAGATTTACCTAAAATCTAAGAAATTGATCGATACACAAAGCCTTTCAACCGAGGGTGCATAGATATACTATGTGCCAAGAAAAAGAGGCAGGAGAAAGGCTGGTCAGCATTGAGGATTGCGCTGATGCAACCAATTCAGGAGCTCAAAGAATATACCAAACAGAAGCAAAGAAGGATTGATACAGCAGCGGCAATCCTTCAATGCTGACCAAGCCTTTCTTCCTCCTCTTTTTCTTGGCACCATAGATATCTAGTGCCATCCCTCGGTTGAAAGCCTTGTGTATCGTCATCAATTCTTAGATTTTAGGTAAATCTGTCTAAATTCCTCCCTTATGCACTTCAAAAAAGGGTCCAGGTTACATTACATTGAGTTCTGTCCATATATTTATTAATTTTGATTAGATTTCTACAAACAGAGTTTGGTTCGAGCACGTGTGTTTCTGGTTCTATCCTCAGAGCAGTCCAACCAAAGAAAAACCTCTAAGTGCATCCCACCTTTTCCCTGTTACACTTCGTTGTGTTCTTTGAAACAACATCGTGCCCTTTTTGTGGTTTGGGTCTGTAACATGTTTTTTTTTTTCTTTTTATCTAAATATAAGTGTTCCTTTATAAATGGCTTTGTCTTTTCCTTTACCGAAACTATTCAGTGTTAGGTTATCATTTCGAGAGCCTAATACATTATAAGGGATGTGCCGATATAAGCTATTGAACTAATAACCCGCTAATTCAACCCTAAAACTAACTTCTGCTGTCTGCCATTGGCTTAGGTTTAACCCAAATGTCGGAAAATTATAGTTTAGAATTATCTTCCCCCTGGCCACTAGAGGGTGAATCACAAATATATGATATTAGCGCCAAATTAAACCCCATGACGAAAGTTGCTTATTGTATGAGCTTTCACCAGGCGAGACGCGATTTTCAAGCGCTCATCTTTAACGTATTGCGGGGATTATCTTC
Source organism: Doryteuthis pealeii (assembly GCA_023376005.1). NCBI lineage: Eukaryota > Metazoa > Mollusca > Cephalopoda > Myopsida > Loliginidae > Doryteuthis > Doryteuthis pealeii. The sequence continues at coordinate 17,865,233 of CM042165.1, read as the reverse complement.
ACATTTGCCTGGAAGAGTTATCTTCCCGTCGGTTGTCGCTATGGTATTTAAGCGCCTGGTTCAAACGCTTCTTCCTCTCTTAGCTCCATCTTCTCACATTCTGAACCACATGGGTTAGCCATTTTGTAACTACACCCCACTCTCGTGGGGCCTCTGGTTTCCCACGAGGGGACCAAGTCTAGTAAGTGATTTTGTAGGAAACGGACTTTCCTGTCCTTTTATCTCAACTCTTTATGTTATGTACATGTATGTTATTATTTTATGTATCTTGTCTTATTCTGTGCTGTTTTGATATATAAAATGTTTTGTCCCACAAATGTGTCGGAGTTTGTTATGTTTCTCAACAAGTTATAACATAGTTATAACCTTTGAACCTTACAGTATAAACAGCGAGTAGAATAGTATTCTAGCCCTCACTTTCACCGTCAAACAGCGAGTGGTTCATTCAGCGCAGCCTTTACCTTTTACCTCACCCTCAGCAAGATAAGTCTGGCTAGCAAATGCCACTAAATTATAGTTGAATTATCCCCCCCTGGCACTAGAGGGCGAATCACCAATATATGATATTAGCGCCAAAATTAAACCCCATGACTAAAGTCGCTTATTGTATGAGCTTTCACTAGGTGAGACGCGATTTTCAAACGCTCATCTTTAACGTATCAACAGCGAGTAGAAATAGTATTCTAGCCCTCGCCTTCACCATCAAACCAGCGAGTGGTTCATTCAGCGCAGCCTTTACCTTTACCTCACCCTCAGTAAGATAAGTCTGGCTAGCAAATGCCACTAAATTTACACCTTTTGATTATATGTTTCTTTATTTTCAACTCGTCGTCTTCTTTCATCCGAAAATTACTTGCTTACCGCGGGGATTTAAGAGTCTCGATATTTATCTTTACAACGAGGGGTTAAAATGCTATAAACCAACCAAACCACATTTATGTATATGTTGTGTGTGTGTGCTTGCGTATGCGAGTGGGGCAGCTAAGCAAATTCCACGTATACTAAACATGTGTGAAATTCAACGATTCGTCAAACAAACATTTCTTGCCTTCCTTTCTACGTAACGTAGAGTGCGATTCGATAAAAAAAAATGGTCGAAGTCTACGACACCGCTTGAGTCAAACTGAAATCCTAGCCCAGCCTGTGTCTTGACAACCTGTGTAGAAACAGAAAAGTGAAGAGGGCTAAAGAGGGGAAAACGCGTACGCGGTTAGGATGCTGGGGGATATAAACAAAACGGAGATGAACAGAGGAAAGGGTAGGGGGTTCTTTCTAGTTGTTAGGCAGACAATGAATACAAACAAAGAGCAGATTAACGAAGTAGAATGATTATGTTAGAGGAAATGTTTGCGAATAGGGCGTGTACGGAAGAGCAGAAACACGAATCGTTCAATGTTGCGTATAATTATTAAGAAATTCAGCTTGTTCAAACTAACAGTATATTTACTCATATTACATAAGAGTCCTGAGATGGTCACTATTTAAAAATAAAGAACGTTTTGTCGATTTTTTTTTTAAGTTTAGGATAATTATTTGTGAGCAGTACTTATATATATTATATAATTGTTGTAAGATGGTCATTATTAAAGGTAAAAGATGCAAGTCGCTTTTATTAAAGTTGGGTTGGTTGTTTGTTATTGATTTAACGGCATATCAACCCGTCCGGGGTTATTATCATGCCTAACAGTTAGGGTTATACATATTGTATTCATATATATTACTTTTAGTAATTGTTTTAACAATGTGTTAGCATTATTGGAGATTATATTGTATAGCATTGATTTGTTTCATGTCTATATTCTATGGTATAATTTTATTTCCCTCAAAAAGGAGAAAATACCCTCTATGTTAACATTTTCAAATAGATCTTTCATATTGTTTGCTTTAAAATTGCGGTTTCTAATGTGAGCAAAACATCTGCATTCCATCAATAAGTGTTTAACTGTCAGAGGTGTTTGATATGTTTCACATTGTGGTTGTTGTTCTTGTTTGAATATATAAGAGTGTGTTAGTTTTGTATGACCAATGCATAATCGGGACATAATGACTTGTTCCTTTCTAGACTTCCTTAAAGTTGGCCTGCAGCCTCCCAAAGTGGGTTTGATTAGGAAGAGTTTATTGTGGATACAGTTGTTCCAGTGTTGTTGCCATTTTGTATGAAGGAATCTATTAATTTTAGGTTTCAAGTCAGTATATGGTATCTGAAACTTGTCAGGAATTAAATCTAGAGCCGATTTAGCTGCAGAGTCAGCTCTTTCATTCCCCCTCACTCCTATATGGCTTGGTATCCAGTTGGGGGTAATTATTCGTATGCAATACTTACCCATATTAAATACGAGTTGTAAGTATACATACGTACATACATATGAACAACTGAACATACTGATATATATGTGGTACAATTTAAATCATAGCAAGGGAGTGGGGGGAGTTCATACCTTTCCCAATGGTATTAGTCCGAAAGTAAACGTAATAGCGCGATTAGAGTTCGAACTCGTTTACTACGATGTCGCAGTTTAGCACGTTAGCCATTACTCTACGAGGATCCCTCCGAGATAGATAGATATGAACAGATTGAGATAGATAGATAGATAGATATGAACCACAACATAGATAGATAGATAGACAGATAGATATGAATCGCAACATACATAGATAGATAGATAGATAGATAGATAGATATGAACCACAACATAGATAGATAGACATATATAGATATGAACCGCAACATACATAGATAGATAGATAGATTAGATATGAACCGCAACATACATAGATAGATAGATAGATAGATAGATAGATAGATAGATATGAAACCACAACATAGATAGATAATATGAACCCACAACATAGATAGATAGATAGATATGAACCACAACATATATATATATATATATATATATATATATATATATATATATATATAGAGAGAGAGAGAGAGAGAGAGAGAGAGAGAGAGAGAGAGAGAGAGATCCTAAGCGTTGCTGAAAAGTTATTGTCTTAACTAAGAATGAGTGATCCTTTATTCTTTGTTATTCTTATGAATGGTTTTAGAAGGGTTAAAGAAAACTTGCAAGACTATGTGCCAAGTGTGTTAGACGGCGTGATAAATATGTTGAATATTGTGTACGTTTATGTCTCTAATTCTTCTTGGTTAGGTCGAGAACTTTAAAGTGGTTGATGTCTTATTGTTTGATGTTTTTATTAATCCGATTAGCATTTTGATCAAAGGATTTGTTTATTCACAGTTCGTGTCTGCTTCTCTGTCACTGCTTCGTCTTTTTAAAACGATATTCTCAGTTTATAATTAGAAAGTAGTTTCTCGATTTATACAATAAGACAAGTTTCGCTTCTTGTTGGTGTTGCTGCTTTTCTTTCTTTTCTTATCCTTTTTCTTTCTTTCTTTCTTTCTTTCTTTCTCTCCCTCCCTCTCTCTCTCTCTCTCTCTCTCTTTCTTTTTCTTTCTTTCTTTCTTTCTTTCTTCTTTCTTTCTCTCTCTCTCTTTCTCTCTCTTTTCTTTCTCTCTTTCTTTCTTTCTTTCTTTCTCTCTCTCTTTTTTCTTTCTCTCTTTTTTTCTTGCTTCCTTCTTTCTTTTCTTGTTTGTTTGTTTCTTTCTTTTCTTCTTTCTTTCTTTCTTTCTTTCTTTCTTTCTCTCCCTCTCTTTCCTTCTCTCTTTCTTTCTTTCTTTCTTTTCTTCTTTCTTTCTTTCTTTCCTTCTTTCTGTCTTCTTTCTTTCTCTCTCCCTCTCTCTTTCTTTCTTTCTTTTCTTCTTTCTTTCTTTCTTTCTCTCTCTCTCTTTCTCTTTCTTTCTTCTTTCTTTTCTTTTTTCTTTCTTTCTTTCTTTCTTTTCTTCTTTCATTCTTTCGTTCTTTCTTTCTTTCTCTCCCCCTCTTTCTTTCTTTCTTTCTTTTCTTTTCTTCTTTCTTTCTCCTTTCTTTCTTTCTTTTCTTCTTTCTGTTTTCTCTCTCTCTTTCTCCCTCTCTCTCTCTTTCTCTCTCTCTCTCTCTTCTATATATATATATATATATCTTTCTTTCTTTTCTTCTTTCTTTCTTTCTTTCTTTTCTTCTTTCTTTTCTTTTCTTTCTTCTTTCTTTCTTCTTTCTTTCTTTCTTTTCTTCTTTCTGTCTTCTCTCTCTCTCTCTCTCTATCTATCTCTCTCTCTCTCTCTCTCTATATATATATATATATATATATATATATATATATATTTCTTTTCTTCTTTCTTTCTTCTCTTCTTTCTTTCTTTCTTTCTTTCTTTTCTTCTTTCTTTTCTTTTCTTTCTTCTTTCTTTCTTCTTTCTTTCTTCTCTCTTTCTTTAATGTCTACCATTATAAACTGGTAAATATCACATCTCTGAATATTCACAACAAATTTGATACTGCTACATCGAACTGCTTGGATGTCTTTAGAGAAAAAACATATAAAATCCTCTCAATTATCGTTGTTGATTGTTGGTTTGTTTTACGGCATATCAACACTTTACGGGTAATTTAATCAAGTTATTTTGATATTCGGTGTCATACAGTATCTTCTGTTGCTTAAATGGTCACCCATCTAAGTACTGAACATGCTCATTGCTGCTTAAGTTCGGTAATCGAGATGGAACCGGTGCTTTCAACGTGATTTGATCGTAAGCTCTCTCAATTATTTGATATAGATGTATGTGAAATAGTTTTACAATAAAAGGCATTAGATACGATTGTACAATAAACTGTCTTGGAAAGGATTCTACTATAAAATGCATTGGAAATTGTTTTGATATAAAATGAATTGGGAAATTATTTTCACTATGAAAATTTCATTAACATTGGACAATTATCTGATTTTTTGATTTTTTCAATTATATTTTGGAAAAAAATTCATTTTTCTATTTTTTAATAGTAATTATCACGTCCCTTCTTTTTGGGCGTCAAAATTCAACGTTAACATTAATTTAAAATACGATTTAGGAATTTTATTATATCAAAAAAATATTGGTGTTTTCTTTAATCTTATTTCTTTCAAATGATGCAAATATTTTACGATAAAATAACTTTTCGAAATGTGTTTGTAACTTTTCCCGTCATGTGTACATTTATCGCGCAAAATCGATTGGATGTCTCTATACAATCAAAATGGATTAGAACATTATTTATCTATTAAAATGCATTAGAAAATAGTTTTAATATTAAAAGGCATTCCAAACGATATTACTATCACTGAAAACAATTTTACTATTTAAATGCATTGGACATTATTTTTTACTGTAAAATGCATTGGAATTTTTCTTTTTTTCTTTTTACTGTTAAAACATAGTATATATCATTTTACTATAAAATACATTGAAAAGGATTTTACAATAAAATGCATTGGATATTATTTTACTATTAAAAAGCATTACAAACTATTTTACTATAAAATGCAATGGAAATGATTTTACTATTAAAATGCATTAAAAACTATTTTACTATAAAATGCAATGGAAATGATTTTACTATTAAAATGCATTAAAAACTATTTTACTATAAAATGCAATGGAAATGATTTTACTATTAAAATGCATTAAAAACTATTTTACTATAAAATGCAATGGAAATGATTTTACTGTTAAAATGCATTAAAAACTATTTTACTATAAAATGCAATGGAAATGATTTTACTATTAAAATGCATTACAAACGATTTTACTATAAATGCAATGGAAATGATTTTACTATTAAAATGCATTACAAACGATTTTACTATAAAATGCAATGGAAATGATTTTATTATTAAAATGCATTAAAAAGTATTTTACTTTGGAAATAGCTTTACTATTAAAACACATTTCAAAAGATTTTACTTTAAAATGCATTGGAAAGAATTGCACTGATAAAATACATTGCAAACGACTTTACTATAAAAATGCATTGGACAATTATTTTACTATAAAATTCATTGTAAATGATTTTACTGTAAAAAATACATTGCAAACGACGTTACTATTTTTTTTAAAAAAGCATTGCAAATTTAATATCCCTCCATCAAACTGTTGTGCTGCCCTTCGAGGGCAAACAAACTTCTAAAATTTCAAATTATTAATAAAGATATATATTATAGAAAGTACGTCTGCACCAGACACCCCCACCCCATTTTTTTTCTTTCTCGCTGAAACTATTCTTTGCCCAACAGCAATAAAGTAGCTGACTTTATAAATACTCGAGACTGAAGTGAATTAGAAAAGTGTGAGAAAATTCCAACTTTGTTGCTCATAGATTTGCACTTGAACATTAACCGCCGACTGATTGCACCCTTTTCAATTGTTACTCTCGGTGGAACAGGTTTTCAGAAGTTACTGGGTGGGGGGCAGTTAAAGTAGTTATGGGAGAGTGGTTTGCCCAATTCTCACTCAGCCACTCTCTTCTCCGTTAGAGGAAAGAGTGGATTCATCTCCTATGCACATGTGAAAATGCAAAAACTGCCTTGGTCCTCATGCACCGTTCTAGATTACGTTGGCTAAATCCTCTGCAGAGAAGTGCAATGGATGTCCTGGGTGTGACACTAAACTACACCAGATGGTGAGGTTTCATTTCTAGATCTCTAATAAATGTGGAGTCATTCATTCGTTGCCATTACTCCCAGATCCACTCTGACCGAATATAGTAGTATCTATTAGATTTATTTATCTATTAGTTGATTTTAAAGTCATCTTATGCAGTCTGATCTTATTTTATGCCTTGAAGTTAGGGAATCGTGTTCATTCTACGTTCATATTTACATTTTTTGTGTAGTTGTTTTTTAAGAATTTTTTCTCTCCTTCGGTCCTCTCGAATAGGAATAATTTTGAAACAGATCAATTTGATCTATAGATGGGACCCTAACAGGTACTAAAAGTCTGGATTAAAGTAGATCTGGGTGAATTGGCAATGGAGGGGTAAGTCCCACCTAAGATGTTCAGAACTGGAACCTCACCACTGGATGCAGTTTGGTATAAAATCCAGGACATCGTTTTTTGGTGGGTCTCACCACTCTGTAGGGAATACAGTCGGCGTATTCTAAACCGACAGGATGATATCTGTTAGAGATCTATTTATCAAATAGGCCTGTTTGATAATTATTAGCATTATATAGGAATACCTTAAACTATATATACATGTGTGTGTGTGTGCGTGTGCGTGTATGCGCCCGCGCGTGCGTGCGTGCGTGCGTGCGTGCGCGCGTGCGTGCGTGCGCGCGTGCGTGCGTGTTCTATGAGTTAAATAGAAAATAAATGAGTTTTTAACAAATGTATCAAAAAATTGAGTTTAAAAGAAAATTGAATAGAACTAAGCGTCATCGGCATAAAATAACCCAACAATGGTTGACATGCCGTAAAATCCAACAAACTATACACAGTGGGCAAACTATTTCGATTAGATAGGAATATTTGAAACCATATAATTATATTGCAAACAAATGATTGTTATTAAATAGGAATTGTTACTTGATACCATATAATTGCAACAACAAAAAGGACTGACCCCAGGATAAAATAACACGACTCAGGAACGTGTTGATTCATGCCTTTTCCAAGAGTGCAAATTGAACTTTAACGAGTTTAGACAGTATTCATCTTGTTCCAGTTTGTTGGTTGAAGTGTTACGAAACAATGGCTGCTATTATCCCCGTGTTTTGTATGAAGACAAATGATAATACACAAAAGTATTTTACACCAACTTTCATTGGCTTGTTTGGTTGGTTGGTTGGTTGGTTTTACGGCATATCAACTCTTATTGGCTTATTTTATGCAGAATTCAGTTTAACAATTATGCTTTTCCAATTATATATCTCACAAAAATGCCTAGTCAGTGTATAAATGTAGTTCACAATCATTTTAATGATTTCGTATATAAATGTAGTTTATAATTATTCTACATAAGAAAACACTTTCATACTTAATTGCAATATCAATATTTTAAGAACCAATGCATTAATATTACTTATATTTAATATTACTTAGTAGCAGCATCAATGTTTTTAGAGCTCATGTATTAATGTTGTTAGCAATTATTCTGAACAGGGAAATTTTAAACAGTTAAGTTTTAAACAAATAATTTTATATAGGCAAACTCTTCATTGCAGTATCAATTTTTTTTAAGATCTCATGTATTAATTTTCACACACTAATGCGTTTTCAAGTATTCCTATCTAATACTAATAATTTTCACACAGATCTAGTTGGCCCATTGGTGGGACTCCCAGGTCCTCTCTGACCGAATATAGTAGTATCTATTAGATTTATTTATTTATTAGTTGATTTTAAAGTCATCTTATGCAGTCTGATCTTATTTTATGCCTTGAGGTTAGGGAATCGTGTTCATTCTACGTTCATATTTACATTTTTTGTGTAGTTGTTTTTTAAGAATTTTTTTCTCTCAGGGTCCTCTCGAATACGAATAATTTTGAAACAGATCAATTTGATCTATAGATGGGACCCTTACAAATACTACCACTTCAAGTCAGAGTGAACATTGGAGTAAAGGGTGTGACACCCTATTAGTACATCAACTAGTATACATATGTAAAATCGTAGGTCGATTCGGTTTGCAGGATAGACTTCAGGGTGCGTGGGCGAACAAGAGATAAAGTGAAGAATCTGTCCGGTTCTTTCTTCTATATTTTACTTCCGTGCAAAGGAATATTTGACATTCCTAATACTACCTGTATGAACTTTTATACGATACTGTTTGTTTATAACTGGGACCTATCTCGCACATTTTTTTTTTATTATTGCTTATTGCGTGCGCACACTGGTCGATCCCAACGAGTGTGTGGGCGTAACAAAGGGTGACTCCACACTCCCTAAGCTTCAAAGCCTTCCCACTGGACACATTTTGGTACCATGCCCAGGACACACTAACTTTGGGGCAAGATTTTAAAATGGTAGACTATCTATGAATTAATTAATTATTCTAAATATCTTTCTTTGTGATTGTATTGTTCGTTAATTTATGTTTGAGGATCAGTACTGTATAAGTTTATACATTAACTCATATATTCCGAAAAAATGTTTTATACGTAAGTTCAAGTTTTTCTTGAATTGAAAATCAATCCCCAAAATGTGTAGTCAGTTGGACAATGAAATCAAATCATATCAAATTTTGAAATATCTCTGCATCTGATGAGTCTAAAAACAAAACAAAAACTCAGGGTTACGAGAGAGTAGAGCGGGGCTCTAATTATGATATAGGTTTTTATAAACCAATTCTGCCTTAATGGTGTAGCGTTAGTTTCGTATTTGCCTGGGGGAGTTGTCTGCCCGTTTAGTTCGCTGGTTCCCGCTAGGGGGCCGTTTTATATTTAAGCGGCTGGTTCAAACGCTTCTTTCTCTTTTCCTGTTCCTCAAACTACGAGACGCATGGGGTAGACAAGGTCTACCCTTTCTCGTTGGGGCTCGTCCCCCCTTACATTACTGTAAGTTATTCATACAGCATGAACTATCCCTAGTCTTATGTCTGTGGCTTTTATGTATATCTTGTACCATTCGTGAATGTTTCATTTTATTACTTTATCTTTACTTAAAGGGGTACATAATACATAGGTACTATGTATTCAAAAAACAACTTATACAATAATTAATACTCACACAACATATCTTTTGTAAACTATTGCTTATTACAACAACAAAAAAATGATACATAAAAATACGTCTGTTTCAACCCAACCTCCTGTTATTTGCATTACAATCAAGTCACGTTGAAAGCTTGATCACCAAAGTAAAGCAGCGATGAGCCTGTTTAATACTTGATTAGGTGACCACTTAAGCAACAGTAGGTACCGTAAGCATCCCGTACTTTGTTTATCAAAATTACTTGATTTAGCATTAAATGACCCAAAAAGCCTTGATATGTCGTAAAACAAAACCACCAACTGTTATTTGTTTTGTTGTTTCCTTGTTTTTTATTTATATATTTTATTTATATTCATTTCAGCATTAACCTTTTTTAGTTAGTTACCCAGAAAAACTTCTCTGCTGCGATATTAAGTTACATTTTCTTACGGACTCATTACGCATAATTCGTTACAACATTCACGTTACACTTGTAACATGACAACCACAAAAGTCTGAGTGTTATTTGCAACACCCACTACTTTAAATGTTTCATTTTATTACTTTATCTTGATAACAATTGTGAGCGACAGTAGAACCGGTAGAAACCCCGAGCTAAATTTTTCCACGTCTCGTGAACCCCATCCACAGAAACAAGCAAAGAGATTAAGTAAAGTATTAATCCGATTTAATTTGTTTGTGGAGAGAGAAAATCCTATTTAATTCTAGCCAAAAGCGAAAAGTTTCAATTAAGTATTTTAAGAAATAAAATGTCAGTTATAAAGAACTAACTCTCTCCCTTCTCTCTCTCTCTCTCTCTCTCTCTCTCTCTCTCTCTCTCTCTCTCTCGCCCATAATATATATATATATAATATATATATATAATACCACTCAGACTTTTGTGGTTTATCATATATATATATATATATATATATATATATATATATATATATAATAAAACCCACACCCTCGCTCATACTAAGAATGTCTATAAGAAGTCTCATAGGTAAACGAACTTTTTTCTTGTCTGTCATGACTAAAAAGAAAAGAATGAACAGTTGTCAGCTGACACTGAATCAAACAGTAAGGATTGTTGTGTAGGCTTTCTTCTTTTCCTGTCCGCCTTTCGATCTCCGACTAAAATGTTCGGTAACTAAGTTACAAACGAAACCTTGACCATTAAGATTTATGACGGCTTCAATGATAAACAGAAAAATTCGAATTTTTTTTTTTATTTCTCCGGCAACCTTTCGGCACGCGTCTCATGATTAAGAGAATAAGACTAATTCCTGTTTTTTTTTGTTTGTTTTGTTTTTTGTTTTTTCAATAAAAATATGGCCTGACTGGCCTTCTGTAAACTAGTGATTACCAATGCAATCTCGCAAAGAATTAATATTGTAATAAGTTTGATGGTTTGATTTATTTGTTTAACGGCATATCAACCCTGTATGTGTTATTTGATGCTGAAATTTGATTTATACACAATTATAGTTTCATATACCTATTTGTATCTGATAATACTAATATTAATACTACTACTACTACTACTACTACTACTACTACTAATAATAATAATAATAATAATAATAATAATAATAATGAACTGATACCAATTGTAGTTGGTGCACTTGGAACAGTCCCAAAAGGATTAGAAAAAGGTTTGGAAAGTTTGGAAATCAGAGGAAGGATTGAAACCATTCAGAACACTGCACTGCTGCAATCTGCCAGAATACTCAGAAGAGTCCTGGAGACCTGAGGAGACTTGCTGTCACTCAGACTCCAGTGAAAGACCATCAGCTAATGCTGATGTGAAAACTCAAAAAGAGTAAATAATAATAATAGTAATTCTGGAGACCTGAGGAGACATGCTGTTGCTCAGATTCCAGTGAAAGACCATCAGCTAACGCCTGTGTGAAAAACTTATAGCAATGGCAACATATGGACAGATATAACAACAATTGCAACAGATGGACAAACAGAAAAACAACACCAACTATAAACAGAAATGAAGACCAAAACGATTATATGGATATTTCAAATGACAAATTGGAGAGATTGCATATCAGAAAAACTGGTCATGGCTAAGAAAAGGAAACCTCAAAAGTGAAACTGAATCTCTCATAATTGCAACTCAAGACAATGCCATAAAAACAAATTATATCAAAGCGAAAATATATAAGACGCAACAGAACAGCAAGTGTTGGATGTGCGAAGACAGGTAAGAAACTGTTAACCATGTAATGAGCAAACGAGCACAACGAGAGTAAAAGACTAGGCACGACTGGGTGGGAAAGGTGATCAAATTGGAATTGTGCAAGATATTAAATTTTCACCATGCTATCAAATGGTATATGCACAAACCGGAAGCTGTCCTAGAGAATGAGACGCATAACATTCTCCGGGACTTTGAGATACTGACAGATCACCTTATCCTGGACCGAAGACCAGATCTAGTATTAATTTGCAAGAACAAGAAAACTTGTCACCTGGTGGATTTTGCAGTCTCGGGCCACAGAGGGAAAATGAAAGAAAATAAAAAGATGGAAAGATTATTATACCTTACCAGAGAACTGAAAAAAAAAAACTACTGGATAAAAAAAACTAAGAATACTGAAGACCTGAGGAGACTTCCTGTCATTCAGACTCCAGTGAATGGCCATCAGCTATGGCTGGTATGAAAAACCTACAAGGAGTGATATAATAATAACATAGACTCGATGTGATGCGAAAAGAAGGATGAAGAGAATTCGTCGGCATAGGATTCCGTAGATCCAACAATTCAAGAACTCGAAGAATACACAAAAATGAGCAAAGGAAAACCAGTGGAAGTGAAAATGTTACCAATTGTCAACCCTTAAAATTCTCTGGGACTTTAAGATAAAAACAAATCATTAAATCCCGACTAGAAGAGAAGGCTTAGTATTAATTAACAATAATGAAAACAACTGTGTCATCTGGTAGATTTTGCCGTTCCAACGGACCAGATAAAAAATAAAATACAATGAAAAGAGATTTGAAAAAAAAAACTGTGGAACATGTGGTAAATGTTTGGCTTGGTTGTTTTGTTTTACGGCATATCAATTCTTTTCGGGTCATTTTATATCGAATCGTCATTTTGATAAACAAAGGACCCAGGTTGCTTATAGTACTTACTGTTACGTAAGTGGTCACCCAATTAAGTATTGAACAGGCCCACCGCTGCTTAACTTTGGTGATCTAGCGGGAACCGCTGTGGAACATGTGACAATTGTTTGGTTTGGTTGTTTTGTTTTACGGCATATCAATTCTTTTCGGGTCATTTTATATCGAATCGTCATTTTGATAAACAAAGGACCCAGGTTGCTTATATTACTTACTGTTACGTAAGTGGTCACCCAATTAAGTATTGAACAGGCCCACCGCTGCTTAACTTTGATGATCTAGCGGGGACCGCTGTGGAACATGTGACAATTGTTTGGCTTGGTTGTTTTTGTTTTACGGGATATCAATTCTTTTCGGGTCATTTTATATCGAATCGTCATTTTGATAAACAAAGGATCCAGGTTGCTTATATTACTTACTGTTACGTAAGTGGTCACCCAATTAAGTATTGAACAGGCCCACTGCTGCTTAACTTTGATGATCTAGCAGGAACCGCTGTGGAACATGTGATAATTGTTTGGCTTGGTTGTTTTGTTTTACGGCATATCAATTCTTTTCGGGTGATTTTTATATCGAATCGTCATTTTGATAAACAAAGGACCCAGGTTGCTTATATTACTTACCGTTACGTAAGTGGTCACCCAATTAAGTATTGAACAGGCCCACCGCTGCTTAACTTGATGATCTAGCGGGGACCGCTGTGGAACATGTGACAATTGTTTGGCTTGGTTGTTTTTGTTTTACGGGATATCAATTCTTTTCGGGTCATTTTATATCGAATCGTCATTTTGATAAACAAAGGACCCAGGTTGCTTATATTACTTACTGTTACGTAAGTGGTCACCCAATTAAGTATTGAACAGGCCCACTGCTGCTTAACTTTGATGATCTAGCAGGAACCGCTGTGGAACATGTGATAATTGTTTGGCTTGGTTGTTTTGTTTTACGGCATATCAATTCTTTTCGGGTGATTTTTATATCGAATCGTCATTTTGATAAACAAAGGACCCAGGTTGCTTATATTACTTACCGTTACGTAAGTGGTCACCCAATTAAGTATTGAACAGGCCCACCGCTGCTTAACTTTGATGATCTAGCGGGGACCGCTGTGGAACATGTGACAATTGTTTGGCTTGGTTGTTTTTGTTTTACGGCATATCAATTCTTTTCGGGTGATTTTTATATCGAATCGTCATTTTGATAAACAAAGGACCCAGGTTGCTTATATTACTTACCGTTACGTAAGTGGTCACCCAATTAAGTATTGAACAGGCCCACTGCTGCTTAACTTTGATGATCTAGCGGGAACCGCTGTGGAACATGTGATAATTGTTTGGCTTGGTTGTTTTGTTTTACGGCATATCAATTCTTTTCGGGTCATTTTATATCGAATCGTCATTTTGATAAACAAAGGACCCAGGTTGCTTATAGTACTTACTGTTACGTAAGTGGTCACCCAATTAAGTATTGAACAGGCCCACTGCTGCTTAACTTTGATGATCTAGCAGGAACCGCTGTGGAACATGTGATAATTGTTTGGCTTGGTTGTTTTGTTTTACGGCATATCAATTCTTTTCGGGTCATTTTATATCGAATCGTCATTTTGATAAACAAAGGACCCAGGTTGCTTATATTACTTACCGTTACGTAAGTGGTCACCCAATTAAGTATTGAACAGGCCCACTGCTGCTTAACTTTGATGATCTAGCAGGAACCGCTGTGGAAGATGTGACAATTGTTTGGCATGGTTGTTTTTGTTTTACGGCATATCAATTCTTTTCGGGTCATTTTATATCGAATCGTCATTTTGATAAACAAAGGACCCTAGTTGCTTATAGTACTTACTGTTACGTAAGTGGTCACCCAATTAAGTATTGAACAGGCCCACCGCTGCTTAACTTTGGTGATCTAGCGGGAGCCGGTGATTTCAGCGGTGACATTTGTAGTTGGTGCCCTTAGAATGGTTCCCCAAAGGCTTGGCAGAGAGATTGGTTAAGTAGAGATCAGGGGCTGAATTGAGACCATCCAGACCACAGCACTGTTAAAATCAGTTAGTATACTTGGATGAATCCTGGAGATCCTAGGAGACTTGCTGTCACTCAGACTTCAGAGAAAATAAATCTACCACTCACTCGAAAGCTGCGGACTATTTCCTGAAGAACAAAAAGGATGTCGCAAAGGAACTAGAGGAATAAATGACATACAATATATAGACCAACACATTCTAAAGGGGATAAAGACAATGATAAAAAGGTTAAGACTAGTGTGAGAAACTCGCATAGAGTGAAAATAATAATAATCTTATTATAATGGAGATTGCTTTTCCGTCTGTAACCGAAACTATATTCCTACTCAAGTCACAATTCTCTTAGTTATTGACATCACATTCTCCATGATTTTATTTTTATCTAAACCTCAATTATTAATAAAATTGTCTTACATTATTAATATTGTTAACTATGTCTACATACTAACAACATGCAATTATATTTATATATACAACAAAATAGCGGTTTACAATGTGAACGGGAAGGCTAATTTGCATATTAATATTAAAAAATCGAATTTAATAAATATGTGCTTAGTATTATTGATTTCTAACTGTTTGGTTTTATTTTAATGAATATAAGCAAAAATCTCTTTTTTTTTTCTTTTATTTTTTACTGCCTCTTATAACTAAATACTTAAATTAGAAAAAATAACAATGAAAGGCGAGAGTGATGGAAGAGTAAGTTTCAGTTGTTCCATTTTTTATTATATTCCCTCTGTTTCAAATCTTTTATTATACTCCCTCTGTTTCAAATCTTTTTATCTGTATTCTTATTCAGTTTCATTAGCCTTTCTAATTTAATACAATATTTTATTACATTAAAACTTAAATACTTGCACCCGGATGGTGCATATATTTGCTAGTAATAATAATAATGATAATAATAATTCGTTTACACCCAGTAATATTGTATCAAGTATTCCTATCAAATACAAATATTTTTAACAAATCTATTTGACCCATAGATGGTACCCTAGCATGTACTGTAACTCCTATTCAGAATGGACCGGACAGTAAGTCATTTACTACGCTTGGCTTAGTTGGGACACAAGGTTTGAAGTATGGGTCACCTAGTGAGAATCGAACTCCCTAACAATGCTCGGCTAACCTAGATTCCTAACCATTACGCCAAATAAAGTGCCCAAATGGACAGTGGTGTAATGGATAAAGCGCTAAACCACAACATCGTAGTAACGAGTTCGAACTCCATCCGCGCTATTACTTTCACTTCCGGACTAATACCCTTGGGAAAGGTATGAGCCTTATCACCCCTCCCGCTGTGGGTTAACTACTGCTTCTCTAAAAGTATCAAATAACCCACGAATGGTGATATGCCATTAAACAAAGAGTCCAAAAACTAAATGGATCGGACGTTAATGGCAACGAAAAGGTAACCCCACACCTTCAATATAGATTCAATCTCGATAATTTTAAAAGCATTTCATATGGATGCTATCATCATAGAGGAAAATCCAGACAGAAGCGTAATTTTAAGTAGTTGAAGACGATTTATATGAAGCGTCACTTGATTAAATTATCGTGGGCACCGAAACATTAATATCGATCTGTTTTAAAATATACATTCGCTATTTCAAGCAATTATTGCATTGATTGAACGCCTGATGATAAGATTGTCTTCTCTAAATCAAATCAGGTCACTTAAATAGACACAGATGTTCAGCCTATTGATAGTAATATGTTCACTTATAAATGATACAAACCGTAAAACCTTAGAAACAAAGCTGTATATCTAATACAGTAGTACATTGACTTACGGGTTTTCTGAGTTACGAACTATCCAAGGTTTGTTTTTTTTTGGGGGGGGGGGCTTTAAAAATGTTATTAATGAACTTATTAAAATAAGCGTATCTGAAGCTCGATCAGTTTCAGATACGCTTATCTTCGCTGAAAATTTAGTTCACTAAAAACATTTAAGTTTCCAAATTTATCACGTCAAATATTATTTCTAAAAAATAAACATTAAAACATATTATAGCACATAATCAATTACATTCTATTTCATTATGTTTATATACAATACGGTGCTATTTTTCTTTATTTAAAAAAAATTAGGGTGTATTTTGGGGAGGGCTAGAACCGATTAATTAAATTTTGTTTATTTCAATGGAGAAAACTGATTTTATATACGAGGAAATTGAATTAGGTGCGGAAAGAATTAAACTCCTAAGTCAAGGTACCACGGTAGATATTTTGTTAAGCAAAATGAACACGTGCTTAAAGTACCAGAAAATAAATGGGCACTTTTTTTTATATATATAGATATTATTTGATTTGATTGATTGATTTTAACGGCATATTAACCCGTCTAGGATTATTTTATGCCGAGAGGTTAGGAAATAACATTCATTGTACATTTATATTTTTTGTGTAGTTGTTTCTTTGGGTTTTTATTTTTATTTTATTTTTTTGCACACAATTATATGATATCAAGTATTCCTATCTAATGCAACTAATTTGCAGACAGTTGTATGGTTTAGCATTCCTATCTAATACTAATAATTATATGGTTTCAAGTACTTATTTCTATTTGATGAAAGTCCTTTGTTTGCATGCAGTTAATCCTTAGTAAACACTAATCCTTAGTAAACAATTATAACTTCAATTAACTATTAATAACAGCCAGAAAAAATGCGCCGAATGATGACGCTAAAGATTGCAATGGAGTTTACAGGTTTATTGATAGAACCAAAAGTGGAAAAGGGTAAAGGGAATTATACAAAAAAAACTATATATTAAATGGATATACAATGAGATGTACCAAAAGCGTACACAAGTCTATAAATGCGTACAAAAGGCAATGTAACAAATACATACATTACTATATAAGTAGTTACCTGTGTTCCATGTGTGCTTTCCTCAATTTATGCGTAAACCTTCACCGTCAGAGTAAACGTTTTTATCTCCATAAATCAGTGAAGGCCGGCATATGGTCAACACATTTATTAATAAATAAAAAAGGTAAAACTGAAAAGGGAAAAATACATGAGGCAATGTAATATATGTGTAGATAAGGCAATGTAATAAATGCATGTACAAGATAAAGAACAAATACGTACATACATAACAACAGACACACAACACACACACACACACACACATACGAAGGACGGTCCGAAAGTAATGTCTCGTATTTATTTCTACGGAAACACAACAGATAGGAATACAATAACATCGTTGGGTAGAGCAAGTTTTCAGCTATGAAACACTATTTTTCCACATCACCACTGGCCATAGATTGTCACCAGCCGCGCTCGTAAGAGTGTTTGCTCCGAAAGTAATGCCTCTTATTTTATCATATTTTCCAGTAACGTCAGAGGCTAGTGTTGGTGGTATAATAATAGAGGTTAAACCTTCCCTAATAATTCATAATTACTGATGCCTTTTTAAAGATGATACTTGATGAGCGGTCGTCTGGAAAAGTGGCATTTGAAAAAAAAGCAGAGGTGTGTCATTGGAATTCTCCAATGAGATAAATTGTATCCATCAGTATTCATCGACCATTGCTAAGGTTTACGGAAACCAAATAATTGATGTGGACATAATTAAGTGGTGACTAATTCGTTGCAGTTAAGATGTGAAGAGCATCTATACGACGAAAGATGGCCGAAACAATCAATTTGCTCTCTACAACACCGTCATCACTCGTCGGGGTGGCCGATTGTCGGTATCAGCCAGACGGCGAGGGGGTCTATCCCTTTTTCATTAGTGCTAGACCAAGGAGATTGTTTTGATATATGAGTTGGAGCGCCACACCTAACATCAGCTCCTCACTTTACCGCACAGATCCCTATGCTACTCATACGCTGGGTTGGCGAGGACCGGTATCGAACAAGGAACCTTGTGGTTTCTAGTCGAACGCTCTACCGACTGAGCTAAACCGGGTGGCATACAGACCCCTGTTCATCGTTGGCGGAAAATAACAGCCAATGGTGGCTTGTGTGTATTTATCCAACCTTTCCGCATTAGCAGCATTTGACACCAGGTCAATTTTTTAAGCGGAGTTTAACGAGTTTGAATTCAGAGTTGTTTTTTTTTTCAAGACCATATGCCATACAAAGGTTAAATAGCCCAGTCTATCCATAGTTGGAGGGAGAATAGTTGAATTCATACTTTTTGCAAGGGTATGTGTGTTATGTTTAATCTTCATCCAGGATTTGAACTCGTATCGCTGTGTCTATTTCCTACGACGATAGCCATTACACCACGAACAACTTGTAACTGAAAAGTCGTTATATCCGACAGTGTTATTTACCTCCCTGTATCTGTTGTAGATTTCATGGAAATAAATAACCGGCATAACATTCGTTCAAACCAGAAAATGAAGAATGTACAACATGGCGTGATAAAGTTATACAAAATGTCATATAATAAATGCGTAGAGAAGACAATTTAAAAGATTTGCAGGAATTGCTAGCGAAGCGAAAGCCACGGAATTTAACGGTTTAATGATCTAAAGATTAAGAATTGTTTTGTTATTTTATGAAAAAATATTTTTGCAACAGGTTTGGCAATTAAACTGGTTTAGCTGTGAAACCTGATTAGCTACGAAACCTGTTTAACTCTGAACTTGTTTAGCTTTGAAACCTGTTTAGTTATGAAACCTCTATAGCTGTGAAACCAGTTAAGCTGTGAAACCTCTTTAGCTATGAAACCTTTATAGCTGTGAAACCAGTTAAGCTGTGAAACCTCTTTAGCTATGAAACCTTTATAGCTGTGAAACCTCTTTAGCTGTGAAACGAGTTTAACTCTGAACCTGTTTAGCAAAAACCAGTTTAGCTATGAAACCTTTATAGCTGTGAAACCAGTTAGTTGTGAAACCTGTTTAGCTATGGAACCAGTTTAACTCTGAACCTATTTAGCTATGAAACCCGTTCGCAATAATTTACTAGGATGTGGGGAATGATTTGAGAGAGAAAAGAATGCAAACATTGGTGTTCGACCAAAAATCCACCCCTTACCTTGCTGGAGTAAAAGACAATAACTCCAGAAGACTAAAAATATAAAACTAATTCTTCTTAAAACTAAGATTTGTTTTATTGATCCTCTTAAAGTTGATAGTTTCCTGTCCTCCCACTTGGCTGAATTAATACTCAGTATTTTTAACATTGGGAGCCACGCAAAAACCGAACCTCGTGCGATGACCAGTACAAAAATGCGTAGTCCCGTCGGCATTTTCCTTTTTGGATACCTCGGGCACCGGGCAATAAATCCAGCTCTGTCTCTTTTAGGCGATGGGCAGGTGCTGCCTGGGGGACGTCTTCCTGGGATCACGTGATTTATCTTACCTCACTCACCTGCTCAGAAGCCGAGACCATGTTGAAATTTGTTTCTATAGGTAACAGCTTTTTTGTTAATATTGCCTGAGCAGATAAGATATTCATGGGAGTGTAGTTTGATTAAGGGTTGGGTGTGACTCAAGGTCAATTTTTAAGCGGAGTAAAGCTGGTTTGAATTCAGTCTTTCTTCTTGATATAGGAATTTTCAGAAGTTTATTTTGTTTTGTTTTTTTTGTTTTTTTTGTTTTTTTGTTTTACGGCATATCAACCTCAGTGGGTCATTTAATGCCGATAAAATTCTGAAATAAATCAATTCTTAATGGATAATACAATTTTGTTTATCAACTCATGTTTTTCTATTTAACCCATAGATGGGACCCTGACAGGTACTACCACTCGGGGTCAGAGTGGACCAGGGAGCAATGGTGATGAAGGGGTGCTCCACATTCCCCAAACCTCCAAAACTGGAACCTCGCCATTAGATAGAGTTTAACGTCATTCCCAGGACATGTAGACCCGCAGCCACTGCCTTCTAGCACCCATATGATAAAAAGGAGTTGGGCTTGCTATAAGCACAATAGGGTTGGGAAATCATATAGGTGCTAGGGCTTGACGTGACCAGCCGATTGATCGGAGGGGCCTCTCCGACCGCCCGTCTAGCCCAAGATAGGGCCAAAGTGGATTGCATGTCATGAAACTGCTCATCCACTGGGCTCTATCCTTAAGCATCACGGGTCGCCACCCACGGCCAACAGGTGTCCATTGGGGAAGTCCTACCCTCTGCAGAGATGCAGTCGGTGCATTCTAACGCCTCAGCTGACAGGGCGGTATTTTGTTTTTGTTTTTGTTTTCTTTTTACACTGTGATATGTGACAAATGTACAAAATTCTATGGAATTTGGAATTCGATGTTGAGAATATTTCTTCAATTTCATTTCAGCCTCTGATGAAAATGGTCGGTTCGACAGACATCCACCTACAAGAAGCAGCGGCTGGTTGTATTGGCAATATTCGCAGCCTGGCTTTGGCCAATGCAAACAGGGTCAAATGAGAAACACAACCTTCTTCAGATCAAATATTTTTGGCTCCTAATGTCTTTTTATTCTTGTATAACGCCTTTTTTTTTTCTTTACTTTTTTTTTTTTTTTTTTTTTTTCTTTTTGGTTTTGGTTTTATGGCAGCAATGTTTTCGGCTGCAAATTAAAAGTTCTTTGATAATTATCTTCTGAAATAAAACAAATTTTAACTCTGGAATCCTCTTCAAATGTTTATTATGATTCATTATATATATGATTGGAAAACGATGGCAATTTTCTGAGTTTGCAGGCGCAGCAAATATAAACCGATTTTAATTTCAAATTATGAAATTATATACATCAATACATCAAATTCTTCGTATATATATATATATACCAAGCGTGTTGGTAAATCCTCGCGGTGAGAAAAACCCCAGCAAATAGTTTGATTGTAAAAATATACTACCACACATCAACCGGGGAGAAAAAAGATTTTGGAAAAAAGAAAAGACCAAGATAGTCGTACCAACAAAAAATAATCTATTGGTACAGTATTTGGCCAAAAGAAAAAACAATTTATATGTATATATATGTATATAAGATATATATATATTCATATAACCGCTAGGAAAATAACCTAATAAGTAAAAGGTGGTCAATACCTAAGTAGAGCAAATAATAAAGATAAATCTAATGAGTCAGAAGAACCTACTATTAGTTTTGCTTAATGCTCTTCAAGGCTAAGATCTGAAGATCTTAGCCCTGAAGAGCATTAAGCGAAACTAATAGTAGGTTCTTCTGACTCATTAGATTTATCTTTATCTTATATATATATATATATATATATATAATATATATATAATAAGTATATTTTGGCAGCATTTTTCTTTTATGCATGTTTTGTTGACCTCGATGGACAGTTCTTATCTGACGAGTTTTTTTTTCAGTCCTTTCTAATTGTCTGGTCATCTTTTTTATATCTCCTCCCACCATTCCCCATAACATTCTTATAAGCTTGTGAGCCCCTCCTTCTACTTAGTCCTACTGCTTCTGTTTGTTTAAAAAGAAACAATGGAAACGTCTCACCAGTTCACACCTGATGATGGCACTAAGTAGTGCAGAAAGTACTCCTGTTAGAACCTTTGGTGGATTCATACACCAATTCCATCCTGATATAAAAAAAATATGGCCAGACAATTAGGAAGGATGGAAAAAAATTTCGTCAGACAATAATATATATATATATATATATATATATATATATATATATATACGAAGAATTTGATGTATTGCTGTATATAAACAAAAACTAATGAAGACCTCATCAAGGTAACCGGATAAACGGGAAGACAAGGAGGGATAGGAATAAATGAGGTGACGTGGGGGGGTAGGAAGAGTATGTGTAGATATGTGTGCACATGGGTGTGTGTACGCGTGTGTAAATATATACGCACTACTTTCACTCTTAAACGAAGAAATACAAAAATTCGACTCACACAGTACACATATATAATTAATTTTGACATTCCCTACATTTCTTAACAGGCGCGTTGTCTTGATGAAAAGTGGCTAACATGCTGCTTTGAAACCAATGGTAACAATCGCACCTTAAATGTATTGTACACTATAATGAATAAATACAGCTCTTACATCTACACTTTATTTTCAGTTCTCCAATACTAGAAGAAAAAACTACTAAAAAACTATACACTAGACAAAATGTGACCCGTTGGGTCATCCATTCAGCTCTGGGTCGATAATTGAGATTAGAGAAAGGGGAGTTAGCAAAGCGAATATTTTTTTAATAAATACGGCCGGACGAAACCTTAAAATCATTTTGTAACCTTTCTAAGAAAGGGAATATTTGACCTCATTTAAGCTACGGGTTGCTGTTGTGAAATTTAACATAGAAATACATTCTCTTCTCTCTCTCTCTCTCTCTCTCTCTCTCTCTCTCTCTCTCTCTCTCTCTCTCTCTCTCAGAGAAACTGACATTAAATAACGAGGAGATTGTTCAAAGATACAAAAAGGGGAAGAAATTGATAGACAGAGTAAAGTAAGAGATTGGTCGGTTTTTGACTTAATTGCAAATTACGACTAATTAGAACCAATTAAAATATAATTTTTTTCAAACGTAATTTAATCCTAAAAGTAAGGAATAATTAGTATAATTTTCGTGTCATTAAACTAAACAGTAAAAAAGCCCTTAGGAAACACTGAATGTCATTTTTTTAATCATTCAAATACACATTGTGCCCTTCTCCACTTCCTAAATATAAACATCAGTATGATTATGGACCGTTGCTATGTAACACTACAACCGTTGCTATGTAACACTACAACCGTTGCTATGTAACACTACAAGCTTTGGTACAATGTTGCATATGCATCAAGTTGCGAGAGTGTCTACATATATGAGCGTATAAGCGTAACGTGTATGCATGTATAATATCGAGTCGTAAGTAAAGTTGACGGGGTGGACTAAAGTCGGTATCAGTCATACAGCGAGGGAGTCTATCCCCTTTTCAGTAGTGCTAGATCAAGGAGATTGTTTTTGGCGTCTGAGGTGGAGTGCCACACCTGCCATCAGCTCCTCACTTTACCACTCAGATCCCTGTGCTACTCATACGCTGAGTGGGCGAGAGCTGATATCGAACCCGGAACCTTGTGGTTCCTAGTCCGACGCTCTACCGACTGAGCTATACCGGCCCCGATAAATTGTATATGTACGTACATGCATGCATATACATTGTATATACATGCATATACATTGTATTAAGAAAGAAAACTTAAATGATTGATTTAAAATTTAATTGCTTCCTTTAATTGGTCAATTCAAAATAAACAAAATTGTTCTTCGGAATCTGTGCATAATTTGCGTGAAATGATAGGTCTGGGCCGTTAAGAGGTTTGCACTCGATTTTACGACCTGATGCGCTTATTTCAAATGCCAGGCGAAATATACCGCATCCCAAACTTTTTTTTTTTCTATGGCATATGAGAAAACGCTAACTGGTAATTTTGAACCAAGATTTGGGTTGAGCTCGGACAGAAAATGACATTGATTTAGTACAAAACGTC
Source organism: Doryteuthis pealeii (assembly GCA_023376005.1). Lineage (NCBI taxonomy): Eukaryota > Metazoa > Mollusca > Cephalopoda > Myopsida > Loliginidae > Doryteuthis > Doryteuthis pealeii. The sequence continues at coordinate 17,841,099 of CM042165.1, read as the reverse complement.
AGACGATATGCGTCGCAAAAGCCAGCACAAACATTATTATGTTGTCACGTTGTCGTACTAGATACATTAACCAGCTCATCATTGTCAGGTTCGGATATGGAAGCTCCTAACAGACACTATTTTTATTCAACATTTAATCTGTTGTTTTACGCTCGAATTACATATATGAGGTAACCCCTCTCCTAAATTAGGGAAATCTGAACAGTACACATAAACCAAATGTGTTTTTAAGCTGCACTTTTTACAAACATTTTTTTCGAACAGCAGGACAAATTTAAAGAAAATGGGGGAAACTAAGTCTTAGGTTAAGTAACTTTGTAATTTACCACTCGACAGATGAGATTGAACAATTGTTTAAAATTAATATTGCCCTGATAATGGTCAATATATATATATATATATATGCGTAAGTTCGTTTGGGTCTCGAACCCAGCCAGAGGCAGCTGCTAAAAATCGTATAACTATACTGATGAGAGGTGATACCTCGAAACACGTGTCTATAGTTTACTCTATTATACGCTCCCAATTTCGGTTGAGCACTCTATTTAGGGGGGATATAATTGTAAATTCACCGTATTCGGCGCTCAGCTAAATCTCACTTTGTTTACAAAGTTTGAGAACTCTAGGTGAAGTTCATTTCCGCTTAGAAATGTAGCGATTAAATAGCCTGCTATACTTGGCGACTGACTGTGGATGTGTGGGTAAGAGGTTTGGCGAGCGTAAGTTCGTTCGGGTCTCGAACCCAGCCAGAGGCAGCTGCTAAAAATCGTATAACTATACTGATTAGAGGTGATACCTCGAAACACGTGTCTATAGTTTACTCTCTCTCTCTCTCTCTCTCTCTATATATATATATATATATATATATATATATATATATACATTCCAACGTACCGGACAAGCAGCCATAAGATCACTACTACAATTCACGGTCAGAAAGAAAGGACGTGACTGTCCTGAAAATTCACCACTCGTCCAAATAAAAGAAACTCAAAAAAACTACAGAGTTTTCTGATATTTATTCCTTAACTAACATATTATGTAACAACATTAGCATAACATAATACGTTAATGCTTCACACCTATGCCCAAACCTGGTATACGTATTTCCAACAACGGATACAAATACTAAAATACATCTCAAATATATAATATATATATATATATATATATATTATATATTATATATTATAAATATATAAACCAAAACGCTCGAACATTGGCAGAACTACTTATTCATTAATAAATAAACACATCCTCTGAATATTTGTTTTTTCATATTTCTATACTTACATACCGTCGGATTTATTCCAGCCAGTATCAAAACCCGACCGATGATAAAATGATAAGATAAACAGGAATAATAATTCTTTATAATTATTCTTTTTAACTATTTTAACTAGCTTTGGTAATGGAACCAGTCTAGGAGAATGAAATTCTGAATTTAAAACAGCTGTACTCCTCTTAACACTTTGTATCACATCCTTTCGTGGTGGAGGGCTGGGTAAATATGTATTTCTATCTATAAATTGTTTCGAATTAGATGACCGTTTTTAAAGAGGGGCTGGTTTAGCTCAATTGGTTGAGTAATCGCAAGGTTCCGGGTTCGATACGAGTCCTCGTGAACTCGCAAGAGTAGCACAACTTGAGTATCTGACCTGTGCGGGAATGCATCTGGTACCTGTGACGCTCCACCTCAGCAAAACAATCTCCCTGATCTAGCGCTAGCGAAAAGGAGATCGACTCCTTCGCAGTTCGACTGATACTGATAATAGGCCACTCCGCAGATTTTACCTTTGCATAAAACAAAATAAGAGTCTTTAGTGGTTCCAGCTAACAATGACAATGGATACTGCTCCAAAATATGGTGTCGTTTATGTTCGTGGCTAAGATAAAATTCGTGATGGACCAAATTCGTTCAAAAATAAATGCTGAATGTTTCCACCTGAGAGAAATCATTCTGTGGTGTTTCACGTCGCGAGTGTAAGGCAGACAGGAGTTAAAAACAGAAAACACATAAACTCGACATGAAATTTCAGATAACTTATATTGATATATACACAAACAAGAAATTACGCTTGAAATACTTGCAAACGAAGGTTTTGTCTGCAGGAATGATGATTATATAAACTAGCAAATATATGCACCCTCCGGGTGCAAGTATTTAAGTTTTAATGTAATGAAATATCGTATTAAATTAGAAAGTCTAATAAGAATGCAGATAAAAAGATTTGAAACAGAGGTGGGGTATCATAGAAAAATAGAAATTAAACTTACTCTTCCATCATTCCCGTCTTTCATTGCTGAATTTTACTTATTTAACTATTTAGTTAAATTAGGAAATAAAGAATAAAATTACACTTATTTTTTCTTGTTAATGGATTTCATTTAAGATTCATTGAAGAGATTTTTGCTCATATTCATTCAAATAAAACCAAACAGTTAGAAATCAATAATACTAAGCACATATTTAATAAAATCACATTTTTAATATCAATATGCAAATTAGCCTTCCCGTTCACACTGCAAACTGCTAGTTTTTTATATTATAATACAATAGCATGTTATGAGTATGTAGATATGGACAACACTAATAAAAGGTGAAGTGATTTTATTAATTGAGGTTTAAATATAAATAAAATCATGGAGAATGTGATGTAAATAACGAAGGGAATTGTGACTTGAGTAGTAATATAGTTTTGGTTACAGACAGAAAAACACACAATCTCCATTATAATAAGATATAATAATACAGTCAATTTAACTGAAGTCATTGAGGTTGGTGAGTTATTGAAGTACCAACTACGGCTCTCTGTTTCTCTCTGCAGAATATAAAGGACGACTATTTTTTTTTCTCGTACGACTTCTATAGAAGCTGGTGACCAAAGAGGAAGATATCCTATCCTCAATTTTACCGCTAAAGATTGCGGGCCTGTGATTGGTTGATTCAAAGAGAGGCTCGTAGACCAAGGACGACAACCCACCTACCTTAGATATATTTTTATAGTTCAAAAAACTACGCCAACTCGCAAACAGTTCATTCTTGAAGTTAAGGGCAAACAAATACGTCCGATGCACACAAATGTCGTCTGTATCAAAACGCCGCTGGCGTGTTTATAAAGAGAATACATGAGAAAACAATGGGAGATGAACACGTCATCATCAGCCAATCTAAAGACACGTGACAATTATAAACTCGATTCATGTCTGTTTAGAACAACAATGACACAAGCATATATATATAAACACAGATTATTTTGAAGTGAGCACATACGTGCACTCACTCCAAATAAACTTTTTCTTTATTTATATATATATATAACACAGATACAATGTTATATTTGTTCTCACTGCTATTATTAATCGTACGTCATAAGCAGGGTAAGAGTTATATAGGTATTTATCCAAACGCTAATCTTTCCACAAAGACAGAATGCGAAACAATGTCGGATTAATGAAAAGAGCCTACAAGAAGCAAACTTCTAGTGGGTAATACCCAAAATATCTCAGCTCCGTCGGCATTCCCCTTTCTGTAAAATCTCGGACGCCGTACTTTACCCCTACCCCTATAGACGAAGCGGGGCTAGCCTTGGGCTTCGAACCTTGTATCCGGGCCTTATCCATCTTTAGACGAAGGGGTCAGGTGTATTTGCCTCATACCCCACTTATATGGGCTGGGCACAAGACCTCGTTTTAATGTGGGCCCACCCACAAGCCGAAGCTCATGGGTTGGAAAGAACAAAAATTGCGTCGATCCCTTCGGCATCCCCCCTCAAAGGGGGCGCCTCAGGCGCTGGGCAATAAACCCAGCCCTGCTCCCAAGGGGGCAGGTATTGCCTGGGGGGATGGTCCCTGGGATCGACGCTATTAATTTTGACTTAACCGTTCCAGTGGCCGAAGCACACTGGACCCCCGCACCGAAGGACGAGAGGGGTCAGCTGCTGTCTGAAGCTGAGCTGCGCTTTTTCATTTGTAACAACCCCAACACGAATGGCATAGGTACCGTCGTAACAATTGGATATACTAATGCTTATATTGGTCATTGGAGAATGGGGATTCGTCTAAATATTTCCTGACAACGAAGTATTCGCGTCTTTTTCCTTTTTTATCACCCCCCTCCCCCACCAAAAAAAAACAAAGAAAAATTGTATTGAAAGTATCATCCCTATGTAGAATAAGGTTTCGTAAGGGAAAAATAATTTATTTTTGATGGCCAATTTTTGTTGAGCTGTCAACAACTACAACATATACAAAAGTAATCCCAAAGGTCAAGTCTCCAAAAATATTTAGTTTGAACATGTATATATTTTTCTACATAATCACCATTTCGGTCGATGCATTTTTGTAGGCACTGTGACAGTTTTTATATGCCCCTGTCATATCAGTTTGCTGATATATCGTTGATGAAACTTTGAACTTCGTCGTCCTTGAAAACTCTCTACACCAATAGCGGACGTTTTCGACATCCATGCCCAGGAATAGAATTGTTCTTGTTAATTTGTCTTGAATAGTTTTTGCATATATATCCACACCGTTACATATTGATGGGCCGTCCAAAACAGACGTACCGTCTGTTTTGGACGGTTAGAGTAGAAAATAGTTTTTAATTTAAATAAAAACGATATTATTTGAATTCAAATTTGGATGGTTAGATTTTAGAGACATTTAATAACCTTAGGTTGATCCTTCTCTTCATGTTCGGAGTTGGAACCATGGGAAGGAGTCAGTCGGCTGCTAGACGTCATGATGTAAAAAAACGTTAATTGGGCTTCCGTGGTGGTGACTGGACGCTACCCTGTCGGTGGGGCTGTAGAATACGCCGACTGCACCTTTATAGAGAAATAAGACCCCTAACAAGGTTCTCGTCGACATTCCCTTTTTTGGGTGCCTCGGGCATCGTCCAATGAACCTAGCCCCGGACATTGGCCAATAAACTCAGGCGATGGGGTAGGTGCTACCAGACGGGGGGGGGGGGGGCTTGGACCACGTGATCAATTTAACTCAGGGGTCTTGAGACCGAAGCCTCTAAACCAGAGTGCCCGAGTTTGTTCCATCTCAACTAAAGAAGTTAGCGGCGAGTTGTGGTTTCCAAAACGACAAACATACCAAGACAATCTTCAGTTGTAATAGAATAGAATAGAAAAAAATGAGTTTAAAAACTGAGATTGAAAAATTGAGTTTAAAAAAATGAGTACCTATCAAGAATGAATAAAATAAAATGTATTCGGCATAAAATAGTCCAACAAGGATTGATATGCCGTAAAATCCAACCGACCAACAAATTCATCTTAGTGTTTGAGACAAGAATAATAATTTAAGTTTTTTAAAAAAATTGTATGTTAAGATAATGCCCCAAGTTAAAAGAAAATAAGAAACATATGTTTAAAATAAAAGAATTTTAAAAAAAGATGAAAAATAAAGAAATGTTTTCTGCTTTAGTGAATAATTAAAACAAATGACATCAAAGAAAGACAAGATTTTTTTTTGGAAAAAAATGGGAAATGACTAAAGAGAAAAACGTTACTAATTATGCTAAGGGAGGAGCAGTGGTAGAGAGAGAGAGAGAGAGAGAGAGAGAGAGAGAAAGAAAGAGAGAGAGAGAAGGGAGAGAGAGAGAATAGAGAGAGAAAGAGTAAGAAGGGAGAGCAGAGAGAGAGAGAGAGAGAGAGAGAGAGACAGAAGGAGAGAGACAGAGACAGAGAACAGAATAAATATTTGGGACAAAATATTGGCACGTAAAGGATGTTGGTTGGCTGGTTGGTTGGGTTATCGGCATGTCAAACCTTGGGTTATTTTATGCCGGAATGTTTATGTTTGATTCATTCTTGTTAGGTATCTTTTACGGGTGGAATTTATCATATTTACTAAGCTTTGCTTAGTCTGACAGGCAGGACTTGGTTGGTTGGTTGGTTTTCGACATGTCAACCCTTTCGTTATTTTATACCGGAGACGTTTTTGTTTGATTCATTCTTGTTGGGTATTTCTTAAACACATTTTTAACTCATTTTTTTAGAGGGATATTCACCCCATACATTAGGGCCCTAACAGATACTACCACTCCGGGTCAGAGTGGACCTGGGAATAATATCAATGAAGGGGTACTCCTCACTCCCCAGAGCTTCAGAATTGGAACCTTGCCTCTAGGCGCAGTTTAATGTCATACCCAGGGCACCAAGACCCTCAGCCACCGCCTGCTAGTATATATGTATATATGTGATAAAAAGAGTTGGGGTTGCCATAAGAGCATTACGCCACCAGGATTCCGCCTGAAAGAAAGAAAGAAAGAAAGAAAGAAAGAAAGAAAAGAAAGAGAAAGAAAGAAGAAAGAAAGAAGAAAGAAAGAAAGAAAAGAAAAAAAGAACGAAAGAAAGAAAAAGAAAGAAAGAAAGAAAGAAAGAAAGAAAGAAAGAAAGAAAGAAAGGGGGGTGAAAAAAGAACGATTAAAGAAACTGAAAGAAAGAAAGAAAGAAAGAAAGAAAGACAGGGGAGTGTGAAAAAAAAGAACGATTAAAGAAACTGAAAGAAAGAAAGAAAGAAAGAAAGAAAGAAAGAAAGAAAAAGTAGAGAAGATGCAAAGAGTTAAAGAATGACCATAGTGGAATGAAAAAAACGAAAAAGATTCCAAGAACGAAAGCCTGTAAAAAGTGATAGATAAAAAAAAGTGGAACTGAAAGAAAGAAAAGTAGGAAAGAGAAAAGAAAGAAAGAAAAAAGGCTCGACCCGTGAATAAAGAAATCTAACCTGTGCTACTCATGAGGCATAAGATGATGGATATGTTTTTTTTATTATCAACTACCCTGGATTTTCATGGGTCGAACTAGTTAAATGGAATTATTAATATTAGTTAGATTTGTAAGTATATAACTTTGGCAATTATTTGAATCATGAATAGTTACTTGAAAGTATAATTATTTAATTATTCGAAATAAAAATAAAAGTCTAGAGGAAGAAGAAGAAGAAGAAGAAGAAGAAGAAGAAGATGATGATGATGATGATGATGATACCGCACCAAATGGAAGGGCGTGTTTGGTGTAGAAGATAGAAGTTTGTGCGTGGTGGTATCATTCTGACATTTTCAAAGTCTCAGATTTCTTCCTTCATAATAATCTGCTACGTTCAAGCAGCCTCAATACAATTCCACAGGAATACAAAAACAAAACAAAAGGCAGCCATCGAAAAGCCTAAGAAAGAAAATACACACATAAGACAGAAACACACACACACACACACATATATATATATATATATATATATATATTATATATATATATATATAATATATATATATATATATATCATGCAAGTTTGTGCGCAAAGAAGTAGAAAAAATAGCAGTGTTTATACCGGGGTCTAATTTTTTTCTTCTGGTGGGAACGGGAAGAAGGAAACACCTACTAGGCTGGGTCAGCTAAAAATAGTCAATGCCGGGATTCAATTCTTTGTCGTACTTTTTTCTTCTTCCCACCCCAAGTTTCTAACCCGATTCTTTGTATCTGAAAAGAAGGCGAGGAACATACTCAAAAGTTATTTCCCAAGAAAAGTGGTTAGCCTAATTTATCGACAATTTGGTCTTAGGTTGATTTGGTTTGTTGGATTTTACGGCATATCAACCCTCGTTGGGTTATTTTATACCGAGGACGTTTTGTTTTATTCATTCTTGATGGGTATTCAAAATTTATAAACAATTTTTTTTTTCAAATTTATTTTTTTCTATTTAACCCATAGATGGGACCCTAACAGGTACTAACACTCCGGGTCAGAGTGGACCTGGGAGTAATGGTGATAAATGGGGTACTCTGCATTCATCAGATAGAGTTAAACTCATACCCAAGACATTAAGACCCTCAGTCATTGCCTTTTAGCACATAAGGGTTGGGGCTTGCCATAAGAGCAATAGGGTTTGACGTGACTAGCCGATTGATCGGAGAGGACATATCCGACTACCCATCTAGCCTAAGTAAGGGCCAAAGCGGGGTGTTGCATGTCAGATTGCCCATCCACCAGGTCTCCATCCTTAAGTATGATGGGGTCGCCACCCATGGCCAGCAGGTGGCCACATTGGGGGATCTTACCCCACTGCAGGGGTGTAATCGGTATATTATAAAGCCCCAGCTGACAGGGCTGGTTGTTCTTAGGTAAACTGGTACATTCTAAAGTTCTAAGTCCTGGGCAGAGCCAACGCGTACTACCTCCGAAGGGCGGGTTCCATATATTTTATATATATACTAGTAAAATAAAGTCGGCGGAGTGGCCTATTGTCGGTATCAGCCGGGCAGCGAGAGATTCTATACCTTTTATCACTATCGCTAGACCAGGGGGATTATTTTTGCGTCTAAGGTGGAGCGCCATACCCACTACCAGCTCACCACTTTACCGTACATATCCAACCTGAGCTACTCATAAGGCATAAGATAATGGATTTTTTTTTTATCAACTACCATGGAATTTCCATGGGTCCAGCAAGTTAAATAGAATTATTAATACGAGAAGATTTGTAAGCATATAACTGCGGAAATTATTCGTATTATAAATAGTTACTTGAAGATATACTTATTTACTGGTGATTATGATTATTAGTTAATTAAAATCACATACCATATTTGACGGCATACAGGACGCACTTTTTTTTTTCAAAATTTTGGCTCAAAAAATTGTCCTACGTCTTATTGTCCTACGTAGGTGAAGTTTGAGACCTCCCGTAGGCCTTATTATTAATTTTATTATTATTATTATTTCCTTCTATTGAGATGTCTTGTGTATGCTTATTGCTTGCCTGTACTGCCAAATTGCTTTTATACACCTATGTTTCTGCTTGTGTAATGCACAGCTAGACTGTTTTCAACAATATATGCTTAAATACACTAAAAATGTTTTTTCCTGAATCTGACATGCTAAAATGGGGTGCGTGAAATACATGGCCTAGTGGATAAAGGAGTTAGGTTAAGACAATTCTAAGTGACAATCATCTCTGGACTGCATGTTCAATCCTGGTCAAGGGCAGCAGTAACATAGAATAATAATTAACGCACCTTAACGCCTCTACCCAAGCTATGGTTAGCGGAATGAGAACAGAATACCCCCGTGGATTGAATAAAGGGTTAGGTTCAAAGTTCCGTGATGGCTCCCGATTATAAAAGAAGGTTCCTGAGTCCGAGAAGGTTCCCGAGTCCGACAAGAAATACCTGAAGAAGGCCGGAGGGCACATCGGCCGAAACGTTGTACAGATAACAATGACGATGAGGACAATAGTCCGAATAACGCAGATAATACTAATTAACTGAATATTAAATTACTAAACATAATTAATTTATCAGCGTTTAATACAATTTACAAGAGAAAATAATCCGCAAACTTTTAATTATTTAATCATTTATTTATGCCTAAAGAGGTATAATAAATAAATGAATAGATAAATAAATACTAAAACTTACTTAACAAGTGAAGATCCGGATCTTTTTGTTCAGAGTAGGATTTAATTTAATTCGCTTTACAAATCTACTTTTCCCTAATCCCAATTATCTGCCCAGAGCTCAACGGGTGGCCAAACAGGTCACGTTTTGTCTAGTATATATAATGCTTTGCCCTAGACACCACATCTGACCCCAGAGTCATCACACACACACACACACATTATATATATATATATATATATATATATATATATACTGCAGAAATGTTAAAAACCTCAATTATTAATAAAATTGTTTTACATTATTAATATTGTTGGCTATATCTACATACTAATAAAATGCAATTGTATCTATATATACAACAAATTAGCAGTTTACAGTGTAAACGGGAAGGCTAATTAGCATATTGATATCAAAAATTTGATTTTAATAAATATGTACTTATTATTATTGATTTCTAATCGTTTGGTTTTATCATAATGAATATGAGCAAAAATCTCGAGAATAAATCTTAATAAAAGATAGAAAACTCTCTTAGTTAGACCAAGAAAGATAATAACTGATAGATTTTTTCTTAACTTGCTCTACAATTATAATATTTTAAATAGTAATATGAGTGATAACCATGAATAACACATACAACTCTGTGCAAATATTGTATTATTGAATACCCTTGAAACCAATAACTGTGCCAAATTATTGTATTTAGATAGGTGCAGAGTGAAATAATGTACGTGGCTGATGGGATACAGATAATAACTAGTTTCAGTGTTGTGTTCCCTAATTTTAATTTTTTCAATTATACCTACCTCTGTTTCAATTTATATAATTAATCAGTACTATGGATTTTATATTATTCCTATTATGCACATACTCCTCCCCTCTTAAATATAAAAATATTTTTACTACATTTAAAACTTTAATACTTGCCACCCGTATTTGCTAGTATAATTAGAACTTAGATGTACCCCAACAGATTTATATTAGTGATTTTCAGCTAGATAGTGATTTTACAGAGCCATGAGGGCCTCTGTTGAAAGAACAAGCACCCCTATATACCTATCAGACGATATACGAATGTCATGACAGAAGTTAACATATATCGACACTCATAAATAGTTTAATAATGTGTGTGAAATGTAAGAGAACGAGTTTCCGTGGAAGATTTTTTTTAAGGAGCGCTGATGTTGTAATGGAGTATAGAAAGAAGTACAAGAAAGAAAATGAGAAGGAGAAAATTGGAAACTCGAAGGTATATAGTAGAAAGATAAAGAAAGATTATATATATATTAGATAAAAATATATAAGGATGAGGAGAGAGCGAGCATAGTTGTAAGAGGAAAGAGATCTACAACAGATGAAGAAGACGTAAGAGAAGGATTATATAGATATGAAAGTAGGAAAATTAACGCGTTATGGCATTCAAAGGTAAAATAAGGCGCTAAATACCACTTGAGAAAAAGGTATGGATTTAAACAAAAATGCCTCCCTTCCCAGACTATGGACAAAATTGTGGCAGAACTGAGGTCTTTACTATTGATTAGACAACCAGTCCAGAAAGGGAGGAAAATTTCCTGAATTCAAAACCTATCAAACTCCTATCATAAGAATACGACCTTGGATTGTCACATCCATAGGTCGCACGAGGAAGAAGTTAGGATTAGGAATATAACCCTCCCAAAATAGATATAAATAAAATATAATGTAAATAAAAGATTCAGATATAGATATAAAAGTATGAATATAAGACTACGTCGCCACACGAAGATTGCGATAAATCCTCCTGAGGACTGGTAAATTGCATTTCACTTTATAGTCACATAAACATACACAATGTACGGAGCCAAATGGTGAAAATGGGAAATCTTTTTACTCATGCATAACCTGCCAACGTACTTAAAGAAGATAGTAATGAGTAAAATAGAAAATGCTGTAGGAGGGCGACTGAGACTGCATTGAACACATATAGAGAAGTATAGACAAGCGCGAATGCGATAGGAAAAAGGAGAAAACATCATGAAGTTCAAAGACACATGAGTGTTTAAACAATACATAAGACATAAACCGAAAAAATATGTAGAACACTATGATGTCTTTTGTAATTTACATGCTGCAATGATGAATAGATGAGGGTATGGAGGAGTAAACATTATAAGATAAGCTAATAAAATTGAAAGAAATATATTACTCCGTGAGCCGTATAGAGCATACAACATGGACAGATATAACAAACACAATGCCTATGGACAGTCCGCGAAGAGGATTGCCACATTGTTATGGAGATGAGATCGATTATTGCAATACGAGTCACAAAGATTGTGCATTTGGAAGCTGTCCCTGAAGATGTGATGTTGCCGGTGCTTTGTTGCCGCTTGCTTTCTCAGGCTAGACTCTCCGTATAGTTTTCTCACTCTCAGATCCGCCGGTGTTGTACCATGCGGAGTGACTTCTGCATTGAGACAGTCCTCTACGAGGAATTCGTGAGCGCCGAACACGTGCACAAGGATGGTACCATAGAGCCAATTTTGCCGCAAGCGTCCTGATTATGAATAGCTGGTTAGTATAGATGCCGCAGATAAAGTGCCGAGAAGAAATAAAGAGAGAGAGAAGAGATGAAAGAGAAAGAGAAAGAATGACAAATACATAGAACAAGAAAGCAGTATGATCAGATTAGTGTGAGGCATGAGTGTGCAGTAGAGACAAGAAATTACGAGACTCGTCCGACACTGTTAGGAAGAAACGTTCAAACTTAAAGAGAAGAAATGAATAGATTATAGGTTGAGTATCTGCAGTTGAGAGCGTGAGAAGAACACAAAAGAGTTGGACACTACACCATCGTCGTATCTTCCTAGGGACCGGTTCGGGAAGAGAGGACTATCTGCCCTATACGACGACTGAAATGTCACCAAACAACAGAGATAATTTGTTGAATCTCACAATGTATTAAACTAAGATTAATACACCAATTCTAATTCCCCAAAACAGATAATAACAGAGGACATATATATACTAACCACCAACCCGATACTCCCGATGTCTCTCTCTCCTCAGTCTCTACGGAGATTCTAGTCTGCCCCATTAACTCGGCTTCCGAGCGAAGGGAAGGAGATAAGCCCATGGTTCAAAAACAACTTCTTATTTCTCCTGAATATAATAAATAGAGAATAAAAATACGACTATGATTATACTTATTATCCGCTCAAGATCCCTACGGCGAAGGTATTATAGGAAGTGCGTGTATAAGTGCGTGGCTCCCTCTCGTAGAAAACAAAGATTGATGGGGCGGTCGGGTTTCCGAAATCAGTCCTCTCTCGGAAACCGAAATATAACGGGCGACAACGGCCGCGGCACCGAAGCCGAAAAGTGGGGTCCTAGAGCCAAATTTTCCAGGCGTTATAGGAACAATCCAGCCAGCGACCTGATCATCACATATCAACCTACCACACTAACTACACACGCACACACATACACACCTAACACAGAGATGTATAATAACACAGGCCCTACTCATATGGGTGAGTAATATAATAAGACAAATATATATGTTGGTGGTTATTCATAATCTCAAAGAATTATATTGTACAACGATGAGCTAGAATTTGTTTATCATTATAAATATAGTGTGTTATTCATAATAGTTTCAGCGGTAACAGAATGCCTTACCTAACGAGACATATTATATTCTGTCCTAAACCTACACTATTTGACTAAGCGTACCTTACAGCACCACACAAGCGAAACCACCGTCAATCTAGTACCACAGAGCTATACTCCGATCATTACATTATGTTAAGTAGTTTTTTATAGTATTCATGATCAGCCTTACAATACTTAAGTATCCCATGGTTTCACAGGGTATATAAAGTTGGCTTGATGCTCTATAATCTAGTATCTGTGAGACAAAACTGTACCCACCTTATAAGCTCAGTCTCATTTGGCATCTAGCAGTATATTAGTGATCTTGCTCCATCTTACCATATATATGTGATTATTTGAGACATACCATATATATTTAATATATATATTATATATATTATATATATATATATATATTATTGTGACAGGTGGCAAATAGTAGCCGTCAATTCAGTCTTGCATTTCTTTCATTATTGTATAGTGTGATGCTGCTCCATTTTTGATTCAAGACAGCATTAGCATATCTTAACCCGTATATATAACAATCTTTGCTCTAGCTTTTTTCGCCAAGCGTTTTGTTAGAGTACATAAGTAAATGCAGTCATTTACCAGTAGTACAGAAGTAATGGCTAATTCTTGATATAGATAATTCTCGTTATATCTTACATAAGAAAAAATAGAGATTATGATGAGGTGCTTACATTTCAAGTTATTTCTGAATTCAATATATTCTTGTGACACCATAGGCTAACGCTACAGTAATCCCACAATAATTAAATAAATTAAGCAGCATATCAACAAAACCTTATTAATACTATGTATTGGTGTGTATGTTGTATTGTATTGGTAACGGTTTTGTGGTATTACTCTTACAGTAAGCAACCTTAGGGCTTAGTGCCAGGACCTAAGAAAGTTTAGCAAATAAGAGATTACTTTAAACCATTCCCTGTATGGCTTACTATTGAATCTCATAAGGCATAGTTAGGGGTAAGTGAATAATATCGATAACTAGAGTCCCTGACGACGTCACATATTCAACATACAAAGGCACGTGTGTAGCTGAGTTGTTTCATTTTTTCTGGAGGAACGTCACGACACAGTGCGTAGGTATGTCTCGGAGACTTAGTCCTCCCAGCTCACTTATCTATGCGTCGCTTAATAAAATCCCCAAATCGGCTCCAAGAGGCGCCCTTAGCCTTGGTAAAGCAACCCATCTATAACAAGAAAAAAGTCCGACACAGTAAACCCCGCATAGACCTAGAGGGAACTTCTGAGCTTGATATTACCCTATACCCTAAAGTGTATAAAGTAGCTATATTAGGTCAGAGACGAAGATTATAAACTCTCACCGAAAATTAATATCACCAGATGAGACTCAGATAAGACCCAATCTTCTTATATGAGTAGTGTACATCGTATGGGTACTGATGCTGAGATAAATATTTTCCCAAGATTGATCTAACCTACAACCACTCTCATGACCCTAACATTCTACACAGGCTAACCAAACCCAAGGTGTCGGATTGGTTTCCTTACTTTTCCTTTGGATCACATTAGCCTATATTTGCAAATATAATATAATATATAATGGTTGTGGGGTGTGAGGGTGTGTGTCGAGGACGGTTGGGAATTATTGCTGCTTGGGCAACAACTAATCCTCCATATGAACCTACACTAAGCCACAGTTTAAAAAAAATATTTTTTTTTATAATAAATATTAGGATCACTATATCTTAGAAAGGAAGGAAAAAACTCACAAAAATTGGCGCCTATATAAATACCTACCAAGCGTTCTGCTCAGTATTGTGACTAAGTAAGTACTGCCCAACAATATCATTAAGCTCAATCAGATTTCACTAAAGGATCTATATTGAATTCTGATATACAGTGACAATGTACTATTTCTCACAAGGTAACACACACTAACAACTCGCTTGATACCTACCTAACACATAACATTAGAATTATTTTATTATATACCTTGATCTTCGTAACTTGAATGAGTACATTGTATTTTTGTGAAGTCTTATCTCATCCATAGACTACATCATCAAAATTTAAAGTATAGCGACCCTCACCCAATTCTGTGGCCGAAATAAGGTTAGGAGAAGAAGGATATACCACGGCTCGAGAGTATTAGCAGAGATGCCTCTCTATTCTCTCTATCAAGATACGTTGATGCTGTGCCAACCATGGTGATATAACCCAACCTAAATCCTAAACATAAGGTGTCAATACGAGGTACACATCGAGGCTCCTACCTATGTTACAGAGTTATGAAAGATTCACTGATAGTTATACACACCCCTGGATTCAGTTACCCTAATCTCAAAATTTTGAGCGAAATAGTTGGTCTTTCGAAATCACAAAATAGACATTCATCCTCATTCAGTATCAATCGTGAGAGAGTTTCTTGTGCCTACCATAATTACCAAACTAGCTATGTACCAAATATTTCTAGGCCATTTTTATTATTACCTTGATGATGATGTAGAAATATATTTTAAAAGTTTCACAATCTATTCACCTCATGATAAATTCTAATTTCAAATAAAGAGTCGTATTAATTATTATGCTATTAATTACCAAGTCCTTTCTGCCATCCATTATAGTGATGTTGGTGAGCATCACATGTGCGATATATGACGTGCTTGGTCATAAAACTGAGCCATCTTGACAGAACTAGTCGTGATGTTGTGTGAGTTTTTGATATAGTTCATAGGTGTTCAAAGAACATATAATGAATCTCGATGAATAGTTTATCCTCAGATATCATAGAGAATTTTATAGAGAATCAACTCTAGGTTTAATTATGATGAAGTTGCTTGATAAGATTTTGATTAAGGCTACCGCTTAAGCGCGTTCTCAATATACCCTAAAGAAACCTACTTAACCCATAAATCACAGAAACACTTGATAGCGAACATCTGTGCGCCTATAACTAAAAACTCCACTCATTTTTATTCCCCAACCCTGATGTGGTTACTCAAGAAAATTGTCTATAATTTCTCTACATATCTAATTGTAATGAAACATAAAAACTATAATAAAGATTATTACTGTTATTTAACCAGCCCGATAAAGTATGAGCATAATCATACCTGACACATATATAGATTTCAACTAAGATCCATGTGATATTAGTACATTGATGCTATGTGTAGTCACTGCAGCATAGCATAACATACATATATACATTATTATATATTTTTATAATGAAAATATGAGCACTCTTTGATAAATTACTAATGCTGCTAAAAATGAACACTAAGGCAGCCACTTGACACTATTAATTCTATCTAGAAAGTTGTAGTTCCTGTTTTTGACTTAACCCCCCCCCCCCCGACCATATATATATATTTATATATATAATATATATAAAATATATATATATATATAATATATATATATATATATTTCTGAAAACTAGATTACCCAGGGACAGAGATAAGTAATATTTCATTTTATCAAAAAAGGTGTCCTAAAATAATCTTTTTTCCATTCAATTTATATGAATTTTAAAAACATTTCATAAAGTATCAGCTAATTACAATTATATTAAGTATGTAGCTCTTTGATAGTGCGAGCCGAGTTACCGCAAGTAAGTCAAAAGGAATGATTTCAATCTGAGAGAATATGAATATGGAATCTATATTGTGTAGTCGACCAGAGTATATCCCGTAATTAACAATAGATAAACCTTGAAAATATAAGTTTTTATCGCGAGATCACCGACATTGAAATATAAATGCTTGATTCTCTTATTACCACTTATCCTCCTGTTAAGAGCCCTAGAATGACAAAATAACTTATGTCTATGAGACTCGGTTCCAATCTAACTGGCCATGAGTAATATGAATAAAGCGTTTAAGTCAATCTTAGGAGGCTGATCTCTAGCATACATGAATACGTGAATAATTACCATAACACTACATGGTATCTTACATGGACTCATCACCACCCTATACACTCTACCCACAGGAAGACAATTAATTGACTAGTCATGCAATCAACTATCTATACAAACCTATAAGACTTAGAAGATCATACTGTGAAATCACCAGAGTTGTTACTTTAAACTATGCACACCCAATTCTATCGCCTATTAATTGGAATCTATAAGAGATTAAGAAAACATAACAAAAAAAATTTGTACTCTAAAAACAAAACTAATAAAGCTAGATGTATAATATTCATGATCGATGAGTTCCTGCCAGAAGCGGATTGAGTTTCCAGTTTAGTGTTGACACTAATCCCTATTGTAGACTGGTAGAAGTCTCCTGTATACAATAACATCTAATTTTGGATGGTATTATATGTGTCTGCCTTTACACTCCACATAGATATATATCTGACTACCCTCTATTCAGAAGGCTCTCCGTGTTTTGCAATAGTACTGTATTTAAGTTTTTCTAGCATCGTTTTTTTACATAAAATATAACACCAAATATATTTTTCATCATTTCCTTATATATTTTTCCAATATAATAGATAATAATTAATATTATTTTATTTGTAGATAAATAACTCACATCCAGACTAGAGTGCCAGACATAGTCACACAACAGATGTAAGTATTATGGCTCCCAACAAGACAGCGGACACAAAGAAGTCTGCGAGGAGGTTCCCTTAGAGTCTAGTGATTTCTCTGTGGTGAGTGAGTACCGTGCGCAGGTGGACCACTAAGTTAAGGCCTGATTTAACCCTAACTGTATACATCTTGCAAAATCCGAGACCAAAAAATGCGACATAGAGACCATCCCTCTTCTCATTTTCTCTACTATACCTCTGTTTCTTCTACATGGAGTATCTATACCGGAAGAATGAGCGACCCCGTTTTTAACACGAATGGGTCCTCATACAAAATACGAATTCAATCTTCCATATATCGTCTAATCACTTATCGTGCAAGAAGACAGAGCAAAAGAAAAAATAACCAAAATATAACAAAAAAAAACTGGACTCAGGCGCGATTTAATCTTCTATGCTGTGAGCTTTCTACACTAACTAACCCCTACATAAATTGTTAGCGGTTGACTCATCACAATTGTGAATGTATAAATTATATCTATTTAACAGAAATCAATTAACACTAAAACCATTACAGAGTTCTAAAACTAAAATAAATAAAAATAAATACTTAAATACGACCTAATTAACCTTACTATATAAATATTTCACACGCCAAGACCTCGCAAATAATAAATTACTCATGTATATACATAAAGTACGATCATGACACTTAGAGGCTATTGGAGATTTGTTTAGAGAAGATTTTATGTATGAGCCTCAAGGAAATAAGTACAAAGAGAGAATGAGAGAGACCGGTTATGTGTATGTTCGAAAATTATACTCATATGGTCCACAAGTGCCAGAGTTCTACGAGACCTATTTTCAAGATAAATTTTAGCATTGACCAATTCAATGTCAAGACTAGTAGAGAAACAAGCGCATAGGACCAAACCCCCGCACTCCCTGTGGTAACCAGATGTGCAGAAACGCAACAAATTCCAAAAAACACAAATGGACAGCAAATTTACTTTAAAAATATGATCTGTAAACTTTGCAATGAGCAAGTAAGTAATTCATACACAACCACAGAAGAGAAAAATGAATAAGAACCAACAATAAAACCCAAAAATGTAGGGTTCATTATCTAAATCATTGAGAGAATATATATTTTTTTTCTTTAATAGATAAATAGCTTGCCATTCAGATTTTTAATAATAAATGATTTAACATGATATTATGTGTATCTCAACAGTGATAAGGAAAGAGAGAAAGAATACTTTAAAAAGATTATAAAAAGCAATACATTTTTCAGATTCCTTCCAAATGCATATGTATAGAATTCCTCACCCCCTCCAGACTGAGAGGAGGAGGAGGAGGAGAAATATATCCAGGATTCTCAAATGAAAAAGGGTATGCTTTTTTTAATTTTTTTTTTTTTCAAAAAAGATTTTTTTTTTTAACAAAAAAGTTGTTGCCAAGGAGCTCTTATGGTAAAAGTATACACTTTCCATGTATGAACCAGGTTTGATTTAAAACATGTAGAAAAGATTGTACCCAACTCCCTTTTAGAATGCAAGATATATATAAACTTCAATATTACACTAATAACTTTTTATATATATATATATATATATATAATATATATGAAAGATTTATTTTGAAGATGAAGTACATGCCTCACAAGGTTGTATTCACTCACAAGACTTCATTTTATTTATACCCCCCACCCCAATTAAGACCTCCTTTGGCATGGGAGTGGGGGAAAGAATCAGAATGGTCCAATGTTTTCGGACATAAGTATTATTATGGATGATGCTCATTAAGATGACAGGTGAGATGATGAAACCATATCCAGTAAGGTTTTTTTTTTTTTTTTTTTTTTTTTTTTTAGCAGCAGCATATGAGTGAAGGATAGGCAAGAGCAGTAGAAATGTCAGGCCCACACCAAAAAAAACGCTTAATAGTTTGATGATAAACTAGTATTGAATTTAAGAATGGACCTTTTTTTTTTTTTTAATCTTTAAATCTTTAAAATTAATTGAAAGCTTCCAGATTCGTTGTTTAAGCACATAAGAGCAAGATGCTTTTTTTTTTTTTTTTAAAACTTTTATTTATTTTAAAATTTATTCCTTAAGTGTTTTCTGGCTGCAGAGAGGAGGATATTATGAAGCATTTCAACATGGAGTCAACATTTCAGACAATGAGGGTGGGGTGGGGATTTTGTAATGGCACAAGGCTCCTCAGGCAATCCAAAGTAGGGGTTGGGAGTAGGTGTTAGTATCATAAAAAGAAAATGTTTTGTTCTTTTTAGTGGATAAAATAGCTATATGGATTATATTTATATAAGTGTTTAATATACAGTAAAACTTAATGTCTGGAAGCACAGACAAGTAAAAGTTTTCAGATGAGAATGTTGAGAAAAAAAAAATTTACTTTGGACAAAGAGAAACAAGGAAAAGATAGTTAAATGTGCCATCAAATTTATATTTAAAAAAATTAAATGTCTGTAGAGGTTCACTCCTAAGTTGCTTCAAGGAGGTCACAGCCTCAAGGCTTTATTATTTTTTTTCTTTTAAAATCTCTTTACACAACTTCATACTCCTTCCGGATGGCACGAGCCAAGCAACAAGCAAAGATGATACCAACAATCTGAAAGCAAATAAAAAGGATATGTTTTAAAAAAAAATCTTTTAGATTAAATATAAAAAAAAAAAAAAAAGAAATTAAAAAATATCACAGAAAAGCCAAGAAATAAGTAGGATCAAGACAAATAACTACATCTCTAATAATAAATGTAGATTTTTTCCCCAACTTTACTCCTAGAGATCGTAGCCCAACACCTACAAAGTCAGAAAACAGCACTGCTCACATGACTTTTGGAAACATTTTTTCATGCTCAGAATTGCGGAGACATGGAATAAACTGCCCACGTCTGTTGTAGGCTGCCGAAGCACTGAGTCTTTCAAAGCCTCCATGCTTCCTGTGGTCCGCCGACACTATACCTGATGCCACTCTCCACATACATATGTACAGACATACATGCATATTACTACTGTAAATTGTTCATGTTCCTGACACCACATTATTCTGTGTACTTGACATGAGACTTTGATGAGTTGTGGTGCACCTGAGCACTGTACACAATAAATTTCATTATTATTATTATTATATATACCATTTTGGAAGGAGGCCAACTAAGTCAATTAAAAACACTCCAGGCCAAATATGGACCTGTAATTTTGGATTACCAAGTTTTTGGATTACCAAGTTTTTAACTGAATTTAATAAAATTACTGTGTTTTTGGATTACCAAGTTTTTAACTGAATTTAATAAAATTCATGAAGTGCGCTAGCATAACTCTTTTCCTACCACATTTCTCCTACAGTTGTACCAAATTATCTTGGTATTTTTTACCAGTATGATGAGATTTTAAAATTCACTATCTATTCACATCGAAACTCATTGGTTGGTTCACATACAAAACAAAAAAAAGGTGGCAGGGGTGTTTACAGTGATTTTTCAGTGTAAATAAGTGACACGTAAAAGAGCCACTGCCAGTGGCTTTAAGTAGGAAGAGTTAATTGACACCCAATAAGGCAGCTTTTAAACTAGTATTAATATATAGTAGCACAGATTGGATAATCTGATAGAGGTGACCCTAAACTTAAGCAAAACAATCTCGGGTCTAGCACAATCAAAAAGGGGAGAGACCAATCTCAATGTTTGGCTGATTCCGACAGTAGGCCACACAGCAGACTTTTTTCATAACTATATAATATTTTGGATTAAGAGGAGACAATTAAGCCAACTTTACATTCAAGATTTAGACCAGAGAAAATGCAATTTAGCTCCAGGAGAACAACAAAGTAAACACTGGCCACCAAGTTAGCAATTAACAAAAGACCCTATTTTAAGTCTTTAATGATTTGATAGCAATCATTTGAAATGTTGGAATTTTGATAGAAATGAGATTATAGGGTATTTTGATGTGTGTGTGTGTGTGTGTGTGTATATAAAGTAAAGTCGTCGGGGCGGCCTAATGTCGGTATCAGCCATGCAGCGAGAGAGAGTATCCCCTTTTCACTAGCGCTAGACCAAGGAGATTACTTTTAGCGTCTGAGGTGGAACGCCACACTTACCATCAGCTCCTTACTTTACTGCACAGATCCCTATGCTACTCATACGCTGAGTTGGCGAGGACCGGTATCGAACTAGGAACCTTGTGGTTTCTAGCCAAATGCTCTACCGACTGAGCTAACTTGGCTCCTTACACACACACACACACACACACACACACACACACATGAAAGACCAATGAACCATCACAATTTTTAACCACAGAAATATTTGTCACCTTGTTTTTGAGGTAAACCATTGGTCTTGAGTTCATTACAGCAGGGGTTCCCAACCTTTTTCAGCTCATGGCCTACTTTGAAACCAGAATTTTTTGTGGCCCATGAAATTATTATAATAGAAAAAGATATTTCCATTTTACATAAAATACAACCATATTGGCGCACATACTTTATCTCAAGTATCTAAACTATATGTCCTTTTCAGTTCCAATTTAACGACTATTTATTATCAATATTTAATATTGCAATTTTCCCTATGTAAGTGCAAAAAAATAGAATTATATTCCCTTGGCCCACCTGAAATTTGCTGTGGCCCATTTTGACCATAGGTTGGGAACCACTGCATTACAGGAGTATCTAGTGTAGTTTTTGTGAAATCTAGATCTAGGATGTACTAAACAAATCCTTTAGTTGCTAGAGGAAGTATGCAAAGCAGTTAAGACCAGAATGGCAAGAGCCAAGCAAGAAGCAATTACATCTATGCTAATCTATTCTTCATTCTAGAGAATGATTGGATCATACGACCTTTAGGCACCCCTTTTTGATCTCAATTAAGAAAGGACGTCTTTCATTTACACCGTCAACATCCGGTTGTTTTCACAGACGATTTTTAGATTTTTATTATAAAACTAATCCAACCCCTAACAAACAACCAGATATAATCATGCTGATTTTTTTTTTTTTTTTTTTTTTTTTTTTTAATTATTTTTTTTAAGCAAAGTTAAATTTATAAGCTCACCTGAATAAATGCCAAACCAATTCCAACACCTCCAATTTTCATGATATTATTCTGAACAAATTCAATGAACGAGTTGAGACAGGGCTATAAAAGAAAATTTTTAAAAAATCAATTACAATTTCAAGAACATACACAACACATATATATATATATACATATACACACACACACATATATATACACACACACATATATATACACACACACACACACACACATATATATACACACACACATAATATATTAATTTGAAGGCAATTACAATGCGTATAAAAAATGAAGACAAAAAAAATGTTATTTTTGTCTTATCGATTTCGAAGTATAAACTTTATCATCAGAGGTGCATATCAGAAATATACATTTTTGATATGCACCTCTGATGATAAAGTTTATACTTCGAAATCGATAAGACAAAAATAACATCTTTTTGTTTTTATTTTTTTATACGCATTGTAATTGCTTTCAAATTATTAATATATTATAACATACTTAACAATGCTTCAAGCAAATTACCAATTACTTATAGTAATATGATGATAGACAATACATGATCCGTTGGGTCACCCATTTAGCTCTCAGTAGATAACTGGTATTAGGGAAAAGAGTTTGCAAAGTGAATTAAATTCTTAAAAAATAAAAATACAGCCATTTTTGTAAGATTTCTATGAAAGGGAACGTTTGAACTAATTTAAACGGATCATGGAATTTCATTATGCACGCATACATGTATATTATTACTGTACACTGTTCATGTTCCCGACACTAATACATTATTCTGTGTACTAGACATGAGACTGATGAGTTGTGGTGCACCTGAGCACTGTACACAATAAATTTCATTATTAATTATATACATGCCGTGTAACATGTATTAGTCTGGGCATTAATACAGAAAGGAACAAAAGAATTAATTTAAATCATAAAAGAATCCATAATAAGCATATTAAGATCATTTGACATTTTAACTTTCAAATAGAAACTTACAGTAGAGTGAAAGCCCTTAGTAGTCGGGGTGCAAACCTTTGCATCTCCACAACAAGAAGTTGGAAGGGTACCATTATTGTGTTGCAGCCATTCGCCATACTTTTCAACACCACAGCAATTGAACTGAAAGGAGAAATAAATAAATTATACACACATACATATAAAGCACAATCTTGTGTAGCCTAACTTCTTACCCCCTTTCTTTCTTCCCTTTACCCCTTTCTTCTTTCTTTCCCCCTTTCTTCTTCTTTCTTTCTTTCTTTCTTCCTCCCCTTTCTTCTTTCTTCTCCCCCCCCCTTCCTTCTTTCCCCCTTTCTTCTTTCTTCTTCCCCCCTTTCTCTTTCTTTCTTTCCCCCCTTCTTCTTTCTTTCTTTCCCCCCCTTTCTTCTTTCTTTCTTCCCCCCCTTTCTTCCTTCTTTCTTCCCCCCCTTTCTTCTTTCTTCTTCCCCCCCCTTCTTCTCTTTCTCCCCCCCTTTCTTCTTTCTTTCTTTCCCCCTTTCTTCTTTCTTCTTTCTTTCTCCCTCCCCCCTTTCTTCTTCTTCTTTCTTTCCCCCCCTTTCTTCTTTCTTTCTTTCTTCTTTCCCCCCTTTCTTCTTTCTTTCTTCCCCCCTTTCTTCTTTCTTTCTCCCTTCTCTTTTCTTTCTTTCTTTCTTCTTTTTCTTCCCCCCTTTCTTCTTTCTTCTTTCCCCCCTTTCTTCTTTCTTTCTTTCCCTTTCTTCTTTCTTTCTTTCCCCCCCTTTCTTCTTTCTTTCTTTCCCCCCTTTCTTCTTTCTTTCCCCTTTCTTCTTTCTTTCTTTCTTTCTTCTTTCTTTTCTTCTTTCTTCCCCCCCTTTCTTTTTTCTTTTTCTTTCTTTCTTCTTTCTTCTTTCCCCCTTTCTTCTTTCTTTCTTTCTTTCTTTCTTCCTTAATAATACATGCCAAATAGAACAATTGGTTAAATCCTACTTAACGGATATAAATTCCACTATAGTATGTCACCCCACCGAAAGAAAAATACTAAAAATCAAAGAATTAACCGAATTTAATGAAATTTTCACTGTTGATACATTGATGAATAAAAGATAATGCACCAGTTATTTTATTGAAAAACTTATTTTTTTCAGGTCAATTAACTTTGAGCCATATTTATGAATTTGTGTTATACCTCAAAAGATACGTGGTTCAAAGTAAACAGATCTGAAAAAAACGTAAAAGTTTTCAAATAAAATAACTGGTGCATTATATATTTTATTCATTAATGTATCCACACTGAAAATTTCATTAAATTTGGTTAATCCCTTGATTTTTAGTATTTTTTTTTCTTTTAGCGAAGTGACATACAATGGTGGAATTTATGTCCGTTAAGTTGGATTTAACCGAACAATGTACTAGAATTAAGTAATCAAAACATTAGTTTGGTCTATTAAGATATTAATCCTAAAGTAAACACACACACACAACCACCACCACCACAAAGCAATGTGACAGTACATGAATAAATCGGATTTATACATTTCAGCCATACCAATATATGCTGCAGCTTTATTTTTCTTAATTTTAACTCTTAACATCCTATACCACCTCATTCCACTCGGCCGGAAGTCAAATTCATTTTCTTAATCCAACCCAAAAGATAGCCTTTGTTTAAATGTAATATTAAACATATTTAGAAGTCTTTGATTTAAGGGAAATAACAGGTAACTTTAGATGCAAAGGTCATTTTTAGCCATTTTTTTTTAAATATATCCTTATAGGAATGCTCTGGACTTAGAAAATTCTCAACAGGATGTTAAGACAACGAATCTGGAAACTTTCAATTTATTTTTTTAATATATCCTTATAGGAATGAGGCTCTGGTCTTAAAAAAACTCTCTAAAAAAATTCTCAACAGGATGTTAAGAGTTTTAAGTTACATACCTCATTTATGATATGGACTTCATTCAAAAGATTGTAGTCTTGTTTTAATAAATATTTTGGGCTTGGTAGCCCAACCAAGAGAAAAAAAAAACATTCATTTAATGTGAAATATGCAGTATTGATGCAAAGATTCTAAATACATATCTTGTACTAAACTTCAGATATCTGCCTGCATAAAGAAATCCATCTAAGACTAACTTAGATTTTTTGCCCTTTTCAAAGTAAGTAGTAAAGTAAAGTTTTCAGGGTGGTCTAAAGTCGGTATCAGCCAGACAGCGAGGCAGTCTACCCCTGTTCACTAACGCGAGACCAAGGAGATTGCTTTTTAGCATCTGAGGCAAAGCGCCAGACTTACCATCAGCTCCTCACTTTACCACACAGATCCCTGCGCTACTCATACACTGAGTTAGCGAGGGCCGGTATCATACCGACTGAATTAAACTGTCCACTATATTGTACATATTTACTAAACCCCCTGCAAGATTAGGTTGGATTTTAAGTGGAATACAGCAGACTTGAATTCAGAGTTTTCTTTCTCTTAAACAGGTTGCTGTGCCAAAGTTAAAGAGCCCAGTCTCCTATTTACTTGTAGCCGAGGATAGGTTTGGCTTGTTTTACAGCATATCAACTTCGGTGGGTCATTTAATGGAGACAAAGTTTTGAAATAAATTAATTCTTAATGGATACTCAATCTTTTTTTTTTTTTTTTTAAACACATTTTCTATTTAACCCATAGACCACCCGCTCATCTAGCCCAAGTAAGGGTCTAAGTGGAGTGTTGCAGGTCATGGACTCCGTCCTTAAGCATCACGGGTCGCCACCCACGGCCAACAGATGGCCCCATTTGGGAGAGTCTTAACCCTCTGCAGAGGTGCATTCTAACGTCCCAGCTGACAGGGCGAAACAAGTTCAGCTTTAGATCAGCAAGAGAATTTCATTCAGTTAGCCTGCATATGACAATTCTGGCAAATGAATAAATAAATAAATCCTGATTAATATTAAAATCTTACCTCTTTCTGCACAGTATCCCAGGACTTTCTAACTCCTTCCTGAGTGGCATAGTTTGATTCTGCCTGCAGCATTTTGGTCCTAACTTCAGAACGAAGCTGGAGAGAAAATAAAAAAATAAATAAATAAAATGGATAAAAGCTTTGAGCATGCATTTACTAAAATTCACTTCATATCTTCAAACATGAAAACAAATATATATATATATATATATATATATATATATATATATATATATAACACTTGTATATACCAAGATTAAAAAATTGTTTGTTTTTTTTTAGTCTTTTTTTTAAAGATTATCTTAAAGGAATAATGCTTAAGACTTATTTACTAATCCATTTCAGCTTCAGTTCTTTTTTTTATCATTTTGAGAAGTTTTTCAAAACCGTAAAATAGGATTTCAAGAGGTTTTCTCTATTTGTATGCAATAAGATTAGGGATGGCCAATCTATAATGCTGAATTAGACACATCGTATTACATCCTAATGATTTTTGACAGTCTACAATTAACACTTATTAGCAGGAAACATGAATATACTACAGTATGATAATTTAACTATTACATTTGATGTTTACTCAAGAGAAAAATATTGCAATATGTAAAGTGTATAATCATATTTTCTACCTTTCTTTTCAGCTTTATTTCTATTTCATTAAATGAGATAAGTACTATTACTTATCTTTCACCTTTCTATTTCTTCTCTTACAAGGACAACAATATGGTCCATTATTTATTTGAGGTTGGTTTGGTTTACGGCATATCA
The DNA here is from genome assembly GCA_023376005.1 of Doryteuthis pealeii. Lineage (NCBI taxonomy): Eukaryota > Metazoa > Mollusca > Cephalopoda > Myopsida > Loliginidae > Doryteuthis > Doryteuthis pealeii. The sequence goes on along the minus strand of CM042165.1, from coordinate 17,813,791 downwards.
ACCTCAGTGGGTCATTTCATTTTGAAATGAAATTCATTCTTAATGGATACTCAATTTTTTAATGTTTTTCTAAATTTAACCCATAGATGGGACCCTAACAGGTACTACCACTCTTTGGAGGTGATGACAGTGACACACAGGGGCTAGCTTATCAATATAGATTTTTTAATTAATTCACTATTAAAAATGGAATTTAGTGAGCTTTCCTCAATCCAAAATGCTTCCAACATTAATTCCTGGAAATCATTACTCCGAAAATTTTTCAAAAAATTTGCTGAAGATTTTTTTTTTCTCCATCAATTTTCAAAATAAAGAATATCACAATTGACTGACCAAAAATTAAAAATTAGCAAAAATCAAAACAATTCCAAGTCTCTGAAAAAAAATAAAAAAAATAAAAATTTTTTTTCACAAGAATGGAGTAAAAAAAATTTGTTGGTCAGTTATTGTTTAATGGCATATTATGCCTTGAGGGTTATTTAATTCCAAGTCTTGTATTCTTATATATGATTAAACAAATAGTTTGTAGGTAAATATTTTAATTTTGTCTTCATTAACTTAATGTGTATTAATAAATTGGTAGAAATAATTTTTATCAACTTACAAAGATTTATTTGATCCATAGATGGGACCCTAACAGGTACTACCACTCCGGGTCAGAGTGGACCTGTGAGCAATAACAATGAAAAGGGGTACTTCCCAGAGGTCCAAAATTGGAACCTTGTCAGTAGATGACACAAAGTTTGTATTTTGCACAAAAAGTGAAAGATTTATTATCCCACCCAATTCACTATTTTAATAGCAGCACATTTGGTTTATTCAAAATGTTAACTTTCATAAGAAATCTGAACACCATTTAAATTAGACTAACCTATAAAGTTTTAAAAATTCAATGTAACGGTTTTCTAACAAAATTTTTCAAAATTAATTTCACTTTCTTTATGAAGTCATTCTAAACCTTTTTAGCCCCAAGCTCAAATTTACCCACTGCTTTTTGGAGTGCTAAACTATATAATGGGCTCAAAGGGTTAAAGAACTAGATGCTTAAGTTAACTCTTAAAGTCCTATACCGCCTCATTCCGTCCACCCGGAAGTCTCCTTCCTTTTCCTAACCCGCCCCAAAATTTGTTTAAATGTAATATTAAACATTTAGAAGTCTTTGATTTAAGGGAAATAACAGGTAACTTTAGATGCAAAGGTCATTTTTAGCCATTTTTTTTTTTTTTTATATATTCTTATAGGAATGCTCTGGACTTAGGAAATTCTCAACAGGATGTTAAGAATTAAGCAACCGGATACATTCATACCAGACTAAACAAAAAAAGAAAAAGAAAAAAAAAAAAAAAGTAAATTCTATAGTCAACAGTGGCATATTGTCAGTATTAGCTGGACAATAAAACAATATATTCCCTTTTCACAAGTTCTATACCAAAATGATTTTTTTTTTTTTTCGTTTGATGTGAAGTACCATACTTTACCGCACATATCTAAGCTGTGTTACTCATATGCTGAGTTGGCAAAGGATGGTATCGAACCCAGAACCTTGTGTTTCCTAAGCAGATGCTCTACTGACCGAGTTAAACTGACCCTAAGATTCTATAATTTCACTTTCAAAATGCCAAAATTTAATTCCTAAGAGTTAAAGCAAGTTTACTTACTTGCACTGGAAACTGTCAAATAAGTAGAGCAATTAGATTTAGTTAACTATTTGCAAGGTTTTGAAAAATTTTAAACTGTTTAGAAATTAAGAGTAAAATTTGTTTCACTCTTAACATCCAGAGCGCCATTCCTGTAAGGCTTTAACAAAAAAAAAAAAAAAAACTTCCTAAATATCCATAATACCTTTAATTTTGAACAGATTATGAAAATTGACAGTATCATCAGGAAGTTCTTTTATACAATTTCATTTTGGATATAAACAATATTCTATGTAAAAGAATATAACTAACCTCATTGCGCATGACAAATCCAGCAATTCCACCAGCCAATTCAAAGATGAATACAACAGCTAACAAGACGGCAAACTGAAAGAAAAAAAATTTTTTTAAATTAAGGTTTGGTTTGTTTTACGGCATTTCAACCTCAGTGGGTCATTTAATGCCAATAAAGTTTTGAAATAAAATCAATTCTTAATAGATAATACAATTTTTTTATAAACACATTTTTCTATTTAACCCATAGATGGGACCCTAACAGGTACTACCACTTCGGGTCAGAGTGGACCAGGGAGCAATGGTGATGAATGGGGTGCTCCACATTCCTCAAACCTCCAAAACTGGAACCTCACCATCAGATAGAGTTTAACGTCATTCCCAGGACATGTAGACGCCCAGCCACCGCCTTCTAGCACCTTTTTTAAATTAAGTTAATCAAAACTTCAGACACAGCGTCTTACTTCACCCATATCCTGCCAAATATGCAAATATTTGTTGAAATGTTTGTCTAGAAGGCAGGAGGGCACATCAGCCGAAACATTGCGTGTATAAAAATAATGAGGACAACAGTCCAAAGATTCCAAATAATACAAATGCAAACAGTAATGTTATTTCTAGCAGAAGAAGTGTTATCAGAGTCAAGACAAATTTACTGAGAATTTTCTTAAATTCTATTTTACATTTTTCAACCGACTAATAAATATTCAGAAGCTAAAATTCTGCAGCTTCTGTAAAAGATTTAAAAAATTTATTCCTGGACAATTTTTAATATTAACAGATATTAGGTTTTGCTCTGAAAATTAATCAAACTTCAATTAATAAATACCTAATATAATTATAGATAAAAACTGAAAAAATTTACAGGTTTGGAAAGTGATGTTCATAAATGGTAGGAAAATAAGTGTGTGAGATATATATATATATATATATATATATATATATATATATATATATCAATCACACACACATTACAAAGTTTTAGCAATTTATATTACACATTCAAGATTCTTGCTAAGACAATGGACTTATTACATAGAAAGATCAAATCCAGTGATTGCAAGCCAGTGCAATATAGGAGTTTAGCTTGGAGAAAAAAAATCATAGGCTAACCAAAGGTACCACTGGATGAGCAATTGAGGTTTATTTTTCAACAGCCACCCTCCCTTATGGTTCACACTTTTATCAGTGCTTGAATCCTATTAGTTAGTTTGATTTTACAGCATGTCAACCCTTGTTGGGTTATTTTATGCCCTTTTTGTTTTTTTTTGTTTTATGCATTATTCAACATTTAAAACTTTTCAACCCATAGATGGGACCCTATCAGGAAATACCACTCCAGATCAGAGTGGACTTTTGAGTAAGGGTGATGAAGGGGTACTGCACACTCATCAGAACTCCAAAATTGAATGAACTTCACTATTGGATGCAGTTTAACATCCCCAGGACACTGAATCCGATTGGTCAAAAAGTCATTGGCAGCAGATGACATCATACAAACTTTTCAGCCACTCTTTATTCATTAAGCAACTATAGTGGAGTTTTGTTACATTTGTTTATAGATTTGTATTTTCCATTCATTGAGAAATCTCAAGATTGAATTTCAATAGTTAGCATGTTATGTGCAACTGATAGTTTTTAGACACTGGCAAAAGTGTTAAAAAGATGCTATTTATTTACTAAGCTTAGTTGTGGCACAAGTCCACAAGTATAGGGCACCCAATGAGAATCAAACTCACAATGGTTTGCTAACCATTACACCATGTGATAACAATAACAGATGCAAAAGTTTCCCTTTGCCAATTGAAATGGAATTATATGGATACAGTTTAGGTCAATATCAATAATTAAAATTCAATCTCTCAAAAATAAGTTAACGCCTTGACATTTATGGATATTGAATTTTTAAAGTTGATTCAAGCATGTGTTACATAATTATTAGATACCTAATATTTATGTGCAATAGTGTAGAAAACAAGATGGCGTTTTAAGTGCAGCTGATGGCCTTGAAGATTGAGTGACAGGCTTGACCTCAGTCCTAACCCTATCTTCCGGGGATAGCCATGAGAACCGGTAGAGAGGACCCTCTCTTTCAGTTTAGATAGTAAGTAAGTTTCAGTCAGTTAGAGATTAGCAGCCGAGCTCGACGGAAGGGTAAGTCGTGTTACACGCGCTTCCGTTTTAATCTGCACAGATGTCTGGTTGGGGATTTAAAAATAAAGTAAGATCAAAGCAAATCGGAGTCTTGTGTTATTACCTCTAAAAACTAACAATGACACAGGGCTTCTGATAAAGAGAAATCCCTAATTGAAGACCAGACCCGAAAGACCCCAAGAAAGTCCAGACGTTAGAAGAACTTAAGATGTCAGAAGAACAGAAGAAAAATAGAAGTAAAGTAGAAGGGTATGCAACACATGTATTATTTTGATTTTTCAAATTTGTTTTCATCTTTATGTAAAAAAATGTTTTGGCTGCTGTATCCTCTGGCCTTCTTTAGGTGTTCCCTGTCTATCCACAAGCATAGCAATGCCCCAATCTGTGAACTTATTTTGAATATAAACACCTGAAGAATATCAGAATACAGTGACCAAAACATTGTTTTTACATACTACACTAAAGAGGAGGACAATAAAAAAAAAATTTTTTAAATAAAAATACACATCAAGATCTCAAATTCAGGCAAATATTTCAAGCAATCATGATGAAGTAGGTATTTACTCAATCTAATTGTCACATGTAGAATATGACAAGTATGAAGTATCCAGCAAGTATCCAACTATTCAGTAGTAATGGATCTGCAAGACTATCTTGGTTTGGTTTGGTTTGTGGCATATCAAACTCAGTGGGTCATTTAATGCCAACAAAGTTTTGAAGTAAATCAATTCTTAAACGGATAATACAATTTTGTTTATAAACATGTTTTTCTATTTAACTCATAGATGGGACCCTAACAGGTACTACCACTCCGGGTCAGAGTGGACCAGGGAGCAATGGTGATGAAGAGGTGCTCCACATTCCCCAAACCTCCAAAACTGGAACCTCACCATCAGATAGAGTTTAACGTCATTCCCAGGACATGCAGACCCGCAGCCACCGCCTTCTAGCACCCATATGATAAAAAGGAGTTGGGGCTTGCCATAAGGGCAATAGGGTTGGGAAAATCATATAGGTACTAGGGCTTGACATGACCAGCTGATTGATCGGAGGGGGCCTCTCCGACCGCCCGTCTAGCCCAAGATAGGGCCAAAGTGGAGTATTGCATGTCATGAACTGCTCATCCACCTGGGCTCTAACCTTAAGCATCACAGGTTGCCACCCACGGCCAACAGGTGGCCCCATTGGGGGAGTCTTACCCCTCTGCAGAGGTGCATTCTAACGCCCAGCCGACAGGGCGGAAGACTATCTTAACCATTACCGGAGGCCGTGACAAAGTCACCAAGCTAACAGTCGTGTAGTTTATAAGATAGTATCCAGATTTTATATTTGGTTCTGACTAAGACCACAGAATTTATCTCATAATACTTACCACCATTGTGCAGACATAGTTCTCTTTGATGGCACCACAACATCCAAATCCAGCAATGAAGAAGATGATGGCACCAACAACTATTATTAATATCGCTGCCGCATTCACCTTCCCACTGAAGAAGCTTAAGTAGTCATGAAGTTGAAGCTGAACATACACTCCAACAGAAATTAATGCAATTGCAGCAATCTGAAAGGAAAAAAAAAAAAATGAAATGTTAAGTGATAAATTTTGGATAGTTTGAAGCAAAGGGTTAAATTTTTACCATTTCTCATTTCAAAAACAAAAGTTTTGATTCTATCATCCACCAATAAAACATTTTAAAACGGTCAACCTTATATATATAAACTAAAAAAAATTTTTTTTTTTTTTTAAATACAAATTGTATCCATGCATCCCAGTGTTTTTCTTTTTTCTTCCTTCACCATTTCAAGCTAACTGTAAATACATTTAAATAGTTTCTTAGAAATGAATTACACAGGATAGGTTACAAGGTAGGAGTTAGACAGCTTTAATTGGGACCCATACATTTTCCTGGGGAGTCATTCAAACTAAATATCTGCATTTCTTGTGCCCAGGTTTGAGGTGGCACCCCTGTACCAACCTTTTTGTAATAAAAGCTGCTAGTTGGCATTTTTATGAGGGGGTTGGTTGCAGTGGGATGACCAACAACCAAATAAAAAGTTTATTATTTATGGTTCTATACAGGGTGCTCCAAAAATCTTGTTCCTCTAACACATTTTAATTTTCATTGTTAAAGTAATATATCATTAATTATAATAATTTTCTATGTCATTTCCAGCAGTTTATTTCATGTAATTATAGTGGATTGATTAATTAGGAGATACATTTTGGTATAGGTGACAAGACTTTCAGACTACCCTGTACATTTTCTACCTATAGTTATTTACTGCTTAGTGTAGTTGTGATACAAACCCAGAAGTATGGGGGGGGGGTACTCAATTAGAATTAAACTCACTAACAAGGGTCTACTAATCTGGCTTGCTATTACACTATGTGGGGGGTGACCAAAAATTTGTACCCTAAACAAGTCATGCCAACAGCAGATTCCTATGACTCAATCTGTCCCAATCGATCAGCACACCTAGCAAGTCTTCAACATAACATCCAGTGTCCCTGAATTGATAACTTAGCAAGTTGCATAATACTTAAACTATGCTTAGTACATAAAGGGTTATATAATCTAGACATATCTAAGAGGGGAAAAAAATTTGCAGTATCCTCTAAATCAGTGGTTCTTGATGTTTCTTTACCTATGAACCCATTCAATTCCTATTTTACTCTGATGAACCCCATAGCCATTTGAATCCTATTGTATTTCAATAATCAAATATCTTTTGCTTGCCTGGAGGGGGAAAAAAAAGTTATATGGTTCTGCAGGGGGACCTATGGCTCCCAGTTGAGAACCATTGCTCTAAAACAGGGGTTCCCAACTTTTTTCAGCTCATGGCCCACTTTGAAACCAGAATTTTTTTGTGGCGCTTCATGGGCCACAAAAAAATTCTGGTATTCTGATATAAAAAAATATTTCTATTTTACGAGATATTTATTCAATCAAGATACAACCATATAGAATTATATTTCCTTGGCCCACCTGAAATTTGCTGTGGCCCATTTTAGCCATAGGTTTGGAACCACTGCTCTAAATCATTAATTAAAGAAATCTGTTTAAAATATTTCAATAGGAGGAAACAGGAGAAGTTCCCTGATGTACAAAAATCTAAAAGGACACAGTAAAGTTGTATCCGTGCATCCCAGTGTTTTTCTTTTTTCTTCCTTCACCATTTCAAGCTAACTGTAAATACATTTAAATAGTTTCTTAGAAATTAATTACACAGGATAGGTTACAAGGTAGGAGTTAGATGGCTTTAGTTGGGACCCATATATTTTTCCTGGAGAGTCATTCAAAACAAATGTGTGTCCAAGGACACACTAAATCAAAAAGCTATCAGCATCACTGCCTATTATAAAAAGGGATATTTTAGAATCTATTATTTTTATAAAATAATTCATTTAAAATATGGTTGTTTTTAACCATGCTTTCTTTTATGAAAATATGATTACATGCAACATTAATGATGATAAAAAGATCCAGATCTTTTCAGTCAGAGCCAGATCATTTATTCATTTAAATGGTACGTAATGTTTTGAATCACATCAATGGTGGCAATCCCACCCAATCAGGTAATCCGCTAAGTGTACAATATCAAGAGTCAAATCAGAAGTATTAAAAACTAGTTTTTAATGCTTCCTAATAAATAAACAAAGAACAAAAAGGTTATGACAATTAATCAAGTTGCAGACAAACAAAGTTTGTGTGACTTGACTATGGACAGTTCCAGGATATAGGATTTCTGATCACAACACTAACTTGATAAGCATATATTATTTAAGCTGGTTTTATGGAGGTTTATTTATCAACAGTCCTCCTTGTGGGCCACACTATCACTGCTTAGATCCCATTGGTCAAAAAAGTCATCAACAACAGATGACATCATACAAACTTTGCAGCCACTCTTATAAGTTAAATTCATTCATTATGCAACTATAGTGGAGTTTCAGGTTACATTTGTTAATGGATTTGTATTTTCCATTCATTGGGGAATCCCAAGATTGAATTTCAATAGTTATCATGTTACATGCAACTAATAGTTTTGAAACTCAGTGGAAAATGTGACAAAAGGGACTAAAAAGATGTTGGTATGTATTTACTAAGCTGGTAAGACCACAGAATATTACTTCCTTTTTGTATATCAGGGTCCAGATGGTAGAGAATGGGTTCTATATTTTTTTACCCAAACACTTTCAACCATGTCAATGGTCATCTTCAGAGATATATATATATATATATATATATATATATATATATATATATATATACCGTAGAGAGGAAGGCCCCAAAACGGTTTGCACATTCTCTCCTGATGAGCCCATGCATTTGTAAACATCCTTTGTTTTTTCAATATATCATATTCACACTGTCGGATTAAGTTCCATTTTATTTTACAACACACACACATATATATATATATAATATATATATATATATATATATATATATATATATATACACAGTTTTATTTAGTTTTCTAAATCCATATGTGGTATGCATGCCAGATTGTATTGATCTGGCTCCTCAAAGAAAAACATGTTACAGCACAAGCAATAGGAGAGAACTGTTAAAAAATAAAAATAAAGTAGATACTATAATATCCTTCCTTAAATCAATAGGTCTATATGGACAAACGTAAAGATCTGACAAATAAAAAATATAAACAATACCAAAGTATATAAATACAAGTTAATATCTGAAAATTACTTAATGATATGAACTGCACAGAAATGTACAACATAAATATTTGAAGAACTTGTGACAGAAACTTATCAAAATGACTCGATTCAGCATTGAAATGTAAACAAAACAATACCAACTCCAGAACATTAATCTTATTGCATCCTGTAAATATCTGGACAAGATTTTAAAATGTTTGGTGAAAATGAAACTTAAGAGTCTCCATTGTAAAATTTTTTAAAAAAAATAAATAAAAAAAAAAAAAAAAAAAAAAAAAAAAAAACAAACCACAAGAAAAAATAAAAAAACAAAATTAAAAAAAAATTAAAAAAAAAAAAAACACAAAGGCTGGTTTGTTATGGGTTCAGGTTTAATTTCATGAATCTCGAAGAATTTAGTTCAATCAATTATCAAATTTAAATTATGAGCAACAAGAAAATGTAAGACCTGTTGTGCCTGATAACATACTAAACAAATGCAATAAAAATTAGTCCTATATAGATAGTTTAAAGACTAAATACATGTGACATCTTTTTTCCTTCCTTGTAAATATATTGCAAGAATCTGTAGTATTTAACATTTAGCCATTTATTTTGAGAAATCATTAACATTTCTCTGAACAATGAACTCTTTAGCTCAGATCATTTTTAATGATCATAATTTCTAATAATAAATGCAAATGTCAGCGTGTCATTTTTTCAACTTCACTCTGAGAGGACGTAACCCAACATATACCATTTTGGAATCGCGCCGATTTAGTGAGCAAATTAAAAACATTCCGGGCGGAATACAGACCCACAATACTGAAATTTTGGATCAACAAATTTCAATTATTGCGACATTTTTTTCTTTCCCCTCCACGATTTGTGAAAAACTTTATACGATAACAATTTTTATCGTTTGGAAATAATTTGGGATTAATAAAATTCAATATATACTCAAATGCATGAAATGTCATTCTTGGCGCAATTAAGAGCGAACCGCTGGGGTTGCTTAATTGCCGTCCGATAGGGAGGCTTTTAAGCTAGTTAGCAATATATCACAAGAGCAGAGCCGGATTTAAGAGGCCCCCCAGGTTAATAGAATTTAGAGCGCTTTCATTACGCATGTTCGACACTCCACCCTTAAGAGAGGCCCCACATACTAAGTTGTTTCAAAGGAGCCTCGTTAAATCTGAAAATAAACATTCTTACATTTTATTTTTTATCAGCGGGTCCCCAAGACCGGGGACCCTCTAGTCTTGGGGTTCCAGCCGATATGTAAACCATTCTGGTTTCATCATTCACACAAACAATATAAAAATATTAACACTTTTTTGTTTTGTTTTGTTTATTTTATCTTATTTTTATTATTTTTTTTTGGGGGGGAAGGATAACAATTGTATTTTCATAGATACACAATGAAATTATCTAAGAAGGACTTTCTTAGATAATTTCATTGTGTATCTATGAAAATACAATTATTGGTATCCTCCAAAAAAATAAATAAATAAATAAAATAAATAAAAATAAAAATAAGATAAAATAAATAAATAAAATAAACAAAACAAAAAAGTGTTAATGCTTTTATATTGTTTGTGTGTATGATGAAACCAGAATGGTTTACATATCGGCTGGAACCCCAAGACTAGAGGGTCCCCGGTCTTGGGGACCCCCTGACAATTCAAGTATTTGATTTAACCACGTCCACCCCTTCCATAATATAACAATAGCGATTAACTATTTCCAATTAAAATTAGATTTACTAAAGTGAATATCAGAGCAACTTGTGTTGATTTGGCTAAAGCAGAAAAATAGATTTAATTTAAACGTAATATAAATAAATGCTCTTAGTAGAAGCGAATGACTTGCCACCACTTTTGCACATGGTAATCATAGATGATCAGAAGGCCTAAGGAGGAGGGAAAAATCCTTTGCTTTTGGCAGTAAGACAATTTTGTTATTAAAAAGGAAATTAATAGCCCAACGGCAGGATGGCATCCATTATCCAAAAGAGATTTTAACAAATACCAATTTAACGAGAATATAAGATTACTGGTTTTAAAATGTTACTAATCTAAGCAGCACAAGAAGCGAATAGATATTTTTTTTCCTTATTCACTTGCCGTCTTCATTTGGTATTTTTATAAACAGGTTTTTTTTATTGGATTTTATTTTTGATGTTAGATGTTTATGAAGAAAAGAAAAAAAAGGAAAATAAATCAGTACAAGAAACTAGAATATGGTAGAAATGTACGAAGATCAACTATAAAAATAAATTTTAAAGACCAGTTTTAAAAAAATAGTGCATAGTCATTTATTTATGTAGCATTAAAATTGATATACTTTATTTTTAAACAACCTGGGTGTGTGTGCGGCATTTGAGAAATTCGTTTCCTTTTAACCTGCACTACAACTGTTATCGCAGATAAAAATACACCACTTGTGATAGTACTTAGACGGCAAAAAACAACCTAAGTAAAGAAATGTACGTAATGACTATTCTAAAATAAAGTAAACAGATAAGACTTTAATAAAAAGAATTAAATTTAACAAAGCTTAACACTAGTTGCGACTCAAGTCACATGATCCATTTTTATTATTCAAATAGTCAACAATAAAAATGTAGTTTAGATAAAATAGATGCGTGTACAATGTACATAGCAAACAGCAAATTACTTATTGTTTACGATTAAAAATTAAACATTTAAACAATCTTTCTAAGAAATCTTTCTAAGAAATCTGCTGAAGCAGTTATCAAAATCTTTAACAGATGCTTTGACTTTCATAACGATGGGGTCATTAAGTTATAACTAAGCCGAAGAGTGGTTCATTTTGGTCACAATATGGGGGTATTCAGTTAGAATCGAAATCACTGTAATAATCTGAGATAAACTTGCTAACCATTACATTAGTTTGTCTCTACATGTTGGCTTTCTTGCAATCAACTCATTACTCAATAAAAATTAAAACATTTGATCACAGACCGAAGTTTGAACCTACCGCCCTTTTTCCGCGCACAGGGCTTTCTTTGTCAGATCTTATTCATTTGACAGTTAAGCCAAGTAGATAGAATAATATCGTACAGACAAATGAGTAGGGCAGATAATCTATTGACTGAATGACAAGCACACAGTCGACTGAATAAAAAGGGAAAGAAAGAAAAAAAGACCAAAAAGAGAAAAGAAAATAAACCCCGCCATATTGGGGAAGACAAAGAAGAACTGAGAATTGTCAAACAGGATCTTAGAGAGACGGACATGCGGGAAGCTTTTATTCGCTAGAAACAACCCATTATGAAAACAAGGCTAGAATTTGTATGTGTACGTTAGTATATATATTTTATATGTATGTATGTGTATGTGATGAGTAATAAGCTAGTCGTTCAGGCAGATATAGCAAGGCTGTTTCGTCTTGACCCACAAAACAAAAGTCTTGACAAGCAGCAGCAGCAGCAGCGAGGGAGGAAGATGTTTACGTGGAGCAAGGAAATAAGAAAAAAAAAAGTAACACCTTTAATTAACGAATAATCCCTACCTCCTGCCTCATGAAAGCAAAGTACAAATTTCTATTACTAAGTAAATAAAAAGGCATCGATTAAAAATAAGCAACTAGTAATAAAATTATAGACAATATTTGTTTTTAAGATATAAATGGCTTATATGAGGAGAAGACGACTACTAAAAACCAAAGACTTTTGAAGTGGCAGTGGTTTTTAGACATTAACAAAACAGAATATTTTTATAACAGCAACAAGCAAAAAATAAGATTCAAATTTTTAAGGATTAAGTATTCAATAATAATTAAAATTACTTGTTTTTTGGGGTTTTTTAATAAATACATTGGGGAAATTTTGTAACTTTAGACGTCGATTGAAAATTTTAACCTGAGATTTTTTGGCAACAAATTCTACAGAAATCTAGAATCACGCGGAGAGTAAATTTACAAGAGAAATCTTTTCAGGTTGAAATAAAAATTGTTTTATTTTAGGCAAGAAAAGTAAAGAGATTGAAAACTGTTTTTTATACAATGGAAAGAAATTTAAAATTAAATTTTATATCAATTTTCGCTTTTTTAACGGATTTCAGGATTTAAATTGTCAAATGACCAAAAATTTTTATCCTTGAAATCTTGAATCTTAAAAATAAATCCAATAAATAAGTTAATGTAAACTTTCTTATTCCTATTAAATCTCCGATCTTAAAAATCCATGTTGACAAGATTTTTAGCTAAAAAAGAAAAATGTTAATCCTCGGATTAATGTATTTTTGTTATTTAGAGGATAAACTTTTTTTTAAAGCGATCTTATTTCACGGATTCGCAAACCAAGAAACAGGTGTGGATTTGTTTATCTTCCCACAAAAAGATCTCTTCTCGGAATTTTTTCTTCAAGATAGACAGAAATAAAATATAAATTTAAAAAAAATAATAAATAAATAAAAATTTAAAAAAAAGACAAAACTATAAGTCTTAATTATTTATTATTAGAAAAAGTTACTTAAATAAAAAGAAACGTTCCACTCATTTTAAGTTTTTTCAGTGTTTACTTTTCTACTTAAAGTTCGAGACAAAATATTTAGCTGAAATTGTCAAAATAGGATTTCTTTTAAGACAAAGAGTTTAATAAGGGGAAGTTTAAAAAGTTATTTTTATCAAGAAATTAATTTTAAGATTCAACAAGCAAAAGAACTTGGAAATATTTTTGGTAAATTTGACAATTTTAATCCCTAAATAAAAGTTACGAGCTACAATTGACATACGTAAAAGTATTTTTAAAATGAAAAACAAATTAAGAGTAAAGAACGAAAAAGTTTTTATGTCCCTAAAAAAATCCTAAACAAATAAATCGCCTTTACTCATTGAATTTTTCTTCATAAAGAAGAAGAAAAGTGATATTTATATTTAAATCTCTCTTAAATATCTTTAATTTTAATACTCAGGTCATTTTTCCCTAAGAAAAAAAAAAAAGTCCGTTCCGAGTTGAAAAGCGGGTGTGTCCGCATTCAAGTTTGTCAAAACCGAAAACAAAGGAAAAAAAAGTTTTCTAAAAAGATTAATTTTACAGTATTTTCTTTCATTATTTTAAATTCATTCAACAAGTTAAGAAATAAATACACATTCACTTTTTTTCTTTGCTTTTTGTTAAAAGAAAAAAAAATGAAAACTCGTAAAAAAAAAAAAAAAAAGGTTTAGACTTGTCAAGGAAAATATGTAAAAAAAAAAAAAATAAATGTTGCTTTTACTTACCACAAAAATAAGATTAAATGCAAATAGCAAGTATTTGACACATTTCATACCACCTTCCACCATCCTGTAAATTTGTGGGGTGAAAACTCAACCAAAAAGGAAAAATTAGAAAAAGTTTCGGGTTTTTTGTTATTAGCTCTTTCTCCCCTAAATCAACTAACAGCAATGACTGACAGTCGACTATGAAAACGAACTTCACTTGGCAAAGGATATGGAATCGGTGCACGTGTCTTCCTACGCAGTGCGCACTATTTACTCATAGACAATACCAATGGTTTTCGTAAGAGAGACAAGAAAAAGAGTTCATCTTTTACTTCAAGATTTAACACTAAATAAACGTATTACAAAACTTACATTCAGCTGATATAAACTTTTTGTCTGCATATAAATTCTATTAAGTCTTTCATTGCCGACAAAAATGTCAATTTATATAATTAGAATTCAACATGGTATATTTCAGATTTCTTGTGGGGGGGGGGGTAACCGAAAGTATGGATATCCATAAGTAACATAAATATATTGCTTATCTAAAGTTACGACTGCGGTTTTTTTTTTTTGTTTTTTTCTTTTTAAATTTTTTTCTAATCATTTTCTTACTTTTTTTTTTACTTATGCTAATTTTATTGAATATCTTGCTTGTCAGATTTGGAATGTTACTGTTTGTAAACGTTTTTCAAAAAAAAAAAAAAAAAAATTGATAAGATATAGAACTAGGATTGGTCTTGTCAAAATATTGAACTGGTAAGTTAAAAAAAATTCAAGGTCAAATATCTAAACTGTCTAGATAAATATGCATAGATAGTACTAGAGTGACTTCAAAAAAAAAAGATTAACCCTTCACTTTGTTTTGAAATTGGATATTTCCATCAATAAGTAGCAGACAAATAACAACTGATAACCTTGAACAAAAACAACTTTTTGGAAAAGAACCGCCAATTTCAAACCCCGCTGATTCCATTTGCTAACAATGAGACATAATCTGGAAATATCCAAATTTAAAATATTGTCTCAACAGTAAATAACAGATCAGACCCAAAAATTATTTGGATTATTCGGACTATTGTCCTTATTTTTATTGTTATCTTTTCAACATTTTGGCCAATGTGCCCTCCGACCTTCTTCAGGTATTTCTTGTCGGACTCGGGAATCTTCTCAAACTCAGGAACCTTCTTGTCGTAATTGGGAGGCTTCATGGAACTTTGATCTCAACCTTTTATTCAATCCATGGGGGTATACTGTTCTCATTCTGTTAAACTTGACTGTAGTATATGGGAATATGTTTTTGGGTTGTTCATCTTTGTATCTTATCCCCAATAAAAGCTGGTTGTTTCATCTTGTGGGCTGGTAAGCTGAAATGGAATTTAAGGAACAAAAAGGGACGAGAAAGGAAATAGACAAAGGCAAGAGGTAGTTTTACGACTTAGGCTTTATTGAACGGGGCATAGTCGGCCATAGCAAGGGGACATGCCCCTGGCTAGGAAAACGACTCCACTCTGTCGCGGCCTCAGTTCAAGGTAACCTTTTGGGGGTAGGGAGTCAGTCCTTTTTGTCGGACATGCGCAGAGGGGTTCTTCCGGTCAAAGCCCCATGAGAGTTTGTAATTTTTTTATTTTCGTATTTTTTTAATCCCCACAAGTAACAAACAGTTGTTGGTTTCCTTTTTTCAAAAGTTGTCAACCCTATTTGTCTGTGCATTTAAGCACTGCTTATAGTCATCGGGGTGGCCTAAAGTCGGTATCAGCCAGACTGCGAAGGAGTCTATCCCCATTTCACTAGCGCTAGACCGAGGAGATTATTTTAGCATCTGAGGTGGAGCATCACACTTACCATCAGCTCCTTGCTTTACCGCACTGTGCTACTCATATGCTGAGTTGGTGAGGGCCAGTATCAAAATCCTGTAAAACTCTGGGTTTAACCAGTAATACTTTCTAGAATAGAATTCTTCACATGTTACTTGATGTTAAATGATCAAAATATGAGAAAAAATACAAATATGCCCAAGGTATGCCCAGAAATAATCCAGTCATTTAATATCAATGGAAGAAATAGCCTACTTTGGATAATAACACTTTTGACCCCTTTTAAGTACTCCCACTGGGCCCTCAAAGTCCTCTTTTGGGATCACCATCAGCTGCCTTTTTGCATTCTCCTTAATCTCATCCATGGTATTTCAAAAGAGATTTTGGCTTATAGAGAGCCTAATCTGGACTGTAGATAAAGGATTGACATATCTGGCTGTTTTGCCAAAATCTGAATAATCTATTCATTTATTTGTTGCGAATGTAATAGCCACACAATATACAAGATTGCTCAGTGGTGTCTGACTGCTAACTGAGTAACCCTATTAGAGAGTGTTAGTTCACATATGTGCAGTAACGTCATCTCGGATTTGTTGGCAAGTCATATCTGTAAAAGTAATAAATTATCTTTTATATTCTAAGTGATATTTATTATTGGTTTTTCTTTTCTTTTTTTTGTATGTGTATGCATATGAGTGCATGTGTGCATCTGTGTATGTGTGTGTATGTGTCAGTGTAGGTGTTTGTATGCATGTGTGTATGTGTATGCATATGAGTGCATGTGTGCATCTGTGTATGTGTGTGTATGTGTCAGTGTAGGTGTTTGTATTCATGTGTGTATGTGTATGCATATGAGTGCATGTGTGCATCTGTGTATGTGTGTGTATGTGTCAGTGTAGGTGTTTGTATTCATGTGTGTATGTGTATGCATATGAGTGCAGGTGTGCATCTGTGTATGTGTGTGTATGTGTCAGTGTAGGTGTTTGTATGCATGTGTGTATGTGTATGCATATGAGTGCATGTGTGCATCTGTGTATGTGTGTGTATGTGTCAGTGTAGGTGTTTGTATGTGTGTGTGTGTATGCATATGAGTGCATGTGTGCATCTGTGTATGTGTGTGTATGTGTCAGTGTAGGTGTTTGTATGCATGTGTGTATGTGTATGCATATGAGTGCAGGTGTGCATCTGTGTATGTGTGTGTATGTGTCAGTGTAGGTGTTTGTATGCATGTGTGTATGTGTATGCATATGAGTGCAGGTGTGCATCTGTGTATGTGTCAGTGTAGGTGTTTGTATTCATGTGTGTATGTGTATGCATATGAATGCATGTGTGCATCTGTCTATGTGTGTGTATGTGTCAGTGTAGATGTTTGTATGCATGTGTGTATGTGTGTGTGTGCAAAATATACCATATTCCTAATCTCATTTCATTTTTCAGGAACACCGACAGTAGTAGGATTGAGGTACTTACTACTGAAATAAAGCCAAATGGGTTTGAAGGGGCTCCTTAGCCTTGGTCAGCAACCCATCTAAGTCAAGGAAAAATATGACACAAAACCTCCGCTGCCTTTCAAGGAAAGGCTAGGGGAGTAAACCCTGAAAACAAATCCAGAGCTGGTCCCTAATGTGGTGTGAAGCTGAAATCCAGTGCTACCCACCAACTCCTGCGACACTACCGTTGCCAAACTGCTAAGGTTCCTTACTTTTCCTTTGGATCACAGTGGCAGTGTGGAGAGAGCGGGGTAATTTATGAGGAAGTGTGTCCCGGTCTCCTGCCTCAAAAATTGCTACCCAGTGACTATTAAAATAACGACCCAGCTCAGTCTATTCAAAACTATCCATCCTCATATCTATCTATCTATCTATCTATCTCAATTTGTTCATATTTATCTATATTACTTTAAATACTAAGATTTTTTTTTATTCATGTTTGTTTAATGTCTTGTTTTTAGTTTAAATAAACAAGAATTACGACAAAAAAAGATGCGATCCCCCTCCCCAAATACATTTACTTGTCGAAAATATCTATCTATCTCCATTTGTTCATATCTATCTATATCATTTTGTTTGTTTATCTATCTATCTATCTCAGTCTATTCCAAACTATATATCCATCTTCATATCTAAACAAGAATTACGATAAATAAACAAGAATTATGACGAGCTGGGGTTGTTATTTTGATAGTCACCAGGTAGCAATTTTTGAGGCAGGAGACCGGGACACACTTCCTCATGAATTACCGAGGGCGGATTTGCTGCTTGGGCAACAGCTCATTCTCCATATGAAACCGCCCAGGCTATGTAGTTAAAAAAGAACAAAAAAACTTGGACAGTACTCCATCGTCTCCTGTAGACAGAAGGATGCCAACATGTGTGTGTGTATGTGTGTGTATGTATGTGTGTGTATGTATGCGTATGTATGTGTGTGTATGTATGTGTGATTCCCAGCATGATCCCCAACATAAGGACTTTTTATGTTCCTGCTGCACAAAAGTGTGCCGAAGAGCTGGTGGTCTCAAGCTTCACATGAAAGTCCACTGTGATGCATATACAACACCTGTCAACTCAGTCAACACCGATCGTTATGTGTGCCAGATATGTTCTAAGTTATGCAAGACTTTGGCAGGATTGAAAAGTCATGAACGAGTTCACAAACAGACAATGAATGAAAGAGTGGCAGTCGCCTGACAAGACGTTGCAATCAATATGTATGTGTGTGTAATTTTAATGATCTTGGAAATGTTATAAGAAATATTTTTGCAATATAGTAACATTTAACCATGCATAGAATTCTTCAGGATGGAGAATGTCAACAATTAATTCCAAAATTTTGGCCATCTTCTTTTAATAATTTTCATATTCAACAACATCATTTTTTTTTTTTAACAATTTTAATTAGAATTTTTGTGTCAGTTAAATATGTGTACTTCTGGAGTTAAGTAAGGGAGAACTTTTCTGTGATTGGACATTGCTATCATGTGTCATGCCCTGTAGTTTTGGTATTCATATTCAACAGACACCTATGGACCAGATCTAAGACAAGGTTTACCAGAATTTATCTCCGAAAGGCTAGACTCAAATAGAAGATACCAGATATCCTTAATTCCCATGTCCATCAAACTGGTAGTCCTTTCAAACTTGACTTTATATATAGAAAGGACATCTATATTTTTGGTAATTGTTTTATTATATAATAAATCTTTAGAATTGAACTAAGTTTTAATTTATTGAATTGTTGTTGTTAGCCTTAGAATAACTACTATACTAACACAATAGAATGTATAAACTATTTCTCTGAATGTTTGAGATGAGGCTTGAAGATTAGTATTATTAGCGTTATTTGGACTATTGTCCCCATCTTCATTGTTATTTGTACAACGTTTTGGCCGATATACCCTCCGGCCTTCTTCAGGTATTTCTTGTCGGACTCGGGAACCTTCTCGGACTCGGGAACCTTCTTTTCGAACTCGGGAACTTTCTTATCGTGGAATAAATAAAGGGTTAGGTTCAAAGTTCCGTGATGGCTCCCGAATATGACAAGAAAGTTCACACACTAATCCTAGGATTGTTTCCACCTTTCAAAATAGTATTTAATGATCTGGCTGGAAAGTACACACACACACACACACACACACACACATATATATATGAGGGTTGGTTGAAAAGTTCATAGGCTAACCAAGAGACTCTCATGGAATGTAACCAAATTAGGTTTATTTTTCAACATAGTACCATTCATTTCTTCCATCAGTTTACAGTGGTTGTATCCCACTGGTAAAACAAAGATCATCAACAATAGATATAATGTCATCATATGAACTTTTTTAGCCTATGAACTTTTCAGCCAACCCTTTATATATATATATATATATATATATATATGGTCCAAAGATCACATAGGTGAGAAACTGACATTTAACAAGTGGCATTGACTATGTCTATCTTATTCTAACTTATATACATATATATATATATATATATATATATATATTATCAACCCCTCCACACAGGCAGGATGTGACACAAGGTCAATTTTTTAAGCAGAGTTCAACAGGTTTGAATTCAGAGTTTTCTTTCTCCTAGACCAGTTGCCTAACCAAGGTTAAAGAGTCCAGACTGCCCTACTATTTATCCATAGCTGGAGGGAGAGTAGGATTCATACCATTCCCAAGGGTATTAGCGCTAAGTGAAATGCAATTACCACATCCAGGATATATATATATATATATGCACAAACACACACAAACACACACACACACACAAACACAAACCCAAGCCTGTCAGAAGTGCTTAGAATATGCCAACTGTATCTCCTGTTGTGAGTAAATAAGACTCCCTCATAAAGTGGTGTCCAGGATAAGAAAATCAGGGAGAAATGTATTATCAATGGTCAGGAAGTAATACAATCATTACTGAATGAATAAGGCTATTCACTGGGGAACACGATTTTACTTGAGTTGGATCTGACACTTGTTTTTGACTTGCCTGTAGATGTAGAAGGGAGGATCAAAGTGTAGTATCTGTTCCAGATTCTATGCTTTGACCCTTACCTTTTATACCCGGCCTGGCTGGGGGTCCAGTGTGCTTCGGCCACTGGACCGGTAGAGTACAATTAATGGCGTCAATCCCAGGGGGCCATCCCCCTAGATCGACGCAAATTTTATGCACCCACGTAAAAACGAGACCTTGTGTCCAGCCCTCATAAGTGGGATGAGCTGGTTAATACCCTGACACTTGTTTTTGACTACTTTTTTTACCTCTGAATCCAAAAATGACCCCAGTTTTTCTATATCACATCAACTTTTTGAACTACCATAAAAAAACATAGAAATACAGCATCTAAAAACTTTGTGCTAATTTTTATGGAATGTTTTAAATATTTATATATAATAGGAAATAATAAAACATTACTCTGGGCATCACAAATTTTGTTGAGTTAGATCTGACACTTGTTTTTGACTAAATTTTGGACTCTGTATCCAAAAATTATCCGAGTTTTTCACTATTATAACAACATTTTAAGTAACAGGATACCCTCACTTAGTCTCAAAAACTATTAAAATACTTCATGGGACAAATTTGAGCTTATTTTATAGAATGTTTTTAAAATTTTCAATGGTGAATAATAAAAAATTGCTTAACTATAATGTTTGTACAAATTTATCTTGTTCATACAAAGAATATTGTTACTGTAAGTCAAATTGTGTGCAAATTGTGTGCAAGTAGTTATGGTAAAAATGTACACATACAGTTTTTTTCTAGAGTGTTCAATCTGACAATTTCATTTTATGCTCCATAGTCAGCCATCATATTTACACCCCATATACCTTGATACCATTCGTCAATAAATTTCAAATCTTGGTGGAATCATTCATCTTGCTCATAGCTGACCACACCAAGAAGTTAGCAAGATGGCTTTGCAGAAAATGGAACTTGATGCTCATGTTGCAATTGAACATTTTGTGGCTAATCAATTTCAGTGTAATTCATTGCTCATGCATTTTCAATAAATGTCTTGACAAGGTAAAGACCCTTTTTTAAGCATTCTTTTTAAGTTCTGACATTATTCCATTGAAATATTTATTTTTAATAACTAGCCAAATCTATAGGGCATCAAACACACCGGCCCTGACTTTTTCAATTGACAGACCAGGAAATGCTAAAATGTGGTACTTGAAACAATTGCCTTCAGTTGGCAATGCTTTAATGAATTGCTTCAAGAGACTGAATTTCATGTGTGCGAATTTCATGCAGAAAATTGAGCATTTTGTAGCTATCCAATTTCAGTGTAATTCTTTTCTCATACAAGAATGTTATTGATAAGGTAAAGATCTTGAGCATTCTTTTTAAGTTGACATTATCTCGGTTAAAATGTTCATCTTTGATAACTAGCCGAATATGTAGGCCATCAAACACAGCGGCCTTGATTTTTTCAATTGACAGGCCAGAAAATTCCAAAATGCGGTACTTGAAACACTTGCCTTTAATTGACAATGCTTTAATGAATTGCTTCAAGAGACCTAGTTTTATATGCAAGGTAGGAACATAATTTTCTTTATGTCAACAAATAGCTCATGTAGAATGTTGGGAACAACAAGTTTGAGGTCAGATCTTGGAGGCCAATTCCTCTCTACACAATGTTTCTCTCAAGCTCTACTGCCCCTTACTAGGATTTCAGCTGAATGAGGCACTGAACGTATAGCTGATGGTAGACTAGGATACTCAATTTTACATTTGTTTTTCTTGTTATATGCTGAAGTTTTTATTAAAACAAAATTAACAGTCTGTGCAATGATATTTTGACTCTCTCCAAATCATGGTTATATCAAATGCCAACTTGATCTACATCCATACAATCTTAATACACTGCTTGCACATCTGGTTAGGAACTCAAGACTTGTCTTAATTGCAAAATTTTAGTTTAAAATATGCAAAATAGACTAGCTTCACAAATGTGCTGATGTTTGTTCTTTGACTGGGAATCAACCTAGTCACCAGATCTTTAAAATTTTCCTTTCTTTACAATAAAATAATCAATGCAATCAGTTGACCAGTCTTATTACTTACAGACAAATGATACAATTGTGCTTATTTTGCAAGTAAGCTGTAGAGAAAAAAACTGACTGCAGTTTAGAAATCAGCATGCCAATTTTAGTCTAAATCAAATCAAAAATCCAACTCAATATAAATTTTGTCCAAAATTGTTCCTCACAGTCAAGGATCGAATCACGCACAAGGCGGTCTTCCTATCTATAGCTCTGCTGATGAGGCCTAATAGGCCGAAATGTACATACAGAGATTGATTTTTCTCGATTTGTTTAGCCTTACATTTGAATAAGTATGCCTGCCTAATTAATTAATTATTAATAAATTAACTTTCAAAATTAGGCATGACTTCAATTAAGCACATTGGGGGAGTCTTACCCCTCTGCAGAGGTGCAGTCGGTGCATTCTAACGCCCCAGCCAACAGGGCGGAAATGGATGAAGAATCATCTTGTATGAAAACCTTAATTTCTTTATTATTGACCAAGTGACAAAAAATAAACATATTTGTCAAAAAATATTGTTTTGTATTTTTAAAATCATCATCATCCTAAAAATCGGTAATCAACAAAAACAAGAAAAAAAACTATACGTTAAAAGAAAGAAGACTAAGAAAGAAATGCAAGAATTAAAAATTGTAATCTGCGGTTGAAAATATTTTGTAAAATATTGTAAATCTAAAGAAATTGAATTTTTAAATTGAATATTTTAATTATTAGATGCTTTGTAATAAGTTTAGTTGTAAGGTAGATAAAAGAGATCAGGGCTCCATTAATCGCCAGGCACCCCTGAATATGTGCTCAAGTAATTGAGTAATTATTGCATGTAATAATAATTGAGTAATTATTGTAAATCCAAGCATATTTGATGAGATATATAAATGTTTACAAATAAGTATTTACTTTCAATATATTTAAATGCTAACTTCACATGCTTTAATTTGGTTTGGTTTGGTTTGTTTTTATTTTACAGCATATCAACCTCGGTGGGTCATTTAATGCTGATAAAGTTGTGAAATAAATTAATTCTTAATGCATAATACAATTTTGTTTATAAACTCATGTTTTTCTATTTAACCCATAGATAGGACACTAACATGCACAACCACTCCGGGTCAGAGTGGACCAGGGAACAATGGTGATGAAGGGGTGCTCCACATTCCCCAAACCTCCAAAACTGGAACCTCACCATCAGATAGAGTTTAACGTCATTCCCAGGACATGTAGACCCTCAGCCACCGCCTTCTAGCACCCATATGATAAGAAAGATGGCCATCAGGGCAATAGGGTTGGGGCAATCATATAGGTGCTGGGGCTTGATGTAGCCAGCCGATAGATCGGAGGGGGCCTCGCCAACCGACCGTCTAGCCCAAGAAAGCCTAAAGTGGAATATTGCAAGTCATGGACTGCTCAGCCAACTGGGTTCTATCCTTAAGCATCACGGGTCGCCAACCATGCCAACAGGTGGCCCCATTGGGGGAGTCTTACCTCTGCAGAGGTGCAGTCGGTGCATTCAAACGCCCCAGCTGACATGGCGGCACATACTTTAAGGTCACAGCTGTGATATGTGTGGCTTATATGGGACTATAAATACAAATTTCTTTTTCTGCTAAAATTCAAATTCATTGTGATCAAAATGATAATGTTAAGGAGATTCATCTCAAAAGATCCATTGATCATTATCAGACCCAACAAATCATTTTACTTGATTTGTAAGTGATCAAAATGATAATGTTAAGGAGATCATCTCAAAGATCCATTGATCATTATCAGATCCAAAATCATGTTACTTGATTTGTTATGATAAAATGATAATGTTAAGGAGATTCATCTCAAAAGATCCATTGATCATTATCAGACCAACAAATCATTTTACTTGATTGTAGTGATCAAAATGATAATGTTAAGGAGATTCATCTCAAAAGATCCATTGATCATGATCAGATCCAACAAATCATGTTACTTGATTTGTTAGTGATCAAAATGATAATGTTAAGGAGATTCATCTCAAAAGATCCATTCATCATTATCAGACCCAACAAATCATGTTACTTGATTTGTTAGTGATCAAAATGATAATGTTAAGGAGATTCATCTCAAAAGATCCATTGATCATTATCAGACCCAACAAATCGTGTTACTTGATTTGTTAGTGATCAAAATGATAATGTTAAGGAGTCATCTCAAAAGATCCATTGATCATTATCAGACCCAACAAATCATGTTACTTGATTTGTTAGTGATCAAAATGATAATGTTAAGGAGATTCATCTCAAAAGATCCATTCATCATTATCAGACCCAACAAATCATGTTACTTGATTTGTTAGTGATCAAAATGATAATGTTAAGGAGATTCATCTCAAAAGATCCATTCATCATTATCAGACCCAACAAATCATGTTACTTGATTTGTAAGTGATCAAACTGATAATGTTAAGGAGTCATCTCAAAAGATCCATTGATCATTATCAGACCCCAACAAATCATGTTACTTGATTTGTTAGTGATCAAATGATAATGTTAAGGAGATTCATCTCAAAAGATCCATTGATCATTATCAGACCCAACAAATCATTTTACTTGATTTGTAAGTGATCAAAATGATAATGTTAAGGAGAGTCATCTCAAAAGATCCATTGATCATTATCAGACCCAACAAATAATGTTACTTGATTTGTAAGTGATCAAAATGATAATGTTAAGGAGAATCATCTCAAAAGATCCATTCATCATGATCAGACCCAACAAATCATGTTACTTGATTTGTTAGTGATCAAAATGATAATGTTAAGGAGATTCATCTCAAAAGATCTATTGATCATTATCAGATCCAACAAATCATGTTACTTGATTTGTTAGTGATCAAAATGATAATGTTAAGGAGATTCATCTCAAAAGATCCATTGATCATTATCAGATCCAACAAATCATGTTACTGGATTTGTTAGTGATCAAAATGATAATGTTAAGGAGATTCATCTCAAAAGATCCATTCATCTTTATCAGACCCAACGAATCATGTTACTTGATTTGTTAGTGATCAAAATGATAATGTTAAGGAGATTCATCTCAAAAGATCCATTCATCATTATCAGACCCAACAAATCATGTTACTTGATTTGTTAGTGATCAAAATGATAATGTTAAGGAGATTCATCTCAAAAGATCCATTGATCATTATCAGATCCAACAAATCATGTTACTGGATTTGTTAGTGATCAAAATGATAATGTTAAGGAGATCCATCTCAAAAGATCCATTGATCATTATCAGACCCAACAAATCATGTTACTTGATTTGTTAGTGATCAAATTGATAATGTTAAGGAGATTCATCTCAAAAGATCCATTGATTATTATCAGATCCAACAAATCATGTTACTTGATTTGTTAGTGATCAAAATGATAATGTTAAGGAGATTCATCTCAAAAGATCCATTGATTATTATCAGATCCAACAAATCATGTTACTTGATTTGTTGTGATCAAAATTATAATGTTAAGGAGATCATCTCAAAAGATCCATTGATCATTATCAGATCCAACAAATCATGCTACTTGATTTGTTAGTGATCAAAATGATAATGTTAAGGAGATTCATCTCAAAAGATCCATTGATCATTATCAGACCCAACAAATCATTTTACTTGATTTGTAAGTGATCAAAATGATAATGTTAAGGAGATCATCTCAAAAGATCCATTGATCATTATCAGACCCAACAAATAATGTTACTTGATTTGTAAGTGATCAAAATGATAATGTTAAGGAGAATCATCTCAAAAGATCCATTGATTATTATCAGATCCAACAAATCATGTTACTTGATTTGTTAGTGATCAAAATGATAATGTTAAGGAGATTCATCTCAAAAGATCCATTGATTATTATCAGACCCAACAAATCATGTTACTTGATTTGTTAGTGATCAAAATTATAATGTTAAGGAGATTCATCTCAAAGATCCATTGATCATTATCAGATCCAACAAATCATGTTACTTGATTTGTAAGTGATCAAAATTATAATGTTAAGGAGATTCATCTCAAAAGATCCATTGATCATTATCAGATCCAACAAATCATGTTACTGGATTTGTTAGTGATCAAATGATAATGTTAAGGAGATTCATCTCAAAGATCCATTGATTATTATCAGATCCAACAAATCATGTTACTTGATTTGTTAGTGATCAAAATGATAATGTTAAGGAGATTCATCTCAAAAGATCCATTCATCATGATCAGATCCAACAAATCATGCTACTTGATTTGTAAGTAATCAAAATATTTGGAGGCATGTCATGTAATAGTTGTCATCATAGGAAATGAACACAGCATGACAAATTCAAATCCTGGACAAGGCTGTTTGCATTTCACATTGATTTTTATAAATTTTAGAAAAGGGGTTTCAGTTTACAATAAAAATACTATGCCAAAATGATCACTGATTTATGAACATGCATATATACCAGTTATGGAGTGTAGCTGTTATCGTTATAGGAAATGGATATAGTGACCAGAGTTCAAATCCTGGACAAGATTGTGTGCCTTTCACTTCATGCCAATAACCTTGGGAAAGGTATGAACCCAGATTTTCTCCCTCTAGTTATGGGTAAATAGTAGAGCAGACTGGGCTCTAACCTTGTATGCCAACCGGTCTAGGAGAAGGAAAACCTCTGAATTCAAACCAAAGAAGCTTTCTTCTCATTAGTCAAAACGACTTTGAGAACTCCTCTTCATCCTATCTAACAGAAATACTGGGGTGAATTAGTATCTCAGTTGTAAAGGAAGGAGACAAGGCAAATTATAGAGTTTATAAACGGGTTAACAGTTTATTTGGGGGTTAGTTATTAATGTGTGTGTATACAATTATTATGCAAATGTCTTTAAGAGTTTGCCAGAGGAATTTCTCCTGGCGGGATATATAAAGATAATACAAAGAGATTCAAGTACACTTATCTTGTTGTCTCAGCAATGTCTCAGTGTTGTCTGCTTATCGGAGTTGATGTCTTTCTCTAGCGTGCCGACTCTGGTCTTCAGCTAGTGCCTGCCGTATCGGTTCTGCTGAGTCAGGGTTCTATCCTCTGCCCCCTATTGTCCGGACTTCCGGGTGGGCAGATAACCCAATTTCCAACACTATTTATCTATCCCTTGTTCATTAGTAAGCAGTGGAGATTGGAAATAAAAAAGTTAATTCAAGCCTGCTTCCTTTTTCCTCAGGATTCTTTCCATGACAGCTGCCTTATCAATTAGGCCTGAAGGACACTGGACTATTGAAGTTCAAATTTAATCCCCTAGATTTCATTTATGTGGAAATGATGTTATTCCGAATAGAATAGAATAGAATTTTCAACCCATAGCAAGTAAATTTTCTATCCAAAACAACATCATTCCATCAGATATATCTATATATCAGAGTCTGTTCAAATCTATCTATCTATATATCTGTTTAAATCCGTCTATCTACCTGAGTCAGTTCAAATCTATCTCAGGCTTATCTATCTATCTATTAACAGAAATACTGGGGTGAATTAGTATCTCAGTCGTAAAGGAAGGAGACAAGGCAAATTATAGAGTTTATAAAAGGGTTAACAGTTTATTTGGGTTGGTTAGTTATTAATGTGTGTGTATACAATTATTATGCAAATATCTTTAAGAGTTTGCCAGAGGAATTTCTCCTGGTGGGATATATAAAGGTAATACAAAGAGATTCAAGTACACTTATCTTGTTGTCTCAGCAATGTCTCGGTGTTGTCTGCTTGTCGCTGTGTTTCTGTTGTTCTGCTAGTATCAGCTAGTACTGTACCCTTCGCCTGCCAGGTCTGTTCTGCCGAGTCAGGGTTCTTACCTCTGTCCCCTATTGTCCGGGCTTCCGGTGCGGGCAGATAACCCAATTTCCAATACATCTAAAAAAAATAATAAAAAAATATGAGTAAAAATACAAATATGCCAAAAGTATGTTCTGAAAGTAGATATTTACTCCATCGATTCCCTATGGGCTGGATTTGACACAAGGTCGCAAGTATGGGACATCCAGCGAGGATCAAACTCGCTATTCATTAATAATTGATCTGTGAGACTAGCTTGCTAACTATTACACCATTGTGTTATTGTTGTATAAAATGGCATTGGTGACTCTGGTTCAAATCCTAGTGAAAATGTTTGTGTTTCACTTTGCGCTAAAGGAAAAGTATGAAGCCATCTGTTCTCCCCACAGCTATGGGTAAAAATCTTGGTCATTGTGAATGTGATAATCACACAATATACTAGATTGCTTAGTGGCATCTCACTGCTGACTGCGTAACCCTAAAAAAGAGTTGGTTAAATTGAACTTAACGGACATAAATTCCACCATCGTATGTCACTCTGCCGAAATAAAAAAATACCAAAAATCTGGGAATTAACCAAATTTAATGAAAATTTCAGTGTTGATACTAATGAATAAAAGATATAATGCACCAGTTATTTTATTTAAAAACTTTTACATTTTTTCAGGTCAGTTAACTTTGAACCACATATCTTTGAGAATCTGTGTTATGCCTCAAAGATATGTGGTTCAAAGTTAACTGATCAGAATAATAATGAAAAGGATAGTCATCTGAAAAAAAAAACATTTATTTTTAATTGTTATTATTCAGAGTCTCTGAAATTGACACATTGTTTTTAAAATATCATTATTGTTGTTGTAATGTTATTGCTAGTTTGTAAAGTTGTCAAAGGAAAGAACAAGGGAGGGGGGAGTTAAGATGAGGAGGTGACAAAAAAGATGATGAGGCTGTTACTTGATTCCTGATAACAGAGGAACAAATTGTTACAAAAATGCACCCACATCGATTTTGAATGTTACATGTAATTTTGGGACCAAGTCTTATAAACAGAAAAGTGTGAAATGGCTTTTATACATGACTGCTAACAGCCAAGGAAATGGGTGTTCATGCCTTTTTGCCTGAGGTGCCCCCCACCCCGAGGAGGAATGCCGATGGGATCAACGCATTTTTTGCATCCGCCACCCAAGAGTAACACCTTGTTATTGGTCCCACATTAATAGGGCCTTGGGCCTAACCCGTACACGTGGGGTATGTAGTAAATATCTAGTGTTATAATTGGTGTTCTATAATTTCTTTCCCATTAAGCTAACCCTAACCCTAACCCTAAACCTAACCCTAACCCTAACCCTGTCTTCTTTTTTCCTAGTAGATCAATAAATAAATAAATAATTTATCAGTCAAGAGTGGTTCCCCTTTGATCGTGTTAGAATTATAGGAAATAACCTTGAGAAGTTAATGTAAAAGATTTTCGGTTGATTGGGAAATTAAATTTGTCTATTTGTCCGTCTGAAAGAAGGTTTTTATTTTAATTCTTTCTTGCCCCCGTATCACACAAAATCTGAGTAAGATGAACAAGACAGGTTGGATACGGGAGGCAAGGACAAACTCATAAGAGACGTTATCCTGTGGACACCTAAACACGGACACATCAGTGTAGGCCGACCAGCAAAAACCTACATCAATCAGCTATACGTGGATTCTGGATGCTGTGTGGAGGATCTCCTAGAGCTGATGACTGACAGGGACAGTTGGAAGGAGAGAGTCATTTTTAGAGGGTTTTTTTAAAAATTATAAAACTAATACCTAACCCTAACCCCTAACCCCTAACAAACAACCGGATGTTGACAGTGTAAATGAAAAAAATGTACTTATGAATCAGCAAAGCAAAAGGGGTGCCTAAAGGTCATATGGTCCATATACATATATATATATATATATATATATGTGTGTGTTTGACGCGCGTAGATATCTTTTTCCTCCTACCCCCTTACATAATAAACGCACACAGCAACTCAAAAGTTAAAAGAATATTTTCTCACCACTTGAAACAAACATTTTTTCTTCATGAAAATCATGCTCGCACATACACACACACACACACACACACACGCACACACACAACCTTGAGGTTTATTTCGATGTCGTTTATCGCAAAAGATTTATACACACACGCGCAACCACACACACACAAAACACCTAAAAATGCACAATGCCTTTTTTCGATACATACACTCACACACTCTCATACTCACACAGTAAAAGAGAATATTAGACGTCATATTTCAAACCGTCCGCTTTTTTCAGCGTCTTTTCTTCAGATTTCAAATTTTGAACAGACTGATAAACAAGGACTATCACTTGCTTTTCTCGTTATTCTGTAATAAAATTTTTTATCACCGTCCATATACCAACAAATGCCCTGAAGATGATCTAATTAATAGATCAAAACACTGCAGCGTCGGCCAATAAACTTACCACTCAACTTATTTAAACATGTGTTTTTTCAATTTTCTTAATATACTACATATATATGTGTGTGTGTGTGTGTGTGTGTGTGTGTGTGTGTGTGTGTTGTTTGTGTGTGTATATACATATATGAAATTTGTTTTTCCTTATTTAGCCAACCCGTTCACCTCAGGAAGGATTTGACTCTACGTCATAATCAAAGGAGCATTCACCGTGGATCAAACTTGTGTGAGAGAGAGAGAATTTTAGTAGATGAACCTCCTGCAGAAAAATTTTCACACACCTATATATATTTATTTATTTATCTATAAATATATATGGTAGTAAATATGGAAAATATGAAAAAGATTTTTTATCTCCTGTCACCTATAAAACATCTATCAATTTCTTCACACCTTAATACATCCTGATGAAGGTTTAAAGAAACTGAAACGTTTAAGCGTCGATAAATAAATTCATCTTATTTTTGGAACACTTGTTTTTTCAAATTTCTTAATCAATATATATCTAAAAAGGTGCCCTAAAATTTATTAAAACCAGATTCAGTCTTATAGTATGAAAACCCCAAAGCCCTCTAACATTTGAGGGAATTGAAGAAATTGTGGTACATGATGATGGCAGTAGTGTCAATATTTGTTGGAGCACTGGGAGCAATCCCAAAGAACTAAGTAAAAAGATTGAAATAACTGGAAATCTGGGGAAGCATCAAGATGACAGACAATGGCACTGCTAAAAATCAGAAAGAATAATGAGGAGAGTGCTGGAATATTGAAGAGACATGCTGTCACTTGACCTCAAGTGAAAGCCATCAGATACCACCGGAAAGGAAACTCAATGATGAAAATGAGGATGATGATGATGATGAGGGTGATGATGATGATGATGTCCGTTAGAATACGGAGGGGAGTGCTTGTTCAATGTTCATTGAGGAGACTTGCTGTCTCTTGATATCAAATGAAAGTTAACATATTAGTGTTGTGTGAAGATTCGATGAGTATAAATAATGACATGAGTTGAAAGAGATATAAAAATTCGGAGAGAGAGAGAGAGAGAGAGAGAGAGAGAGAGAGAGAGAGAGAGAGAGAGAGAGAGAGAGAGAGAGAGAATCCTACTTTACTCCCGCGGCAAATCTAACCTTAACCTAATTTAAAATTAAAATTACTGAATTTATAGATCATCATCCGGTCGTTCAAGACCCGTTCACACTTGATTTAAAGACAAACAGTTTATTTAAAACATTTATCTAATAATTCAACAAAGCAACAACCTTGATGTCCATAGCAAAAAGTGGCGGTTTGGTTACACACCTACTTTTCCAGTTTTTCATCTACATGAATTTTAAAATTGCGCCTTGAAATGGGTGTAAAAAGATTTTGAATACAACAATTTAATTTTATTTAAAATTATATCTTCGGTCGAGTGGATAGTTTTGAATTGTATACTTCTTTTCTGTATACTTCTAAAATAAATAATACCATTACGTTAAATGACCTAATTTCACAGAGAATTCAGTCACGCACTTATTACATATATTCTATAAAAAGAAAAGAAAAGAAGAAAAAAAGAATTTGCCTTTCCCACTCTCTAAATCTGATGCCAAAGTAGGGGACTAATTTTCTTATTAAAAAAAAACATTCAAGAAAGTCTCTACCGGAGCGAAAATATCAATTAAACCCGGTCTTTAAAAACAACGGATTTTTAAGAACTTCCCCGCAAACAAATCCAAATTATTTCTTCTTATTTCACGTAAAAAAGAAAAGAAAAAGAAAGAGAAAAAGAGAAAGAAAAAAAAACAGAAACAGAAAGAAAGAATGAACAAATTTCTGCTCAACTGGTGATTAAAAAAAAAAAAACAACAACATTATTCATATCTTGGGCGTAGATAAGGTAAAGTTAAGTAAGTAATGCTGATAAATGAATATATATTTTTAAAACGATTTATAACGCTCAAAAGTTGAATCAGAGCATTGGAGTTGCAGCGAGCGCTTGCGTCACGTGACTCGAACAGTCTGTACTGAAGAAGATGTCATTGTAATTTATTTTGAAGAAAGCTTAAAAATAGCACAGGAAAACATGTGATGGATTCTACGGTAGCACAAACTTGATAAATTTTCTCTTTTTCTGGGAGTGGCAAGTGAAGTTCTAAAAAGAGTTTCGGTTTTAATCAACTGACTAAAAGCATGAGAACAAATATTTAAAATATGTAGGCAGTGTAATACAGAATACATATAGGAAATGTAACACACAATATATATAGGTATTGTAACACAATATATTTTGGCAGTGTAACACAGAATATATGTAGATAGCATAGCACAATATATATATATATATATATATATATATATATATATATATATATATATATATGCCCTGTAACAGAATATATATATATATATATATACACAGAATACATATATGTATATATAGAGAGTGTAACATAATATATGTAAATAGCATATCACAGAAAATAAATATATAGGCATTGGAACTCATATATATATATATATATATATATATATATATATATATATATATATATGTATATATAGTGTGTAATATATATATATATATATATATATATATATATATATATATATATATATATATATATATATACTGTGTAATATAGAATATATATATATATGTGAAGAAAGGAAGTGAATCCGACGGTATGTAGTATATTAGGAAAAATGAAAAAACACAGGTTTAAATGGGTTAAGTGGTGAGATTATTGGCCGACGCTGCAGTGTTTCGATCTATTAGTTAGATCATCTTCAGGGCATTTGTTGGTATATGGAAGGTGATAAAAATTATTTATCACAGAATAACGAGAAAAGCGAGTGGTAGTTATTGTTATTCAGTCTGTTTAAAAATTTTTGAGGTTTGAAAAAAGGGACGGTTTTGAAATATGATGTCAAATATTCTATTTACGGCGTGGGTATGGGACGGTGTATGTGTGTGTATCGAAAGGAAACATTGTGCATTTTTTAGGTGCAGTGTCGGCCAATAAACTCACCACTTAACCCATTTAAACCTGTGTTTTTTCATTTTTCCTAATATACTACATATATATATATACATATATTAAATATATATACTGTGTAATATAGAATATATATATATATATATATATATATATATATATATATATATAGCAGTGTAACATGAAATATATAGAGGGAGAAGGTATTTACCCAATGGGTTGACCAGCAAAGATCAAACTTGTTATTCAGTAATATAGGCAGTATAACACTGACTGTATATGAGCAGAGGAACACAGAATATATATAAGCTCTGAGACACAGAATATATATAAAGGCAATACAGAATATATGATAGAGAATATATATATAGGTAGTGTGACACAGAATATATAAGCAATGAAAAGCAGAATATATAAGCAGTGTAACACACAATATATATAGGTATTGTAACACAATATATTTTGGCAGTGTAACACAGAATATATGTAGATAGCAATATAACATAGAATTTATAGAGGCAGTGTAAGAAGGAATATATATTGTTGGCATCCATCTGAGTAATTTATGAGGATGTGCGTCCTGGTCTCCTGCCTCAAAAATTGCTACCTGGTGACTATTAAAATAATGACCCAGCTCAGTCTATTCAAAACTATCCATTTTCATATCTATCTATTTATCTATCTTAATTCATATTTATCTATATTACTTTAAATACTAAGATTTTTTTTCTTGTTTGTTAATGTCTTGTCTTTAGTTTGAATAAACAAGAATTACGACAAAAAAATACACTTACTTGTCGAAAATATCTATCTATCTCCATTTGTTCATATCTATATTATTTTGTTTGTTTATCTATATATCTATCTCAGTCTATTCCAAACTCCATCTTCATATCTAAACAAGAATTAAGACAAATTACGATAAATAAACAAGAATTACGATGAGCTGGGGTTGTTATTTTGATAGTCACCGAGTAGCAATTTTTGAGGCAGGAGACCGGGACGCACTTCCTCATAAATTACCTCCATCTGTCTACTAGAAATCATGGCGTAGTGTCCAAAAAATGTGGAATCACGTAGACTAGGCTGGTTGATATGGAAGAGGTGCTATCACCCAAGCAGAAGACCACTCGCACCATACTGCAGTTGTGGTCCAAAAGAAAGGCAAAAGAAAACCCCAATGTATTTTGGCAATGATAGTCTCACTAGAAATGATAAAATTCTTTGGTTTAGAAGAAAAATAAATTTTTCTAAAAGTTTGTTAGGGGTGAACTTATTTATTGGCACCTTTCCATCCACTAAGGACGATGGCGTAGTGTCAAATAAAACAAAAAATTATCTGGATCTACGCAAGTGACTATGCAGGCCAATTCTTGAGTGACAGTCTTTGGTGCACTGAATGCACACAAACTGTGATGTTTTCTGGGGTTGCTGTCTTTTCTCCCTGTTTAAACTTACACACACACTGGCAAACACATATACACACATGTTGCACACATGCACACACACACACACACACACACACACACATATTTCTGGTTTGATTTGGTTTGGTTTGTTTTTTGGCATATCAACCGCAGTGGGTCATTTAATGCCGATAAAGTTTTGAAATAAATTCATTTTTGATGGATACTCAATTTTTTTTATAAATACATTTTTCAATTTACCCATAGATGGGACCCTAACGTCTAGCCCAAGAAAGGGCCAAAGTGGAGTATTGCAAGTCATGGACTGCTCAACCACCTGGGTTCTATCCTTAAGCATCACGGGTCGCCATCCACAGCTAACAGGTGGCCCCATTGGGGGAGTCTTACTCTCTGCAGAGGGGGCAGTCGGTGCATTCTAATGCCCCAGCCAACAGGCTGGACATATTCATCCTAGATAAATGAATATGTGCATTTTTCAGGTGATTTTGGCCCTTAATGATTTGAATAAAGGGATTCTTCATAGAAATATGATAAACATTAATACAACTGCTCACATGACTTTCGGAAACATTTTTTCACGCTCAGAATTGCGGAGACATGGAATAAACTGCCTGCGTTTATTGTAGGCTGCCGAAGCACTGAATCTTTCAAAGCCTCCATGCTTCCTGTAGTCCGCCGACACTATACCTGATGCCACTCTCCACATACATATGCACACACGCGCACACATACATGCATATTACTACTGTACACTGTTCATGTTCCTGACACTAATTATTCTGTGTACTTGACATGAGACTTTGATGAGTTGTGGTGCACCTGAGCACTGTACACAATACATTTTATTATTATTATTATATTTACTCCTTTTGAGTTTTCACATCAGTATTAGCTGATGGTCTTTCACTGGAGTCTGAGTGACAGCAAGTTCCTCAGGTCTCCAGGACTCTTCTGAGTATTCTGGCAGATTGCAGCAGTGCAGTGTTCTGAATGGTTTCAATCCTTCCTCTGATATCCAAATTTTCCAAGCCCTTTTCTAATCCTTTTGGGACTATTCCAAGTGCACCAACTACAATTGGTATCACTTTCACTTTCATATTCCATAACTTTTCAGTTCTCTGGCAAGGTCCAGATATTTGTCAATTTTTTCATTTTCCTTTAACTTCACCCTGTGATCTGCTGGCACTTCAAAATCCACCAGTTGACAAGTTCTTTCTTTTTTGTTTATCAACACTAGGTCTGGCATTCTTGCTGGGATAAGGTGATCCGTTTTTATCTCAAAGTCCCAGAAAATTTTGTGCGTTTCGTTCTCAAGAACAGATTCTGGTTTATGCATATACCATTTTGTTGTGTGGTCAAAATTTAATTTTTTGCATAATTCCCAGTGGATTATTATTATTATTATTATTATTATTATTATTATTAATTAGATTACATTCTTTGTTTTTTTTCTTTATAACCCACACTTGGTGAGTCAGTCCAGTTGGGAAATACTGGTAATAAAATATTAGTTTAATTAAAAAAGAACAATTGATGAATAGTAAAATGATTTAAGACAATTAATCATGTCTTTTTTTATAATGCAATACTGAGGGTAAATTTAGATTGAAATGTATTGTCATTGTTTCTGAAAGACATTCCATCACTGCATTATAAATTCTAGTCATTCTTATAGACTTTGATATTTGTAAAAATGTAGGTGTGCCCCATGTGACATCT
>CM042165.1:17729526-17774526 GCA_023376005.1 Doryteuthis pealeii | reverse complement strand
ATCAGAGAGGGCCTCTCCGACCGCCCGTCTAGCCCAAGATAGGGCCAAAGTGGAGTATTGCAAGTCATGGACTGCTCATCCACCTGGGTTCTATCCTTAAGCATCACGGGTCGCCACCCACGGCCAACAGGGGGCCCCATTGGGGGATTCTTACCCCTCTGCAGAGGTGCAGTCGGTGCATTCTAACGCCCCAGCCGACAGGGCGGACAAAAGATATAGCTGAAGTAAAAGAAAAATTAGTTATTACTATCTAAAGTTAAGTGGAATTGCCATGGCATAATGGCTAACACGCTGGACTGCGACATTATTGTAAGAGAGTTTGAACTCTAATCACGTAATCAAGTTTACTTTCAGATAAATACTAATACCCTTGGGAAAGGTATGGACTCCCTCATCTCCCCAGCTATGGGTAAATAGTACTGTTCTTCTATATATATTTACCAACCCCTCCGCACAAGCAGGATGTGACACAAGGTCAATTTCTTAAGCGGAGTTTAACAGGTTTGAATTCAGAGTTTTCCTTCTCCTAGACCGGTTGCCTAACCAAGTTAAAGAGCCCAGTCTGCCCAACTATTTATCCATAGCTGGAGGGAGAGTAGGATTCATACCTTTCCCAAGGGTATTAGCGATAAGTGAAATGCAATTACCACGTCCAGGATTTGTCCAGGATTTCCCATGACTTTAACTTTACTGT
The DNA here is from genome assembly GCA_023376005.1 of Doryteuthis pealeii. Lineage (NCBI taxonomy): Eukaryota > Metazoa > Mollusca > Cephalopoda > Myopsida > Loliginidae > Doryteuthis > Doryteuthis pealeii. The sequence goes on along the minus strand of CM042165.1, from coordinate 17,773,832 downwards.
TCTTCTATAAGGTATTAAATAGTCCATTGTAGTAAGAGAGATCGAACTCCAGTCATGCTATCATGTTTACTTTCGGACTAAATACCCTTGGGAAAGGTATGAACTCCCTCATCTCCCCAGCTATGGGTAAATAGTACTGTTCATCTACAAGGATGGCTTTGGCATTTTTGTTTAAGTAAAATGGTAATTCTGGGTGGACATAAGTCCAAATAGGTTATCTTCCTTTGCTGCAGTTGTTTGCCGATAGGTGGCATTAGTATTTAGCCAGCAGCCCAGGGATTCTGAATTCCTTCTTTCTTTTTCTTGGGCCAGCAACGAGTTCACATGGTATAGACGCCTGACACCTTTGCCCCTTCAGTGGGGGGGCTTTGCTCCCCAAAAGCTACCAGTAAGTGACATTCCTTATGATACCAGTCCTACACCTATTTTTTTATGCATGTTCATATGTTTGTCCTGAATGTATTTTCTGTCTGCTCACGGAATAAAGTCTGTTATTGTTTTACAACTTTGTCGGAATATTTTACGTACACACATGTACCCATGCTGGAAGGTTACTCTGACCCTTCCAACTTTGATATAAGAACTTTACATCTTAAAGCATTAAATAACTCATAAAGGTTGATTATGCCATTAAAACAAAGAAACCAGACTTAAAAGTTAATTAAACTTTGGGGATTATCTGCCCTTGGTTGCAGGATGATTTGTTCCCAGCCAACTGTTCTTCATCACACATTCTTACTGTCACTGAAATACTACAAAAATGATGTGATCATTGAGTACTGAAAGAAAGCAGAAATTCCATTGGGCCAGACTACGAGGTATTTCGGGACTCTTATAATTTCCCAGGTCACAAGCAGTTAATTAAGATGAAAGAAGACGAGAACAACAATTGAAGATAAAGAAACATATATTCAAAAGGTACAAAAAGGTTGCAAACTTGTGGCGTTGTGGCTAGACTTATCTTGCTGAGGGTGAAGGTAAAGATAGCGCTGGTTGAAGGGAGCGCTTGAAAATCACGTCTTGCTGGATGACTGCCCAACTCAATAAGTGTTGAGGGTGAAGAAGGTAAAGGGAGTCTTGAAAACGTGACTCATCTGGTTCACGACCCCACAATAAGTAACTTTCATCAAGGAATTTAATTTAGGAATTTAATATCGTATATTGACGATTCACCTCTGGTGCCAGGGGCAGATAATTTAACTATAATTTTTCCGATAAGACACCTCACAAGGTTTACAGGTAGACCCCTCTAGTTGTTGGGTGATATCTGAGAGAATCGGAAATAACCACTTGGAAGACGTTCACTATAATGGGAAATAAAATTGTCAGGTAATTTGAGTCAACATGGAAAAGAAGGGCAAGATCAAGAACAAAATGGAGATGCATTGTGGCCAATACTGTGGAAAGTCCTGGTCACTTGGAGAATTAGGGAAAAATTACTGCAGTATTAGAATTGTAATTAACAAAACAAAATTCAGCTATCCCTAAAAGCAAATACACATACATCAAATTTACACAAGCCAATATCATACTGATGCAGTTAAAGATGATGGAATGCAGTGACACACTCACATATGCACATAGACGCCTCCCTTTTTTGTATCTTCATTCCTGTTTGGCTTAAACATTAAAAAAAATTAACAATGAATAAATACTATGGACCATATGACCTTAAGGCACCCCTTTTGCGATTTCGACTAGTGGGGGACATTTTCTCATTTACACCGTAAAAATCTGGTTGTGTGTTAGGGGTTAGGTTAGGGTTAGGGTTAGGGGTTAGTAATTTTTTTTTAAAAAATCTAAAAATCGTCTGTTAACAATTAACCGGATTTTGATGGTGTAAATGGAAAAAATGTCCCCACGAATCGAAATAACAAAAGGGGTGCCTTAAGGTCATATGGTCCAATACTAAGTATAGAAAGAAAGCATTACTTACGTTTAACTGACACTTTAGTTGAATTTATTTTGTTTGTTTGTTTCCTCTTATATGTACACGTCAACCATTTTTTTTTCACCAAAACCAAAAATATATTATTTATTTTTTCTAAAAAAAAAAAAGTAAAGTCGTCGGGGCGGCCTAAAGTCGGTATCAGCCAGTCAGCGTGGGAGTCTATCCCCTTTTCAATAGCGCTAGACCAAGGAGATTGTTTTAGCATCTGAGGTGGAGCGCCACACCTACCATCAGCTCCTTACTTTACTGCACAGTTCCCTGTGCTACTCATACGCTGAGTTGGCGAGGACCAGTATCGAACTAGGAACCTTGTGGTTTCTAGCCGAACGCTCTACCGACTGAGCTAACTCGGCCCCTCTTTTTTCTATTAGAACAATCAAAATGTATATTATTAGGTATTATCTATAATCAAACTCTACAGCATTGAAATCGGTAACCAAAAATATGAAGATATTGCATGCATAGATATTGTCTGTGTGTATATATATATATATTTACCAACCCCTCTGCACGAGCAGGATGTGACACAAGGTCAATTTCTTAAGCGGAGTTCAACAGGTTTGAATTCAAAGTTTTCCTTCTCCTAGACCGGTTGCCTAACCAAGGCTAAAGAGCCAGTCTGCCCTACTATTTATCCATAGCTGGAGGGAGAGTAGGATTCATACCTTTCCCAAGGATATTAGAGCTAAGTGAAATGCAATTACCACGTTCAGGATTTGAACTCGGGGTGACAAATCCATTTCCCATGACTTTAACCATTACACCACACGCTTCCTATCTGTTCTTTATATCTTACTGTACCTTGTCATGAGTATGTGTATACCTACCATGTATGTATTTTCTCTATGTGCTTACAAAATAAAGTCTATGTTTGTTATTATATATAAGTTCTTTGTCGGATTAATTCATGTACACATATGTACCCACGTTGGAAGGTTACTTTGAACCTTCCAACATATTATATTCTTCTTTCTTATTGTAAAATTTATTTTGAACAGGATCAATGTTGCCTTTTTTTTATTTATTTACATTTCAAACACAAGAGATCAATTTGCTGGATCAGTTTTGGTTTGGTTTCTTTGTTTTGTGGATTATTTAATGCCAAAACCTTCCTTGTAGAAGAACAGTGCATTTACCCATAGCTGGGGAGATGAGGGAGTTCATACCTTTCCCAAGAGTATTAGTCCAAAAGTGATAGCATGATGGAGTTCAAACTCTCTTATTACAATGGATTATTTAATGCCTTGTAGATGAACAGTGCAATTTACCCATAGCTGGGGAGATGAGGGAGTTCATACCTTTCCCAAGAGTATTAGTCCGAAAGTGAACATGATAGCATGACTGGAGTTCAAACTTGTTTAATATGATGTCACAGTTCAGTATGTTAGTCACAAAATTATGGGGACTCCCCACACTATATTAACTTCAGGGTGAGGCTTCAGGAGTGTATAACACGTGAGTTCAAGCATTTGATAGTATCATCTTTAAAACAAACTGGTGACAATAAAAAACAAACAAAAAACAAAATGACAACTATTGTTTGCTTTGAATAGGATCAATGTTGCCTATCTTTTATTTACATTCCATGAAAGAAATGAAAAGGTGTGTTATGAATGAAATAAATAATTAGTCATTCAATAAATGTGTGTGGGTGATAATTCATCTATATCTTTAGTTCTAGGTCAAACTAAAAATAAAATTGTGACACACAGACAGAATAAGTGATCTAGATGTGACACGCAGAAACTCCCCCAGAGGTGAAAAATTACAGACAGATAGAAAAGAAATGGGAGAGTCACATAAACAGAATTAGATAGATAGATAGATAGATAGATAGATAAATAGATAATGGCACAAGTGAGGTAGATAAATAGATAGATATATAGATAGATAATGAAACAAGTGTGGTAGATAGATAGATAGATAGTGAAACAAGTGAGATAGATAGATAGATAGATAATGGCACGAGTTAGGTAGATAGATAGATAGATAGATAATGAAACAAGTGTGGTAGATAGATAGATAGATAGATAGATAGATAGATAGATAGATAGATAATGAAACAAATGGGATAGATAGATAGATAGATAGATAGATAGATAGTGAAACAAGTGAGACAGACAGACAGATAGATAGATAGATATATAGTGAAACAAGTGAGATAGATAGATAGATAATGGCACGAGTTAGGTAGATAGATAGATAGATAGATAATGAAACAAGTGTGGTAGATAGATAGATAGATAGATAGATAGATAGATAATGAAACAAATGGATAGATAGATAGATAGATAGATAGATAGATAGTGAAACAAGTGAGATGGATAGATAGATAGTGAAACAAGTGAGACAGATAGATTAATAGATAGATACATAGATACATAGTGAAACAAGGTAGGTAGGTAGATAAATAGATAGATAGATAGATAGTGAAACAAGTGAGATAGATAGATAGATAGATGGTGAAACAAGTGGGATAGATAGAAAGATAGAAAGATAGATATATTATGATACAAAATGGAAAAAAAAGGTCTATATAATTGATCATTAATCTTTGTAAAAATTTAATGTGGTTTGTAATTTTCTAAAAAGTTCAAAGTTCCTTAAATTTCAAGGTTATTTTTGAATTATGAGATTTTAGAGTTAATAATAATAATAATAGTTAAACTGATTTTATGCATAATCTCTCTCTCTCTCTCTCTCTCTCTCTCTCTCTCTCTCTCTCTCTCTCTCCCTCTCTCTCAACTTATATCTATCTATCTATCTATCTATCTATCTCTATCTCTATCTCTCTTATTCAAATGCACACAGTCTATCCCCCCTCTCTCTCTCTCTCAAATTTACATATAAAAATATATATATGAGAAGTAAACAAACAAACAATGTGTGTTGATATGGCTTTTTTAGCCGAGAATTTTTGGGAGAATATGTGCTTAATTGAAGACGTACCTAAGTTTGAAAATTAAGGTATGCCCGCCTAATTAATTAATTATTAATTAATTAATTTTCAAAATTAGGTACGACTTCAATTAAGCAATTAAGCACATATTCTCCCAAATATATATATATATATATATATATATATATATATATATATATATATTCAAACACACACATGTAAACAGAGTCTATCCCCCTCTCTATATATATATTAGAAGCTGTTATGATCATCATACTTTGCTTGATCCTTGTAGGCAGAAGGAACTCTCTCATTAGTTGGAACTGTTGAGAGAGTTCTAATCTAAACATTAATTTCTTAAACTCTCCATATTCTCAACAATGTTTTTATTTTTTTGTTTTTTCATTGAGATTACACATTTCATTATTTCAGTCATAATTTCATATTTTCCAACAAAACCTATAACTTTGAAAATGTGTCAGCAGAAAGGCTTTACTTTATTTTTAACATCTTATCTATTACTTAGTAGAACATGACTCTTGATTGTTTAAATAAATTTTTTATTTAACATTTTTTAAATTTTTTTTAATGTAACGCCAGAATTTTTTCACAGAACATTATTATCTTCATAAGATAATAATAATAAAAATATATAATCAGTAAATCTCTCTGTTCTGTGAATGTATTTTTTTTTATAGTAAAATCACCATTTGTAACAGTCTCATGTTAATTGTTAATTGACAAAGTAGTTGAATTAAGCAAGTAGGAGGAATTTTTAATATTTTTTTATGTCTCACCATATCTACTATCCAATTCTTGACATCTTACCTAGTATAAAAAGGACTCATTTATGCAGAGTACCACCCATGAATAAATATACACCTGTAGCGATTGTCTGCTCCTGTTGGGATTGATTTGGAGTCCAGAAGGGTTATCTTCCCTTGCCAGCAGGTTTTTGCCAGTAGAGGGCTAGATTATTTAAGCAGTAGCCCAGGAAAAGTCTCCCTCTTTGTCTCAGTTTGGCAACCATTGCACATGAGTTAGCTGCCCCTTAAGTGGGGGGATTTGCCCCCCGCAAACTATCAGTAAGTGACTTATTTCTACATGTAACTCTGTATCACTTCTTTAGGACTTAGTCCTACATTCTTTATGTATGTTTATGTATCTGTTTTCTATATCTTACTGTACCTTGTCATGAGTATATGTATACCTGCCAGGTATGTATTTTCTCCACATGCTTACAAAATAAAGTCTATGTTTATCATTATATATAACTTCTTTGTCGGATTAATTCATGTACACATATGTACCCACATTGGAAGGTTACTTTGAACCTTTTAACGTATAATAAGAACATTCTCATCGTGTACCCCTAACAATTTTTAAAAATAGAAAGTTAATTTTCTTCTAAACCAAAGAAAGCAGGATTTTATTATTTCTAGTGGAATTTTATACAATCATAACAGATATAATAACACATGTAGCACATGCCTACAAAGTCAGAAAACAGCACAGCTCACATGACTTTCTGAAACATTTTTTCATGCTCAGAGATGCTGAAGTCTGCTTCAGTTGTTGGCTGCCAAAACACTGCATCCTTCAAAACCTCCATGCTTCCTGTAATTCAACAACACTATACCTGATATCGTCCCATCCATATACACACACACACACATATCCTGACTATATTTTCAACATTTTAGAGACACTGACGAATGAAGTTTTGTCTATATTTCTCAATTTACATGTTGTCTTTATTGGTTAAGGGGCTGGTTAGCTCAGTCGGTAGAGCGTTCGGCTAGAAACCACAAGGTTCTTACTTCGATACCAGTCCCCGCCAACTCAGTGTATGAGTAGCACAGGGATCTGTGCGGTAAAGTAAGGAGCTGATGGTAGGTGTGGCGCTCCACCTCAGATGCTAAAAACAATCTCCTTGGTCCAGCGCCATTGAAAAGGGGTCTATCCCCTTTTCAACCCTTTTTACTACTTAGGTAGTAGTCCATGCCTTTCCTATGCATATATTGACATTGCTTTCTGTAGATGAGATATTACTACTTAGGTAGTAGTCCACGCCTTTCCTATACCTGATACCGTCTATAGGCCGCCCCGTCGACTTTACTTGTATCAGACAAGACTTTCATTCCAATCCTATATTAGAGCTGACAATATCTGTGTCAACTGGAAGCTATTAGCTGGGAATTTTTGTCAAAGTATAAATAAAGACAAACAGGTGTACTTTCATCGCCTTTATTGAACTATAAGAAATTCTTATATTGTATCAATAGTTTAGCAAAAGGGAATAATTTATGAAATGCAGCTGTCAACATTCCAGATTCATTTCCTAAAAGCAAAGATTTGATTACAATCAATATTATTATTATTATCATCATTATTCTTATTGAGATATGGTCCATAAACAATTACGCCCACAACAACTTTTTATAAAAATATCAATTTTCTTCCCAACCAAAGATTTTATTATTTGCCATTATCATCAAGTCATGCTAACAGCACAGATTCCTATGACTCTTCCTCACCACCTGTCCCTATCAGTTGTTGGCTGCCAAAACACTGCATCCTTCAAAACCTCCATGCTTCCTGTAATTCAACAACACTATACCTGATATCCTCCTGTAAGATTCAAAGTGATAATACTTGAAGATAAAACTCCAACAAAGGTTGATAGACAAAACATTTTATATACAGCACAGAATAAACAGGGTACATAATAGATAGAGGTGTACATAAACATACATACATAAGTAATATGAATACGTATACAAGAGTAGAGATAATGACACATTCATGAATGGTAAAATACAAGATATTTAGGTATCACAATGAACATAGTTCAAATAAAACTCTTACCTGATGCTGGATTAATATCTCTGTCCATAGATAATAGATATATTACTCACGAAAAAACAGGGTGCATTTGATAAGCAAAATTCAAGCGTGGATTGTTGTTTATTTAGTTTAAGTATACAGGAAGTGAGTCCGGCGGAAATAACTGGTGTACAGTCCGTGAGTTCCTAAATGTACATAAAAACGTAGTTACGGATACATGACTAAAGGATAGTCATATATCGTAGAAGAGACTTACTAGCAGTGAGTGGCCAGTGTTAAGGGCCGAAGCCCCAACAAGTAAGGGTGGTCATAAGACTACCTCATTGTGTCTCGTAGGTCGAGCAGCAGGGAAAGAGGAAGAGAAGTTCAAATCAGCCGCTTAAATACACCAGAGGCCCCTAGCGGGAACCAGCGAAACTAAACGGGCAGACAACTCTCCAGGCAAATATGAAAATAACCCTACAGTCCCATCCATATACACACACACACATATCATGACTATATTTTTAACATTTTAGAGACACTGACGATTGATGTTTTGTCTATATTTCTCAATTTACATGTTGTCTTTATAGGTTAAATAAATGTCCAGGCATGTTTTCAACACGGCATCCAGTAACCACACAGAGCTGATAGATATATATATTTACCAACCTCTCCGCACGAGCAGGATGAGACACAAAGTCAATTTATTAAGCGGAGTTCAACAGGTTTGAATTCAGAGTTTTCCTTCTCCTAGACTGGTTACCTAGCCATGGTTAAAGAGCTCAGTCTGCCCCGCTATTTACCCATAGCTGGAGGGAGAGTAGGATTCATACCTTTCCCAAGGGTATTAGTGCTAAGTGAAATGCAATTATCACGTCCAGGATTTGAACTCGGGGCAACGAGTCCATTTCCCATGACTTTAACCATTACACCACGCACTTCCTACAGAGCTGATAGATATAGGTTTTTGCTGGTGTGTCCACAGGAGAAAATCACTTATAAGTTCATCTTTGCTTCTTCAGCAGTGTCCAGTATGTCTTGTTTGTCTTACTTGGATGATTTCTTTGATAGGAGGTAATTGGCTGTATTGGTGCTGCTTCCAGGATTTGTTCAAGACAGTGCACAGGTGGTTAATGCTTGGAAGAATTCTTGCTTCATCTTATCTGAGAGATCTGATTTCCATATGATTGAATATCTATCTCTAACAGTCCACGCCTTTCCTATGCATATATTGACATTGCTTTCTGTAGATGGGATATTACTACTTAGGTAGCAGTCCATGCCTTTCCTATGCATATATTGACATCACTTTCTGTAGATAAGATATTACTACTTAGGTAGCAGTCCACGCCTTTCCTTTGCTTATATTGACATTGCTTTCTGTAGCTGAGATTTACTACTTAGGTAGCAGTCCACGCCTTTCCTTTGCCTATATTGACATTGCTTTCTGTAGATGAGATATTTCTACTTAGGTAGCAGTCCATGCCTTTCTTATGCGTATATTGACATTGCTTTCTGTAGATGAGATATTACTACTTAGGGAGTAATCCATGCCTTTCCTATGCATATATTGACATTGCTTTCTGTAGATGAGATATTTCTACTTAGGTAGTAGTCCATGCCTTTCTTATGCATATATTGACATTGCTTTCTGTAGATTAGATATTACTACTTAGGTAGTAGTCCACGCCTTTCCTATGCATATATTGACATTGCTTTCTGTAGATGAGATATTACCACTTAGGTAGTAGTCCACGCCTTTCTTATGCATATATTGACATTGCTTTCTGTAGATGAGATATTACTACTTAGGTAGCAGTTCAGCCTTTCCTATACATATATTGACATTGCTTTCTGTAGATGAGATATTACTACTTAGGTAACAGTCCACGCCTTTCCTATGTATATATTGATATCACTTTCTGTAGATGAGATATTACTACTTAGGTAGTAGTCCACGCCTTTCCCATGCATATATTGACATTGCTTTCTGTAGATGAGATATTACTACTTAGGGAGTAGTCCATGCCTTTCCTATGCATATATTGACATTGCTTTCTGTAGATGAGATATCACTGCAGAAAAAAGTGTTGGAGGACCCTCAGATAAGTATGTGATGGGAAAGTCAAAAATGGTTGTCAGTGAATTTTTATGACTACACCAGTCCCAATGTTTGGTCTCTGAACTTCCCAGATCTTAACCCCATGGATTATTATGTATGTGGCACTGTTGAGAAAAGACACCAATCGCCATGCCAGTACTACAAAAGCCCAGTTAATTGACAGAATTAAGGTAGTTCTTGAGACCCTTTCCAGGGAAACTGTAACATCAGTTTGCTCCAGGTTCCAGAGCAGGATTGAGGCTGTGATCGACACTAAAGGCGGTTATTTTGAGTGAAACTTGATGACAGTAGTGTAATTTCCGTGCCGGTTCAATTTCTTTACAATTCATTAAATTGTGTAATTACCAAGCACTTTTTCTTTTTCCTTATGAAACTGTGAAATTTCTCCCAAACACTCTGTGTATATATATATATATATATATATCAGGAGTGACTGTAGGTTACTTGGGCTCATATTTTTAGTATAATTCATTATATATATAATTTAGAATAGAATAAGAATGTTAGCATTTAACTAGATTTTTTTCTAAATACAATTCACCAAATCTTTGATTTGCACTGCTGATACTTGACAAATGACCATTCTACAAAAACAAAAATGATATTTTCTCTGTTGTATTTTTCAAAATAATTTTTTTGATCCAGTTTAAGCATCTGTCTCAGTCATTACTAGAATCTTTGATGTTAACTGCTCAATGATTATCTCAATAGAACAGAACACAGACTACACACACACACACACACACACACACACACAGAAAGACACACAAGCATGCGCAGATGGGACTCAGCTCTTTTGTGTTTGATGTTGTGGCGTTACTTTCATATTTGCCTGGAGAGTTGTCTACCCGTTTAGTTTGCTGGTTCCCGCTAGGGGTCTGTTATATTTAAGCGGCTGGTTTGAACGTCTCTTTCTCTTTTCCCTGTCGCTCGACCTACGAGACACCACTATGGGTTAGACTCTGGTCTACCCCCTTCTTGTTGGGGCTTTGGGACCCCCTTACATTACTGTAAGTGATTTATACAGCATGGACTATTCCTAGTCTCATGTCTGTTGCTTTTATGTTTTTCCATTCATGAATGTGTCATTATCTCTACTTTTGTATGTATGTTTATGTACACCTCTATGTATTATGTACCCTATTTAATTCTTGTGCTGTATATAAAATGTTTTATCTATCAACCGTTGTCAGAGTTTTATCTCAAGTATTATCCCTTTGAATCTTACAATGTCATATCATTAGATTTCACTTATATAATATTATTATAAAGAAAAGTAAATTATTTACTGTCAAAATTTAACTGTTGAAACAAAAATATATTCTTTGAAAAACAGAGAAAAACATGTTTGAGATTTTTAAAGAAATTTTTTAATGATTGTGGATATCACGGGGTAGCCGAATAGGGAAAAAGCCAGCAAATGGCCACAAATCACCTGTCTTTGTTGTTGCTATGGGCAACTTGTTAGGAAAGAGGCCACATAGCAGCATCATATGCAAATGAGCATCTTTACCACCAATTAGCCATCCCTAATGAGTCAAAATAAGGCAACCATTTCGAGTTCTGGGCAGTTTGCTTGAGCTAGTGGATCAAAACCTTTTCACTTGATTCCAGGGGTTTATGCCCCTGTCAGCACTTGCACCCTCACCTAAAAGGGACAGAGCCCGGTGCCTGAGGCAATCAAAAAAGGAATGCCAACAGAATTTTAAGCAAATTTTGACCTGGTTTGGGCATCACCCACAATAACAACATTGTGTCACATTTCACTTGGTAGGTATGCAATAAATAGAATGCGCTCGAGTGAGCAGCCTGATACACTTGCTGTCGAAGACTCCTGTCCGGTCGTTGCTGAAGATTCCCATCCAAATGTTGCTGAAGGATCCAATTGTTGTCGAAGGTCTCATCAGTGTGACCGTGAAAGTTAGGGGGTACCCCCTCTATCTGCCAGCCATGATTTCTGACTGAAATCTATTTGTCTGTATCATATTATAATATTCGAATTTTTTTTGTTTTTAATTTCACTTTTTTAATTGGTCTATAATCAATTGTTTGTACATAATTATATGATATCAATTATTCTTATCCAATACAAATAATTTGTACCCCCTATCTGCCAGCAATGATTTCTGACTGAAATTATTTGTCTGTATCATATTATAATATTGATTTTTTTTTGTTTTTAATTTCACTTTTTTAATTGGTCATAATCAATTGTTTGTACATAATTATATGATATCAATTATTCTTATCAATACAAAAATTTGTACCCCTCTATCTGCCAGCAATGATTTCTGACTGAAATCTATTTGTCCTGTATCATATTTATAATATTTGATTTTTTTTTGTTTTTAATTTCACTTTTTTAATTGGTCTATAATCAATTGTTTGTACATAATTATATGATATCAATTATTCTTATCCAATACAAATAATTTGCACACCATTGCATGGTTTTAAGTATTTCTATCTAATACTAATGATTTATACATATTATATGGTCTCAAGTAATTATTTCTATTTAATAATCAGTTCTTTGCACACCATTGTATGGTTTCAAGTATTTCTATCTAATATAATACTATACATAATTATATGGTCTCAATAATTATTCTATTTAATAATCATTTCTTTGCACACCATTGTATGGTTTCAAGTATTTCTATCTAATAATAATAATCTATACATAATTATATGGTCTCAAGTAATTATTTCTTTTTAATAATCATTTCTTTGCACACCATTGTATGGTTTCAAGTATTTCTATCTAATAATATAATCTATACATAATTATATGGTCTCAAGTAATTATTTCTATTTAATAATCATTTCTTTGCACACCATTGTATGGTTTCAAGTATTTCTATCTAATAATAATAATCTATACATAATTATATGGTCTCAAGTAATTATTTCTATTTAATAATCATTTCTTTGCACACCATTGTATGGTTTCAAGTATTTCTATCTAATAATAATAATCTATACATAATTATATGGTCTCAAGTAATTATTTCTATTTAATAATCATTTCTTTGCACACCATTGTATGGTTTCAAGTATTTCTATCTAATAATAATAATCTATACATAATTATATGGTCTCAAGTAATTATTTCTATTTAATAATCATTTCTTTGCACACCATTGTATGGTTTCAAGTATTTCTATCTAATAATAATAATCTATACATAATTATATGGTCTCAAGTAATTATTTTCTATTTAATAATCAGTTCTTTGCACCCATTGTATGGTTTCAAGTATTTCTATCTAATAATAATAATCTATACATAATTATATGGTCTCAAGTAATTATTTCTATTTAATAATCATTTCTTTGCACACCATTGTATGGTTTCAAGTATTCTATCTAATAATAATAATCTATACATAATTATATGGTCTCAAGTAATTATTTCTATTTAATAATCATTTCTTTGCACACCATTGTATGGTTTCAAGTATTTCTATCTAAATAATAATCTATACATAATTATATGGTCTCAAGTAATTATTTTCTATTTAATAATCATTTCTTTGCACACCATTGTATGGTTTCAAGTATTTCTATCTAATAATAATAATCTATACATAATTATATGGTCTCAAGTAATTATTTCTATTTAATAATCATTTCTTTGCACACCATTATATGGTTTCAAGTATTTCTATCTAATAATAATAATCTATACATAATTATATGGTCTCAAGTAATTATTTCTATTTAATAATCATTTCTTTGCACACCATTGTATGGTTTCAAGTATTTCTATCTAATAATAATAATCTATACATAATTATATGGTCTCAAGTAATTATTTCTATTTAATAATCATTTCTTTGCACACCATTGTATGGTTTCAAGTATTTCTATCTAATATAATAATCTATACATAATTATATGGTCTCAAGTAATTATTTCTATTTAATAATCATTTTCTTTGCACACCATTGTATGATTTCAAGTATTTCTATCTAATAATAATAATCTATACATAATTATATGGTCTCAAGTAATTATTTCTATTTAATAATCAGTTCTTTGCACACCATTGTATGGTTTCAAGTATTTCTATCTAATAATAATAATCTATACATAATTATATGGTCTCAAGTAATTATTTCTATTTAATAATCATTTCTTTGCACACCATTGTATGGTTTCAAGTATTTCTATCTAATAATAATAATCTATACATAATTATATGGTCTCAAGTAATTATTTCTATTTAATAATCATTTCTTTGCACACCATTGTATGGTTTTCAAGTATTTCTATCTAATAATAATAATCTATACATAATTATATGGTCTCAAGTAATTATTTCTATTTAATAATCATTTCTTTGCACACCATTATATGGTTTCAAGTATTTCTATCTAATAATAATAATCTATACATAATTATATGGTCTCAAGTAATTATTTCTATTTAATAATCATTTCTTTGCACACCATTGTATGGTTTCAAGTATTTCTATCTAATAATAATAATCTATACATAATTATATGGTCTCAAGTAATTATTTCTATTTAATAATCATTTCTTTGCACACCATTTCATATTTCCCTAAATAATAATTTATACATAATTATATGGTCTCAGGTATTTATTTCTATTTAATAATAATTTCTTTGCATACCATTATATGATTTCAAGTATTTCTATCTAATAATAATAATCTATACATAATTATATGGTCTCAAGTAATTTTTCTATTTAATAATCAGTTCTTTGCACACCATTGTATGGTTTCAAGTATTTCTATCTAATAATAATAATCTATACATAATTATATGGTCTCAAGTAATTATTTCTATTTAATAGTCCTTTGTTTACACAAAGTTATACAGTTTCAAGTAACTAATAATAACCCTGAGTAATAACTTCAAGTAACTATTCTTAATACAAATAAATTGCTAAAAAAAAGTCTGGGCTTGACATAACCCAACAATCAATTAACCAACCAACCATATCAAAAATATATATAAAGAGAATATACAACAGAGTTTATATTGATGTCCATATTATTAGTAAGTTTTAAAATATGCAGGCCAACTGGCTTTTCTGCTTGACTAAGCAGACTGAATTTTTTTAAATGGATCAACAGAGAAAATTTCCTTTATTTCTGAAGAAATGTACAAAAAATCATTATAGAAATGTAACACTTATATTCACCATCCATATAGAAGTAAGTTCCAGTCATTTTCCTGTCATTTTCTTAATTTTTTTATTTAATGATTAAATCCCAAAAGTACATCTCCAACTTGCTATAATTCATCCAGCAGCCATATTTCTTTAGTCTTTCCCTCCTCCAAACCACCAACATAGGAAATTTTAGATATATCATTTTTGGGATTTAAATGTAACTGTTCAGTAAAAAAAATTAAGCATGTGGCTGAAATATACTCAGTTCATATATATATATATATTTGAATATAATTCAGAAGGCTTAACATATCAACAATGCCCTGATGATGGTTTAATAAACAAACCGAAACATTTTAATGTTCCTACAACAATAAAATTATCTTCTGAATACCTTGTTTTTCCTATTTTTATATATGTATATGTGTGTGTGTGTGTGTGCGAGTGTGTGTGCGAGTGTGTATGTTCCTTTCCCTAACCCCTCCGCACGAGCAGGATGACACAAATTCAATTTTTAAGTGGATTTTAACAGGTTTGAATTCAGAGTTTTTCATCTCCTAGACCGGTTTCCATACCAAGGTTATAGAGCCCAGTTTGCCCTACTATTTACCCATAGCTAGGAGGGGAGTAGTTGGATTCATAACTTTCTCAATGGTATTAGTGCTATGTGAAATGCAAACAGGATCTGAACTTTGTACACCACTAGTGCCTCCACCTATATCATCATCATCATCAACAGATCCTTTTCTCTTTCCATTTCATTGAAGCAGATAATAAGCCTCTGATGTATAGCATTATTACTCCTTTTCTCTCTCTCTCTCTCTCTCTCTCCTTTCTTATTATATTTGCTTTTTTTTCTCTGTGACATGTAGCATATTGTTTTTTCTTCCCTTTTTTCTTCACAATTGATCCATTATTTATCTGAGGTAATGACAGCATAACATTTAAAAGCATATATCCATGTTTTCTTCTATTCATATTATAGATAAGGTTTCAGAGGTTGTATCAAAATGTTTGAAAAGGGACTTTTTTGTTTTTATGGCATACTTTTGTTTGTTTTGTAGGTACGCAATAAATAATCATCTTCTTTAGAAAATATCTTTTAGCTCTTTTGTGGCATATCACATAACAGTTCAGAAAGCCATTCTCAACCTTTTTTTCCTCCGTTCTTTGAATAGGGTACATAGGTCTTTGACCCTGCCAGGTTATTGTAAAGCCACAAGGATTATTTTACTTGCCTTCATCAAGTAAAGACTTTTTCTATATCTGTACCCCTTTCAAATATGTTGTTCATGGAACAATATGTTATATTTCTAGCTGTTCGGACATGTTTGGGCATTCTTTCTTATTAATACCATTGGTATTTATATTATGTATATAAAAAGTTAAATGTTCTTGTATGTACAAATACCTTTATCTTTCCTCCCATTGTGTTCAGTGTCACTATAACACAAATATACTAATGCTAATATTGGTCCTTGGTGAGTTGGGACTCCACTAAAATATGTTCCCTACCACCAAGCATTCCATTACCAGATTACTAGATATTGCACAACAATGATCTTATCAGTGTGTGTGTGTGTGTGGGGGGGGGTCACAGTCAAGTCTGACTCAAGGTTCCAATCGACAGTCTAAACACTCCCAACTATATCTCGCTCCAAAATCCAATATCCAAAATTATTTCTTTGTCCCACTTGTCTCGACAACAAAATACTACTGCAGTCATTCTGCCTGGTCTGTGAGAATAAGTCATTTAAATACACCTCAATTTCACCACATCTGGGCTCCTCACTCATAATTGTCCGTGCAGCACGTGCGACACTCATCAGCACGGCACAACCACCTACATTCGGGCCACTATGCTATTTCTTATTTCACTGATCGTCCACAGCTCTCACATTCTGAAGGAAGTGGGTTCGACTCTAGGTCAGTCCTACACACCAGGCAAAGCCTAGCCTGCTTCCTTCGAGAATACGGCAAGTCTTCATGCCCGCCACTCTTTCTGTCACACCGTGTTGCACAAGGTAGGTCTCCTCTCTCACTACAAATGAAGTACTTATGTCTTTTTCTTTCATTCTTTTTTTAATTTTTTGCTCTCCCCCTCATTATATACTTGGTAATATTGTTCCTTGGTCAGCGAGACTTGACTAAATATAACTCCTACCACAGAGTGTATCAACAGTTTGTTTGTTTGTAATAATACATGATGCATCACTTTCACAGTATATTAAATATCAAGTGGTGGCAACATGTTTCAAACAGGACCATCCTGGAGAGAACTGGACTCCCTGGCATGTACGACATACTTGTTCAGTGCAACCTGAGACGGGCTGGCCACTTGAACAGACTTGGAGATGACAGACTACCAAAGCAGATTCTGTGCTCTCAACCGGTAGAACTGGTAGACCAAAGCTCAGGTACAAAGACAACATCAAGAGAAACCTGGAGGACTTGAACATCCCCATAGGCAGTTGGCAAAATGCAACCAGAGATCGAATCAAATGGAGAAAGCAGATTCGCATGGTGTCATCATTGAATATGATGGACAGTCTCAGTTGAGAGTACAGAATCTGCTTTGGCAGTCTGTCATCTCCAAGTCTGTTCAAGTGGCTAGCCCATCTCAGGTTGCACTGAACAAGTATGTCATACATGCCAGGGAGTCCAATTCTCTCCAGGATGGTCCTGTTTGAAACATGCTGCCACCACTTAACATTTAATATACTGTGCAAGTGACACATCATGTATTATTACAAACAAACTGCTGATACAATTTGTGGTAGGGGTGATATTTAGTTGAGTCTCACTCACCAAGGACCAATATTACCATTAGTATATAATGAGGTTAAGGGCCAGGTTAGCTCAGTCGGTAGAGTGTTCGGCTAGAAACCACAAGGTTCCTAGTTCGATACCGGTCCTCGCCAACTCAGTGTATGAGTAGCACAGGGATCTGTGTGGTAAAGTAAGGAGCTGATGGTAGGTGTGGCGCTCCACTTCAGACGCTAAGATAATCTCCTTGGTCTACCGCTATTGAAAAGGTGATAGACTCCCTCGATGACTGGCTGATACCGACTTTAGGCCGCCCCGTCGATGACTTATGTAGTAGTAGTAGTAGTAGTAGTAACAACAACATTAAACATAGTTTATCTGAAATATTTATTGAAATATCAACATCCTGATTTATTTATTCAAGCTGTTTTTTAATCCAAAGTCTATAAAATGACACATTGACAAAAAGAGAAATATTTTTCTTGCAAAAGCGTAGAGAGGTCAGTCCTTCCAAAATTGTCTGGCCACCAGTGGGTTCAGTACAGGTCAAAGGTCGTCCAAGGTCAGACTAGATAAAAATTGAACAAAATGGAAATTAAATAAAATTCGATATAATTTATTTCCAAGGTCAGACTAGATAAAAATTGAACAAAATGGAAATTAAATAAAATTTGATATAATTTATTACCAGTAAGATGTTTACAAAATTCCTCTGTAAAATACAAACTCCCTTTTGGCATACATATTTTTCATGTATATATATATATATTTGTAAAATTCACTGGGCACATCACTAGTGTGGCCTTATGCCAGACTAATATAGATTAGGTAAGTTTCACTTACCCAGCCCCAGGTAAGGGCAGGTTTGACACAAGGTTAGATTTTATGGGTAGGTTGTGCTAAAAAAATTGGCTTTCTCCTTTTGGGGGCACCCAGACATCAAGTATTTGTTCTGATCCTACAATCTTTTAGTGAATTGAATAGGTATTGCCTTAGTGGGGCAATATCACCCTAAAGATGAACTAGATAATTATCGTAGACACAGAAGAGCAGGATAAACTCAGTAAGTATCTCTCTACAATGATCCTCTTGGGAACAACTGTAGAAAATAATATTACCTACACAGTAACCTCCCTTTGACCATTGCCAAACATAGCCCAAGGGTCTCTTAGCCATAACCTGATGAGAAACCTCATGTGATATCATGTGTTCATTATGATAATCTTCATACAATGACTGCTATTTACACAGTAGCATTGCAACCAACAAAGCCTTCATAAGATGATGACTCTGGGTTCAGGCAAGGTTTCGGAGCCGAAGCATCATTACCACTAACCCAGAGCACCCCAGCAGTATCTCACAATACCACCAGACTTTGTCGGTTTGATGTCACAATATAAGACTGCCATATCCACGCTGATGCGGTTAGAGCTTTCTCCTGAATACCGAGGTTGAGTTGTTTCTGACGCATGTTCACGTAGGTCTTCATATTTTCCAACTTCCGCTGATAGGCCCAATCAAGATTTTCTTCAAATGGAATTGTCAATTCAACGATAAAAACTTTCTTTTGATTAACAGATCAAATGACAATATCAGGACGCTGGGCTGTTAAGGTTATTTCAGTTGGAAAAATGAGTTGATGTTCCAAGTCGCACGCAATGCCTTCTATTCATATATGTATTCCTGTTTAAATGTATTTCTATGTGCTCATATATTATACCTTTAAATCTTACACCTCTTTCACTGTCTAGCATCAACAAAGTTGATAGTGTGTCTCCTGTCTACAGGACAGGGGTTTTATGTGCCCCCCACCCCAAAAAGGATCTGATGTTATGTCTTAAATACTTTTATTTGCCAATAATTTTTAAAGGTAATTTATGAGGAACTGCATCCAGTCTCCTGCCTCAAAAATTGCTACCCGGTGACTATCAAAATAACAACCCCAGCTCGTCATAATTCTTGTTTATTTATCGTAATTCTTGTTTAGATATGAAGATGGATATATAGTTGGGAATAGACTGAGATAGATAGATAGATAAACAAACAAAATAATATAGATAGATATGAACAAATGGAGATAAATAGATATTTTCGACAAGTAAATGTATTTGAGGGGAGGGGATCGCATCTTTTTTTGTCGTAATTCTTGTTTATTTAAATTAAAAACAAGACATTAAACAAACATAAATAAAAAAAATCTTAGTATTTAAAGTAATATAGATAAATATGAACAAATTGAGATAGACAGATAGATAGATAAATATGAAGATGGATAGTTTTAGTATTATCTGCATTATTCGGACTATTGTCCCCATCTTCATTGTTATTTGTACAACGTTTCGGCCGATATACCCTCTGGCCTTCTTCAGGTATTTCTTGTCGGACTTCAAAGTTCCGTGATGGCTCCCGAATACGACAAGAAAGTTCCCGAGTTAGAAAAGAAGATTCCCGAGTCCGAGAAGGTTCCCAAGTCCGACAAGAAATACCTGAAGAAGGCCGGAGGGTATATCGGCCGAAACGTACAAATAACAATGAAGATGGGGACAATAGTTCAAATAACGCAGATAATACTAATCTTCAAGCCTCATCTCAAACATTCAGAGAAATGGATAGTTTTGAATAGACTGAGCTGGGTCGTTATTTTAATAGTCACTGGGTAGCAATTTTTGAGGCAGGGGACCGGGACGCACTTCCTCATAAATTACCTTTTTAAATGATCTGATGTTATGTCTTAAATAGCTTTTATTTGCTAATAATTTTTAAATGCTGGTTTGAAACATGCCCGAACTGACTTTACAAGCCTTCTTTCTTAGAATTTGAAAGAAGAACTCCCTTGCCATATGCCAATTTTCAAAAATTATGCCAAAGAATTTATTCCCAAAATATTTTCAGTTACTTACCAGGCAAGGACCAACTTTGACATTCCTGGATTCCGTCATGCATGAAAACTGGCTTAGTCGATCGTGGCCAACAAAATGCTTGCATGTTTTAGATGGGGCAATTTTGACGTAAGCCCTGTGACGTGTGTTGAAATATTTATTTCCTGAAATAAAAAAAAATAATCAAAATCAGAACAGCCTCTCTGAGTAAATGCATTTTCAGGCATCTATTAGGATGATGCAAAGTTCCCAACATCAGTATTTGAAAATCTTAGAAGTGTCTTTCAAGATTTCTCAATTCTTTATTGATTTTTGCCAACAACCAACTGTTGTTGTCATTTTCATTTGTTACAATTTATGAGAAGACATAAATTGTGAACGTACCTATAGTTAGAATTTTAAATAAAGTTTGTTAGATTTAAAAGCAGGTGGGTAATTTTCCATAACCGTTAGGGATTATGATTGACATTTTAGATGAGCCCAATTGACCTCCGGTACCGACACATGAAATAGTTTCTAATTTAGTTATCAGATTCGACCCGACTTTCAAGGAGCATAGACGTTGTTTGTCAGCTCCCAGGTCCATCTCCCTCCGCGATGACATCATGAGCTAAGAAATAAAACTTGATCAAGAAACAAACAAGTTGCTGTGATTAAATTATTAGACAAGCAATGTCCAGCTCAGCCCAATGAAGAAAACAAAAAAGAAAATCAACCAGCCCTTAATAGAAGTCAGCCCAAAGAACATGGCGTCCGATGAGACTTAATAAAGTCGAAACAGTCTGTACAATGTTCTACACACCGAGCGATCCTTTGCCGGGATTACACTTGTCAAGTTTATTTTCTATAAAAAAAAAGTATCGAATTTTATGCGATACATGCATTGTAATTGCCTTCAAGCAAAAATATAATATATATATATATATATATATATATATATATATATGTGTGTGTGTGTGTGTGAAAAATAGAGAGTGAATAAAATAGAATTGGAACAATAGAGAAAAGAATCACCTTTGACCATACCCCATCCAGTCACCACACAGAGCTTTGTTGTCCGTGCATAGTTAGAGGTGGGCAGTGAGATTGGCCTGATACATTCATTGAATTCAATAGGCTTTTTCAGAGTGACCACAGCAATATCATGCTCTGCAAATATAAAAGAAAGAAAAAGTAAGCTTTTTAAATAACAGATAACTCATAGCTATTGTAATACCCCCCTCCACTATTGAGGATGTCTTCAAAGACTTTCGGCAGATACCAGAAACCCTGGATAGTACTGAACACTATATGTGTTTTTCCTATACGCACATACCTATCATAAAGCCTATCATGGTATCAGCAAGAATCTGCTGACTATTACCTGTATATGGGTGTAGGGGATTATCTTCCCTTTGCTGGAAGAGTTATCTTCTCACTGTGTTGCCGTTTGTTCCCACTAGGGGACCTTTGGTATTTAAGCGCCTTGTTTGAACTCGTTTTCCTCTTTTAGATGGATCTTCTCAACGAACTGCTATGGGCTAGAGCCTATCTACCCCCTCCTCAGTGGGGTTTTTGACCCCCCTTACATTACTGTAAGTCCTTTATACAGCATGGACTATCCTTTAGTTCCATGTCTGTAACATTTATATTTTACGTACATTTGGGTATCTTGTTTATACCTAAATATTGTATATGTATTTACATGTTCTATTTTCCTGTACTTTATGTATCTCATCGTTTCCATGTGCTGTTATATATATTAAATGTTTTGTCTCACAACGTGTCGGAGCTGTTATTCAATTAATGACTTTGAATCTTACATGGGCAAGAATTCCCCCACCCTCACAAAAAATGGTATCTTAGTTATGATAATAAATTGCATCTGGTAGTAAGGCTCCAATTCTAGAGCACTGGCAAGTGTGGAACCACCCTTTCATTGCTATTATTCTCCTATCCACTCTCAGATTTTTAGAACCTATTAGGTTTTCATCTATGGTCAAATAGATCTGTTTGAGATAATGACTGAACTATATTAATCCATTGGCTCTGAAAACTGTTATGAAGTGAAGCAGACTCTGGAACATACATTGTCTACAACTGTAGTAGCTGACCACCTATTTCTCCTTTATTTTTCCTTCATAATCCTCAGGTAAAGAATCCCTCCTCAATGATTGCAAGTAAACTGTGGCAAGTATCAGTGTTTAAGTAGTGTATCAGCCACACATTACGGCTGGTGATTGGCAAAGGAATAAACCACTTCACCTCGGCTTGTCTATAAATCCAGGTGAGGAATTGTAGCACACTTTATATACAAAATCATTCCAGCACCCTGAACTGAAATGGTTTTATGCCCTTTGTAGATCTTTGACTTCTTCTGAAGACTCTTGAAAATCTAAACGAGCTTTCTGGGAGAGTAAACTGATTTCTTCTGATAGGGGACCTACGTCTAAACTCATTTTCTTCTTCTGATTCAACGTCAGATATTTTGTCTTTCTCATCCATTGATCTGTTCATTGTTATAACTGGATTTACTAAACCCTTCCTCTCCTTCAGATTCTTCTTCCATCAGGCTCCAGCGGAACGAAAAGAGACGCCTTTCGTAATACCCTGGCGACACCGGTCGCGGTTCCAGCTTAGAGGCTTTCAGTCGTTATCGTGCGGAGGCAGCTTGGCACCGCCGCTCGTTCGAGCAAGCACGCAAACAGTTGCTCCGATCCCGCGGTTCCTCTCGTACTGGACGGGATAGCCGTGGCCACGGCCGACGTAACACACGTGCCGATCAGTAGGATAAAACTAACCTGTCTTCTGGTTCCATTCTGCTTATAAATTGATCTGCATGAGTGAGTATATTTTGTCCATCTTTCATTAGAATTACTGTGTTGTGTCCTTTTTGTAATACTAGCGGCGGCTACCCGGCGTCACCTGGGTAGAGGTTTTTTTTTTTAAAGTTAGTCCTGCAGATCCATTATTATTGAATCGTGAGTTAAATCTTCATAGGATGCCCTATTTAGATCCCTATGTAAAAAAAATAGACCTTGCATTGATCCAGCTATTCTGAAAAGAAATATTAATGTCTACTATCTAAAATATTAAATGACAAAAAATCCATGCTGTTATAATTTTAATTTTAATTTTCTAATTATCTTCACAAACTGCAGAGTTAGAGTCATAGGAAATGGACTTGTCGACCTGAGTTCAAATCCGTGTAATCCGTGGTAATACCTTTGGGAAAAGTATGCATCCAACGACTCTCCTCCCAAATATGGGTAAATAGTAGGACAGACTGGGCTTTTTAACCATGGCTAGACAACCAGCCTAGGAGAATGAAAACTCTGAATTCAAACCTATTAAACTCCACTTAAGAAATTGACCTTGTGTCACATCCTGCTCATATGGAGAGGTTGATAAATATATATATATGTATATCATAAATAGGGCACCCCATGTGGTGTAATGGTTAGCAAGCTAGACTCACAAACCATTGTTAGTGAGTTCAATTCTCACTGGGTGCCCCATACTTCTGGCCTTGTGCCACATCTAAGCTAAGCTTAGTAAATAACTACGGGTATCTCATGTGGTGTAATGGTTAGCAAGCTAGATTTGCAGACATTGTTAGTGAGTTCAATTTTCATTAGGCCCCATTCTTCTGGCCTTGTACCACATCTAAGCTAAGCTTAGTAAATAACTACGGGTACTCACGTGGTGTAATGGTTAGCAAGCTAGATTTGCAGACCATTGTTAGTGAGTTCAATTTTCATTAGGGGCCCATTCTTCTGGCCTTGTACCACTAAGCTTAGTAAATAACTACGGGTAAATGGTTAGCAAGCTAGATTTGCAGACCATTGTTAGTGAGTTCAATTTTCATTAGGGGCCCCATTCTTCTGGCCTTGTACCACATCTAAGCTAAGCTTAGTAAATAACTACGGGTATCTCATATGGTGTAATGGTTAGCAAGCTAGATTTGCAGACCATTGTTAGTGAGTTCAATTTTCATTAGGGGCCCCATTCTTCTGGCCTTGTACCACATCTAAGCTAAGCTTAGTAAATAACTACGGGTACCTCACGTAGTGTAATGGTTAGCAAGCTAGATTTGCAGACCATTGTTAGTGAGTTCAATTTTCATTAGGGGCCCCATTCTTCTGGCCTTGTACCACATCTAAGCTAAGCTTAGTAAATAACTACGGGTATCTCATATGGTGTAATGGTTAGCAAGCTAGATTTGCAGACCATTGTTAGTGAGTTCAATTTTCATTAGGGGCCCCATTCTTCTGGCCTTGTACCACATCTAAGCTAAGCTTAGTAAATAACTACGGGTATCTCATATGGTGTAATGGTTAGCAAGCTAGATTTGCAGACCATTGTTAGTGAGTTCAATTTTCATTAGGGGCCCCATTCTTCTGGCCTTGTACCACATCTAAGCTAAGCTTAGTAAATAACTACGGGTACCTCACGTAGTGTAATGGTTAGCAAGCTAGATTTGTAGACCATTGTTAGTGAGTTCAATTTTCATTGGGGGCCCCATACTTCTGGCCTTGTGCCACATCAAAGCTAAGCTTATTAAATAACTATATATCATAAACTATGTTAAAGGATTATGTTAAAAAATACAAGAGTTTGACAATTGTTTAAACAAAACACTTTTGATCATCTTCTTTCAAATCAGATTCACAAACAATTGGATACAAAAATTTACATTGTGAAATAAACATTCATCAATGTTTTTTTTTAGGGTGGGTGGGGAGTTTCTTTGTTTATTTTATTGCTCTTTGATTATAATTATCATTACACTGCACTTAAAAATTACTGAAATGTTTACCTCTGAATTAAATGTCTAAGGACAATGAAAATAAACAGTTTTTGAACTTTACAGGTGCTTATCATAATCAAACCATCAGGGGTATCTTGTATTGCCCAGGAAAAAAAAAAGATCAGAGATAAAAAATGTTTTAATGAAATAATTATTATATATATTATAGCAAAATTCTGTCGGTAAGGCTTAGAATATACTGAGTGTATCCCCTGCAGAGGGGTAAGACCTCTACCCAAGGGTATCCTGGATATGACACTAGACTGCATATAATGGGGAGGCTTCAGTTCTGGACTTCTGAGGAATGTGGAGTACCCCTTCATTGCCATTACCCCCAGGTCAATTCTGACCCATCTATGGGTCAAATAGAATTTTTCAATCATTTACAAAAGTTTGTTATTATTAGTTACTTGAAGCCATATAATTGCTTGCAAACTGTTATTAAACTATTAGATAGGAATATTTGAAACCATATAACTGTGTACAAATTATTTGTAATAGATATGTTGCTGTTATATAATAAGGTCACATGAGTTTTAGGAGGAGAGTCCGTTGTCTAAGTAGTTCAAGTGAGTTCTGCACAGAGTAATCTGTGTGTTCTTAAATAGTAGCTAGAACCATCGCCACTGTTAATGTACGGGGGAGAAGGGTCATTCCATTATATCAGTTGCATAACATAGTCATCTTGCATCGCATCTTACGCAGAGTGCAGTATAGTAGAGTACACCAGCATACCCGTGGTTGTACACAGGTGTACTTGTCTTCTTTACTTAGATACTTATCTCGTATTTATTCTATCTTACTTGGTCTGATATCTTCTTAGCTGGATCTTCTGTTATTCCGGATCTGTCTGTCTTTGGATATTTCATAATCGACGATGTCCTATGCTGTTTGTTTGTTCTTAGTAACGACACAAGACTTTTTGAGCTCATATATATTTTCTTTTCATAAGATCCCAAATCCCAAAACATGCATGTGAGAATTTGGCTAATTGAGCGAGAGCCGCCATTGCGATCCGTTTAGCTCAATTGTTAACCAAGGACTGATTTTCTAAACTCACCTCACAAGGTTCATGCACGCAAACCAGAAGAGTGTGTCAAACACAGAGAGTAGTATAATAGAGTACACATGCATATCTATAGTTGCACACAGATGCACTTGTCTTCTTTCTTTATTTAGATATTTAACTTCTGTTTCTTCCATCTTAACTTGTATTTCTTCTAACTTGCTGTTTTCCATCTTCGCTTGGTCTAGTTTCTTCTTTGCTGGATCTTCTGTGATTCTGGATCTGTCTGTCTTTGGATCTGATAGATGTTTCTTAATTGAGGATGTCCTATGCTGTTTGTTTGTTCTTAATAACGACACAAGACTTTTCTTTGTTTTTGAGCTCATATATATTTCATTTTCTTAAGATCCCATATCCCAAACACGCGTGTGAGAATTTGGCTAATTGAACGAGAGCTGCCATTGCAGTCTGTCTTGCTCAACGGTTAGCCAGAAATTGATTTTCTCTTAGCTAACTTCCCATGTTCACACTCATTTCTCAGAGCATTTCAGATAAGAGATTGTCAACCTGTAAATAATCTTTACTTACTAATCTTTGTTTCACTTTTGACGTACTTTGGATGTTTTATCCATGATTTGACTGGAAGAGTATTTATTATCTTTGCCATATACTTGGATCCAACTGCAACCGACATTTCAAGTGCCTTGTCCCTGTGAAATAGACGGAGAAAAATAAATCAACAAAAATAAATTCCAAATAAAATTAATTGATAAAAATGAATTTTTGCATTATTCCTGAAATGAATATGAATTACTTTTTATATTATCTTTGTATTATTTGGATTTGTCGGACTATTGTCCTCATCTTCATTTATCGGAAATTGGGTTATCTGCCGCACCGGAAGTCCGGACGATAGGGGGCAGAGGATAGAACCCTGACTCAGCAGAACAGACCCGACAGTCAAAGGGAGCAGTACTAGCTGATACTAGCAGAAGAATAGAACTACAGCGACTTTACCAGACAACTTAGAGACATTGCAAAGACCTATACAACTAAGATAAGTGTATTTGAAACTCCTTGTATTACCTAAAAATATATCCCCGCCAGGAGAAATCCTCTGGCAACTCTGAAAGACATTTACACAACTCTTAAAGACATTTACACAAATGTATACTCTAACACATTATTACTAACCCAGAATAAACTGTTAACTCAATTATAAACTCTTATAATTGCCTTGTACCTTTCCTTCATAAATACAGTCATATTTGTAACGTTATTATTTGTTTACTTAATTTATGTTACATTGTTATCTGTACAATGTCTTGGCCAATGTGCCCTTCAGAATTCTTCAGGTATTTCTTGTCGGACTCGGGAACTTTCTCGGACTTACGACAAGAAGGTTCCCGATTACAACAAGAAGGTACCCGATTACAACAAGAAGGTTCCAGAGTCTGAAAAGAAGTTTCCCAAATCCGAGAAAGTTCTAAAGTCCAACAAGAAATACTTGAAGAAGGCCGGAGGGCACATAGGCCGAAACATTGTACAGATAACAATAAAGATGAGGACAATAATCCAAATAATACTAAGAATCAAGTCTCATCTCAAAAATTCCGAGAAATAATCTCTTTGTTATTTTGATTCTAAGATGAAGTGTCATCACCAATTGCCCTACTCCAGTCTCTACATTTTCTTTTTCTTTTCTGTTATCCTCATTTTTGTTATTTTTATTCTGAGGTGAAGTGTCAACACCACTTACTCTTGGCCAGTCATTTCTTCATCTATTTTTTTGCTTTCTGCTATCCTCATCTTTATTATTTTGAGCATATGAAGTGCCATCACAACTTTTCCTTGGCCACTCTCATCTTCATATTATTGTTGAATGAAACAGCTTTAGATAAAAAAAAAAACTTTTCCTAAAGAAACCAATGAAATAGATATAATTATTATAACTGTGATATCAGTTAAATTAGACAAGAATATTTATTCATTTTATACTTACACACATTGAGCGACTGTCAAGATGTGGGTAGAGTCTAAGATAGCACCAGTGCATGTCTTAGTGCCATTTTTTCCCTTAATGTTGAGGATGGCAACATATGGTACATCACACATGTCAGAATCGACCACAGAATACAGCTTTTTATATAAGTTATTTGTTTTGTAAACTAGAAAGAAAGAAAAAATAAAAAAAAAGAAAGAAAAAATGATGTAAATAAAATCATATGACTTACTATTGTCTTTATAATAAGTTTCATCCCATTTTATTAATTCCATCTTAGTATTGTTGCTTTTTATCACCTCTGAGTTGAAGCACTCATCATTATTACAACTATTTTATTACTAGTTTCATTCCATCTTATTGTTACATTTTATCACAACTACTGGGTTGAGGCATTCTTCATTATTTTATTACTGCTTTTATTTCATCTTCTTTTTTCTTGTTATCACCATGCTCTTTTATGTAGGAAAGTGTTTGTAATAGAAATGAAATACAGTTCATTTTACCTACTTGGTAATAATGTTCCTTTGGTTATTTTAGTGTTTTTTCATATGGTGAAAATATTTCAGCTATGATTGAGATTTTCAAATGCTACAAAGAGTCAGACTGAATGTGACATCAGAAATTACAGTACCGTACAGCAGTACCATGGGATCCAAGCACTGCAACACCAATGGAAGATATGTGTTGATCACAAGAGGAACTATGTCGAAAAATAAACCTCGTTTGGTTACATTCCATGAGTGTATCTTAGTCAGCCTATGAACTTTTCAGCAGACCCTTGTTCTTCAGTCATTAAGCAATTCAAATTGTGAAATGCACAATTGAAATAATTTTCCTACATATACCATCAATTGTGGAGGTGCATTGTGTAATGGTTATTGTCATAAGAAATGGACTTGGCGACCCAAGTTCAAATCCTGGATGAGGCTGTTTCCATTTCACATAGAGCTAATACCTTAGGGAAAGATATGAATCCAATTATTCTCCCTCCAGCTATAGGTAAATAGTAGGGCAGACTGGGCTCTTTGACTTTGGTGTAGTAACTGGTTGGTTGTTTAGGTGGTTTTGTTTTATGGCATATCAACCCTTTTCAGGTCATTTAATGCCGAACAAAATCAATTTGATATTTGATTTCTTACAGTACCTACTGTTATTTAAATGGTCCCCCATCTAAGTACTGGATAGACTCATTGTTGCTTAACTTCAGTGATCTACCGGGAACCAGTGCTTTCAATATGACTTCTTTGGCCCTATCTTGGGCTAGAAGGGCGGTCTGAGAGGCCCCCTTCGATCAATCGGCTGGTCACGTCAAGCCCTAGCACCTATATGATTTTCCCAACCCCTTTTTATCATATGGGTGCTAGAAGGCGGTGGCTGCGGGTCTACATGTCCTAGGAATGACGTTAAACTCTATCTGATGGTGAGGTTCCAGTTTTGGAGGTTGGGGAATGTGGAGCACCCCTTCATCACCATTGCTCCCTGGTCCACTCTGACCCGGAGTGGTAGTACCTGTTAGGGTCCCATCTATGGGTTAAATAGAAAAATGTATTTATAAAAAAATTGTATTATCCATTAAGAATTGATTTACTTCAAAACTTTATCAGCATTAAATGACCCACTGAGGTTGATATGCCGTAAAGCAAAACAAACCAAATCAATATGACTTGACCATAAGGTGTAGTAACTGGTCTAGAAGGAAAACAATCTAAACTAACTTTACTCCACCTAAGAATTGACCTTGCATTACATCCTGACTATAGGAAAAGGGTTGGGTAAATACATTGTCTCTTAAAATATTGATATTGTAACAATGTATGAAATTGGAGGCACTTGTAGTGTAATGGTTATCTTTGTAAGAAGTGAACTTGGCTGAGTTCATATCCTGGACAAAGCTGTTTGCATTTCACATAGTGCTAATATCTTTGGAAAAGGTATAGATCCCACTATTCTCCCTCCAGCTATGAGTAAATAGTAGGGTAGACTGAGCTCTTTAACTTTGGTTAGGCAACTAGTCTTGGAGAATTCAAACCTGTTAAACTTTGTTTAAGAAATTGACCTTGTGTAACATCCTACTCATGCTGAGGGGTTAGTAAATATATATACAATCAAATTTTGATGCCAGTAATTGCTGAAATTTTCCTACCATAATGAGGAATCTGGATCAATGGAACTGGTTCCTTTGTGGACTTTTCATCTGAAAACAGAATGAGAAGGTTTAAGAAATTTACCAAAAATTCCTCTGACAAAAATTGGTAAGTAGAATGGAGAAAATGGTTATAAAAAGTTAACATCTTCAGTATCAGCATTTTTTCTCCTTTTCTTATATGTGTTGACTAAGGATAGAACAATAATGATTGAATGTAAAAAAAAAAAAAAAGCTTTCAAAGCTCAATTTCTAAAATTTTTTCTTCTCTATATGTGTTGACTAAGGATAGAACAATAATGATTGGATGTAAAAAAAAAAAAAAAAGCTTTCAAAGCTCAATTTCTAAAATTTTCCCAAATGTTTTGACCGTACCAACTATCAGGTAAGCTGTGGGCATGGACCCTTGCTAGAAACAACAGTTGGAATGTTAATTTCATAGTTTTAAGGCATCCGACAAGTTTTTTAAATTTTTTTTTTTTTTACTTGCGTCAAAACATAGTCAAAACAGGTCGATTTCAACGTGTTTTTCAAGGATTTTAGTATTGGTCTTGAAGTATATGAATTTAAGCAAAATTTTCAAAGTTAACCAAAATTCTTAAAGTTGCAAGCTATCAGGCATTATTAGACCCATTGAAGGCTTGCTAAAAATACCAAATTCAATGTTATTTTATTAATTTTCAATATTGCTACACACGTTTATTTGTTTTTTAATGGATGTAAAAATGTATGGAGGAGAAAATGGAGACAAGTTTCAAATTTACAAAAGGGGGATGTTACATGATTAATGTTATGCTTCCTTTGCTTGCCTAAATGGCCGGGCATAGGTAACACTTAGAACATATCCTTTTGGGACCAAGCCATCTTACTTCACATAAATACTAAAGGATAGCACACAACAAGTTATCTATGAACTTACCAATGTTAGATACTTAGATTATATTCCAGCCTTGTTACTGACTGAGCCTCTACAGACGAGTAAGCCGCCCCAACCCAATGGGGCCACCTGTTGGCTGTGAGTAGTAACCTGTAAAGTTTAAGGACAGAATCCTGGTAGCTGAGCAGTCCATAACATACAACACCCCACTTTGGCTTTATTTGGGCTAGATGGGCAGGCCCTCTCCGATTAATTAGCTGGTCACATCAAGCCCTAGCACTTTTATGAGTGTTCTGAATGTATTGCCCTAATAGCAAACCCTCAACTCTTTTATCGTATATGTGGTAGAAAGTGGTAGCCGAGGGTCTTAATGTCCTGGGTATGAATTTAAACTGCATCTAGTAGTGAGGTTCTAATTCTGTAGCTCTGGGTGTGTGGAGTACACCTTCATTGCCATTACTCCCAGGTCCACTCTGATTGGTAGTACCTGTTAGGATCCAATCTATGGGTTAAATAGATCAAATATTGAGTTTTAAAACAATGTGTTTAAAAAAAAATATGAGTATAAAAAAATTTGAATACTCAATAAGAATGAATAAAACAAAAATGTTTTCAGCATAAAATAACCGAAGGCTTGATATACCGTAAAATCCAACCAACCAACCAACCAACCAAGAAGAATTTAAGAAGATGAAGGGACATGATGAGAAGCAAGATGAGGATTATGCAACCCAGCAATCTCCATACTCACCATACCCATCTTTGCATAATTTTTCTTTTTCAAACTGAAATATAATCTAAATGGTAAGATTTTAGGAAATGGAGGACATTCAAAGAAATATGATGGCAGTTTCATACCATATCAAAAGAGGCATTTCAAAGGTGCTTAGACCAATGAAAAACTCACTGGAATAAGTGTATTGAATGCAAAGGTGATTATGTTGGAGAAAAAAAAAATTCATTCGTTGTTCATTTCTGTCTTGGTAAATACAGACTCTGTCTTGATACTTTTTGAACACAGCTTCACATGATATGAAAAAAAAAAGTTTCAGAAGTGTTTTGACCAATAAAAACTCACTGGAATAAGAGTGTTGGATTGCAATGGTGATTATTTTTGAGAAAATAATGTTTCATTCATTGTTCATTTCTGTCTTGGTAAATACTAGTTCAGTCTTGATACTTTTTCAACACAGCTTCACATAATATGAAAAAAGGTTTCAAAGGTGCTTTGACCAACAAAGAACTTACTGGAATAAGAGTGTTGAATTGCAATAGTGATTATTTTTGAGAAAATAATGTTTCATTTATTGTTCATTTCTGTCTTGGTAAATACTAGTTCAGTCTTGATACTTTTTCAACACAGCTTCACATAATATGAAAAAAGGTTTCAAAGGTGCTTTGACCAACAAAAAACTCACTGGAATAAGAGTGTTGGATTGCAATGGTGATTATTTTTGAGAAAATAATGTTTCATTCATTGTTCATTTCTGTCTTGGTAAATACTAGTTCAGTCTTGATACTTTTTCAACACAGCTTCACATAATATGAAAAAAGGTTTCAAAGGTGCTTTGACCAACAAAGAACTTACTGGAATAAGAGTGTTGAATTGCAATAGTGATTATTTTTGAGAAAATAATGTTTCATTTATTGTTCATTTCTGTCTTGGTAAATACTAGTTCAGTCTTGATACTTTTTCAACACAGCTTCACATAATATGAAAAAAGGTTTCAAAGGTGCTTTGACCAACAAAAAACTCACTGGAATAAGAGTGTTGGATTGCAATGGTGATTATTTTTGAGAAAATAATGTTTCATTCATTGTTCATTTCTGTCTTGGTAAATACTAGTTCAGTCTTGATACTTTTTCAACACAGCTTCACATAATATGAAAAAAGGTTTCAAAGGTGCTTTGACCAACAAAAAACTCATTGGAATAAGAGTGTTGAATTTCAAAGGGACTGTTTTTTTTAAAATGAATGTTTCATTTATTGTTCATTTTTGTCTTGGTAAATACAGACTCTGTCTTGATACTTTTTGAACACAGCTTCACATCATATGAAAAAAAAGGTTTCAGAAGTGTTTTGACCAACAAAAAACTCACTGGAATAAGAGTGTTAAATTGCAAAGAGACTATTTTAAAGAAAATGAATGTTTCAATCATTGTTCATTTCTGTTTTGGTAAATTCAGGCTCTCTTTTAATACTTTTGAACACAGAAGAGTTTCAGATGTGCTTTGACCAACAAAAAAACTCACTGGAATAAGAGTGTTGAATTGCAATGGTGATTATTTTTGAGAAAATAATGTTTCATTTATTGTTCATTTTTGTCTTGGTAAATACTAGTTCAGTCTTGATACTTTTTGAACGCAGATTCACATAATATGAAAAAAGGTTTCATAGGTGCTTTGACCAATAAAAACTCACTGGAATAAGAGTGTTGAATTGCAAAGGGACTATTTTTGAGAAAATAATGTTTCATTCATTGTTCATTTCTGTCTTGGTAAATACTAGTTCAGTCTTGATACTTTTTGAACACAGCTTCACATCATATGAAAAAAGGTTTCATAGGTGCTTTGACCAACAAAAAATTCACTGGAATAAGAGTGTTGAATTGCAATGGTGATTATTTTTGAGAAAATAATGTTTCATTCATTGTTCATTTCTGTCTTGGTAAATACTAGTTCAGTCTTGATACTTTTTGAACACAGATTCACATAATATGAAAAAAGGTTTCAAAGGTGCTTTGACCAACAAAAAAACTCACTGGAATAAGAGTGTTTGAATTGTAAAGGTGATTATTTTTGAGAAAATAATGTTTCATTCATTGTTCATTTCTGTCTTGGTAAATACTAGTTCAGTCTTGATACTTTTTGAACACAGATTCACATAATATGAAAAAAGGTTCAAAGGTGCTTTGACCAACAAAAAAACTCACTGGAATAAGAGTGTTGAATTGTAAAGGTGATTATTTTTGAGAAAATAATGTTTCATTCATTGTTCATTTCTGTCTTGGTAAATACTAGTTCAGTCTTGATACTTTTTCAACACACCTCGTATACTTTGCAGAACTGGTATGTGAAACCTAAAAATGAGTTGTATGCAAGGCACTTATAAGCCACCAATCAACAACAGTCAAGGTAGACATTAGGTGAATATCTGCAAACACTAAAACATATCAGTAAAGATTGTAATTACAAGGTTGTTGGTGTACAGAAACAACAGATATTGTGAGCAACTTCTAAATTCTTCATTTTTACTTTTTCATTGTCTTGCCATAGAACAGTGGGTAACAAGATAGTATAGATGTCCATTCCAAATATAGTCAGTGTTACATAGGGCCAAATTCAAGTTGTATTAGTAGTCGTTTAGTAGTAATAGTTGTCGTTAGTTCAGAAAAAACACACCCAATTTGTATAGTCACAAGGGGCTGTTTATTTATTTCTAGGCTCATGGGTTCTTTTTTAGAGAGAAGGAGAAAGAGAGAGAGAGAGAGAGAGAGAGAGAGAGAGAGAGAGAGAGAGAGAGAGAGTATGATCAAACTATTCTATTGTAAGCCATGTTCAGTACTACTATCCCAAACCGATACGGGGAATCGGGAGCCACGTCTGACTCTCCCCAGAGCCCAGCTGAAAAAGAAAGATTTTTCTCCTCTTTTCGTTTCTCATCCCCAGGTCAGATCCGTTTCTGGTCAAAACCCGGAACTTCCATTTTTATTTTTAAATCTATTTCCGGGGTCATTCTTTGGTCATTGCTGGCACCCCATTGTGGGTTTACTCTTCCAAACTTTAACCTTTGTTCTTATTTCTTTTTCTTCTCTTTCTCCAGAAATCCGATTACAGTTTTATTTTTTAAATTCCCGAATTCTCCATAGACCATAATAATTACGCTAGTCAGTTAAGGCCTTATACTCATGGCCTTGTGCCAAACTAAGCTAGACTTAGAAAGTATCGATAAAAACCAAAAATTTGACAAAAAAGCTTTAAAGAAAAATAAGGTCTTAGAAATCAATAACAAAAAAATACACTATGTACAGAAAATATCTAATTAATAGATAAAATTCTAAGTTTCATATCACAAATGAATATGTTACATATATTTTTGTTATAATAATGCACAAGTACAATTTTATGGTATGAATTTAGTCACTTAAAGTTCAAGATTACCCTGTTCGGGGGGATGGCCCCTGGAACCACACAATTCATTTTAGCTCACTCAGATCCAATACTGAATGCTGATTTCCCAAACCAGCAGACAAGTCCTCCACAGTTGAAATTTTTTTCCCTTTGTCCTTGTGTCATTCTAAGATAAGCTTGGCAAGTATCAATAAACAATACAATTTTCTTGTTGCAATAAAAAATGTTAGTTGAAAAGTATTTATTGAACAGAATAAAATCCTATATAATATGTCCAATATCTAAAGAAACGTAAGTTTTTACATTCATTCCAGCTGTTGACAATCTCAGGTGATAAATATTAACAAAAAGGAAATACCCAAATGGCTTCACAGGTTATCTAGTGTGTGTGTGGGTGTGTGTATATATATAAGTAAAGTCATCGGGGCGGCCTAAAGTCGGTATCAGCCAGTCAGCAAGAGAGTCTATCCCCTTTTCAATAGCGCTAGACCAAGGAAATTGTTTTGGCGTCTGAGGTGGATCGCCACACCTACCATCAGCTCCTTACTTTACCGCACAGATCCCTGCGCTATTCATACGCTGAGTTGGCGAGGACCAGTATCGAAATAGGAACCTTGTGGTTTCTATCCAAACGCTCTACCAACTGAGCTAACCCGGCCCCTAAATAATAAAAGGAATGACTTACTGGTAGAAGATATTGAGTTAATCCCAATATTTGGTTGATACAAGTATTAATCAGATAAGTCAGTGTTATAACAAATATAAAGAAACTTGAGAAGGTTATTTTCATACACACTGTAATATTATATATATATATATATATATATATATATAAGATAGAGATAGATATATAGATAGATATTTATATAGATAGACAGAAAGTGGTACGTTGATGTACAAGCTTAATTTGTTCCAGTCATAATTTAATTCCCTCGTATATATCAAATTAATCTTCCCCATTGAAATAAACTGAAATACCATTAATTCATCCAATCACCTCCAAAAAAAAAAAAAAACATGCTAATTTTTGTTTGTTTTGGGGACACTCAGTGAGAATCGAGCTCAGTAATAAGGGTCTGCTAATCTAGCTTACTAACCATTACACCATGTGATTTGCCCACCACTGGGTACAGTATAGACACATTGGTGATAATAGATATTTTGATCAAATTTTCAAAATTTTTGGTTGGTTGATTATTTTGTTTAATGGCATATCAACCCTTGTGGGCTATTCAATGCCTAATCTTGTTTTTTGTTTTGTATACAGAGGTATCTTGACTTACAAGTTTAATTTGTTCCACTCATAACTCAATTTTCCCGTATATCAAATTCCCCATTGAAATAAACTGAAATCTGTTCCATCCCAACAAGAATAACCTAATTTTTTTTTGTTACATTTTTTTTTTAAATAAACAAAATAGTGCTGTATTGTATAAAATTAAAAAACTTGAAAAATATGGTCAAAAAATAATTCTTGCATTGTGGTGTTGATAATATTTTTTATTTTTTCTAATTTTTCATAAACTTTATCCTTTATGCCTGATAAATGAGGTGGGTATGAAGCCCAGAGTTGCAGCTAAAATATATATGTGATTATATATATATATATATATATATATATATATATATACACACAAACTAATATATATATATATATATATTATTATTATATAATAGCTCTATCACAGATATTGAGCACTATACTATTAATACTGCAAATATTGGTCCACCACTAACCCACCAAGTGAGATAGTGATAACAATACACTGTTATATATATATATATATATATATATATATATATAAACAAAAGTGATAAGAAAAATGGTAATATTTCTTATATGCTATTTTTTATATTGTTCTCAACTAGTTCTGACTTTAGGTCATAATCACGAAAAAAATACCTCGAAATAACTTTTGAGTGATTTTTTAAGTAGTAGCTAGGGAGACCATGCCTTCGCTTTAAAGATGTCTGCAAGAGGGACATGAAGACATGCCACATCAATACAAACACATGGAAGGCTAGTGTAGAAGACCGTCAAACAAGGAACGAAAAGGAGTGAAAAAGAGAGGAAAGTAGCCGCCGCAGAAAAGAGAGCAAAAAGGAAGGAGAGACAACAGTAACTCCAGCAAGCATCACTGTTTGTCACTGGACCAGAGATTGCCATTCAAAAATTGGTCTGTTCAGCCACTCACGCAGTTGCAGATTTAAAAAAAAAAAAAAAAAAAAAAGTGGACACTACACCATCGTCTTTAGTAGACGGAAGGATGCCAATAACATATATATATATATATATATATATGGGAGAAATATGAGGAGATTAATCCGACAGTATGTGGAGAAAGGTAGACAAACATGGGATGTTGTAAAAATAAACATCCATTTTCTACAACATCCCGTGTTTGTCTACCTTTCTCCACACACACATATATATATATATATATATACACACACACAATCAAATATTATATCTTATG
Source organism: Doryteuthis pealeii (assembly GCA_023376005.1). Lineage (NCBI taxonomy): Eukaryota > Metazoa > Mollusca > Cephalopoda > Myopsida > Loliginidae > Doryteuthis > Doryteuthis pealeii. The sequence continues at coordinate 17,735,808 of CM042165.1, read as the reverse complement.
AGTTTAATATCCCGTAACTAAAGTTTCATGCTTACTTGTAATCATCAGATGGTCAAAATGTTAACATTTAAAAAAACGGTGGCTTGTTTAGCATTTATATAACGTGAAGCATTAAATGTCATTTACCACCTGACCCTAATTAATCCCTTTATTTTCACCCTCTTTTTATCTAAAAAAAATCGAAAATCATCTGGACATTGCATGCATTAAGACCTAAGCATGTTTATTCATTTTTATAATACAACTTTAGCATTATAACATTCTATCACGTGAACACGCTTCACATGATTTAAATGGTATACAAGCCACCATTTTTTTAAATTTAAACATTTTGACTGTCTAATGATTGCAAGTAAGCATGAAACTTTAGTTACGGTGTGACCTGATTCAGGTTTGGAAGATAGAAAAAGAAAGAAAGAAAAATCGGAAGTTAAAATCTTCCGATTGTTTGGGTCAGAAGTACAGGGCCGCGATCGAAATATGACCTGATCTAGGTTTTGAAATTAGAAGAAAGAAAGAATTAATAAACGGAAATATAACTCGCTGGCCGACGTCAGCCGTAGATCTAAAACAGATGGGCGATCCGAAAATGACCTCGACCGGGGAGGTCGAGGCGATAGTAGCCGGTAGTAAAATCTCAAGTAGGTCGGAACTCCCAGAAGTGAGGGAAGCCGTTCTTAGACGAGTCTTTGATGTATCCAGACTTTTAGTCGCGGGGAAAAGATAAATCTTGTTTTATAGATTACCGGAACCTGAAGAAACCAGGATTAAAGAGAATCTATTGTTTTTATGTTTCCCTATGGCTGGATAATGGAGATAAACTCTTGTTGGAAATCGACATTAAAAAAAAAGGGTCGAATGTATTTAAAAAAAACACATTCAAGTGGCCGGAAGAGATGGTACCCAGATTGGTGGGCGGAAGTAAATTTGATTGGCTCGTTGAACAAGAGGAAGGCGGTTACCCTTCTTGGGTGGGTGGAGCAGAAAAATTCCCGATGTTTTCATGCCGACCGGAAATAAAATTGTTCCGGTCGGAGTGTTACTTAACTCGGGCGTTTTTGGCTTGAGGGCAGATTAAGCCACGCTGCGCTTGAAAGAGGACGTTGGTTGTTTGAGGATGACATGCGCTGACCGGGCTAGCTGACAAGATTAACGCAATACTGAGAGCCGAGAGTAACTGACTTCAGCTAAGACCATTTTGAAAACTTAGTCAACTTACGAACTGTTTTGCACAATACTTTGCAGAAGACCAGAAGTATTTAATTACGGGCACATCACTCCCACAAACCTTGAGAAGTAATTATTTGTATTCTTATATTTTCGAATATAAATGTTGTTGATTTTTTTAAAAAGAAAAGATTCGTTATTTTTTTTCATATGACCAATCGGCCGCCATTAATCTCGGAAATCAGTTTCTATAGCAGATTTCTAGTCGTTTGAGATCTTAGCACAACGTGGGGCATTCGGCTAGACTTCCAGCAAATATAGAGACCCTGCAATCCGTGGTTGATGCAGAAAATCCGATCTTGACGGCCAATTTCAGAGATTCTGTGAGCCCTTCAGCTCGGGAGGACCGACAGGTTATAACGGGATATTAATCCATAATATTCGATTGTAAACCTGCTCTGCTATTTTAGCATTGAGCACTTTCATATGGCAATACTTTTCTCATTCATTCTCCATATATATATATATATATGAGAGTAAGTAAATAAACAATGTGTTTATTTGATATGGCTATTAGCCGACAATTTTTGCAGGATATGTGCTTAATTGAAGTCATACCTAATTTTGAAAATTAATTAGTTAATAATTAATGAATTTAGGCGGGCATATATGTTCAAATGTAAGGATAAAAAAAATCGAAAAAATGTACATTCAGGGATTGACATTTTCTTGATTTGTTTAGCCTTACATTTGAACATATATGCCTGCCTAAATTCATTAATTATTAACTAATTAATTTTCAGAATTAGATATGATTTCAATTAAGCACATATCCTCCAAAAAAAAAAAAATATATATATATATATATATATATATATATATATATATAAAATAATAAAATTCGAAGGCAATACAATGCGTAAAAAATAAAGACAAAAAGATGTTTTATATGTCTAATCGATTTCAAAGTAAAGCTTTATCATCAGAGATTTTTTCAGAAAAAATTTTTTCTGAAAAAATCTCTGATGATAAAGCTTTGCTTTGAAATCGATTAGACATATAAAACATCTTTTTGTCTTTATTTTTTACGCATTGTATTGCCTTCGAATTTTATTATTTTATATCATACTTAACAATGCTTCAAGCAAATTACCAATTACTTTTATATATATATATATATATATATATATATATATATTATATATATATATATATATAGTATAATGGAGAATAGCAAATAGGAAAAATGTTTGCATATAAAAGTGCTCAATGCTAAATTAACAGAGCAGATTTAAAATATTGAATAAAATATTATGGTACTAATTTACTGTTACTACAGTTTCATGCATATTATGCAATCCTCAGATGGTTAAATATTGAAAAAGTTGCTTGTCTAGCATTTATATAACATGAAGCGTGCTCACGTGATAGAATATTATTACGCAAGACTTATATTTAAAAACATAAACATGCTTAGGTCTTAATGCACATGGTGTCCAGATGTTAAAAGAAAAAAATTTAATTAAAAGAGAAGTGTAAAATTTGGAATTAATTAGGGTCAGGTGGTAAATGACATAAGAGAAATATGTTTAAATGTCTACACTTGGAAACTAGTTCACTTCTTTGATTCAGTAAATTTACATTTGTATTTTGGAGAATACACAAATTTTCTTTGATGCATAGTCTAGTTAAATTGGCCACCTTTGTATGCTTCGGCTTTTTTGATAATTTCCCAATATATTATAAGTTTTACCTGTTGTGTCTTTTATATGCCATATGTGCTTGGATAGGGTGATACTGTTTAAATATCTTATGTTATTGAAGCTAAGATTGTGATTGTACCACCTACTTTTCCAATTTTGTTCAGTGGCTCCAATGTATGTTTTTTCATCGTTATTATTTTTACTTTCCTTTATGGTGGCCGTATAAATGATGTCTTTAATTAAACAATTACCATTTAATGGGAATTTTGTTCTATCAAAGCAATTGTATCTTTCGTTCGGGTTATCATTTTCATTTTAAATTATACTTGTCAATTACTTTTTTTACATTGTTCATACAAAAATAACTAGTTTCAAAATTATTTTTATTGAACAGTTTGCTCAATGTAGTGGATTTATCAAAATGTTTTTTCCTTAATTGGAAAAATATTTTTACCGCATTAGTTTTGACGGTTCTGCTGTAATGGGGATTAAACCAAATGATGTTTCTCTTTCTCAATTTTTTATTATTATCAATGTTATTATTATTTTTGTATTCTAGTTGAGAGTATAATCCACTGTTTTTTAGGGCGCTTTCATAAACCCTTTTTTGATTTATTAAATATATTGGCATTGATGGAATTAGTGACGAGTCAATGTTCTATAGACTTATGAATGTGCTTAGTAATGGTGGGAGGATGATCTGATTTTATGTTAATATACATTGGTAGATGGTTTGCTTTTTATATATATATATATATATATATATATATATATATATGTGTGTGTGTGTGTGTGTGTATGTGTAAAAGGAATGACTTACCGGCAAAATTATTGGGTTGGTCTCAATATTTGGTTGGTATAAGTGTTACTCGGATAAATCAATGTTAGAACAAATATAAAGTGCTCAATACATAAGTAGAGCAGATTTATTATTATAGCGTGTACAAAAATAACCTACACTAGTTTCACCATAATGATCTTCAGGGATCAATCCACTGTGCCACTGTTCAAATCAAAGGTTACATCAAGGAAATTAACACTTTTCAAATTAGACGCTACGTCTAATTTTAAATTGTAGGTTTTGAAAATTGAGTTTTTTCCTTGCACAATCTACCTATTGACCATTGATATTAATATAAAAGCACATAACTCTGCAGTACACAGAAATAAGAAAATATGCAAGAGAATACCAGCTCTCAAATCACAGAATAATCTATACATTAATACTCGTGTTCCTTAATTTTACGACTGTTATCATTTTGCAACACCCTCTGGTTAAAAATGAGACCGTCCACAGAAATAAGAAAACATGCAAGAGAATACCAGCTCTCAAATCACATAATAATCTATATATTAATAATACTATTGACCAGTAATATTATTGAAATATAATAAATTCACAGTAAATCCCAAAATTTCCATTATTAGAATTGTGGGCCATTTTCCATTGTAGGAATATTCCCACAATTTCACATTTAGTGCCCTAAAAACTCACTAATATCAAATAGATTATTAGTGTTTTTCTTAGCCCAAACAGAGTTTTCATAAAATAGATTTAGTTTGGTTTGTTTTACAGCATATCAACCTCAGTGGGTCATTTAATTTTATATTGTTCTGGTACATAAATAAAGTGTTCAATATCAGTGATAGATATTTACCACGTCCCTCACGTTGTACAGGTTAGGCACAAGGCCCTATTAATGTGGGACCACCCATGAGCTGAGACTCATGGGTGGTGGGTGCAAAAAATGCATTGATCCCATTGGCATTCCACCTCAATGGGGGTGCCTCAGGCACTGGGCAATAAATCCAGTCCTGCCCCTTTAAATAGAGGGGACAGGTGTTGCCTGGGGGATGGCTCCCTGGGATCAACGCTATTAGCGTGTAAGATCCAGGTCCGAAGCCACTGGACCCCCACCCCTATACAGTGATAGAGGATGTGTAGATGTAAAATATATGAGAGTAGCCAAGACATGAAGTCAATGGTGCCCAGTTTTATTGGAAATCTGATAGAGAATTATCTCTCCCTGCTGCTAGGGGGCGAATAGTCAACACAGAGGTTGGCGCCAAATCCAAACCCTGGCACTTATCAGGGAGCAGTCACCGAGGGAAGTCGCAAAATTAAGCGTTCCCTAGATTTTACTTATCTACAGGCCATCGACTTGGACAGAGGCGTTTTTTAACAGCATACTTTCTGAAGGCCGTTTCGACAGCAAACTTATCAGAAGGCTAAGGACCTAAATAGTCAACTTAAAAAGGGCCCATCCACCATCATTTAAAAGAACACTTACCCAGGTGAGAAGCTTCTAAAACAGCATCCCCTACTTTACTTATCGGACGAGAACTGACAAAACGGACGCGTCTCTACAGAACTCTACAACCAGCGACCAGAATACACTTGTTAGTGCCACTTCTCCACGAACAGTATTTAACCTCACAGATAAGTCTTGTAGCAAATGCCAATAAAATTTGCAACAAGTTCTTGTATTATTTGTCAATACATGTATTAAATTTCCATTGTGTGTTTGTCTTCTTTCGTCTGAACAATTTGCCTACAACTGGGAGATTTAAGAAGCTCCCCCTTTAAACCCGTAATTCCTCTTAGTTTCTCAACTCTGCAATATTCAAACCAAGTGTTGACCTACATCAAATTCACCTGTATGCCACTTTTCTTAAAGTTCAACAAACGTCATTACATCACTCAGCAATGTCATAATAAAAGAACATGAAATAAATAATTTTTTCTTTAAAAATAAATAATACATCTTTCATTGACTGCTGATAAATTAACCGACCACGATCACCGTAGCATGAGTTGTAAATCAACATAGCTGCCTCCAGCAAGATGTAAACAAAAAATTAAAACATGTTTTATTTGCATGTTTCCATCTTAAAAGTGCCAAGTTAAATCTTTTTCAGAGAATATATGGATGCACTTTCTAGAATATGTCTCAAAATGGACATTTTTACAAGGTCCCCCAAAAAAAATTCTACAGTAGGAGCGCATCAAACTTTTGTTACCTAAAAATTGGCTGCTAATGTCAGCTATTGTTTTTTTTAAACGAATTAAAATTAATTAAATCGATTATTTAAAGTCAAAATTTTGTCTAAATCGATAAGTAGTAACATAATGACCATCAACATAAAAGCAAAATAATATTGCACATTCAATTAATTTTTAATAAATTAAAAGTTTTTTTTTGTCAATTTAGATCGCGTTCTCTAAAATAAATAAAATACATAAACGATAAAAGATGCCAAAGAGAATTTAAAATAAAATAAAAACACATTAAAAATGTATATACAGTACAATAGAATATTTACATTAAAAAATCATGAACAAAATTTGGTTATTTCTTATAAGTCCAACATAAACAAAGGGGAACCCTCTTGACTGATAAATTATTTATTT
>CM042165.1:17632026-17724526 GCA_023376005.1 Doryteuthis pealeii | reverse complement strand
TGAAGCGACAGTTCTTCTAGGCTGTGGTTGTATCAGTGCTGCTATATGGCTGCACACTTGGACCCTAACGAAGCGTCTTGAGAATAAGCTAGATGGAAGCTGCACAAGAATGCTGCGTGCAGTCTTGAACAAGTCGTGGAAGCAGCACCCCACAAGGAGGCAGCTGTACAGTCACTTGCCCCCCCCACTCCCATCTTACAAACTATTTGAGTGAGACGGACAAGGCATGCAGGACACTGCTGGAGAAGCAAGGAAGAGCTCATAAGCAACGTTCTCCTGTGGAAGCCAACACAGGGACATGCAGGTGTGGGGCGCCTGGCAAGTACCTACATTGACCAGCTATGCGAGGATGCAGGTTGCTCCGCAGAGGACCTCCCAGAGGCAATAAGTGATAGGGAAGGTTGGTGAGAGATTGTCATGGATATCTGTGCTGCAAGCGCAACATGATGATGATGATGATGATGATGACTATAAAAGATATATTCACAGAACAGAGAGATTTTACTGATAATATTTTTATTATTATTTTATGAAGATATGTTCTGTGAAAAAATTCAAAGAGATCTTTAAAGAATTCTATAGTGAATTTTAGGTTAAATCGAACTTAACGGACCTAAATTCCACCATCGTATGTCACCCCGCTGAAAGAACCCCCCCACCCCCAAAAAAATCAGGGAATTAACCGAATTTAATGAAATTTTCAGTGTTAATATATTAATGAATAAAATATATAATGCACCAGTTATTTTATTTAAAAACTTTTACATTTTTTCAGGTCAGTTAACTTTGAACCATGTATCTTTGAGGCATAACACAGATTCTCAAAGGTACATGATTAAAAATTAACTGACCTGAAAAAATGTAAAGGTTTTAAAATAAAATAACAGGTGCATTATGTCTTTTATTCATTAATATATCAACACTGAAAATTTCATTAAATTCAGTTAATTCCCTGATTTTTGGTATTTTTGTTCTTTCGGCAGGTAGACATACGATGGTGGAATTTAGGTCCGTTAAGTTAGATTTAACTGAATTTTATGTAGTAGTATATATTTTGTTAGAGGTGTTTGTGGTATAATGGTTACCATTGTAGGAAATGGACATGGCAAACAGAGTTCAAATCCTGGATGAGTCTGTTTGGATTTCATATAGTGCTAATACCCAGAAGAAAGGTATGCATCCAACTATTCTCCCTCCAGTTATGGGTAAATAGCAGGGCAGACTAGGCTCTTTAACCTTTGTATGGCAATCAGTCTAAGAGAAGGAAAACTGAATTCAAACTCCACTTAAAAACTTAACAAGGAGTTACACCCTGCTCATGCAGAGGTGTTAAGGTAATCACACATATAATAGTTTTGTAGATAATTTTACATAGTATATAAAATAGTTTTGTTGAGAATTCTGTAGAATCTTTTATAGTACTAGCAAATATATGCACCCTCCGGGTGCAAGTATTTAAGTTTTAATATAATAAAATATCATATTAAATTAAAAAGGCTAATGAAACTGAATAAGTATTCAGATAAAAATATTTGGAACAGAATAATTGAAAAATAGAACAACTTTGAAACTAACTCTTCCATCATTTTCCGTCTTTTATTGGTAAATTTTCCTAATTTAACTATTTAGTTTAAATAGGAAGTAAAGAATAATATTACCTTCTTGTTAATGGATTTTTTAAAAGATTTATTGAAGAGATTTTTGGTCATATTCATCAAGATAAAACCAATTAGAAATTAATAATACTAAGCATATATTTATTAAAATCAAATTTTTAAGATCAATATGCAAATTAGCCTTCCCATTCACACTGTAAACTGCTATTTTGTTGTATATATAAATACAATTGCATGTTATTAGTATGTAGATATGGTCAACAGTATTAATGAAGTAAAACAATTTTGTTAATAATTGAGGTTTAAATAAAAATAAAATCATGGAGAATGTGGTGTAAATAACAAAGGGAATTGTGACTTGTATAGTAATATAGTTTCGGTTACAGACAGACAAACCCACAATCTCCATTATAATAAGATATAAAAGAGTCTTGCAGAGAAATTTATAGAGAATTTTATGTAGTATATAAAAAAAAGTTCTGTAGAGAATTTTACATAGAATTTTTTAGAATTCTATATAGTATATTTTATAGAATTTTTTTTATATAGCATATGTTTTGTAGATAATTTTACAGAATTTTTTTAATATATATATTTACCAACCCCTCCGCACGAGCGGGATGCGACACAAAGTCAATTTCATAAGCGGAGTTTAGCAGGTTTGAACTCAGAGTTTTCCTTCTCCTAGACTGGTTACCTAGCCATGGTTAAAGAGTCCAGTCTGCCCTGCTATTTACCCATACCTGGAGGGAGAATTGAATTAATACCTTTCCCAAGAGTATTAGTGCCATGTGAAATTCCAACAGCTTCGTCCAGGAATTGAACTCGCGTTGACAAGTCCATTTCCTACGACTCTAACCATTAGACCACGCGCCACAAATTTTTTTAATATAGTGTAGGGAATTTTATATAGTATATAAAACAGGGTCAGTTGATTCATACTATATTTGTGGTGTCTCTCTCTGTGTGGATGCAATTGAAAACAAAACCCTGTACCAAAATCAAATAAAACTTTTTGGGGTAGAATTTTCCAAAGAATCCAGTGGTGTTATTAATATTTACACCAGGATTAATTATCGGCTGTGGTATGAGAAAATAGGAAAAAAAAAAATTTTTCATTTCATTCCAGAATATTCCAAAGACACACGTTCTTTCATCGTTCCACAGGTTTGAAAATTAAATAACATTTTAGATTTGAGAATAATTTAGCCGGATACTATATAACCCCAGCAAGACCGATAACATACATGTAGTAAATAAAAACATATCTATAATTTTGTTTGTTTCATTTATGTCTTTAAATGAGGTCAGATGTGGGTGGTGGCAAATTCACTTGAACACCTGTGATATTTCATCTCATATCTATTGATAGAACTTACCTTAACCAGTTCTTTGAAAAATATATCCATCTCACAAGCCATTGAGAGTGAGTTGGTTTTTCAGTATCCAAGAAGAGTGACTTTCTACCAGAAATTGCTTAACCCCATGTGACACTTTGCTTATTGTTTGTATTTACTTACAGAGTGGCCTATTGTCGGTATCAGCTGGACAGCGAAGGAGCCTATTCCCTTTTCACTAGCATTAGATCAGAGAGATTGTTTTTGTTTGCTGAGGTGGAGTGCCACACCTACCGTCAACTATCCATTTTACTGCACAGATCAGATTACCCAATCTGTGCTACTAATGCACTGAGTTGGCAGGGACTGGTATCAAACCAGCAGCCTTGCTATTCCTAGGCAAGTGCTCTTCTGACTGAGCTAAGCCGTCACTTACAATGATTATATATACTAGCAAATATATACACCCTCCGGGTGCAAGTATTTAAGTTTTAATATAATAAAATATGTTAAATTAGAAAGGCTAATGAAACTGAATAAGAATTCAGATAAAAATATTTGGAACAGAGGGGGTATGATTGAAAAATAGAACAACTTTGAAACTAACTCTTCCATCATTTTCCCTTACTCCCGTCTTTCATTGGTAAATTTTCTTAATTTTACTATTTAGTTAAAATAGGAAGTAAAGAATAATATTACAGTTATTTCTTCTTGTTATGGATTTCTTTTAAGATTTATTGAAGAGATTTTTGCTCATATTCAATAAGATAAAACCAAACAATTAGAAATCAATAATACTAAGCATATATTTATTAAAATCAATTTTTTAAGATCAATATGCAAATTAGCCTTCCATTCACACTGTAAACTGCTATTTTGTTGTATATATAAATACAATTGCATGTTATTAGTATGTATATATGGTCAACAGTCTTAATGATGTAAAACAATTTTATTAATAATTGAGGTTTAAATAAAAAATAAAATCATGGAGAATGTGATGTAAATAACAAAGGGAATTGTGACTTGAATAGTAATATAGTTTTGGTTACAGACATACAAACCCACAATCTCCATTATAATAAGATATATATATATATATATATATATAATATATATATAATCCGTTATTAACCGACCATGAATGGGTTAAAACTCTTCTCTCTTTTTTGAAAAAGAGAACTTTTCTATTTTTAAATTTGAAGTATGTCTTTTTCTTTCAAAAACTGTTACAATGAAGATATACACTTCAGCAACATATTCCTGGCGTCAGCGGATGTACATATATTGAAGCGAGCGCGTGGCGTACACGCTTTTTGGAACAACAATCCTTCCGATTTGAATTTAAATTATTTTCTGCTTCTCACTCGATGAGTCCGGATTAAAAACATGCTCTGATGATGATTTTTTTATAATCGAAATATTGTTCAATATTAGCTATGAAAATTATATAAAATATATTCATTTTTAACAATATTGTGTGTTTACATACCTTTTTATATATATATATATATATATATAATAAAATGTCCAGCAGAATTACCTCCCAGATTTAAAATTGCTGCTGCGCTGGTGCTAATAGCGGTGAGTGTGTAGCTTGTCCAACGGGAATCCTTGGTAAAGAATCCTTTGGTTGTTCCTTGGTGCTCCTCAGTTTTGCAAGTCCTTCGTCAATGATTGCAAATGGACGCCTCTGAGTATCAGTGATTAAGTAGTCAATCAGCCACACATTTGGGCTGTTGATTGGCTGAGGTTTAAACCATGTGACCTTGCTTAGTCTATAAATTTAAGCGGTGTATTGTAGCACACCTTACATACCAAAATAATCCAACAGGTACAACCTATCCACAAGTAAATACAGTAAGGAATTTTGTTATCTGTTATATGAAATTGGACTATCAAATGCTAATTAGAATCCTTCATCGTGTTAATATCATCATGGATCACTGTTACAACCGGTTCCTGGGTCATCTAGTTATTCTATAAAGAGAGGCGTGTGGTGTAATGGTTATAGTCATAGGAAACGGACTCTACCCGAGTTCGAATCCTAGATGAAACTGTTTGCATTTCACATAGCGCTAATGCACTTGGTAAAGGTATGACTCCAACTATACTCCCTCTAGATAAGGGTAAATAGTAGGGCAGACTGGGCTCTTCAACCTTGGTAAGGTAATCTGTCTAGAAGGAAAACTCTGAATTCAAGCCTGTTAAACTCTGCTTAAAAAATTGACCTTGTGTCACATTCTGCTCATACAGAGGGGTTGGTAAATTATATATATATAATGGCCTTACTGGTATCAGATTTTATGCTTTCTGAAGAATTGACAATCTGTACAGTTATACCACAAGTAGGTTTCCTGTTAGCAATTTTGCCTTGCAAACTAATTATGACTAATGATGTTGATCCTTACTAAGTGCCCCATATTTGTAGCCTTGTGCCAAATTGAAAATACATGAAGTAGATGGCAATATTCACACAGCTTTTATTCAGATTATCAGATCGCACTCACAGCAGATTCCCATAACTCTCGCCACCCATCCGTATCAGTTATTATTCTTGGTAGGTCTTCCACATGGCATCCAGAATTAGCACAGAGCTGATAAACATAGGTTTTTGCTGGTCAGCCTACACTGGTGTGTCCATGTGTAGGAGTCCACAGCACAATGCTACTTATGAGTTTGTCCTGATGTCTCCAGTGTCCAGAATGTCTTGTTCATCTTATCTATGACACAAACTGTCCATATATATATATTTACCAACCCCTCCGCACGAGCAGGATGCAACACAAGATCAATTTTTTAAGCGGAGTTCAGCAGGTTTGAATTCAGAGTTTTCCTTCTCCTAGACCGGTTGCCTGACCAAGGTTAAAGAGCCCAGTCTGCCCTACTATTTATCCATAGCTGGAGGGAGAGTAGGATTCATACCTTTCCCAAGGATATTAGCGCTAAATGAAATGCAATTACCACATCCAGGATTTGAACTCGGGGCGACGAGTCCATTTCTCATGACTTTAACCATTACACCACGCGATCCTACCTGTCCATATAAGTGGCCATACAGCTGCATTTTTTTTTTTTTGCAGGGGTGCTGCTTCCAAGATTTGTCCAAGACGGCACATGGCACCTTTGTGTAGTTCCCATTTATCTTTTTTTTTTAATAGATAAAATATAAAAATAATTAAAAACAAAACAACAACTAAACAAAAAAAAAAAAAAAAAAAAAAAAAAATTATATATATATATATATTATATATATTTATATATATACCCATACTATATTAAAGAGCAGCATTTTTCTTTACATAACAATGAAAATTTCACCCCCAAATCCAGCTAAGATTTACTCCTATATGTCATTTTATATACAACATTTTGTAAGTTCCTATATTTCCAGTACAAAATGGACTAGGAGCAGGTTTAGCTCATCTACCTAGGAATCACAAGGTTCTGGGTTCAATGCCAGTCACCACTCAGTAAATGAGTAGCACAGCTTGGGTAATATTTGTACAGTAAAGTATCAGGGTGCTGATGGTAGGAGTGGTGCTCCACCTCAACAATACAATCTCGCTTGTCTAGTGCTAGCGAAAAGAAAGTAGACTCCTTCACTGTTTGGCTCATACCGACAATGACCTGTTGCAGGTGAACCCGAAATACCCACTTTAACAACCACAAATTAGGGGTGCAACCTATCCACAAGTAAATAGAGTAATGAATTTTGTTATCTCTGTATATCAAGAAATTGGATGATAATTATCAAATGCTAATTAGAATCCACAGACTTTAACAAAATTGATTAAAAACAGGCACATAAAAGATGAGAATAAATAAAAATAAAAAATAAATGATTTTTTTTTATTTTTAAAACATTGCAACTTTATTAAATTTAATATTTAAACAGACAAGTTTGTTAAAAAACAAGACAAGTTTGGAGATTTTTTGGGGGGTGGGGGTGAAAGAAAAAGAAAAAAAAAAAAAATTTGAGAAAGATGAATTCAAATTTCCAATCACTTTTTTTTCTCTCCTTTTTTAAAAAATATTGATCAATTGATAAACAATTTTAAAAGAAAATGTAAAAAAAAAAAAAAATTTACAGTGAAAGGAGTTTGTAATATTGTCTCAAATACTATAAAGCTTAAGAGCCTTCCTCAAGTGCAACAGCACTTGAGCTTTCAACATAGATTGGTCCAGCTCGAATGTGTTCAACCAATTTGTTATAATATGATGTGCCAAAGATGTCTTCAGTAAAACTACATTCCACCATGGCTTCCACAATCTTAAATTTAGAATACTTCCAGTCTACTTCTACTTCGGTTTTACGATTGAGCAGATATTCTTGGAATGAAGGATTGTTCTTCATCACAGTCTGTCCCCAGGGAGTATAAGCCATAGATAACAGGACTTTATGACCGCCCATCCGAAGATTTCCAAACGGTTGAGTGCAGAAAGAAAATATCAGTTTAAATGGGTTAGTGTGAAGAGAATAAAACCATTTTTCGGTCACAGATAGTAGTTCTTCCGTGTGGTCTGCAGGCTGAAATATTAAAAGATTTAAAAAATATTAATCATTTCATAATATCAAAAACTGAATACAAAATTATTTTCCTTTGTCTTAATTTCAGTTGCTTTTCATTACAATTCATCAGTCCTTTGCTTTGGGAAGGGGCTCTCCATACTAGCTGCTTTACCATCTAAACAATGGTTTAGTTCATTGGATTTTACGACACATCAATATTTGGAGAGTTATTTTATGCCAAAGATATTTTGTTCTATTCATGCTTGATGGGTATTTTAAATTTTTTAAAAACTTTTTTCTTAAAAATATATGTGAAAATAAAATGGAAATTAATCCGACAGTATGAATAAGATATAATGAAAAAACAAACGATGTTTACAACTGAAATAGGCTCATCAGAAGAGAAAGTGTGCAAACCGTTTCGGGGCCAATTATATATATATAGCTAGATTTCTTCGTTTTGTTTAGAAGAAGGTATTTATATTCCTCTTAAGTGACTTCTACACGAACTTACGAGAAGTAAACAAACAGATGATGTTTGTGATATGGCTATTTTCAGCCGACAATATTTGGGAGAATATGTGCTTAATTGAAGTTGAACCTAATTTTCTTCTTCATATATTTTTAACTTTTCATTTAACCCATAGATGAGACCCTATCAGGTAATACCACTCCAGGTCAAGGTGGACCTGGAAGTAATAACAATGAAAGGGTACTCCACACTCCCCAGCGTTCCAAAATTGGAACCTCAGCCTTAGATGCAGTTTAATGTCATACCAAGGACACTACAACCCTCAGCCACATACATGATAAAAAGAGTTGGGGCTTGCCATAAGGGCAATCGGGTTGGAATAATCTTATAGTTGCTAGTGCTTTACATGACCAGTTGATTGACCGGAGAAGGGACTCTCCAACTACACATATAGCCTAAGTAAAGGCTAAAGTGGAGTGTTGCACGTCATGGACTGCTCAGCCACCAGGGTTCCATCCTTAAGCATCATGAGTTGCTACAGACAGCCAACAGGTGGCCTCATAGGGGGATTTTACCCCTCTGCAGAGGTGCAGTTGGTATATTCTTCTGCCCTAGCCAATAGGGTGGTCTAAACAATGGATTTTACAGGAATACGAATAATGTACACATCAAATGTCATACCCAGGACACTAAGACTCAACAACTGCATAGCACATATGATGAAAAGGGGACCTCTCTGACCTCTAGCCTAAGTAAGGGCCAAAGTGTAGTATTGCATTGGGGGTATTTTACTCCTCTGCAGAGGTGCAGTTGGTGGATTCTTCTGCCCTAGCCAATAGGGGGGTCTAAACAATGGATTTTACAGGAATACGAATAATGTACACATCACCAACATTGTCTAAGTTTGCATTTGTATTAATCCATATATATATTTACCAACCCCTCCGCACGAGCAGAATGCGACACAAGGTCAATTTCTTAAGCGGAGTTTAACAGGTTTGAATTCAGAGTTTAGCATGATAATTATAACACCCCATGAGGGGCCCCTTTTAAAATTAAAGAGTAGATTTGACATAAAGTTCAGACTCATGGGATATTTATTTTAAAAAAAAAAAAGAAAAAAAAAAAAGCACTTTTCTGCTGCAGGCAAATCTTTTATTGCTGCTTTGTTGCACAAGGATCCATCCAAGTTGATTGGTTACAATGGAGCAGCAGAAATAAAATTTAAAAAATAAAACTTCTTTGCTGTAAGTTGGACTTTATCAAAAATTAGTACAATTTTACAGAGAATAATGTATAAAAAAAATAAGTAGAAAAAGGAGGGACAGAATAAGTTGATATTTAGAAATATTGATTTAAAAAATGATTTAAACTAAAAATCCTTAGTTTAAAGTAACTTCTACTAAAGTCAGCACATAGTTGATATTTTTTTGAAAATTTTTGTTTGCTTTTTGCAACATTTAAACATTTATTTTGAAATATCATTTAAATTAAAATGACATCTATAAAATGCTGAAATGTGAAAATTGCATAGGGAGACTATCTTTATTGTTGTTTCCAATACATGTTGTTCCTTCGGGTTAGCTCAGTCGGTAGAGCGTTTGGCTAGAAGCCACAAGGTTCCTAGTTCGATACCAGTCCTCGCCAACTCAGCGTATGAGTAGCACAAGGATCTGTGCGGTAAAGTAAGGAGCTAATGGTAGGTGTGGTGCTCCACCTCAGATGCTAAAACAATCTCCTTGGTCTAGCGCTATTGAAAAGGGGATAGACTGCCTCGCTGACTGGCTGATACCGACTTTAGGGTGCCCCGTCGACTTTACTTACTATAGATATAACAACACAAGTGAGTTGCGATAAATAAAAACTAGAATTAAGATGAAGGAAAATATAAGTAAAAATTAGTAATAATAATGAAAACAATCTTTCCTAAAAAAATGAAAGATTTTTTTTTTTTACTGTAAACATGTTAATTACATTGAATCATACACATTAAAGACAAAAAATAAATAAATGGAAAAAAAATATATACCATTAAATAATTTAATCTAGTTTGTTTAAAGTATATTTTATGAAGCCAAAATGTTCAGCTGTTAAAAATGTTTTGCTTCTTATCTGTTATTAGTTTATTTACTGCTAAAATAAAAAAAAGAACATCATAGCAGGATTTTTATTAGAGCAATACACAAATCCTTCAACTTGAAGACTGAGGCAATTTCTTGCTGAATGATAATTTGTGACGTCTATGTTTGAAATTAATATTTTTTACATCATACAAATTCTTAACATAAGGTAACCATGAAATACTAATTAGAATGCTTCACTTCCTTCTAAATAGAAGCATTTATATCATAAACTGCTATTACAACCGGAACCAGAGTTCACAGGTCATCTAGTTATTATTCATAGTAGAAAGTGCTGCTTCATTTATGAAGCAAGGTGAGGATATTCTTATATAGACAAACTGGGTTTTTCCTAAATTCTTTCATAAACAAATTGTTTTCTATGAATATTACTTATAAGTTTTTTTTTCTGTCTTTTTAAGATTGTGGTCCCTGGTGTTCCAGAGTTAAGCTTTGTGACCCTTGAGCTGAAAAGATTGGGTTTGGTTTGGTTTGTTTTACAGCATATCAACCTCGATGGGTCATTTAATGCCGATAAAGTTTTGAAATAAATCAATTCTTAATGGATAATACAATTTTTTTATAAATACATTTTTCTATTCAACCCATAGATGGGACCCTAACAGGTACTACCACTGCGGGTCAAAGTGGACCAGGGAGCAATGGTGATGAAGGGGTGCTCCACATTCCCCAAACCTCCAAAACTGGAACCTCACCATTAGATAGAGTTTAACGTCATTCCCAGGACATGTAGACCCCTCAGCCACCGCCTTCTAGCACCCATATGATAAAAAGGGGTTGGGGCTTGCCATAAAGGCAATAGGGTTGGGAAAATCATATAGGTGCTAGGGCTTGACGTGAAGACCAGCCGATTGATCGGAGGGGGCCTCTCCGACCGCCCGTCTAGCCCAAGATAGGGCCAAAGTGAAAAGATTGGAGACTCCTGATACAAAGTGAAATACATCCTACAGACTATACAAATGAAACGTAAAAATGGTAGGTATACCAACTGAATTTAGCTCAGAGACAAAGTATTAAAATGTTACAGGTCATGGAAATGGAAGAGAAAAAAGAAAAAAAGTTACCTTTAGTTCAAGTAGGTTAGCAAATGCACATAAAGCCCTTGATCTGATCTCTGTAACTGAATCATATATGGTATTTCCTATATTCCGTACTGTAACGTCCATTTCACCGGCTAAAAGAAAGAAAAAGAAAAAAAAAAGAATTATTCTCTCCAAATTAAAATACATGCAGATTTCCAAGATCATACTTCACATTTCTAATTTCCATTGAGACATAATTTATGCAAAGTGAATATACATGGTCATAAGAGTTATCTCCCCTACAAAACTACTTACATGAATGGTGTAGGGTGTGCAATTAAAAGAAGTAAAAGTTTTTGCAAATGACTAACATGAAATGAAACAAAATATTGATATTTGAAGAAGCTTTACTTTCTGAAGAAAAACTTGCAAAAAATAAATCTGGATCTGTGCCATAAAGTAGGGGAGCTGAGGGTAGGCGTGGCGCTCCACCTCAGATGCAAAACCAATCTCCCTGGTCATGCTCTAGTGGAAATTGGATAGACTCCTTCACTGTCCCAGCTGATACCAACAATAGATCACTCCGCTAATTTTACTTTTTTTTAACATTTTTATGATTGGATTTAGATTAAAAATATTGCAAACTAATTTTTCCTTTTTAAAAAATTTGAAATAGGTTATTTAGGTGAGCTTCTACCACTGCTGATTTTGAGGCGAAGTTTGTAAAAAGAATCGGCAACCCTGCAACATTTCTTGACATTTTTTTGTCAGCTGACACTGATTATTAGTGTTTTTTTCAGCAACAAGAGAAGTGAAATTTAATCATTTTAGTTTATTAAATTTTCCATGGCTATGAATTGTCCAAAGAACTAGTCCAAAGCTATACTAGTGTCCAAAGCCATACTATTCAGGATATTGTTTATTTTACAGTTTAGTTGATTTGTTTTACAGCATGTCAACTCTTGTTGGGTTATTTAATCCAGGAATTTTTTTTCCCTTTTGTAAGCAATTAACACATTACTCAATAAGTCACGGGCCTGACATATAGATGTCGCCACTAATAAAAAATTCATATGATTTTTATAAAGTACTAACCTTCAAATGGCACATGTCAAAATTTGACCCCACTCAGATTATTAGTTTACAAATTACAGTTATTTAAGTGAAGCTACTGTTGCCAATTTTCAAAACAATGGAAAAATCTGAATTTCCTGTGTTGATAAAGCATTGCTTTGATGAGAAAAAATACTGTTCAAGCAAAGCAATGGCTTGATAACTGTTACTCTGCTCCGTCGGAATCAACGGTTAAGAGGTAGTATGCTGACTTTAAACACGGTCATACAGACACAAATGATGCTGAATGCTCAGGTCGCCAAATTCGGCAGTTGTACCAGAAAACACCAAAAAACTCCATAAACTCCTTTTGGCCGATTGTAAATTGAAGTTGCATGAGATAGCAGAGGAGTTGAAGATATAAGAAAGCAGTGTATTCACCATTTTGCATGAATATTTGTCAATGAGAAAGCTGTGTTCAAAGTGGATACTGCGTTTGCTCACAGTCGATCAAAAACAACAATGCGTCAACAGTTCAGAGTGTTGTTTGCAACTGTTTCAATACAACAAAAAGGAGTTTTTGCATAAATATGTGACAATAAATGAAACATGGATCCACCACTTCACTCTGGAGTCAAATCAGCAGTCAGCTGAGTGGATAGCAGCAGGTGAAAGCTGTCCAAAGCGACCAAAGGTGCAAACATCAGCAGGCAAAGTTTTTGCCTCTATATTTTGGGATACGCAAGGTATTTTGTTCATCGATTACCTTGAGAAAGGAAGAACCATCAATAGTGAATATCATATAGCATCATTGGTGCGTTTGAAGGAAGAAATCACCAAAAAAAAAAAAAACGAAGTTAGGGTAGCATAGATATGAAGTCAACAGCACTTGGTTACTGACAGTTTTTCACCTATATGATTCTCTAACTTAGATATACATGCACTAGTAACAATATTAAGAACTGAACTGAACATATATATTTTATTTCTAAACCGACAGTATAAAAAAAAAAAACTCCAGGCTTTATAATTTGTAATTACACAATACAAACTTTTGCCTGGAGAAAAAAAACAAAAACATATGGTACTATAAAAATGACCAAAAGAAAAAATACTGTAAGAGTTGCCTAAGTTAAATATACTAAAGTGCTCAATACAAAAAGTAGAGCTAATAAATTCTGAATTATCCTGATGATCCGTTTGGAAAATAATAATGAAATTTATTGTATACAGTGCTCAGGTGCACCACAACTCATCAAAGTCTTATGTCTAATACCAAGAATAATGTATTAGTATCAGGAACATGAATAACGTACAGTAATAATATACATGTATGTGTGCGTGTGCATGCATATGTGTGTGGATGGGTGTATCAGGTATAGTGTTGCTAGGCAGATATTCTCTGACTGATTATATATATATTATATAACTATTAAATACATACATTTGTTTATATATTTTACAATCACCAGAGAGATCCAATCTGTAAACAACAGATGATCATTGCTTTATGCTGGCAGTGAATTGAAGTTAAGTTAATTAAAGTCATTCCTGGAGAGCTGTACCAGGTTTTAGAAGCACATATATATATATATATATATATATATATGGTGATTGCCACTTCTTTACAGAAGAAGGCCATTTCTACAAGTAGTTCAGTTGTGAGCATGCAGATGGCCCATGGATACAACTTGTTTTTATTTACCCTGTCACACATATGAACCCCTTCTCCGTCACAACCATACATGACTGAGAAGCCCTGGCACACAGGCCCTGCCACACAGGCCAGACTTAAATGTAGGAAATGTTTCCATGACGTCCATCATGTGTCTCTTCAGGATGAAGTGCTCAAGCGCCTTACCTCAAACTTCTTACAGCTACCATCGGCCTGTCTTTCCAAGATAATGTGTACCCAGCCCACCCCCCTCTGTCAATTGGTCATTATCACTGAAACTGACTTCCGCAAGGGCATCGATGTCGACCCCATATTGAGATGCTCCCTTGTCATGACACCAGTTCGTCGTTTGGGGATTCCCGATCTCTCAAGATCGAGAAGTGTCCAGACTTTGCAGATGGCTATTCTTAGCCTTGGTTTTTGTTGTAATATTTTCTTGTTTTCGCCCTGCTAATGTGGACATCCGTCAAACTGCAAGTTTCTGGCCAGCTTGATAGGTGAACAGGCATTTGTTTAGGTCACCTTTTCTAGACACTTCCCAAATGGCTAGGTGAACAGTATTACCCAAGGGGCTGCTCAGTCACCCACAACCTCGCCGAGGCACGTTGCTGTTCAATCAGCAAGGCAGTCAAGTATCAGTGACAAGCCAAGGCAAGATGACAGAGACTTTGGGAACGCAGGTGGATGATCTGACGAAATCTACAAGTCCACCACACCAGAAAAACATTTTTTTTTCTCTAAGTTTTAACTTAGTATAAGTCAACATGTACCATTTTCTATTAAATAGGTGATATTGACACAATTGCATCAGCTTTAACTTGGTGAAATTCAGATAAAAGGTGGACAATGAGGAAGGGGTCTTAGGTATGGGGATTCTAAGTCATTTAAAACAAAATAAAAATGTATTTTCTTTTTTGTTTTTTTTACATATCCCTGTGAATAAATTGTGTTAGAGTCAAAGATAAAATGCAAAATGCTAGGCATATATATATATATATATATATATATATATATATATATGAAATTTAACATTTTGAAAAAACATGATGTTAATGTTAAATTTCATACTGTCGGATTAATTTCCATCTATTTTTCATATATATATATATATTTATATATTATATATATTATATATTTATATATATGCCTAGCTTCTGCATTTATCTTTATATATATATATATATATATATATATATCTCATAGTTATTGTTTCAAACATTCCTATCTAATATTAATAATTTTCAAATCTACTTGAGTGGACCTGGGCGTAATAGCAAAAAAAAAAAAAAAAAAAAAAAAAAAAAAAAAAAGCTAATTCCACACTCTCCAGTACTACAGAACTGGAGCTTTATTTACTTCAAAACAGAAAAATAACAGAAAAAAAACCCCCAAAAAAAAACATTATCATTACTTACGATATTGATCAAGAATCAATTTTCCACTTGGTGTGCACCCGATATGAGATATTGTTTCAAAAGCAATTCCTCGTAACGTCATATCTGGACTCTCAGTACTTATGAAGAGATTTGCCATAAACATTGTATATTTCATACAGATTTCTTGAGGTCTGTCTTTGGCCAGACAACCAAAAAACACAAGTAAACCTGAGGAAAGAAAACAGAAAAACTTAAAAAAAAAAAAAACAAAGTTAAGGAGAAAAACAAACAAAAAACCCCCCAAACAAACAAGATCCAATCAGCTTTTCAAATTCAGCAAGTTCAATATCCTGGCAGCCTCAAACCCATGCCCCCACTCTGCTAAATGTCTCAAATTAGGTACAATAAGAGAAAAGACCAAAGTATTCCATATTATTCCCTAAAACTTCTAACCTCCAGCTAAGAATTCTCAGATTACCCTATATCCAAATAGTCAGTAAATAAAGAATTTGTATTTGTTTAGATTTTCCAGACTTTTCATTGTTATATACACAACATTTTGGTTGATGTGCTCTCTGGCCTTTTCCAAGTGTTTGTCAAATTCAGGAGCCTTCATGAAACTTCAAACCAAACCCTTTATTAAATACATCATGGTATATTTCTCATTCTGTTAACCATGACTTGGTTAAGCTATGTTAAGTATTCTATGTTATTTTTCGCATGGACACACGGCACAACGGATATAAGTCTTAAGTTAAAGTTTCAGTTCTGACTGGTGAAAATAACAGAATGTGTAACAGTTTAACAGTATGTAAACCCACCCCTTGGGAGGGGAGTCCAGTGGCTTCAGACCAGGATCTTTCCAAGTTAGCGTCGATCACAGGGGGGCCATCCCCCAGGCAATACTTGCCCCCCTGGGGACAGGGCTGGGTTTATTGCCCAGCGCCTGAGGAGCCCCCCTTGTGGGGGAATGCCGACAGAATCGACGCAATTTATTTTTTCCCCACCCATGAGCTTCGGCTTGTGGGTGGGCCCACGTTAAAACGAGGCCTTGTGCCCAGCCCATACAAGTGGGGTATGAGGCAAATACCTGTAACAGTTTAACACTTGTACCTGGTCATGGTTAAAAGAATGAGAACAATCTACCCCAATAGATTAAATAAAGGGTTTGTTTTGAAGTTTCGTGAGGACCAACAAGTTTGACAAGAAACACTTAAAAGGTGGAGGGTACATCAGCCAAAACATTGTGCATATAACAATAGAAATGAGGACCACAGTCCAAAAAATCTAAATACAAATTATCAAGCCTCATCTAAAAAAAAATACAAACAAAAAATTGGTTAGAATTATTGTAAATTCTATATGAATTAAGAAGTTTTTGTCTGTCCTCTAAATACATTATTTTACAATATTGCAACCTTATATATATATATATATATATATATATATATATATATATATTATATATGAATTACCCAAGCAAGATGCCTTAGACGTGTACTGGGCGTCACCTGGAGGGACAGGATCACTAACACAGCAGTCCTAGAGAGAGCTCAACTTCCCAGCCTGTACTCTCTACTGAGACAACGTCGTCTCCGATGGTTGGGTCATGTACGTCAGATGGATGATGGATGAATCCCGAAAGACATCCTGTATGGAGAGCTAACATCTGGTAAAAGACAGATTGGTCGCCCCTACTGCGATTTAAGGATGTCTGCAAAAATGATCTAAGGTGCTTTGGCATTGTCCTTTCCAGCTGGGAAAATTTGGCTCAAGACCGCCCTCGGTGGCGGCAGAATCTCTCCATAGAGGACTGTACATGTCAGAAGTCACCCTGATCAACATCATGAAGCTAAGAGGTCCATAGAAAGCAACGGCAACAAAGCATCGGAACATCGTCATCTACAGGGACAACCTACAAATGCAAAATCTGTGGTCGAGAATGTTTCTCAAACATAGGACTTCATAGTCACAGGAGGCGCTGCAACTTCAGAGGCACACAAAAACATTTATCATAGTCTTTCGAGACTGAATTGCCAATGAATGATGATGAATATGAATTAAACCTTTTTTGAAAAAACAAATGATGTTAGTTCGCTGACAGAATCTGTTTCAACCTTTTGATAAAGCGGTCTTCTTCAAGAGCGAAATATTTATGATGGAGAGACGGAATAAGTAAACTGTTAAAAAACAGGAGGGGTACAAGCGAACGTTCATGTTCGGAGCCGAAATTTAAATAAGAAGCATTATAATCCACAAGAAAACTCAAAAGAGTTTTCTTGTGGATTATAATGCTTCTGATTTAAAAAAATAAAATTAATTTTATTTTTTAACACAGAATATGCATTTTTAAATTTAAATAAATTCCGGCTCCGAACATGAACGTTCGTTTGTACCCCTCCTGTTTTTTAACGGTTTACTTATTCCATCTCTCCATCACAAATATTTCGCTCTTGAAGAAGACCGCTTTATTAAAAGGTCGAAACAGATTCTGTCAGTGAACTAATAACATCATTTGTTTTTTCCTAAAAATGTTTAATTCATACTGTCGGATTCACTTCCATTCACATATATATATAAATATATAAAAAAAAAAAAAGCAAATGAAGGATCATTTATTCTTAAAAAAAAAAAAAAAAAAAAAAAAAAAGACTTTCAAGTGAGTTTTATTTTTCAAGGGGAGATAAGTAGTGCAAAATTTTTTAATAGTAAACCAGGCTGCAAGTATGGGGTATTGAGTGAGGATTGAACTATTCAGAAGTAATGGATCTGCAAGACAAGCCTGCTAATCATGATGGGACACCCTTTTATACCCAACCCATTCACCATGGTAGGATGGGAGATAAGGTTGCAAGAATGGGGCATTCAGTGAGGATCGAACTTCCTTTTCAGTAGTAATGAATCTATGAAACTAACTTGTTAACCATTGCACCACAATGGGATACCTGAAGAGGATATTTTTGGCATGAGAAAAAAATAAAATAAAAATGATTTTTGCAACTTAAGATTCAACAGCTTATATCTATGAATGTAAAAAAACAAAAAATTAAAAAAAATTTTTTTGCTGCTAGAAAAAAATTCTAAATTCCAGTCTAAGACTTGAAAAGAGAAAACAAATTTTTCAGCAATAATAACCAAAACCATTCAGTAGTAATGGATCTGGGAGACTAGCTTGCTAGCTATTACACCATATTGGGGGGGGAGAAGGATATTGTATGAAAAAAAAGAAAAGAAAAAGATTTTTGCAGTAAAAATTTGGATAGCCTATATTTACAACATAAGTGAAAAAAAATAATCTTTTATTTTGCTAGAAAGAAAGAAAGAAAAATAAATCACAAATTCTAGTCTAAAAATTAAAAGGCATTTCATAAATTATAACCAAAACTGGCATGGTAATTTGTCAGTTTCTGTACGTTGTTTAACATTACTTTGGTATTTTGTTTTCTGACACAAAATAAAATTGTTGTGTACAGTGTTTAGGTGCACTATAACTCATCAAACGATCATGTATAGTATATCCATTTATAATGGAGATTGTTTTTATTTCTGTCTGTAACAAAAACTATGTCATAGCTCTACATCACAGCTTACGTCACAATATTCTTATGCTATATACACCCAAAATTTGAGTAAGCAATTTTAAAAATTGTTTTTTACTCTAGTCTTTTTTATTTTTTTTTAGAGTAACAAGAAGTTAACTAAAAAGTTTACAAATAAATAAATACCTACGATTTTGTGTAAAATTGATGTGGAAAATATTCAAAATAATTGTTTGATTATTACATGCATGTAACATTTTATTTGAGAGGGACGGGGCTCAGTTTTCATTTCAAATTGTTTTTTTGTTTTTTTTTACTCCTTTAATAAGTATGAGGATTTGTCTTACTTATGATACAAACCCTCTGACATTGAATTTTTTACTCCCACCCTCTCAGGCAATGTCTTTCAAAAATTAATTTTTACGACGCCCGGAGGGTGTTTTCTGTTGCTAGTATATAATAATGTAGTAATATCAGAAAATAGTGTACAGTCATGATATACATGCATATGGAGCATGGATGTCAGACATAGTGGTGTTGAATCACAGGAAGCATGAAGATTTTGAAAGATGCGGTATTTCAGCAGCCGACAATAGATACAGGCAGTTTATTCAATGCCTCAGCAACTACTATCTTCATTTTCAGAAGTATGGAGATTACAAAAATAATATTTATTGTGTTTTAAATTATGTCTGAAAATTATGCATCCTAAACTAAACGGTATATTTTCTGAATTACACAAAAAAATAAAAAATAAATAAATAAATAAAAATAAAAGCAACACTAATTAGAATTATATATTTTACCAACTCCTATGCAGGAGCAGGATGTGACACAAGGTCAATTTCTTAAGCAGAGTTCAACAGGCTTGCCTAACCAAGATTAAAAAGCCCAGTCTGCCCTACTATTTTTCCATAGCTGGAGGGAGAGTAGGATTCATACCTTTCCCAAGGATATTAGCACTAAGTGAAATGCAATTACCACATCCAGGATTTGAACTCGGGGCGACGAATCCATTTCCGACGACTTTAACCATTACACCACGCTCTTCCCATTAATTAGAATTATATAGAAGTTTTTCATTTTTGTGTAGTTAATTTCAAGGATCTGCCACTGTTCTAAAGATTTACACATTTTCACCTGAAGACACTTCAAAAAAAAAAAAAAAAAAAAAAAAAAAAAAAAGACCAAATATTTTAATACATACCAGGGAGCATTAAGGCAACTACAGACTCGTGATTGATTTCATCGATTAAAATCTCCATCTGATCCAAGATGTCGCGTTCAGTAAGCCAATTGAAACCATGATCGGTCATTGCCAGATTAGTAAGAAGTTCTACACAATTCATCTGTGCCAAAATGTCAGGATTCTTCTCATCAAACAGCTCGGATAGAAGTTGACTCAACAAACCAGTCTCAACCACAGGGGGCAAATTTTCAGCTCTGCTTGATGTTATGTTAATAATTAACTGCAAAGAAAATAGAATATTCATTTAGTATTTGATAATTAAAGTGTTAAATAGCCCTTCTTAATCATTATCTTCTTACTAGAGTCCATCAATGATATATTAAAAAATTAATTAAAAAATGATTAAAAAAATAAAAATTAAAAAGGGATAAAACATTATAAAAAGCTAATAAAAGACAAAAGAAAAAATGCAAACAAGGCGAATAAAAATAAATAACTTACAAAAACATTAAAAAAATAAAAGGTAAGACAAATATATAGAAAAAGAATTTTTATTAATCTACCGTGTTTCCCCCGAATATAAGATATGGCTTATATTAATTTTCACTCTGAAATATAACATGATGGCTTATTTTCGGGGGGGATGTCTTATTCTTCATATATCATCATCATCATGTCGCGCTGTTAGCACGGATATCCATGAGTCTCTCTCCATCCGTCCCTATCGTTTATCATTCTCGGGAGGTCCTCTATGCAGCATCCTGTATCCGCACAGAGCTGTACGTCTTTGCTGGTTGGCCCACACTGGTGTGACCATGTGCTGGCTTCCACAGGAGGACGTCGCTTATGAGTTCGTCCTTGCTTCTCCAGCAGTGTCCCACGTGTTTTGTCAGTCTTACTCGGATGGTTTGGGTAATATGTGGCAGGTGGCCATACAGCTGCTTTCTCGTGGGGTGCTGTTTCCAAGTCTTGTTCTTGTGCAGCTCCCATCTAGTTTATTCTCTAGTCGCTTTGTTAGGGTCCAGGTGGTGCAGCCATACAGCAGCACTGATACGACAACGGCCTGGAAAAACTGTCTCTTTAACTTGTCTGTGAGATTGGATTTCCATATGACCGATAATTTATTTATAGCAGCTCATGCCTTTCCTATGCGTGCATTAACGTCATTTTCTGTGGAGGAGATGTTACTGCCTAAGTACCTAAATTGTTCTACAGAGTTTAGGAGTTTGCCATCGATGGTGGAGATATCGCTTTTGTTTTTGAAAGACATTATATAAAATTAAAAAGAAAATTACATAATTTCTAAATAAACAGAAATTATGAAAAACTATCTTCATTTAGTATTATTGTATTATTCAGACTCTTGTCTCTTCTCATTGTTATCTGTACAACGTTTCAGCCGATGTGCCCTCTGGCCTTCTTCAGATATTTCTTGCCGGAGGGCATATCGGTCGAAACGCTGTTCAGATAATAATGAAGATGAGGACAATAGTCTGAAAAATACAAATAATACTAATTATCAAGCCTCATCTCAAAAATTCAGAGAAATACTATCTGCATTTATTTACCATTAACATGTTCTTTAATTCAAAAACTCATTAACAATTCATTCAAAAATAATATCCTCTGGGATGATATTGCTCTTGGGGAGGGGTTATATTAAAATCATCCTGAAAAATTATGCCAGGTCTTATTTTGCAGGTAGGTACTTTTCTGGGGAACACAGTATATATAAATATAGATAAGAGATTTATCTAACTTTTTAAAATCCCAAGCAACACCTGTTAGCTCTGCTAGTTTACAATATAAAACAAATATCAAAATTATCAGATTTGTGACATGCATCTACACAAATTATCTTTCCTTTGTTTTTATTTTCAAATGTCAACTCTGGTGCACATGGGTTTAAAAAAAAAACAAAACTACCTATTCATAATACAGCAAAACTCATGTTTAGTTACATTCATTTTTTTTTTCCTGATTTTTTTGGATTTTAATTTAGGTGAGTGGGGATAACATGAAATTTTTTGCCATACCTAAAAGTAAGAGATCTTTTCAACATAGTACTTATATTGTAAACTGGACTCCCTGTATATAAAGTCAGTTTTTAAATCTGATAAGTCTTGTCTAAGTAGAGGTTTTCTCAATGCAAAATACAAAAATAAATAAATAAAAATGATTTGATTATATATATATTATAAAAAAGAAGGTCCGAATAAAGAATTATGTTTAAAAAAATTTTTTTTTTATTATCTTACATTTGCGACACAAGTTTCAGATCATCTGATATCTTCTTCAGGCATTAATTAAACATATCTGTTTAATTAATGCCTGAGGAAGATATCAGAAGATCTGAAACACGTGTCGCAAATGTAAGATAATAATTTTTTTAATTAAAAACAATCCTTTTTGCGGACCTTCTTTTTTATAAAATATTTAATTTTCTCCCGTTGGACCATAACAACACTATATATATATATATATATATATATATATTATATAATTAAAAATATGGCTTATTAAAAAAAAAAAAAAAAAAAAAAAAAAATATTTATATCTGAAATGATTTTCAAAACATCCCGCGAAACAAGACGCAGCACGGGATCTAACGGAGTTTTACAATATTTGCCGAACGTTTGCGTTTACATTAAAACATTCAACGGATTAACATCACAGTTGAGTTTAACAAATACGGATTAAATTTTTTCAACTCTCTGAAGATGGGCATAGCCTGAAAATATTAAGGGGGGAAAAAAATTAAATAAATATGTTTTAAACATAAATTTGCATTATTTCGCCTTCAAAAAAAAAAAATATATATATATATATATATATATATTATATATATATAATATATATATATAGTCGCCAACTGGGTTCACATGTGCTGAGTTTTATATTTTGTATAAATTTATTATTACAAAGCAGATTATTTTCTTCTTAATTAAAATTCAATTGGAAGACCTTTCGGTATAAAGAAACAAAGAAAAAAACCTCACCTCATAAAACCGGAATCTAACAACATCGTTTTTAGACATGGCCAACTTTATTTGATCAAGATATTTGGTAAACAGAAGAGATAGACCTTCTTTACACTGACCTAGGAAAGAGAAAAAGAAAATTAGACAAAAACTTTACAATTTTCCACTATCATTAAGGAATCAATAAAAGATTTGTGTAAAAAAAACAAACATTAAAAATAGATCTCACTGAAAATCTTCAAAATAATAAAAAGTTTAAAAGTTTATATATTGATTGATTTTAATAGTAAGTCAACCCATCTAGGGTTATTTTATGCCTTGAGGTAACCAAATTGCATTCATTGTATGTTTATGTTTACATTTTTTGTGTAGTTGTTTCCTAAGTTTTTCTTGTTTTTTTTTTCACAGTTATATAAAGTATTCCTATATAATAATTTGAACAATTTTACTGTTTTAATTATTCCTATCTAATACTAATAATTATATGGTTTCAAATAATTATTTCTATTCAATGAATTTGTTTGCACACAGTTATATGGTTTCAATTAACTATTAATACAAATAATTTAGTGATATGGCATCAAATATTCCTACGAATACAAATAATTGGATTAAGTTTCCAATAGGCACCCCAAAACATCAACTTAATGAAAGGTTCACATTTTAATTAGTCACCAGTAACTTCCCCTCGAAATTTTTGTAAACAAACAATTTTAATCAGAAGTTTAAGGAAATGAACTTATGATAAACAAATAGTTCATCTTATTAACAGACAAAATACACGTTTTCCTATTAAAGCAGTTTTGGGTACAAATGCAGAATAGTGAGCAAGAGATAATATCATTAGAACCACATTTTACGTATAAATAGTATTAGATTACGGAAACTCCCCAAGTAGCCTAACCCTAACCCAAGTGTCTCAAAGGTTTCAGGTATTTCCATGAAATGTAATGAAATATTATGCATTTTATACGTAATCTAATATTATCTCTTGGAAAATTAAAAATTAAATGTAATGGAATGTTATGCATTTTATACGTAATCTAATATTATCTCTTGGAAAATTAAAAATTAAATGTAATGAAATGTTATGCATTTTATACATAATCTAATATTATCTCTTGGAAAATTAAAAACTTGTACTAATACAGAATAGTGTATTCTGTATTAGTACAAGTTTTTAATTTTAATAAGAAAATTAATTTGGCACTAATGATAAATTAACATTGTTATTGTTGTTCTTTTTTTGTTCAACGCTCATGATGAATTAAAAAAAAAAAAAAAAAAAAAAAAAAAAAAAAAAAAAAAAAAGAAAAAGAAAGACATTTTCATACTAAAATAGTTTTTACTTAATCAGAAGAAAAATACAGTTTTTATTTACAAAATATTTTTTAAATTTTTATTTATATAAAAAGGGATGTTCAGAAATAGTATCATACAATTTGTAAAATTTGTTTTTGTCAGATACAATATAAATGCAAAAGAATCATCTGTTTATTTTCAAATATTTGAAAGCAGAAGTTACTGGTGACGAGTTAAAATATGAACCTTTCATTAACTTGATAATTTGGGGTGCTTATTGGAAACTTGATCCAAATAATTTTTAAATAGATCTATTTGACCAACAGATGAGACGCAAACAGGTACTACCACTCTGGGTTAGAGTGGACTTGGTAGTAAATGGCAATGAAGGTATATTTTATACTTCTTAGAACACCTTTTTTGGGGGGAGGAGGCAGGTCAGCATATTCTAAGCCATGCTAACATGATGGGCTTTTAAAGTGAACAAACAGATTTTGTATCTTAATTGCTGGGAATCATTTTCACTCTTTAAAACAGAGTCCCTAACCACGTGTGGCCCTTTAACACTTTGTACATCGGTCGAAACGTTGTACAGATAACAATAAATATGAGGACAGAAGTCCAAATAATACAAAATCATTCACGATTGATTCTAATACGGTGGAGAATGAAACAATATTAGATCAATAATACCAAGTGATTAGTTATTAAACCCAGTTTTGCTAAAACCAGTATGCGAATTAACCTAATGGTTAATAAATTGTGTGAACCATTCTATAGAAACACCAGTTAAATTTTGATAAAAATTTATTAGTAAAATAAAACTTGATCTTTTTGGACTATTGTTACTATCTTGATTATAATATATATAAACAACATTTTGGCCACTGCATCCTCTGGCCTCCTCAGGTAGGTGTTCCCTGTGTATCCAAGTATAGTAATGATATAACCTGGGAAATCGTTTTTAATAGTTTGACAGTTGATCAAACAGGCATCGAAGAACTTTTGAAGATATCATTAAAAAAATGACATTGTTTTTGCACACCTATCAATCCGACATTGATCACAATCATTTGATGGTAAAAAAGGATTTTAAAATAATGACCCCAAGCTTCGGTGCCACATCGGTGTTACTTGAAAGAAAACAACCAACTTAGGGCATTAAATGTATTTTAAGGGAGGGTCTCTTTTTTGTCTTAATTCTTGTTTATTTATTTTTTCCATTCGAAAGAAAAAAAACATTAAACCTTTTTCGTCGTAATTCTTATTATTGTAATTTGTCGTGATTCTTGTTTATTTATAGGAATTTTTCATATTTCTTCTTTAGATAGTTTTGTTCAAAACTATCTTAAATTCCTACCATAAAATTAGGCTTGGGCATTTATGGTAGGAATTTACGAGTAAAAAGTTGAAGTGTAAAAACGAACACCCACTTTAAAACTAACCATTCTCATAAAATAAAAACTTTTAGAATATACACATTGAAGTGAATATTAAATATATTTAGTATTGTAAAATAACGGGTGCAAGAAAAATAAAACATTTATTGCATAAACACGGACATAAAATGAGGCTTCAGTTTATTTTATAGTAGGAATTTACGAGCAAATAGTCCTTTTTTACCCATTTGATTTAGCCTTTTCAAGGGAGTCACTCATAGGAAGTCAGAGGTTTTGAATGGAGATGGAGTCAGACCTCATACCTTCCAAATCTGCAACCTTTTTCTTTACCTACTATAATTTTACTAGCAGCAGCTACCCAGTGTCGCCTGGGTAGAGGGGGATTTTTTAAAAAGTTAGTCCTGCAGATCCATTACTGAATTGTGAGTTGAATCCTTGTAGGATGCCCCATTTAAATCCCTACGTAAAAAAAATACTCTGAAAAGAAATGTTAATGTCTACTATCTAAAATATTAAATGAAAAAAAAAAAAAAAAAAAAAATCATGCTGTTATCATTTAAATTTTATTTTTTAATTATATTCACGAATATAAATCAAATCTATTATTTTGGCTGAAAAACCAAGCCCTGGTGATATTTAATGTGTATATGTATTTACTTTGTTGTTAATTGTTTTATTTCGAAGTTTCCTCTGGACATACATATACACACAACTGCCCTTTCTATATGTATAGATGGTGAAACCAAGATTTTATTACTTTTTTAAATGTTTGCATTAAACATCTAACATATTTATTTTACAGGTTTACAAATTTATCAAAAATACATAATCTTACAAACGTGGTGAATGCTTAACATGGTGAGAAATAGAGCCAGGCTCTTGTCATAGCGTACATGTGTCAAGTGACAATGATGAAATAACTTTTTTTAGTAAAATTATTTTTGTCAGCTAATTTGTTGACAGTAACTTTATTCTAATTATGTTAAGGAGTCAGTCATAGGAATACTAGAAGTTAGAGCTTATAACTTCCGACTTTGCAGCCTTGATTGTACTGTGACACTACATGCTCTTCTGTTCATGGGCAGACATATTTAGGTGCAATAATGCATATGGGAAGCGCGTGGTATAATGGTTAAAGTCATGGGAAATGGACTCATCCCCGGGTTCAAATCGTGGACGTGGTAATTGCATTTCACTTAGCGCTAATACCCTTGAGAAAGGTATGAATCATACTCTCCCTCTAGCTATGGATAAATAGTAGGGCAGACTGGGTTCTTTAACCTTGGTTAGGCAACCGGTCTAGGAGAAGGAAAACTCTGAATTCAAACCTGTTAAACTCCGCTTAAGAAATTGACCTTGTGTCACATCATGCTCGTACGGAGGGGTTGGTAAATATATATAATGCATGTAGGTGTAAGCATGTATACGAGTATAGATGCGTAGTATATATGTATGCGAGAGAAGTACCTGTATGGGTGCGTGTGGATATAGATAGCATATAGACAGAAAACAGCTCTGCTCACGTGACTTTCAGAAACATTTTTTCACGCTCAGAGTTGCGGAGACATGGAATAAACTGCCCGCGTCTGTTGTAGGCTGCCGAAGCACTGAGTCTTTCAAAGCCTCCATGCTTCCTGTAGTGCGCCGACACTATAACCTGATGCCACTCTCCACATACATATGCACACACATACATGCATGCATATTACTATTGTAAACTGTTCATGTTCCTGACACTAATACATTATTCTGTGTACTTGACATGAGACTTTGATGAGTTGTGGTGCACCTGAGCACTGTACACAATAAATTTCATTATTATTATTTTTATATGTATGGTTTGGTCTCTTTGTTTAATGGCATATCAGCTTTCAAAGGGATGGATTTGGCTTTAAATAACCCACAAAGGTTGATGTACCATTAAACAAAGAAACTAAACTATCATCAGTTCTTTCTTATGACTATAACAACCATGAGGATACTGAATGCATCAGTGTATGCTAATGATAATTTCTTAAATTAAAAATTCAGTTGTGACTATAACAAAAAAGATGAAGATACAAATCCAAATACATCAGTGTATATAATTTCTCAGCAGCTCAGTCGGTAGAGCATTCGGCTAGAAACCACAAGGTTCTAGTTCGATACCGGTCCTCGCCAACTCAGTGTATGAGTAGCACAGGGATCTGTGCGGTAAAGTAAGGAGCTGATGGTAGGTGTGGCGCTCCACCTCAGATGCTAAAACAACCTCCTTGGTCTAGCGCTAGTGAAAAGGGGATAGACTCCCTCGTTGACTGGCTGATACCGACTTTAGGCCGCCCCGTCGATTTACTTTTATTACTTCAGAAGTTGCATCTCTGGGCACTGCATAGGTTGCATTATCATTATATTTGGCTTAGCAGACTTGCATTAACAACACAGTATATGTTTTTATTCATCCTCAGATAAATTTCAACCCACAAACTTGTGGGGACAGAAAGCTTAGAGACGGAGAGCCCATCTGCCTGATGGAGCAGTATGCCTTACAAAACTACCCACAACTGCTAGCCTCAAGTGACTAATTAACTTTGAACCCCAAACTCCCAATTCAGACTGATTATATCACATTGGCTGCACTATTTGTGGACGAATGCCTATGCTACTTAACCCTCTTTCTTCTGGTCAGACCACCTATGCACCATCACCCCCCCCTTTTTTTTTTTTTTTCCTCAAAAAATCGGCCACCAAGCATTTTCCAAATTTACTAGAAAAATTCTTAGATCTAATATTCAATCCTGACCAAAGAATTGTCAGAGAGACTGTCTCCATTCATATCAGTTTGTGGGATCACATATTTATTTATTTGCTGACCCTCTTAAAATTTTCTGTTGATTTAAAAAAAAAAATTTTATTTCCTTAACCATAACAAGACAAATTCAAACAAAGAAAAAATTGTTTAAAACTAAATTTGTCAAGAATTCTAAAACACTTCCTGTAGTTAACAGGAAGTGTTTAGAAATCTTGTTATATAGAGATTGTCTATTTGTATTTGTAATGGAGATTATTATAATGAAGATTGTCTATTTGTCTATAACTGAAACTATCACTACTCAATTCCCTTTGTAATTTACGTCACATTCTCCATGATTTTATTTAAACCTCAATTATTCATAAAATTGTTTTATATTTAATACTGTTAGCTACATAGTAATAACATGCAAGTGTATTTCTATATACAACAAAATAGTGGTTTACAGTGTGAATAGGAAGGCTATTTTTTTTTGCATATTGATATTAAAAATTTGATTTTAATAAATATGTGCTTAGTAATATTGATTTCTAATTGTTTGATTTTATCTCAATGAATATGAGCAAAAATCTCGAGGATAAATCTTAAAAGAAATCCATTAACAAGAAGCAATAACTGTAATTTTATTCTTTATTTCCTATTTTAACTAAGTAGTTAAATTAGGAAATTTAGCATGAAATACAGGAGTGAGGAAGAGTAAGTTTCAGTTCTATTTTTTTCAATTATACTTCCCCCCGTTTCAAATCTATTTATCTTCACTCTTAGATTCATTAGCCTTTGTAATTTAATATATTTTATTACATTAAAACTTAAATACTTGCTAGTAAAAATAATGTTAAAAAAAAAGTTGTTTTCCTTTCCACACTCACCAATTCTTGAGAGAGTCGATACAGAAGAGAGAGCAACTTGAAGAGGTTCACAAGTGATCAAGTGAATCAAACTGGAGATGGCAGATTCATTTTTAAGCAAAAACTTTTCAAACAAATCGATCGGTAGACGTTTTAACTGGAACATAAAAACAATATCATTATTAGCACAAAACATTTAAGAAAGGCTTATCAAAAAATTTGTTGAATAATTTTAAAAACTTTCACATACACATTTGATTTAATATCAGAATGGTTGGTTGGCAAGTATGAAATAGAAAGCTTTCATCAAGTTTTAAATGGCCATTTTGTAATATGTCAGAATTTAATCATCCTCTTAATATATAGAGCATTCCCAGTTGATTTTGTTATTTAATCACATTTATATAGAGATCTGTAAATGGAGTTCAAAACTGAATTATGCAAATATCTCAGTGGTACTGTAAGATTCAAAGTGATAATACTGAAGATAAAACTCCGATAAAGGTTGATAGACAAAACATTTTATATACAGCACAGAATAAACAGGGTACATAATACATAGAGGTGTACATGAACATATATACATAAGTAATACAAAGTTACATGTAAAAGGATAAACATAAAAGCAACAGACATGAGACTAGGAATAGTCCATGCTGTATGAATCACTTACAGTAATGTAAGGGGGGGGCAAAGCCCCAACAAGAAGGGGGTAGACCAGAGTCTAACCCATAGTGGTGTCTTGTAGGTCGAGCAGCAGGGAAAGAGAGTGAGAAGTTCAAATCAGCCGCTTAAATACACCGAGGCCCCTAGCGGGAACCAGCAAAACTAAACGGGCAGACAACTCTCCAGGCAAATACGAAAATAACGCCACAGTACAAAAGAAGCTGGGGTTCATACTGACACCAGGTATGTTCATGGCTGACAAGGCCAATGTAAAACAGGTGGGCATGGTCACAGCAGTTGCAGGTCTGGTCAGGGTTTGATGGTGTAGTGTTGCAATTTTTCCTCCTATAACTTTGTCCTTGAGGGTGAACCTGCCAGGCATCACACTAGTGTGAACCATCAGCAATGATTGATGTGTCAGGACGAAGGAATTTTTTCAAGCAGTCCTTGTATTGCTTCTTTGGTTCCCCTCTATCATAGTGGCCAGTTGAGAGTTTGCTGTACAGTGCAATCCTGGGCAGGTCATCTCCAGAATGACCCATCACTGCCTGCCCAAGAACATACTGTACAACATAAGTGTACTAATTCCACTGTAACTACCTACTGCATATTCTAAATCCCACTGACATTGTGGTGTAGAATGTGTATTAAAAGCGCTGGAAAAGTGCCAATAAAAATACTTTTTTTTTAAAGTATCCATTGTATTAGAGCTCAAAGACAATTATGTCTCAGATAGTTTGAATGCTCAAAATAGATCTTGATTTTAATCCAACTCTAGTCCAAGACCAGGGACAATTGCTAGTCACCTCACAAAAACTAGAAAATAAATGATGTATTTCCAAAACTACTTCAACTAGAGTTATTGTTTCTTTATATGAACAGTGATGCCAAGATGTCAGATTTGAGCTCAGGTATAGAGTATTTGAAAAAAAAAAAAAAAAAAAAAAAAAAAAAAAAAAGTGTTAAAAGTTTGATTTTAATGGCATGTCAACCTGTCTCAGGTTATTTTATGCTCAGAGGTTAGGGAATTGCATTTTTGAAGTTGTTTCTTAAAGAGTTTTTTTTTTTTTTTTTTTTACACATAGTTATATCACTTATTTCTATCTCATACAAATAATTTGCACATAGGAATACATAAGTTCAGGTATTTCTTGTCGAACTCTGGAACCTTCTTTTCAAACTCGGGTTCTCGATTACAACAAAGTTTTCTGAGTTCGAAAAGAAGGTTCCAAGTCTGACAAGAAATACCTAAAGAAGGTATGAGGGGACATCAGCCAAAACATTGTACAGATAACAATAAAGATGAGGACAATAATCCAAATAATAGTAATTATCAAGCCTCATCTAAAAAATTCAAAGTAATATAAATCATATATACATGTAAACAAGATTTTGGATTAAATAATCCATCAAGGTTTGATATGCCATTAAACACCAACCGACCATTATTGGTCACTGGGAATTCTGAAAGTGATGATCACTCATGGGAGAGGGGTTTTCTTATCTAATACTAATAACTTATACACAATTATATGGTTTCAAGTAATTATTTCTTTCAATAATAATGTAAGGGCAGTCTCTCTTGTCTGAGGGTTTTGGTGAATCTCCTGTGTCAGGAGACCCTATTTTGGTCATGTGACACAGGAACGCAAGGAGAGAACGCTCTTCTTCCAATGCACTGAACAAGCCTGGACGTGCTTGTCATCTCTCTCCAGCAGACACTACAGCCTCTACTTACAGTAAGTGGTTACCACTTGTCTATTAACACTATTGTGTATGTTTGGACACTTGTGACATTAAATAGCCTGGGGAACTTTGTTCCCCTAATATGTTATAATAAAGTTATATAAATGTAACTAACGCGTTTGTTGTTTCCAAACTGAAGTATTCCGCATTGGGTACTTATCCTTTAAGTAGCCCAATGTTTTATAAGAACCAGAGTTAACACTCTGTGGACCTCTTATAATAATTTGTTTGCATACAGTTATATGGTTTCAAGTAACTAATAATCTTTAGTAAATCATTATAGTTTCAATTAACTATTCTTAAAAAAATTATTTATATGGCATTATATATTCTATCTCAATCAAATTGTGCTAATAGCACAGATTCCTTGACTTTCATCATTCATCCCTATCATTCATTGCTCTTGGAAGGTTCTCCACACATCATCCAGTGTCCACACAATGTCGGTCAATGTACAAGAGTCCACAGTAGAATGTTAGATCTTTAAATGGTCATAAATTTTGAACCACTGGGGATATTTGCATATTTTAAACATTTTGAACTCCATCTACACAGCTCTATATAACTAATGTGATTAAATAACAACAACAACCTCAAATAAATTTTAAAAAATCAACTGGGAATGCTAGGCAATGAAAGAGTAGTCCATATCCTTTTATTGTCATGGATATCCCTTTGACTGAAGTTTATCCATTTTGTAGGGGATACAGTCAGTGTAGTCTAACCCCCACTATCAGGACAAGCTAAAGGTTTGAAGGGATATATATATATATATATGTGAAGAGATGGAAATGAATCCGATGGTGTGTAGTATATTAAGAAAATTGAAAAAACACAGGTTTAAATAAGTTGAGTGGTAAGTTTATTGGCCGACGCTGCAGTCTTTCGATCTATTAATTAGATCATCTTCGGGGCATTTGTTGGTATATGGAAGGTGATAAAAAATTTTTATCACAGAATAACAAGAAAAAAGTGATAGTCCTTGTTTATCAGTCTGTTCAAATATATATATATATATATATATATATATATACATGTAGAATTAAACAAAAAACACATCTCCTGTTTAACAATTTTATTTTTGATCTTTGAGTTTTCTGGCCAACTTTTTAATATTTGGGTGGAATTCGTGGATAAATTACTTACTAAACCCTCTGCACGAGCAGGATGTGACACATGGTCAATTTCTTAAGTACAGATTAACAGGTTTGAATTAAGTTTTCCTTCTCCTAAACTGGTTACCTAACCAAGATTAAAGAGCCCAGTCTGTCCCATTATTTACCCATAGCTGGAGGGAGAATAGTGGGATCCATACCTTTCCCAAGGGTATTAGCACTATATGAAATGCAAACTGCTCTATCCAGGATTTGAACTTGGATTGCCAAGTTCATTTCTTACAACAATAAGCATTATACCAGGCGCTTCCTAAAGTGAAGGGATATTTATTTTTAAAGATATTCATAAATTGTGTATACTTGTTGTCTTGGAGGCATATGGTGTAATGGATAGAGTCGTAAAAATGGACTTGTCAACCCGAGTTCAAATCCTAGACGAGGCTGTCTACATTTCAGTGTTTCTTGGAAAGGTATGCATGCACCAGCTCTCCCTCCAGCTATGAGTAAATAGCAGGGCAGACTGGGCTCTTTAACCTTGACTAGGTAACTGTCTAGGAGAAGGAAAACTGAATTCAAACCTGTTAAACTCCACCTAAAAAGTTGACATTGTGTCACTACCTGTTCATGTGGAGGGGTTGGTAAATATATACTTGATGTAAAGTGAAATGGAAAGAAAAAAAACAACAAAAAACAACAAAAACAAAAACAAAAACAAAACAAAACAAAAAAAAAAATCAAAGAAAAATTATTTCGTTTCAAATTGTTTTATTTTTTTTTTTACTCTTTTAATAAATACGAGGATTTGTCTTATGATACAAACCCTCTGACATTGAATTTTTAACTCCCACCCTCTCAGTCAATGTCTTTCAAAAATCTATTTTTACATCGCCCGGAAGGTGTTTTTTATTTTGTACTAGTATAGAATAATTTAGTAATATCAGAAAATAGTGTACAGTCATGATATACATGCATATGGAGCATGGATGTCAGACATAGTGGTGTTGAATCACAGGAAGCATGAAGATTTTGAAAGTTTACATTGTGTCACAACCTGTTCATGTGGAGGGGTTGGTAAATATATACTTGATGTAAAGTGAAATGAAAAGAAAAAACAAAAAAAAAAAAAAATATATATATATATATATATATATATATATATATAAGAAAAATTCTTTTTACCTCTGCTAAACATATTAGTTGAATTGCCGCTCTCTCTACCACTAATCCTTGTCTTAATTCATTGGAATAGTTGTCGACCACAATCTCAGGATTCAATGAAACAAATAAAGAATCAATGATCTCACCGCATAATCCCATCGACTCCCTAGAAAGAAAAAAAAAAAAAAACAATTTAATGAAAATTAATAAAGATTTTAAGAGGGAAGCAATGCAACACTTATTTGGTTTGTCAAAATAGATCAATGAAAAAAACCCAGAGAAATGCATGCTGTAATGTTTCAGTGATTCACAATTTTTTTTACAAGAGTATTTAAATCCTTTATGTCTGGGGAAATTCTTTGTTTGGTGAGCCACTGTTGTACAGAGCTCACATAGCTCCAATTCCTTGCAACATTCTATTCATTGCTCACGGGTTAGATAAATTATACAGTCTTGATTTGCATGCTCATTGTTTTGCCAAAGACTGCGAGATTTTTGCCAGGCATTCCAGTGATGTTTAAATTAAACAAGGTAGGAAGTCCTTGTCTACGGCTCTGGGGTGTGGCTTTCACCTTTAAGAGCTGGAAGCCTGGCTGTACCTACCTGCAACTGGGCCTTTACAATTCTGAAAGTCTTTAACAATATAAAATTCAGCAGAGAATGAGACATGTTAACTGCTCTCATCAGCTCCATTTGTACCTCAGATGGGAGTTCTAAAAACAAACAAAAAAAACAAACATATGGGCATGAAGCCAACCACCACCAGGAAGTCATAATCAAATCACCTATCCAGCTTTCCAAGTTCACACTGGATGAGGGCAAGGTGTTCTTTGAGCTGCTCAGAGGTGCCCCATAATTTAGAGCTGCCTGCCAAAACTTTCTCACAAACTGCCACCCCAATAGCTTCCTTAAGCCAATGTTCCTTCAAAATGTCCAAAGCAACAAAATAATTCTTATCAGTATTGTCCAGATAGGTTATTAACTGAAAGGGTCTGCCTGACACATGTTCTTTCAACTACAATAGTTTTTCATTATCTGAACAAATAATTAACATGTAAAGTAAAAAAAAGTAAAGTCGGTATCAGCCAGTCAGCGAGGGAGTCTATTCCCTTTTCAATAGCGCTAGACCAAAGAGATTGTTTTTTTTAGCATCTGAGGTGGAGCGCTACACCTACCATCAGCTCCTTACTTTACCGCACAGATCCCTGTGCTACTCATATGCTGAGTTGGCGAGGACCGGTATCGAACCTTGTGGTTTCTAGCCGAACGCTCTACCGACTGAGCTAACCCGGCCCATAATTAACATGTAGGACTCGAATTTAGCAAGAAAATTCCACAATTTGTTACTCTGATCCTTTCCATCAAAAATAGGACATTTCAAGGAGGGAGGGTCCAGCAAGTACAAGCCCCATGCTGAGGGTGGCGGTGTCTGTGGTACATGACAGCCAACTCTCACTAGAGGTGACTGGTTCAGCAGGTAAAGATACATTCAAACTGGATAATTCATTGATTATGCGCAGTTTGAATGTGAACCTGTTGGTTAGGTGGTCAGCCACAGCTTAACTCGGGGCCTCCTTGTGGAGTTGTTGGTCCAATGTCAGTAATTTCTACTGCCAAGACAATATATTCTTTTTGTAGTAGTTCAGGACATCTCTGTCCATTGACTCAAGTCTCTTCAGGTTGGTTAGGGTATTTTCCACAAGGGCTCTAATGGTCTTTTGCTTCCTGGGCAGATACTCAGTAATGTGAGTGCTAGTGACTCCATATCCACGCTCTCATAACTTATATATATTTTGATCCCGGCTAGAAGTAGATGTTAAAAAGTTGAGCCGCACTGACGAGAAGTAAACTTCGAAACGTGTCTGTGAATGATATATATGCTACCAACTCCAATGGTTGAGCACTGTGGGGGGAATATTAATTGAAATTTCACCGTTTAGCATAAGCCATTACTCGTCTGTCAACATTTACAGATT
This sequence comes from Doryteuthis pealeii, assembly GCA_023376005.1. NCBI lineage: Eukaryota > Metazoa > Mollusca > Cephalopoda > Myopsida > Loliginidae > Doryteuthis > Doryteuthis pealeii. Next base: position 17,688,613 of record CM042165.1, on the reverse strand, counting down.
TGAGTTCTCTGGTGATTGTAAAAGCATACCTCCGTAAGTATGTATCAATTAATTGTTCACTCCAGACTGACAGCCGCAAAGGTAAAGAACTTGGCAGACGAAAATTCTGTCGGGTTACGATCCCGGATAGAGGTAGATGCTAAAAAGTTGAGCCACACTGATGAGAAGTAAACCTTGAAACACGCGTATGTGGATGACTGTTATATATATATATATATATATATATATATATATATTACATTACATACACTCATTCATCAAATGTTGCTACATTTTCATTGTAGCAGCATTAGTACTTAATCCAAAAAGTGCTCAATATATTTTGTAAAATATAGAGTATTTATAGTTGTAGAAAAAAGTTTTTTCTCTCTACCATGGTTTCGGTGTTCAAGGTAAATCTTCTTCAGGGGAACTAAAAAAATTATAGGTACCTACATTTTATATATACTTGTCAGTATAAGAATTAGTCTGGTTTGGAACTATTTTTATTACTCTTTCTGTCATTAATGTATTATTAAGATTAACCCGTTCCCTTAACATAAAAAAACACAACTACAACTAAATAGATTTACCAGAAGACTTTAACACCAGTAGTATACATCAGATATATACAAAATAAAAAAAGTAAAAAAAGAGGAGGTAGTTTGAGATAGAATATGATAGATGGAATTACAAATGACTTGACTGAATGAAGTAGACATGTAAATTCACAGAAAAAAATTTTGACTTCAAAGAAAAGAATGTTTAGAGTTCATACAAACTAATTAAAAAACAGAAAGAGAGTAATAAAAATAATCTCAAACCAGACTAATTCTTATGCTGACAAGTATATATTAGGCACTGTAAAAGTTGTCGTAAAATCCATATTTTACAAAATAAATTTGACCCCTCCGATTGAAAAATTAATTTACCAGGGAATTAACCGATTTTTATGAAATTTTCAGTGTTGATTTATCAATGAATGCTTTTTATAATGCGCAAGTTATTTATTTAAAAACTTTCTGATTTTTTTTTACCCCTCCCCCTATTTTTGGGGTACAAAATATCGGTGGGGTTATATAAAGTTGAAACTAATTACAGTATAAATAAAAAGACAAAAGACCGAAGGTGTCAATAGAAGAAAAAAAAAATTTAAGGGAGCGATTCTGGTAGAAATTAGGAAAATAAAAAGTAAAATGAAAACTAAAAAAATAATTTTTGGAGATCTTTTTTACTCTTTCCAATAATTATTTAATTGGCTATTATAAAAAATATACATCAATATTTGTTCTGTTTAAAAGTTTTCAATAGAGTTTTTCTACAAAAAATCATTAGATAACGATAATAAACTAAAGTAGTTATTAAATAAATATTTGTTTTTAGAATCTAAAAATATGAAATTTGAAACTTAAAATTAGGCGTTTCATATTTTAAATGAATTTTATATATTAATTTATCATAACAGAAATACCTAATTAAATCAGAAAGTTTTGAAATAAAATAACTGATGTATTATAAAATTCATTTATTGATAAATCAACACTGAAAAATTTCATTAAAATCGGATAATTCCCTGATTTTTGGTAATTTTTCGTTTTTTTTTTTTTTTCAATCGGGGTTGGTATATTGTTTTGTAAAATATGAATTTTACGTCAAATTAGACAGCGTTTATGGCCATGTTTAAGATATATTTAAGCAAAATTGACCGAAAAAGTAGTTTAAAATGTATTTAAAATAAATTACATGTGTTATATATATATATATTTTTAAATTTATTTATTTTTTTACTGATGCTCAATTACGTTACTACTTAGACAGAAATTTGACCATAAATAATCGATTTAATTAATTTTAATTCGTTTTTAAAATGAAAACAAGGCAACATTTTGGCAGTGCCTAGTATATATAACATGTAGCTACCTATGTTTTTTTTAGTTCTCCTGAAGAAGGTTTACTTTGAACACCGAAACCATGGTAGAGAGAAACAAATTTTCTACAACTTAACTATATATATTCGAGGTCTCAACGTTCGTTCTGAAAGTCATTTTGTTTTTAATCATACAAATTTGTTATAGATAGCTAGAAAGAAAATTCTTCAATGTTCAAGTGAGCGTGTAGAGTCCCAGGCATGAAATTCATAAAAATCTTTCACTATTTCCTAAATAGAAGTATCAGTATTATCAAGGACCACTGTTGCAATGGAGACCCAATGTGTTTACGAGTAGTCTCGTAAAATTAAGAGTGATCATTATCATCCCCATATGGCATTTCGTAATCAAAACAAGGACACGTGGTGTGGTTTATCCAGTTTTCAAAGTGATTATTAAGGAATACAAAGAGATTAAATTATCGTTGCGAATTGACAACACTAAAAGATCATATTTTAAGATTAAAAAAAATTTATTAGTTAACACTAAGATCGGGGTGAATGGAGTAGTTCAAATTTAGACGACGTGGTACACTTTCAAAATACGTCGATTCGTCACTTACAGTAGTTATTTTCAGAATTGCATAAGCAGGATAGAAATGTTTTTAATAAACAAAAATTAGTTTTATGCAGTTCCAATGTTCCAGTCTCAAATTATTAGGAGATTTTTTTTTCTAAATCGTTTATAGACTAAAAAATTAAATGAAATTCTACATCTTTCACAAAACACACACAAAAAAAAAAAAAAAAAAAATCTACGTCTGTTTGTTGTGAAATGAAATATGAAATGTTCTAAGTTCTTAGCTAAGATCTATCCCCAGAAGACAATTTAAATGACAATTATTTTTTCCAGAGACAAAATGAATATTTATTTTAGTGTTTAAAAAAATTTAAATTCACGAATTGTCCAACTTAGTAGTAATTTTCTTCGACTACTATAAATTGGACAAGTCTTTTTTTGTTTTTGTTTTGTATTTTAAGTAATACTTACTCGTTAAGTGTAGGGAATGTCGCAAAAAACTTTTGCAAATCCACATTTGCCAAATCTTCTTGTAACTGTTTTCGGGGACATTTTGATATGAAAACCTTGAGTGAATGCAAAAGGGTATATTTGTCACTGGCAGCCGGGAAACTGTCAATGAGATCCTTGATGTTCGCCGCCATTTGGCCAGGTGGTCTCGTAGGTTCTCGTCCTCCTCCCGTTGCCATGGTTACAAATCTCGTTTACTCTCACGCTAACAACGGACGACTTTCTCCTTCGCTTTTATACAACACGAACAATTTCTTGACAAAAAAAAAAAAGTTTAAGAGAGATAGAAAAATACAAAAACAAAAACAACGGAGGGGTATAAATTTTAGTTTTAATTTGTAATTTTTTCAATGAAATAGAAAAAAAAAATTATATATATATAAAATAAATGTCAAACAAATTTGGAAACAACAAAAATGTCCCCAAACAACAAACCGCACATTATTTACTTCTTCCTACCTTCAAAGAAACAGTTAAACTGCTTTATTTAAAATAACCGAATTTATTGAAAGTTTAAATTTTCTAAAATTAAGGTATTTATTTAAATTTTTGATTCAAAAAAATATTTTTAATAATAATAATAAAAAGTAATTAACAGACAATTAAAAACAAAAAATGTCCGAAATTGAAAAAGTTCGAGTCGTTCCCAGCGGAAAAGTTTATCGCCAAATGTTTGAAGCTCAGGTATTTATTTTACTTCATTTTTTTTTTTCATATTATTATTATTAATTAAATTTTTATTATCTTATTCTTTGTTCATCAATTTTTTACAGCCATTGACCTGGCAGTTATTATTGAAAATCAAATGACAAAACTTTTTTATTATTTTTATTTAGCATACTTTTCTGGATTTTATCTGTTGAATTAGTAATTAAATAAGGTTTGCATTGAATAGATATTTATTTCTAGAATATAAAAATATAACATTTTAAACTTAAAATCCGAATATTTTTATTTTAAATGAATTTTATATATTAATTTTTCATAGCAAAAATACTAAATTAAAGTTTTGAAATAAAATAACTGATGCATTATAAAATTCATTAATTGATAAATCAATACTGAAAATTTCATTAAAATCGGATAATTACCTGATTTTTGGTAAAATTTTTTGCAATCGCGAATGTTATATTAAAATTGTAAACAAGCGCTTAAAACCCTTGAAAAAGAGACAGAATGGCGGATTGCGTCGAAATTGACCAAAACAAATGGTTTTAAATCTTTTAAAAATAAACTGCATATGTAATGATATTTTTCTTTTTTTAATGATGGCCATTATGTTACTACTTATCGATTTAGACAAAGTTTGACCTTAATTAATAGATTTAATTAATTTTAATTCGTTTTTAAAACTCGTAGAAGCTGATTTTTTTGCCAGTCCCTAAATTAGCCAAAGAAAAAATCACGAAATATTTCAATATCTCTATATATATGAAAGAAAAATTTTGTATATTTTCTTTTTACAACGACTGAGCGCACGTACTTTTATAAAGTTCAGTTCAACAATAAAATTCACACCCTATTTTTGTCCAAGCAGGTGTTAAAAACTTCTTACCCCTCATTTTCCATAAGAAAAGTTAAATAAAACTATAAGTAAAAGTAAAGTCGACGGGGCGGCCTAAAGTCGGTATCAGCCAGTCAGCGAGGGAGTCTATCCCCTTTTCAATAGCGCTAGACCAAGGAGATTGTTTTAGCATCTGAGGTGGAGCGCCACACCTACCATCAGCTCATTTCATTACGTCACATATCCCTGTGCTACTCATACACTGAGTTGGCGAGGACCGGTATCGAACTAGGAACCTTGTGGTTTCTAGCCGAACGCTCTACCGACTGAGCTAACCCGACCCCTCTATAAGGGTATAAATGGTATATTCAAAAATTAATTGAAAAAAAAAAATGATTGAAAATAAAACAAATTAATAAAGGATAAAACAGTATAAAAAGCAAATAAAAGACAAAAGATACAAACAAGAAGAATAATAAGAATAAACAACTTAAGAACAGGAATATATAAAGAATAAAAGATAATAAAAACAAGTAGAGAAAGAATTTTGGTACCATAATAGTATATGGCCTACAAAATCATGTCTCTCTTATAGTATGTGGCCTACCATAAAAAGCATATTATAAGGTTATAATAATAACTACTACTAACCCTAACCCTATTTCAGAATTTTAGAATATCTTAGAATTAAATAGATCTCTGATTCATGTAAGTTATGGATAAATTATTTTTTAATTATTCTTAATTACTATATACAACTTATGACTGAATTACATTTCATTTACATGTGAAAAATAATTAGTTTCAATTAATTGCCTACTACTTATATCTATAAATATACTCTTACTGAGGTAGGTCACATTCAAAGCGGGTCGGCCATATATTATAACAGAACCAAAAAGGTAGGCCATGTACTATAACGGCACCAATTTTTTATTATATGAATATAGGTGAGAGATTTTTAACTTTTTAAATCATAGCTCTGCTAGTGTGTGTGTTATATATATTATAATATATATATATATATATATATATATATATTAGTGAAATCAATAAATTGTTATAACATTTTTTATTGATTCAGAAAAGTGCTCAAATACTGGCCGATTGAGCGGGATAAAACCTAAAATAAATGAATGTTTATTAACCTCTTCATGACAGTCTCATATAATGAGACTGTCTTTGTCAAACTCTGGAACCTTCTTCTCGTAATTGGGAGCCTTCACGGATTTTTGAGCCCAACCCTTTATTCAATCCACAGAGGTATACTGTTGTCATCCCACTAACCATGACTTAACAAGTGTTAAGCTGTGGTAATTATTATTATGTTACTGTCACCCTTGACTAGGATTGAACCTGCAGCCTAGAGATAACTGTCACTTAGAACTGTATTAACTCAATGCCTATATCCACTTGGACACATGGCATAGTGGATATAGGTGTTGTTCGTCAAGAAATACCTGAAGAAGGCCAGAGAGCACATCGGCCGAAATGTTGTACAGATAACAATAAAGATGAGAACAATAGTACAAATTGTCAAGCCACATCTCAAGAATTCAGAGAAATAGAGAAAAAAATCTCTATAGAAAAAAATGCATATAAATTTTCACCCCATTTGGGGATCAAGTGACAACGTTAAGCACTATCTTAATATTTATGTACTTTGTAAGGTTACTATTATCTGCGTTATTCGGACTATTGTCCCCATCTTCATTGTTATTTGTACAACGTTTTGGCCAATATGCCCTCCAGCCTTCTTCAGGTATTTCTTGTCGGACTTGAGAACCTTCTCGGACTCGGGAACCTTCTTTTCGAACTCGGGAACTTTCTTGTCGTAATCGGGAGCCATCACGGAACTTTGAACCTAACCCTTTATTTATTCCACGGGGGTATCCTGTTCTCATTCCGCTAACCATAGCTGGGGTAAGTTGTGTTAATTATTTTTCTAACTGCCTCTACTCAAGATTGAACTCGGTATCCAGAGATAACTGTCACTTAGAACTGTCTTAACCTAACTACCTAAAAGAAGGTTCCCAAGTCCGAGAAGGTTCCCGAGTCCGACAAGAAATACCTGAAGTAGGCTGGAGGGCATATCAGCCGAAACGTTGTACAAGTAACAATGAAGATGGGGACAATAGTCCGAATATCACAGATAATACTAATCTTCAAGCCTCATCTCAAACATTCAGAGAAATACTTTGTAAGAATTACGTCCCTTACTTGCCCTGATTTTTCTAATTAATGCTAGGGGATATGAAAGGTAATTTTCCATCTGTGTCTGTCAATAATCACTAATTACAGAATTACAAAAGAAGCGTAAAGTCAAAACCTTTACCTTCTGCCTTGACAAGGAGTAGCAATGCTTGAGTTGCATTCCTGTCCATGGCCAGGGGGGCTTTGCACCCCAGCAACTTCTTGTAGCACATCACATGATAACAAGCTTAATATGTATGTCTTTACATTTTTCTACCTGCTACATATCAAGGACTCAATACTTTACCTACTAAAGACCTTTTCATATTTGGAATTTTCACTCATACAACTCTGTATAAGCTCTTGCATCTTATATCATGTTTATATGTGCCGTTATAGTATGTCACATCCTATATCAAAAAGGTAGGCCACATAGTATGTGGCCTACCTTTTTGATTCTGTTATAGTATGTGTCCTACCCGGTTTGAATGTGTCCTACCCCAGTAAGAGTATATTCATAGATATAAGTAGTAGGCAATTTATTGAAACTACTTATTTTTCACATATATTCAATTTCAAGAAATACAATTCAGTCATAAGCTGTATATAGTAATTAAGAATAATTAAAAAAAGAATTTATCCATAATTTACATGAATCAGATATCTATTTAATTCTAAAATATTCTTAGGGTTAGCAGTTATTATTATAACCTTATAATATGCTTTTTATGGTAGGCCACATATTATAAGAGAGACATGATTTCGTAGGCCACATACTATAATGGTACCTGTTTATATTCTATTCTATTTGGTCAGTGTTAAGGGTTTAAATGCCATCCTTGGCCAGTTGAAAAGGGCTTAAGTAAGTAAGTCCTGAGTTATGGAATCCTTTGGTAAGTGTATAAGTCCTATCCTGCGAATAAGTCCTATCCAGCATATTGGTAAAGGTCCAGTGATACAATCCTATGTCCGTCATCCACGAAGGTTCAAAGCAGTTAGGCCAGTATGCTCAGTTTAAGTATTATTTCAGCAGCAGAGTACTGCCAGTGATTGACCAAGAGGTTGATCACATTGTTCTCGGCGAGTCTATAAATAGAAGTGGGCTTCAGGCACACACCTTATAACAGAAATCTCTTTTTTCGAACCGGTGAACTGGATTTTCTGCCATAAATAGTAAATGAGGGGGAGCCCATACTAATAATCATTTTTATTTTTTTTGACAAAATGTTTTTTTTTTATTCATTCATCTTTTCATTTGGGTTTATATTTGTACATATGTATCATCTTCCCCCCTCCCTCAAAATATGTAAATATGGGTTAGGTGTAGGACTGTCATAGAGTGAATGGAATGTTTTGGTGACTTTTGTGTGAATGAGTTTTATGGTGAATGGAAAATTGTTGGATGAATCGGTCACGAATGGGAATAGTTAAGTTAAAAGATAGGATAGTGAAGACCAGTCTCTTACCCCACTCCCTCCTTTAGGCCTTGTGCCACATTTATGTATATATATCATTATATTAGTAATAAATAATTATAACAGAAATCTCTCAACAGTCAGGCAATAAAATATTCTTGTCATTACTTAATTGTGAATTGTGCTTGCATTTATTCAAGAAATGATATTCAACCAACTATTGTTCTTCTACAACTTCATATCTGGTATTTCTGTGTTCCAGTCTTTGCTTCACCAACAGCTGATTCAACCCAAATCCCAAAGCTCGTCCGCAGATAAGAAAGGCTTACCTATTATGCGCACCAGCCGTGAAGCTAGTGCACAAGGTTTACTGAACTCTCGACAGAAAAGCTGGCTGAATGGATTACCTTTTGATGTATACACAGAAAATCCTGTTCTTTACAAGTATGTAAATTTTATATGCCACTTCCTATTTTGTTCTATAGAATGTTTGTTTTTATTCTGTGAGTAGAATTCAAAAATTTCACATATTTATTGTGTTGAAAGGATAAATAAATAATGGAAAGAAAATGTTGAATGGATGAAATTAGTTTAATGAATTATCAACATGTGTTTCAGCTGGAAATTTGTTCATGTACACATTGTATTCTATTTATTATTATTTAAAAAAATGAAATATAATGATAATAGAAAATCATAAAATATTTAAGTATACAAAGAAAACAGCCTTCTTCAGAGTAAAATGTTTCATCAGTTAAAACGGTCAAAATACAGAGAATTTTGAAGTGTGTAAAGAGATTTTATAAAATTCTTGTTATTATTGGAAAGCTTAGTAAAGGGGAAGATATTTTAATTGAGACTCTTTCTCCAATGGCCAATATTAGCAGTAGTATATCCTTACAGGTTTCAAAGCCGCCTTGTCGGCTGGGGCGTTAGAATGCACCGACTGCACCTCTGCAGAGGGGTAAGACTCCCCCAATGGGGCCACCTGTTTGCCGTGGGTGGCGACCCGTGATGCTTAAGGATGGAGCCCAGGTGGATGAGCAGTTCATGACATGCAATACTCCACTTTGGCCCTATCTTGGGCTAGACGGGCGGTCGGAGAGGCCCCCTCCGATCAATCGGCTGGTCACGTCAAGCCCTAGCACCGATATGATTTTCCCAACCCTATTGCCCTTATGGCAAGCCCCAACCCCTCTTTATCATATGGGTACTAGAAGGCGGTGGCTGCGGGTCTACATGTCCTGGGAATGACGTTAAACTCTATCTGATGGTGAGGTTCCAGTTTTGGAGGTCTAGGGAATATGGAGCACCCCTTCATCACCATTGCTCCCTGGTCCACTCTGACTCGGAGTGGTAGTACCTGTTAGGGTCCCATCTATGGGTTAAATAGAAAAATGTATTTATAAAAAAATTGTATTATCCATTAAGAATTGATTTATTTCAAAACTTTATCGGCATTAAATGACCCACTGAGGTTGATATGCCGTAAAACAAAACAAACCAAACAGGTTTCAAAGGCTCTTCTAAGTACTTTAGCTGATTTTAACAGTGCTCTGATCTCTTTTCCAGGCCTTTGGGGATATGCTAACACTGAATATTATGGAAGAAAAGAAAAATAGATTCATTTGTATATACAAGAACATTTAATATTTTATATGCCCAATATATCTACACATGGTATTAAAATGAAAGAATACACATATTCAAAAATGTCATTATAGATGACATTTTGTGCTCCCTGAAAGAAAGGAAGTTATACCAAAAAGTATAACAATAAAATTGAACTTTACCCAATAAACTTATCCCTCAAAGCAATTCATAATCCATTTAACAACAAATAATTGTAGACAACTTACTGCCAAAATCAAGAAAAATCCTTGTAAAAAACCTGACAATAAATCTTACCATCCTTCACAATTTACTGCTTGGCATAAAATTACCCTAGACGGGTTGACATGCCGTTAAAATCAATCAATCAATCAATCAATCGATACATAAACATCTCCCAACAGCTAGAAATATACAGATATTGTTCCATGAACTAGCGGTAGGGTTATAACATATAAAAAGCTTTACTTGGTAAGGGAAGATAAAAGAACCATGTGGCTTTACTGTTTCCTAGCAGCGGTCAGAGACAATATTTCTACAGTTCAAAGACCAAATGCAGAGAGAAATCAAGAATGGAACCGTCATTTGACCCACTGCGGGACCCTTGCAGTACTAGCTTCAGTGGTACATATACTTTTTTTTAAAAAGTTATCTAAGGGAGATAATTATTTATTGTATCTCTATACTATTAATCTGTATTAGATACCAAAAGTTTTGTATGATTTTTTTTCTCTTTAAGACCACTAATTAGGACTGAGCTTAATCTAGTAGTGACAGTTTTGAATTCAGAGTTTTCCTTCTCCTAGACTGGTTCCTAATCAAGGTTGAAGAGACCAGTCTATCCTACTATTTACCCATAGCTGGAGGGAGAGTAGTTGGATTCATACCTTTCCCAAGGTTATTAGCACTATGTGAACTGTAGCTTCGTCCAGGATTTGAACTTGGGTCGACAAGTCCATTTCCTACGACTATAACCATTACACCATGGCCTCCCAACTATGAGTCAACATAAACTTTGAAAAATCTTAATGTTCTTTTAACTTAAATTGGTGTTGACTGAATTGTTTTCTACTTCTTCTTTCAGACAATATGCTAAATATATCCAGGCTAAAAAAATAAGATGTCAAAGTCCGGCTGAGAAATCTCTTGTTCAAGCTTTACCTGAAACAGTTGGTGAGTTGATTCTTTTTCATTTTAATGAAACTGAAAAGAACTTTTACTGCAACAACCAACATTATGTTTTTTTTTTTTTTTGTTTTATGTGACATTGTTTATATTGTGTAATGTGTGAAAATAAACCATTGTCTTCTTCTTCTTTGCCTACCTTCTTCTTTGCCTACCTTCTTCTTTTTTCTTCTCTTTCTTTGCCTTCTTCTTCTTCTTTGCCTACCTTCTTCTTCTTCTTTTTTTTCTTCTCTTCTTTGCCTTCCTTCTTCTTCTTCTTCTTTGCCTACCTTCTTCTTCTTTTTTTTTCTTCTCTTTCTTCCTTCCTTCTTCTTCTTCTTCTACCTTCTTCTTTACCTACCTTCTTCTTCACCTTCTTCTTCTTTTCTTCTTCTCTTTCTTTGCCTTCCTTCTTCTTCTTCTTCTTCTTCTTCTACCTTCTTCTTTACCTACCTTCTTCTTCGCCTACCTTCTTCTTCTTCTTCTTTTTCTTCTCTTTCTTTGCCTTCCTTCTTCTTCTTCTTTCTTGTCTGATTGCTTTCCTTTAAAAAACAATCAATAAAGAACATAAACCATTGCAGATACAGTAGTACCTTGACTTACGAGTTTAATTCATTTCACTTGTAACTCAATTTCTTCATATATCAAATCAATTTTCCCCAGTAAAATAAACTGAAATACCATTAATCCATTCCAGCCCCCACCAAACACTCTAATATCTTTGTTACATTTTTTAAATAAGAAAAATTGTATTGTATAAAAATGTAATAAAATAGAATGTAATGAATTATGTACTGTAATATGTTTTAATGTTTATTTGTTTAAGATATTTTTTTTTTTTTGTATAATCAATTTGGAAACTTAAAATGTTTTTAGTGAACTTATTAACATAAATGTATCTGAAACTCATTAGTTCCTCAAATTTTAGCTCTCAACATAAAGCAAAAAATTGACAAAGTGACAGCTCGTAAGTTGGAAATCTCATAAGTTAAGGCACTTGTAAGTCAAGGTACCACTGTATTTAGAAAATAATTGATTTATCATAAATATAAAAGAACTTCTTAGAATTTTGTTTAATTTGTAGGAACAAATGTATTTTTTTTATGAATTTTAAACACTTTTGGGTACTTCTTCAAAATAGGACCGCGACTAAATTTTAAAACAATATGTAATAATAGGATTTCTAATAGAGTTCTTTCTAATTTCTCTTTTCACATAAACTCCTACATAGATTCATCAAGTGATTTGGCTATAACACAAAATTACACCTGGTGATGAAGCTCCAATTCTAGAACTCTTACAACTGATTAAAAAACAAAAATACTTTTGATACATTTTAATTAATCAAAATTATACATATGGTTAAAAATTGCTACTCTCTCTTGGAAAAAGATTATACAATTAATTCAAATAATTTAATCTATTTTGTTTAATGTGTATGTTATGAAGTCAGAATGTCCTGTTATTTAAGAAATACATTTTTTGCATCTTATCTGTTATTAGTTTATTTACTGCTAAAGCATCACCTTTTGTTTGCACCCATTGCACCAGAGACTGCTATTCGAGGATCGGTCTGTTCAGCCACTTATGTGGCAGAAAGTAAGTGAAAAAACAAAAAAAAAAACAAAAACAAAAAAAAACCCCAAAAAAACAGCAAAACAAAACAGAAAAAACAACAAAACAACAAAACAACAAAACAAAAAACAAGACAACAAAACAAAAAGACAACATAAAGACAAAAAACAGAAATAAACACCAATAAACAAAAAAAAAAAAAAACTATGCCATCGTCTAAAATAGACGGAAGGTTGCCAACAACTGCTAAATAACAAAAGACCCAAGGTGAACATCCTCTAAGTATGCTAATCCCTAAGAGTATTTACGGGGTTCGAAGGAGATCTTATTTCTCCGTAGTTGTAGGCAAATTGTCGGAAAAAGAAGACAAACACACAATGGTAATTTAATACATGTATTGACAAATAATACAAGAACTTGTAGCAAATTTTATTGGTATTTGCTACCAGACTTATCTGAGTTCAAGTAATGTTCTTGGAGTAGTGGTGATAACAGGGGTATTCTGTTGCTGGTTGGAAAGTTGATAGGATGCTTGTTTTCACATTTCTCGTTCTTCCTGGTAACTGGTTCTGTGATAAGTGATGGGGGATGCTATTTTAGAAGCTTCTCGCCCTGGTAACAGTTCCTTTAAATGACGGTGAATGGGCCCTTTTCAAGTAGACTATTTGGTCTTCAGCCTTCTGTAGTATGCTATTGTGACCGCCTTGTAGTATGCAGACACAATGCCTTCGAAAGTGTGCTCTGAAAAAATGCCTCCGTCCAAGTCGACGGTCAGTAGATAAGTGGGCCCTGTTTCTGGGCTATGTGATGAGAGTGTTTACTTTTACGTCTCTCTATGGTAACGGCTCCTTGATAAGTGAAGTTTTTGGTGTTGGCGATTCGCCCCCTAGCGTCAGGGGGAGATAATTAACTATGGAATTTCCAATATCCCATAATTGTTGCCAGTATTTTCTCTCTTCTTTTTTTTTTTTTTTTTGGTTTACTGTTCTAGTGTTTCCTTTTAATGCCATACTTTTCTTTTTCGTTCTGCTTAAAAAAAAACAAGTATTTTTTCCCTGTTTTTTTTTGTCTAAACACAAATGTTTCTTTTATTTTGGCTTCTATTTTTTTCTAAAGGTCATTATTAATTAAAAATAATGTATTATGAATTAAGTCACATGAGTTTGTCCTTACTTCTCCAGCAGTGTCCAGCATGTCTTGTTTATCTTACTCTGATGGTTTGTATGATAGGATATAAGTGGCCAGGTAATTTATGAGGAAGTGCATCTTGGTCTCCTGCCTCAAAAATTGCTACCCGGTGACTATCAAAATAATGACCCAGCTCGTCGTAATTCTTGTTTATTTATCGTAATTTGTCGTAATTCTTGTTTAGATATGAAGATGGATATATAGTTTGGAATAGACTGAGATAGATAGATAGATAGATAGATAAACAAACAAAATAATATAGATAGATATGAACAAATGGAGATAGATAGATATTTTCGACAAGTAAATGTATTTGGGGGGGGGTCGCATCTTTTTTTGTCGTAATTCTTGTTTATTTAAACTAAAAACAAGACATTAAACAAACATGAATAAAAAAAAATCTTAGTATTTAAAGTAATATAGATAAATATGAACAAATTGAGATAGATGAATAGATAGATATGAAGATGGATAGTTTTGAATAGACTGAGCTGGGTCGTTATTTTGATAGTCACCGGGTAGCAATTTTTGAGGCAGGAGACTGGGACGCACTTCCTCATAAATTACCAGTGGCCGTACAGCTGCTTTTTTGTAGGGTGCTGCCTCCAGGATTTGTTCAAGACAGAATACAGCATCCTTGTACAGTTCTAGATTTTGCTCCAAGTGTTTCATCCATACAGTAGCACTGACACACCTACAACTTGGAAGAATTCTTGCTTTATCTTATCAGAGAGATCCAATTTCCATATGATTGATAATCTATCTATAGCAGTCCATGCTTTTCCTATTCATATATTGACATCACTTTCTATAGAAGTGACATTCTCTTGTGGACACCTACACCAGTGTTGTTGGCTAACCAGCAGAAATGTACATTTATCAGTTCTGGATGGTCTTGCCAGAAACAATGACTGATAGAACAACAGAGATTCATGGGAATCTATGCTGTCAGCATGATTTGATGATGATGAACTATTTAAGAATTAGGTTATGATTCACTGATTTGCATTTAAAAAACGTCTGCATATACTGCTAGTGTGTGTAAACTTTGATCTAGTGCAAACAAAATACTACCAAGCAAATAATTTGAAAAAAGTTTTCACGAAAATAAGACCATCCAGGATTTTACATTTCCTAAAATAAGTGGGATTGTACTAAAAAATATGAACAATTAAACAATAGTTAAAATCTATACATATATACATTTTTTTCTACCGAACTACCGCTATGAACCCAAAACTTAGTCGGCATTAAATGACCACCAAGGTTGATATACCGTAAAACAAACCAAACCAAACCAGTCTGCATTTCTTCTAACTAAAATGTATTTGTTTATCAAAATTGATCACAGAGTCAATTGTCGATACATTTTAATTGATTGCTCAAATAAATATTCTTCATGTTTTCCCTAAAAAAAATAGAATTTTAAAAATTCAATCATGTCGTGCTGTCAGCACAGATTCCCATGACTCTCTCTTGCCACCCATCCCTATCGGGAAAATCCTCTTCACGACATCCTGTATCCACACAGAACTGATCAATGTAAGTCTTTGTTGGTCAGCCCACTCTAGTGTGTCCACAGAAGAACGTCACTTATGAGTTCATCCTTACTCCTCCAGCAGTGTCCAGCATATCTTGTTCATCTTACTTGGATGGTTTGTGTGATAGGATGTAAGTGACTGTACAGCTGCTTTTTTTGTGGGATGCTGCTTCCAGGATTTGTTCAGGACAGCACACAGCATTCTTTGGTAGTTCCCATCTAGCTTTTTTTCTAAGTGTTTCATTAAAGTCCAAGTGGTGCAGCCATACAGTAGCACTGACACACCTACGGCTTGGAAGAATTCTCACTTTATCTTATCAGAGAGATCCAATTTCCATATGATTGATAATGTGTAAATAGCAGTCCATGCTTTCTGTGGATAAGATACTATTACCTAGGTATGTGAATTGGTCTACTAATTTTAAAGTCTTGCCATCCAGTGTGGAGATGTCTCTATCTTATTTAAAACACATGATACAGATTTCAATAATTACAAAAGAAAGACAATACTAATGCTTTAGATTGATACTGAAAAGAAAAAATGATTGAGCAACAATCTACAAATCACAAGAAATGTTAATTTTTTAGATATTTTTTTTTGCAACATCTAAGCAGTTTACAAACCCAAGGTTTCAAATCTTTATAAAAAAAATTCTTGAATTGTTATTTTATCAAAGAAAATCAAACACAATTGAAGAATATTCACATTGAAAGATAAATTAAACTCTTTTTTTTTTTTTTTTTTTAAAGAATCCCCCCTCCCGCCATTTTTTAAAGAATTTTTATACACCCCCCTCTTTTTTTTTAAAAGAATTGTTATCCCTATTTTTAAAAGAATTTTTACCTCCTTAATTTTCTAATAATTGTTACCCCTTTTTTTTTTTTAAAGAATTTTTACTCGCTATTTTTTTTTAAGAATTGTTTCTTAAAAAATTTTTTAAAATTTTTTAAAAAAAATTACCACTTATTTTTCACTAAAGTCATAATTTTTCTTTGTCATTTTTTTAACATATTATCATTCTTTGTGATTTTGTTTTATATTTTCAGTTGCCAAACCACATTCATCAAATGTCGTTGAAAGAATTGAAAATTCTCGTTGTATGAGGTAAAAATATTATTTACTTATTTTTTATGACCATATATTATTATTGTTAAAAAAAGTATGCATCATTCTTGTGTAGTTCCCATTCATTTATGTTCTTACCAACTCCTCCATATGAGCAAGATGTGACACAAGGTCAATTTTTAAGCAGAGTTTAACAGGTTTGAATTTAGAGATTTTTCTTCCCCTAGACTGGTTGCCACACCAAGGTTAAAGAGCCCAGTCTGTCTTAATATTTACACATAGCTGGAGGGAGAATAATTGGATTCATACCTTTTCCTAAGATAATTAGCACTATGTGAAATGCTACCAACCTCATCCAGGATATGAAATTGTGTTGCCATGTCCATTTCCTATGATGATAACAAGTATACCATCGGCGTTTCATTTATATATATATTTACCAAACCCTCCGCACAAGCAGGATGTGACACAAGGTCAATTTCTTAAGTGGAGTTTAACAGGTTTGAATTCAGAGTTTTCCTTCTCTTAGACTGGTTACCTAGCCATGGTTAAAGAGCCCAATCCGCCCTACTATTTCCCATAGCTGGAGGGAGAGTAGTTGGATTCATACCTTTCCCAAGGGTATTAGCACTATGTGAAATGCAAACCGCTTCATTCAGGATTTGAACTCTGGTCAATGAGTCATTTCCTACGAGTCTATCCATTACACCATGCACCTCCAACATTTTTTTATTTTTTATAAACTTTTTGTGAATTTTGCATAAAGTTTCAGCAATCTTGTTATTTGGTCGAATGAGAATTCCTTTCTGACATTCACTTTACAGTTGGATTATTTTTAGTACTAATTTTTTCTTGCATTTAAAATATTTTAATTATAAAATTATTCTTAAAAATTATTTTTTTTTTTATCCAGGCATGATGCAGCACTTGAAGACTTAAGCCATGAACTGAATATCGTTGCTTCTGTAAGTACAAAATATTTTATGCCTTACTATAAAAGAAAAACTTTAATACCCTAATTTGACTTTCAACACTTCTTAACTAGGGGAAAAAAATTTTTCTTTTTTGTTGGCTTAAATATTTTCTTTGCAACATCCAAGCAGTTTACAAACCCAAGGTTTCAAATCTTTATTTTATAAAAAAAAATTCTTGAAATTTTATTTTATCAAAGAAAATCAAACACAATTGAAGAATATTCACATTGAATTTTTTTGTGGGATGCTGCTTCCAGGATTTATTCAGGACAGCACACAACATTCTTTGGTAGTTCCCATCTAGCTTTTTTTCTAAGTGTTACATTAAAGTGAGGAGACAAATATTTGTTCACCTTGTGAGGAGACAAATATTTGTGTGAACAGAGAACGAGGAAGGAATCAAAGATAAAAGAAGAGTTGATTTCAAGAAAAACAAAGGAGCTTATTTCATGTGTTGTGTCCGTTATCCATTTCTTTCTACTTCCATGGCATCAGAGACTCAATGGAGAAAATAAAACAACAAAGTTTTAATGCTTAAGAGGGTTGCTTATTCACTCCCCATTCAATAATTAGCCATCACTAGATATATCAATCATCAGTGTCTATGTATCAATAATCAATATTCAGGTAACTCTGATTCTATGTATCAATTTGAGATCTGCTTTTCAACTCGGTTTACCATGAAATCTAAAATATTTATACTAGCTAAATGTGGAATCGGACATGCCCCACTACTTAGCCTAGGGGTGAAAATGTGTCCTGCTAAAAATGTGAATAAAAAATATTAAAAATTTTTTTTTTTATTGAATTCAGATGTATAAGTATCATATAGTACCTAAATAATGAGTATGGAATCATCTGTTTTCTCTATAATGCCTGACGAAACCTTGGAAGAGAAACAAGATCTCAAGGGACTTGTTAATTCAACCTAGCATTTGGTAATTACTTTGTTCACCTTGTATCTTTACTTAGTAAACCTTTTCCCCTATCCTTAATACTCATTATTTCTCTGTTAACTCTTATACTCGAGTTACAACAATAAGTTAGGTTAGATAGAGTTCTAATTTGATGATCCCAATCAGAAGACTGTCAGCATGGCCTTCTTTACTGCTGCACCCAGAACTTTTTCTTTACTGTGTTACATACTGAGGTTTTCACGGTACCAAATCGATATAATGTTGTATACCCTTTTCTTACTTCTTACTTCTAGTCGTCTTCTCTTCTGGCTGGCTTTGGTTCTATCTTCTAACATCTTGCATCTGGAGTTGTCGTCGGGACTTCGTTCTGGTTTTCTGTTAGGGATTTCTCTTTATCAGAAGCCCTGTGTCATTGTTAGTTTTTAGGTAATAAACACAAGACTTCGATGTTACTTTATTTCCAAATCCCCAACCCAGACACCTGCGCAGTGAGAATCACATCTTACGAGCTCGGCTTTTACTTGCTAACTCTGAGTTACTTACTATCCTTAAACCAGAAGACAGGGTCTTCTATGCCTTCCGGTTCTCACGATTTATCCCTGGAAGGCAAGG
Organism: Doryteuthis pealeii; assembly: GCA_023376005.1. NCBI lineage: Eukaryota > Metazoa > Mollusca > Cephalopoda > Myopsida > Loliginidae > Doryteuthis > Doryteuthis pealeii. Next base: position 17,669,918 of record CM042165.1, on the reverse strand, counting down.
TGAGAGTGAGGTCAAGCGCCATCACTCACTCTCAAGGCCATCAGCTGCACTAATTGCCATTATGTTTCTACACTACCTTAATAAGTATTAGGGATCCAATAATTATGTAACAACTGTAGAGTCAGTGTGTTTCCATTCCATGGACTGTCTTTTCAACTCTGGTTAGGCATAGTGGTAAACTGTGTTTAGTCCATTTTTTTTACTAAAACATTTTTCTCCATACATATCACACATTATGTAAATTTAACATGGTTTGCACTTCTCAGCCACACTTTGTTTGATTTTCTGCCATTTTGAATAACCTCAAAACAAATGTTTTTGCTTGATTAGAATAATTTTTACTATGAACCAATCCCAAACAAGAGTTTACATTTATGGAAAAAAATTCTGGAAAAAATTATTTTGCTTTTTTAAAAAAAAAATGTCCCTTATTAATGATTGACCCTTGTAAATTGCAAAAAGTTTTGTATATATATATATATATATATATATATATATATATGTGTGTGTGTGTGTAGAAAGTTTTGTAGAAAAAACAAGATGTTTAAAATTTGCTGATAGAAATCTGTTTCAACCATATGCGGTCTTTATCAAAGCAACAACTGATTTCTGTCAGCAAAACTTTAAACATCTTGTTGTTTTTTCTACAAAGCTTTCTACATATATTGTCGGATTCATAACCATTTTACCTTTCATATATATATATATATATATATATATATATATATATTTGTATATGTATAAGTATTAACTTACCGGTGGTATACGATCGTTGGAAGCGCACAATATCCAGAGGTTATTGAGAAAAAACAAATACAAAGTGCTCAATACAATGTAGAGCATAAATTTATATAAGAATGAAATGAGTAACCTACTCGAGTTTCATCGATAGATTCTTCAGGGTTACTTTTAAATTAATCGAGTTTACGATTAATCTTTGCATGCCCGTTGGAATGGGACTTAAATTCAGTAGAGGAACGCTTGTTTCAAGCGTTCCTCTACTGAATTTAAGTCCCAATCCAACGGGCATGTTTATAACACCAAGATTAATCGTAAACTCGATTAATTTAAAAGTAACCCTGAAGAATCTATCGATGAAACTCGAGTAGGTTACTCATTTCCATTCTTATATGTGTGTGTGTACGTATTTAAGAAAACAGACATGCAAACAATTAATAATACCCATGTTAACAAGGTAATTTGTCATTACTTTTATATGACAAATATATGTACATAAAGTCAGATTTTGTTTTTTTATATTAAGGGGCCGGGTTAGCTCAGTTGTAGAGTTTCGGCTAGAAACCACAAGGTTCCTAGTTCGATACCGGTCCTCGCTAACTCAGCGTATAAGTAGCACAGGGATCTGTGCGGTAAAGTAAGGAGCTGATGGTAGGTGTGGCGCTCCACCTCAGATGCCAAAAAACAATCTCCTTGGTCTAGTGCTATTGAAAAGGGGATAGACTCCCTCGCTGACTGGCTGATACTGACTTTAGGCCGCCCCGACGACTTTTTTTACTTAATATAAAGAGATATTCATGAGAGATAAAGATCTTGAGATTTTTTTTGTTAGAAATTGGAACAATTTATTGACGACGCTGCTCGAAGATTGTTTCGTCAATTGGAGGAAGATGATGCTGAAATTGAAGCCAAACTTTCTACTATTACCACTGATGAGGTAAGTAATACAAGTTTCATTTTAAGAATACTCTTTGTATAAAAATTTTATTCTCTTGTATTTTCTACAGGAAGACAAAATCTCGTTTTAAAAATTACAGTGGTACTTTGACTTATGAGTTTAATTCATTTTACTCATAACTCAATTTCCTCGTATCAAATCAATTTTCCCCATTAAAATAAACTGATATGCCATTAGTTCATTTCAATCCCCCCCTCACCCCCCCCCTCATTTTTAAAAATAAAATAGTACCACTGTATTGTATAATAATGAAATTTATTGTGTACAGTGCTCAGGTGCACCACAACTCATCAAAGTCTCATGTCAAGTACACAGAATAATGTATTAGTGTCAGGAACATGAACAATTTACAGTAGTAATATGCATGTATGTGTACAGTGCTCAGGTGCACCACAACTCATCAAAGTCTCATGTCAAGTACACAGAATAATGTATTAGTGTCAAGAACATGAACAGTTTACAGTAGTAATATGCATGTATGTGTGCGCATGTGTGCATATGTATGTGGAGAGTGGCATCAGGTATAGTGTCGGCGTACTACAGGAAGCATGGAGGCTTTGAAAGACTCACTGCTTCGGCAGCTTCCAACAGACGTGGCAATTTATTCCATGTCTCCGTAACTCTGAGCGTGAAAAAATGTTTCCGAAAGTCATGTGACCAGTGCTGTTTTCTGACTTTGTAGGCATGCCCACGTGTGTTAGAATATAAAAACATAATAAAATAGAATGTAATGAATTCTATGCTGTCATGATTTAATCTTTATTTTTTGATGTATAAAATGTTTTTTTTTGGTGTAAAAAATTTGGAAACTTAAATCTTTTTAGTGAACTTATTAATATAAGCATATCTGAAGCTCACTCATACCTCAAATTTGAGCACTCAACACAAAACAAAAAATCAACCAAATAGATGTACAGCCACTTACTTCCTATCACAAAAACCTCCAGATAAGACAAAAAGGACATGTTGGACACTGCTGGAGAAGTAAGGATGACCTCGTAAGTGATGTTATTCTATGGATACACCATTGATCAGCTCTGTGTGGATATTAGATGCTGTGCAGAGGACCTGCCAAAAACAATGTCCTATAGAGACAGTTGGTGAAGACGAGTAATGGAGATCCATGTGTTGTATACCCATACATACCCAACATCGTACATCGCGTATATAATCGAGAGAGGAGACTCGGGTGATAGAGAGAGACAGATATGGAGTAGAGGCTTACTTGTTACTTTGTTTCTTCTTTACTGCTTCGACTATGATCGTCTTCTTGTTGCTGTTTCTAACTAAGGGCTTCTTCTGGGCTAACTCTTTTGTCATGCAATTAATTAACTCACAAGACTTTTTTCCTTGATTAAGATTTATTAACCCATTTTTTTTTATGCACGGGAGAATCAACCTCACAGTGGCATGTCTACTCTGCGTCAATTTCAGGTTGAAACTAAAATCTAACTCTAGTCATGTGTTTCTCGTGACGTGTTCTCTAGGGGTCAAATGGGGTTACCAACAGTCCTGGTATAATAATAATAATGAAATTTATTGTGTACAGTGCTCAGGTGCACCACAACTCATCAAAGTCTCATGTCAAGTACACAGAATAATGTATTAGTGTCAGGAACATGAACAGTTTACAGTAGTAATATGCATGTATGTGTGCGCGTGTGTATATGTATGTGGAGAGTGGCATCAGGTATAGTGTCGGCGGACTACAGAAAGCATGGAGGCTTTGAAAGACTCAGTGCTTCGGCAGCCTACAACAGACGCGGGCAGTTTATTCCATGTCTCCGCAACTCTGAGCGTGAAAAATGTATTTTTCCACTAGCTGATCTGAAAGTCAATGGCTCCTTCAGCTACAGGGTTTATCAACAATTTATGCTACCACATAAATTATGTAACACATGCTGTCGGCACAACATGATGATAATGATGATGATGATGTCAGCATCTCTGTAAACAAAGATGTTTATATTTGCATATTACTTTTATCTGAAAATAGAATAATTGTAATTTTTTAATTCTTAAAATTATTTCTCAAATTACTGTAAGGATTTCTTTCTCACACAGGATCTACTCCAATTCAACTATACAAGGCTTGAAAATTTATGGTTTCTAGTCCAGGAACATTTGCCTATACGTCAAAATTATATTAAACAATTGGACCAAAAATTCATTGAAATAGAAAATCTTCGATCAGCACAGGTAAGTTTGCCAAAAATATTATTAGTTTCTTCTTGTATAACTTTTTAATATTTTTTATATACTTCTATCAAAATATATTTTTTCTATCTCAGGAGTCTCAAACTTGCAGCCTCTGAGTGCCTCTGACCGCCTCTGTTTCTCCCCAGTGCTTTGCAGCCTCTCCTCATGTTTCTCCCCAGTAGGAGTCTCAAACTTGCTCCCTCTGACAGACATGTTTCTCCCAGTGACGAGGAGAATTTACTTTAATATTTTAGTCACTTTCACTTCAAGATCAAAAGTTGAAAAGTAGAAATAATCGAATTTTATATACATTCAAAAAAAAAAAAATTAGTTATTTCCTATAACTTCAACTTAAAAATAGGGGAAACACTCTGATTGACTGATAAATTATTTATTTATTTATTGATCTACTAGGAAAAAAGAAGACGGGGTAGGGTTTGTTTAATGGAAAAATAATGGGTAGATTAATTAACAGATAAATTAATTCAGTGTGTTCCCCTTTTTTTAGGTTGGAGTTATAGGAAATGACCGATTATAGAGAATCAACATACACAACAAAACAAGAAGATATTTGTTTTGTTTCATAACGTAAGAAGAAATATATTTTTCAACTCATATTGGCATGGGGAATGTATACCTGAGATGACAGATAACACAAATAAAAAGTCCTAGAATAGTTTGAGAGTGGATATCTCAAAATAAACAGAAATTATATCTGATATTTCTTTAAATGTTAATAAACTTTGTATTTTTATTTTGTTTTCTCTGTTTTAATATTTTCTTTTCAATTTATTGCCATTTATCCCTGAAATACAAAACATGGAAAAAAAGGGAATATGCCAAAAATAAAAACAGAATTAAGGAAAATTCATCCTCCTAAATTTTGTCCTAATTCACATATCCCTTTTACATTAAAAAAAAAACCTTTATAAGAACTAGCAACAGAAAACACCCTCCGGGCGTTGTAAAAATTAATTTTTGAAAGATATTGCCTGAGGGTGGGAGTTAAAAATTCAGTGTCAGAGGGTTTGTATCATAAGTAAGCAAAATCCTCATATTTATTAAAGGAGTAAAAAAAATAAAACAATTTAAAATGAAAACTTAGCCCTGTCACTCTCAAATAAAATGTTGCATGCATGTAATAATCAAACAATTATTTTGAATATTTTCCACAAAATCGTAGGTATTTATTTATTTGTAAACTTTTTAGTTAACTTTTGTTACTGTTAAAAAAAAAAAAGACGAGAGTAAAAAACAATTTTTAAAATTGCTTACTCAAATTTTGGGTGTATATAGCTTAAAATAATGTGACGTAAGCTGTGGCATAGTTTTTGTTACAGACAGAAATACAGACAATCTCCATTATTAATAGATGTTAGTGAAATCTATATTGGCTTGTTTCAAAGACCTATTATGTGGTGGTGGTGGTGGGGGGGGGGGGCGTGACTGAGACATATAGAAAATTAACACACACAACAGAACAAGAAGATATACAGGGTGTCCCAGAAGTCACACACCATGTATGAAAATACATATAAAAAGTATAAAAAGACATATGAATATCAATTTTATTCATCATAATCATAATAGATGCTCAAATTGTTCACTCTCTCCATTGATACATACATCAATTCTCTTTATAAAACTGTCTTTTACTCTGTTGAGGGTTTCAGTGGTGATTTTGTATGGATGAAATTTCTGTGTCTTAAGAATACGATGTACTGATGATTTGCTAATTGTAAGCTCCTGGCTTATTTTCCTTACTGATTTCACGGGGCTTCTAGCAACATTCACCAAAACCATAGTTGATGTTGCTTCATCAGTTGCACTCTTTCGTCGAACACATCTCTCGCGGTCAGCAACTAAGCCAGTTTCTTGGAAACGTTTTATCAAACGGCAGATAGTGGTATGGTTCAATGGTTTTTCTTGCTCGGGATGAGTGCGGTTGAATTCTTCAGCTACAGAGCGGTATGTAGCCCCATCTCTTCCAAACATAAAAACCAATTTAACTCTTTCTTGTATTGTTAATTTCTCACCCATATCCAATAAAATCTGAAAAACAAATTATATGGTGTGCGACTTCTGGGACACCCTGTATATTATATACATATTAATTTTGACAAAGAAAAAATAGTAGCCTATCAGCTGTATTGCAGATTAGCATTATAACTGGTGGAAATCATGCTCCTCCCTGTCATCTCTCTTTTAGCCCATTATACCTCTCCCCCATGACATAATGGCTTTTTGGGTCTTTGACTTGAAAACCTTTGCACTTCCTTACCCAAAATATCTTATCCAAATAAGCTGCTGGCATAAATCTAATATTTTATGTATTTGGTCAATGGTTGTTTTTTTTTTTGTTTAATAGCATATCAACCCTTGTGGGTTAATAAATGTCTGTGTCCGTTAGTGGATCTGTTGTTGGGCTGGATGGCATTCTCAGTGTTCTTTGAGGAGTTTTCAGATATCTTGTCTTGTGCTGTTGATAGTTTTTAATAACAAGTACAAGATGTTCTTATATTTCTTGTGCTCATTTATTTTATCCCAAATAAAAATGCCTTGGAGAACAGACACTCATCTTGTATCCTGTTCTCTTCAAACACTCACCCCAGACTGCCAACTCATCACCTCTCTTTCTCTCACAGTCATTCTGTTGGCATCCATTGACCAATCAGAGATTGACAGGTAACCTTCATATGTCACCCCAAAAATTCTAGTAACTTTCTACTCTTATCTACAATTTTACCATCTCATTATTTCACAAATACAATCTCAAGCCACATGCGCATGAGAGAATCAGCAGCAGCAGAAATAAAACATATGTCTGCTCAAAAGGGCTCTTTAGATTCTAACCCTACTATCTCAACTCATCTAATTATGTGACTCTCTATACCAATGAAAACCCCGTTCCATATGAACCTTAGGTGAAACTTTGTCAATCAAACTATTTGTAGCTGTCTTTGAGTGCGCCTAATAGTTAGATATATTTATTTTCTACCCTCAAAATATACCCTTAAATTTGGACAGTGTAAGGGAAACAACTCTGTTAGGGTCTGATAATCAAGTGAGCCACAGGGCCAGAATGGCATTGTGGGAAGATCAACAGATATCCTTAGGGCAAAATAGGGACTTCTGCCAGGCTGATGCCGCAAAAAGGTTGTGTGCAAAATATTGTCCTAAAATTAGAATTTTAGTCTTTAGTTAGTTCTTGGTACTGGTAACGGCGCACAGGTATATTTCTTTCCAATTTTCCCGTGAAGTTGCTGGCATTTGTTAAAGACCCTTTTTTAAAATAGTAATTTTATACCCTATTTTATTTCAGTATTTCACGGTGTTTGGAAGTAAATAAAATCTTCTACATTCAACATCAGTCAGTCTACGTGTCATCATTACATCACCAGAAAATATTACCAGGGAACTGCTACACTATTTAAATCCAGGACTGTAATTTTCCACATAGTTATTGTTAATTGTAAAATCTACACTACATTTCCTTACAAAAATGATCGACTTTTGCCTATCTATTATATAACAAAACTAGCATGTACCAAAATATTGCAAATCTTATGACTACTAGTAGTTTTCTTGATTTATCTTTGTATATATTCAGATAAGATCTTTACAGTGTATAAATCTGTGACCAGAATTTAAAAAAAATTCCATTTGATCTTTTATAGGTGCAACAACTCTTTGTGAAATACTATAAAATTTTTGAGAAAATTGCTTACAAAAACAAAAATGAAATACAAAGAATGATGGATAACATAGTTCAGGTAAGTATTATTTAAATCACCCCACCTCCTACGCCCATCATGAAGGCAGGTAGGATAAAAGGTTAACTTTAATGCAAAGACCCTCCTTCATATATGCGGGTGGTAGCAAAAATAGCTTCACTCCATTTGCATTCCTCTTTTTTTAGGTACTTCAGGTATTAGGGATGATCGATTTTGGAACTAATGTCTTCCATGTGGCAATAATTGCAAATTAACATAAAGAATTACCCACAAAATATTTTTCTTCAAAACTTACCCTACATTTGAGGAAATAGATTTCAGTCTTTTAAAACGTTATCCTGGTTACAGCTCAATTAATGAAATAAAAAGCAGCATATTGGAGGTGTCAGCGATGATGGGGGATATTTTTAATTTTATTTCTAGTTATAATATCTTATTCACTTCATCTTAGTAAAATAAATTATATACATGTATATACACACACACAAATATATATATATTTTCCATACAAAGCGATGTGTGTATTAAAACAGTTAAAATCCTGTATGTGATGACAACCTGGCGGTTAAGGTGTCTGACTGACACTGAACTGATCGGATTTCAATCCCAGCTGTAGGTAGCTTACAAACGTCTAGCCACACTGAAGAGACTTGATAAGTCGAAACACGTGTCTGTGGATGACTATATATATATATATATATATATATATATATATATATAGATAGCTGATATTGAATATTAAAACTCATAAGATATTCTCTTAATTTTACTGTCCACCTGAGGATCAAATTCATAAAACTTGAGTTGTAAGAGAAGATTTTGTGAATTTTTAATTGTATGGATTTATCTAACTACTTCACGATGGGTAGAATATCAGAAAAAGCCAATTTTTAAGCAGAGTAAAGCTGATTTAAATTCAGTGTTATCCTTCTCCTAGATTGGTTGCCTAACCAAGGCTGAAGAAGCCAGTCTGCCTATTTACCATAGCTGGTTGGAGAATAGTTGGATTCATTGTTTTCCGAAGGGCATTAGTCCAAAGCGAAATGTAAACAGCCCTCTCCAGGATTTGAACTCGGTTCATCGATTCTATATCCTATGACGATAAGCGTTATACTAAGCACGTCTCCCAAGCATTAAGGGAAAGTAAGTGATATATTGTTATCTGTAACCACATTTAAGTCAACATAATTATCTCCCTTGCATTGTAACTAAGATAGCCGTAAAAATATATGATCTTTTAGAAGTGCTTGATATTTTCTGTTCCCAACTGCAAAACATTTTAATTCAATATTCTTTTCCAATTATTATAATTGGTAATTATTCTTTTTATAACTCTTATAAATAAACTTTAAAATATTGTAGTTTTACCGGCTGTGTTAGAAAACCAGTGCTAATTATTATGCAGAAAAAAATGTTACAAAAAAGAATTATGCATAATAACTCTTTTCTTTCATTAACACTTATATTAATTACTGACTATTGATAATTCATTTATTCCTATTTTTCAATGCTTTTCTATAGTAAACTTATTCACAACGAATTTCTATAGCAAGATCATTATATATATTATATATACTAGCAAATATATGCACCAAGTATTTAACTAATGAAACTAAATAAGAATACACCACAACTGAAACTTACTCGTCTTTCATTGTTATTTTTTCTAATTCAGTGTTAATGGATTTCATTTAAGATTCATCTTATATTCATTAAAATAAAACCAAACAGTTAGAAATCAATAATACTAAGCACATATCGATTTCAAATTAGCCTTCCCATTCACACTGTAAACCACTATTCATGTTGTCAGTATGTAGACATAGTTAACAGTCAATTTTATCATGGAGTATGTGATGTCCTAAGAGAATTGTGACTTGAGTAGGAATATAGTTTCGGTTACAGACAGTCTCCATTATAATAAGATGTATATACTGCCCATAAACACTCACATACATTTAAAATACCACATACATACACACATCATTTCATCCAATCATACACATCCTATGTCTATTGAATTTTCTGAAATTTTTTGCAATTTTTGATTTTCCTTGCATTTGTAACGTCTTTACCTGCCGATTGCTATCGCATGAAACCAATATGGTCGTGAATGTTCCTTTGTCACCAAATAAATAGACATGTAAAATCTTTATATATTTATTATATTATATATATATATATATATATATATATATATATATATATATAGTCATCCACAGACACGTGTTTCAACTTATCAAGTCTCTTCAGTGTGGCTAGACGTTTGTAAGCTACCTACAGCTGGGATTGAAATCCTATCGGTTCAGTGTCAGTCAGACACCTTAACTGCCAGATTGTCATCACATACAGGATTTTAACTGTTTTAATACAAACATCGCTTTGTATGTAAAGGCTGCCATAGAGTGCTCCATCCCTTACATAATATTGTCTATAAATAAGTACCTCCCCAATATATTTTTTATAAAAAGTTAATTCTTTCTCTACCAAATATACCAGGATTTTATTATTTCTAGTAGTACATTATACAACCTAAAATCAAACATTATTGTAATATTTAATAATATCCATTTTGATTGTATAATGTTCCACTAGAAATAATAAAATGGTTTCTCAAACTTTTTACATGATGCACCCCTTGTAACAAATTTAATATCTATTCACTCCAAATAGATTAATTGAATATTGCTAACCCTTTTTCTTTGTCTCACTGGATGACATGATGAGAGTGATTGATTATTTTTTTACAATGTTTTCAGTTTCAAGATTAAAATTTTAACAAAATACAGAAAACTTATTATAAATGGAATATGATAACATCCACACCAACAAATTCCTGGTAATACTAAAACTGACTTAACAAGTAAAGATCCGGATCTCTTTGGTCAAAGTGGAATTTTTGTTAATAATAATTCAATTCGACAAGAAATACTTGAAGAAGGCCAGAGGGCATATCGGCCGAAACGTTGTACAAATAACAATGAAGATGGGGACAATAGTCCGAATAACGCAGATAATACTAATTCAATTTTGATTTGATTTTTTAAAAATCTCTTACCCTGGATAAGAATTAAAATTTTAGGCATCTAAATCACTACATTCTATGTATATTGGATCTTATAATAACACCCAGATCAACAAATAACTGACAATACTGAAACTTAACAAGTGAAGAACCAGATCTTTTCAGTCAGAGCAGGATTTTTGTTAATAATAATTTTATTATTTTTATTGTTTTATTAATTTTATTGTTAATAATAATTTTTATTAATTAATTTTAATTTTATTCATTAAAAATCTCTTACCATGGATAAGAATTAAAATTTTAGGCATTGTCTTTGGTAATCTGAACATTAGCTACTTAAATGAGAGTTACCTCCCCTTGTTGTTTTTGTTCACTTTGAGGAAGCCGTGTGTTTTGTTTTGTAAAAACACGGATTTTTCATCAAATTGGGTAAACTAATATATAACAATATAAAGTTCTAATATACAGGTACTCTCATAGAAATATTAACATCTTTTTTTTTTTTTTTAAATCACCTGTGGGATATTCTAAGCATATGTTGATAGGTATGGTGAACATGTGTAGACTGTTTGAAAATATATTAAAGGTATTCCTATAAGTGTGTTAAAATTTTTAAATCGATTTAAAAAAAAAATATATTAATATTTCTATGAGAGTACTTGTATATTAGAAAGTATAGGTATACCAATTAGTTGAAAAATCCGTGTTTTTACAAAACAAAACACACTGCTTCCTCAAAGTGAACAAAAACAGGGGGGGGTACTCTCATTTAAGTAGCTAATGTTCAAGATTACCAATTCTTAACCTTTGACAATCTTATTTTATTTTTGTATTCAATATGTATCTTTTGATTGATTAGTGAATTTACTGTTATTGGTGTTAGTAAAGCATTTAATTCCAAGACTAACAGCAACAAATAAAACTTAGTTCAATTCTAACAATTTATCAAAGAACAAAACAATGACTAACAATATAAAGTCCTTCCTGTGTATAGAGTCAAGTTTGAGAGACTTACTGGTATGATGGAGGGGATATCTGGTATCTTCTGATTTAGTGATTTCTTTGGGAGAATTTCTGGTCAACATGAAGCTGGGAACTGGTCCAGAATCTATCTGGTAATTTTGGTATTTTGTGCCAAAGCTTCTGGACTCATCACGTGATTGGTATATCCAATCACAGAAAGACTCCCCCTCACTTAATCCCACAAACAGGAATAAACATATTTTGCTGACCCAACACTGTTGTTGTGACCAAGATAAATATTTGATTGAATTCATGTATTGTATTTTCAGATGATTAATCAAGCGTTGCTAAGCAACAAAATGAACTACACAAATATGTATGTCCTTCTGATGACAGCTGACACTGAAAGAGAAAAAAAACAACGTACTTATTGGGAGTCAAGACTCAGATTTTGGAAAGATGTAAATATTCGCCGCTTCCTTGACCAATACAGGTTTGTTAACTTGCTTTAAAAGAGTTTTCAAGTACAAGAAAACATTTTCATTAATTTCATCAATATTTGAATGATACTTTACAGGCAATGTGTAGATATTTATTAGATATAGAGTCTAGTCTGGAATTTTCATATTGGAGGTACACAAAGAAAAGTATACAATTATAAATGACTTTGTATATTTCTAGAATGAAAAAGAAAAAAAATAGAGGGGAAAAATAAATCCGACTTGTTGAAGAGAGGGGGGGTCAACAATGTCGTCGCCGTCACAAAATCTATAGCACAAAAAAATCCGTTGTCGTCGTAAAATCACCAACTTAAATATCTTCAGCAGCTGAAAAATCGCAACTGCCTGCTGTCGTCACCCCACTTCTACTTATACAAGTTTTTCCTTCAACATCCGGGTGTCTGCACCCCACGCACGAGATTCCTGAGCCAATCCCGGCCACCGGAATCCTCGTAGCCATCATCCGGGCACCTGGCGCTTACATCCGGGACAGTAGTATCTTGAATTCAGTGCCAATGTGTCGCCCGTTCGCATTCCGAAGGATGCGGGTTCGATTCCACATGCCTTCAAGAACATGGCAGGCCACTCACCTCATGTTCTCTGTCACAATATTATATAATTGCATGAATCTAAATCGTGTAGATGTTCATGGCAGAATGGTTAGCATTTTAGAAAATGAACTTAGCAATCCAAGTTCAAATCCTAGATGCAGTTGTTTGCATTTTATGCTCCATATGAATACCTTTTTTGCAATGGTGTTCAGATGCACTACAACTCATCAAAGGTGCATGTATAGTACATAGAATAATGTACAAATGTCAGGAAAATGAACAGTTTACGAGTCATGATATATATGTGTTATATATGTGTGCTGAACATGCAGGGGGCATATCAAGTATAGTGTTCACAAATTTGAGGAAACATAGACGTTTTAAAGTGTTGTATACCCTTTTCATTACTTACTTCTATTCTTCTTCTGACGTCTTTGACATCTTACGTCTTCTAGTGTCTCTTCTAACATCTTGGTCTTCGTCTTGGTGGTCGGTCGCACTTAACTCATTTCTTCTCTTAAATCAGTCTTGTTACCAAGACATTCATTAATCACAAGACCGTGTTATTTTTCTTAAACTTTTATTTACTTAACTAAACATTTCATGTAACTATTTATCTGACTAACATAGTGCACATATGCAGTGAGTTCCAGTTAAGGCAGGACATCTTCACTGCCTGACGTCCAACAAAACAAAGTGTTGGTTGGTTGGTTGGTTTTTACAGAATGTCAACCCTTGGAAAGTCAATTTAACAATTAAACACTTCCTACTTAGTTGCAATATTGATGTTTTAAGAGCCATTATAATAATAAAGTTCACATAATTTTAAACAGGTAAACTCTTCCTACTTAGTTATTATATCAATGCTTTAAGAACAATGTATTAATGTAGTTGAAAATCATTCTAAACAATACCTCAAACAGATTGATTTGACCCATAGATGGGGGCCATAACAAATACTACCACACCAGGTCATTAAAATATTGAAAATATCATTATGGTTAGAATTAAACATTAACAAATGAATCAAATTTTGGCATTAAATAACCTAAAAAGATTTTATATGCTGTTAAACAAATTAACCAAACCAGACTAATAAGAATTATACAGAATTATTTTTTAATGCAGGTTATATACCATTTATAAAATCCTAATGATATTCATAAAATATTGGTGCATAGTAAATATATTCAAAAAATGATTTCTTATTTTTGTTATTCACACAACATTTCAGTTTTTAATCTCCAGTCTTCCTTTTGTTTAATATGCAATATCAATAAAAGAAAGGGACTTTTCCTGACTGCACCAATGGGGTCACCTGTTGGCCGTGGGTGGTGACCCATGATGACTGAGGACAGGATCTTTGTGTCCATGACCCAGGTACTAAGTAGTCCTATGACATGCAACACTCCACCTGCCTTTACTTGGGCTAGACAACTGGTTGGACAGATCCCATCTGATCATGGCAAGCCCCAACCCTTTTTATCATATGGGTGCTAGAAGGCGGTGGCTGCAGGTCTACATGTCCTGGGAATGACGTTAAACTCTATCTGATGGTGAGGTTCCAGTTTTGGAGGTTTGGGGAATGTGGAGCACCCCTTCATCACCATTGCTCCCTGGTCCACTCTGACCCGTTAGGGTCCCATCTATGGGTTAAATAGAAAAATGTATTTATAAAAAAATTGTATTATCCATTAAGAATTGATTTATTTCAAAACTTTATCGGCATTAAATGACCCACTGAGGTTGATATGCCGTAAAACAAAACAAACCAAACCATCTGATCAATTGGCTGGTTATATCAAGCTTTAACACTTATACGATTGTCCCGACTGTATTCTTAAAATTGTTCTTATGGCAAACACCCACTCCTTTTTATTATATGGCCGCTAGAAGGCAGTAGCTAAGGGTCAACCTCCAGTTTATTAATTCTACCAATTTATTAATACACATGAATTTAATGAAAATTATTTCTACCATTTTATAAAACCAAACCAATATTTACCAACAAACTATTTACTTAAAATATCATATATATAAAAAAAAAACAAGATTTGACATTGAATAGCCGACAAAAACTGATATACCATTAAACAAAATAGCCAACCAACCAACAAACCAACCAACCAACCAACTGGTCTTTTACTTTGGTAGGACATATCATAAACAGCATTAAACGGGCATATTTTTTTTGAATTGATTGAATAATACTTTGTATATTAATAAAATTTTTTAAAATCATAAAAAGTATGGTAAATATATTGTTGTCTTTATTTTAAGTGAATATATGAATTCTGATGACGTGATGAAACCCCCCATTATTGAAGAGTTGATGGAAAAATTGGTTGTGGAACATACTGGCTTAAATAATCAATACAAACAACTACTAAATGCTTTAAGGTATTGTGAATTATTTATTCATTTTTTATTAATTGTTTCTCTTCTTCTTCTACAGGATATTGCATGTGATGGTTAATAGGCTAGTCTTGCAGATCAGTTACAATTGTGCAGTGAGTTAGGTCTTACTGGGAAATTCAAACAAGAATCATGTCTATCGGTCAGAACGAAATCTGGTCGGATAATAAAACCACCGGCAATATACTGCGAATGAAACAAAACATTTTTTTTATTTTGTGAACTCATCAAAAAGAAAATCCCTTCATGAACAAAAAAAACAAACATTTCTTTTAATTTTGATGTTACCTACATATAAATATGCAAAAAAAAAATGAAAAATCTATGTGATCACAACTGAACAATAATATTTTTGATTTATTATGTTATATGCAAATAAAATAAAAATAAAAAATTGTAAGGGGAAAAAATTATTTTGTAAAAGAGGGGATGTTGTATTATAGCCTTGTACCAAACCTAGTATTCATGTTGGGGAAAATACATATTAAATGAGTTCATCTTCAAGGGCATGAGGCAACAGCTACACCCTTGTCTAAAAGGTGTAAGATCAGATTCAATGCCTAATGCTTCTCCAAAGACGAATGCAGATGGAGCTGAGTTATTTTTTGCACCACTTTCAACTGTGTATTTATATGAGGGAGGGCCTTCTGACAAATGGGCTGGGTAAATACGCACTGAATAAAGAATACATCTTGATTCCTATCAGGTGACTGAGGTAAAATATATTGTCCCAAGGGGACATCCCTCAAGGCAGCACCTGTCCCTTGCCTAAAAGGGGCTAAAGGCCAAGTTTATTGCCCAGTGTCATAGATGAGACCAAGCATTTTTGCTTTGGCTATCATATGATCTTTGGTTTGTGTGTGGGTCCCCATATAAAAAAGACCTTGTTGATATGACCTGGTGAGAGGTGTGGAAAATAAAATAAACTTTTTGTTAATCCAGTCTAGTGGGAGTTCTGGAAAATATAAAGAAATATATACTGTTTATATACTGGGAATTATTTATTTATTCATTTTGGTTATTCGTTTCAATGAATCTTATGGATATTGTGTTATGATTAGCAAGCTTGTCTTGCAGATTAATTACTACTCTGTAGCGAGTTTGAGCCTCACTTAGTGCCCCAAACTTGTAGCCTTGTATCAAGCCTGGTATTCATGCTGGAAAAAAAAGCAACAATAGAGCTAAGCTATCACTGACACCACCTTCAACTGTACATTCATATGAGGGAGGGGCTCTACTTATAATCGGTCCTTGTGTATATTCCACCGAAAGAAGGGCTAGGTAAATACATACTCTTACTGAATAACATTTATTAAAGGGACGTAACTCTAACAAGAGAACTAATCCTGCGTCTATGACATTTCCCTTGAAACCAGCTATTTTAAACGTTTCCAGTAAATCTTTTATATAGGTCTTTACTAAGTTTAATTCAAACAGGTATTAAGAAGACTGTAATTTTTTTGTTTTGTTTTATACATACATTATTATTACTAGCAAAATAAAAAACACCCTCTGGGCGACGTAAAATAAATATTGCCTGAGGAGATGGGAGTTGAAAATTTAATATCAGAGAGTTTGTATCATAAGTAAAAGTAAAATCATCAAATTTATTAAAGGAGTAAAAAATAAAATTAATTTCATCAAAGGAGTAAAAAAAATTTAAAAAATTGAAATGGAAAGTTAGTTCTGATAACTTTAAATATATATTAAAATAAAACAAACTATATATAGATATATAATACCAGTCATGTATTTATTAAAACTTGTTTTAAAAACCAATGAGAACTGTCTAATGTTGCATGTTCAAATTTTGAGTGTATTTATTCTATGTTATGATGATTTTGGGTAATGTTACATAAGCAGTGACGTAATTTTTGTTACAGACAAAAACCGGAAGCGAATCTCCATTATTAATAGATTATCTGTATATACCCACGAAGGTCCCTAATACTTATTTTATATACATATATCTATATATATATCTTTATAGATACATATATACAATAGTGGGATGAAACTTCATATGATAATGTCACATCTGCTGTTGATGCCTTTTTTGACCAATGGGATTCAAGAACTGCAACACTGATGGAAGAAGTGTACGAACCACAAGGGGGACTATATTGAAAAATAAATCTCATTTGGTAACATTCCATGACAGTATCTTGGTCTGACTATGAACTTTTCAGCCAATCCTCATAGACTTACTACATGAATACACATTTATGTAGTCAATCATTTTAATGTATCTTCCAGATATACTTATATATTGCCTCTTGTTTCTTATTTCTAGAGATTTACATCCACCAAAATGTATTCCAAGTCTTCTTGAACAATGGTATGAACAGACACAAGTTGTCTCAAGAGGAATGTGTAAGTAAAGATACTGACTTTCTTTTTTGTATTGTTTAGATTTTTCAGGCTGTTATTCTCATCTTTATTATTATATACACAACATTTCAGCTGAAGTGCTCTCTGGCCTTCTTCAGGTATTTCTTATCAAACTCCGAAACCTTGTTGACAAAATCGAGAACCCTTTATTTAATCCATTGAGGTAGATTGTTGTCATTCCATTAACCATGACCGGAACAAGTGTTAAGCTATGTTAAATATTCTATGTCCTTATTCAGGATTGAACCTGCAACCTACAGATGATTATCCCTAAGAACTGTATTAACTCAACCCTTATATCCGTTGCTCCATGTGTCCAACTGGACGATCCCAAATGAATTTTTGGAACCAATAAACCTAATGATCTTTTTACCTAGAATTTTGACATTTATACTTATAATGTATGTTGTTTTTGTTTTTTAAAACTTTACTCATATTGTGATTTAATTTAAAAAAATGATTATTTAATCTAGCCTTTTTACTTACTTGTTCTCATATTGTATTCATCTCTATACTTGCTGTTTTTTGTTTTTTTTAAATCATTTCCATTAAAGTAATGCGATTAGTGATACTGACTAACTTTAGCTTGGATGTATCCCCCATAGCGTAATAATTAATGTGCTGGGCTGTGACATTATAATAAGCAAGTTTGAACTCCAGTTGCACTATTACATTCACTTTCAGACTAATTCTCTTGGGAAAGATATGAATCCCCTCATTTTCCCAGCCATGGGTTAAATAATACCACTACTCTTCTTCTACAAGGATGGCTTTGGCATTAAATGACCCATGAAGGGCTATATGCTATTAAACAAAGAAACCAAACCAAACTAAGCTTAGCATGTCACAAGACCAAAAATAATCGCATATCAATTATAACTATTATAATGTAGTGTCCACATCCAACTACCAATAATCTTGGTGTCCAGCTGTGTAATTGACAACAAAAGGACAATCACAGGAACTCTTGAAAGTTGAAGATTTTTTTAAAAAAAGGTCAGTTAGTGAGTTACTAATAGAGCAACAAGGAATTGTTGTATACAACTTCTTAAGTTCTTTGTATCAGATTGTATACTGCAAGTGAACTTGATATAAGATGACACTTGCATAAAAGTATAGTTTATATTTTTATTCTCCAAATTTTGGGCTCACAAAACACCATGAGTGGGCCATGATTGTTAAACAAGTCCAGAGGGAAGTTCCAACACCTATAATAAAGTGAGTGGTGTTTTTCTGTGATCAAGTGTCTGAATTTCCTGATGCGAACTCATCATCTTTTCATCTTGTCTTTTCAACTTTCTTTGAGACTCTGAAATACCACACAATTATATTTACCTGGCTCATTCCTGTGTTGGGTAATGTAAAAATGAATTAGTTCTGTTTTAGAGGGGCCTTCCTCCTATAGGCAGCATCTAGGGGAGTAAGGGCTGGGTTTATGCCTGGCACCTAAGGAGGCCACATTGAGTTAATGAAAATCATTTCTACCAGTTTATAAAACCAAACCAAACAAAGATATTCACTGACAAACTGTTCCCTTACAAATCATTTATACAGAAAGACAGGGTTTGGCATTAAGTGACCTAGGAGGGTTGATAATTTAGTTTCTTATTTGATGTATACTCAAACTCTAGTTAGGTCCTAGTTCTAAATACAAGGGAGATGACCATGACCTTAAACTATTTGATAATTTTTTGTTATGAAAAATTTACCAGATGTGGCAGGCAATGAGATTGCCGATGAAACTGAGCTATTAAACCGATTATGTGGGTGTGGGGTTATGATAAATAATAAATATTAATTAAATAATAAGTATTAATTGTACTATAAATATTGCAGATAATCAGTCATTTTATTAAAAAAAAAAAATTTTTAAGTTCGACATTTATCAATTATATCATTGATTCACTTATTGACCAAAGCAGTTCAAGCTGTTATAGATACTTACTCTGGTTGGTAGTATTGTGGTTGTTGGTGCGCTGACATGTTGTGCATTGCTTCACACTATGTATGATTTGAAATCTGCACAGATCAATGTGCAGCATAATCTAATTTGGGAATTTATGCTTTACAAGTTTGAACAAGGCTTAATGCCAAGCAAATAACCAAAAAGATTTGTGATGTGAAAGGTAAAGGCAATGGTTGATCATGATACAGTAACCAGATTGTTCAAGAAATTTTGCTTGGGTTGAAAGAACCTTGACAATCAGGTAGGCCTAAAACTGTAGGTTCCTATGACATGCTTCAAGCCACAGTAGCAAATCTGGTGAGTACCACTCAGAGAGTATCAGGCATGCTTGACACCCCACAGTACAGTGTGATTTTTTTCCCCTACAAAACCCGGCAAAAACTCCCAGAGTTGTCAAATTGTGCTTGACATAACCAAAATATTGCAAAACTTTTGACCCTAATACATAAATAAAAACAATTTAATAATACATTTGGTTTAATAATGAATCTTACTGGACAATTCATTTATAACAAAGTAATTAATTGTAACACAATAATGTTATCTATTATAAAAGTTTTACAAACATAAAGAATGATAATTATGCTAATGGAATTTTATTTATCTATTTCAGACGAATCAGCTGGGATGTATGTATTGGAATTAGAAAGAAGTTATGAAGCATCTATGAAAAAAAGCATGGATAAATTAGAAGAGACTAAGGTGATTTATATATAAGTATGTATGTATGTGTGTGTGTGTGTGTGTGTATATATATATATAGATAAGGATGTTGTTAAAGAGTCCATGTATATCTAATGAAAATGCATTGCTAATGATTTTACTCTTGAAATGCATTTTAACAAAAGATAGAAGTCTGTCTGAAATATCAAAGATTAAAAGTAAGATAATATTCATCATTTTGAATTTTGGTTATTATTTATTCTTTTGTACTTTTCCATGCTTCTAATACAACCAACAAAGCTTCCCACTGAAGAATAATCAAAGTTCCAATTACCGTCGAATTGGGAAGACATGGCAATAAACGGTTGTAACCCAATACAAACCCGAATAGTCGCAAAGTCTACTGCAGAATGACAGGGTATTTATAAAACTAAACAATATCATTCAAATCAAGCAGCCAATCAGAACTCAAGGAATGGAATCACCCAAATTCATGAATGGATCATTCTTGATTTCTATAAATACCAACTGTCTTGGACACTGCTTCAGTTGTACTTAGTTTTATTTTGTTATATTTTTTAGTTTCTTGGGAATCTTTTGTTTTGTTACCCCAACCCCTCCATCTCCTTTTCATACGAAGCTTGTGCTTAAAATTTCAAATCATCCGAAAGGGAAAATTTTAAGTAGGATAAAGCCATAGAGCAAAAGAGGCATTTTGGTGTAAGTAGGCTGTGAAAGGAGAGAATGCCAGGTTTATTTTTGAATGGATCAGTCAGCGAGTGAACCTAGCTAAATAGATCCATGTAGTGGTATGACCAGCTTTGTTACCCTCCCCCCCAAACTAAACCTTCCGGCTATATGCCGAGTCGTGATGTCACACTCATGTATTCACTTCATATTTTTTGAATAAAGAATTTGGAGTGAGTATATGAGTGTGCTCACTTCAAATATAAGTTGTACTTAGTTAGCTGCTGTTATCCAAACCAACAGTAGTGTAACGGCAACACCCAGCAACAAATGAATTAAGACAAGGTCCGACTGATGAAGGCGCTTTTATTGGGTAAATATGAGAGGCTGTCACTATCCTCCTGTTTCGCAACGGTCTTCACGAACATCTTCAACGTGAAACTACAATAGAATACAAATAGACTATGTAGTTTCTCTAATACAACTACTAAAATCGAAAAAGAAGAGGAAAAGTTCCAAGCATGTATTTTTACCTTCTTACCTTCTTCAAATCCTGCTTATAACTGAATTCAAAATCCCGCGTCACACAAACACGTGACTTTTACTGGTGTCAAATGGTGTCTTGTACCTACGCAATAGGACAGCCGGGCAAAGCAAGGGAGACAATTCTCTTGCATTTACAAGTAGACTAACTGACTTCAATACCCACCATCCATCATTCACATATATATTGTTTAAAAACGTTTTTCATAAATCAAAAAAAATGCTTCTTCATGTTGACTTCCTTTCTAAAAGTTTTAGGTATTAAACAATACAATCATCCGATTCACACATGAAGCCAATCCTTTGGCATTCATAAGCTTCTTAGTCTTGAAATGTAAACACTCATGAAATGGAAGATTCTCTGATGATGGCCAAAGCTTCAAACTGTTTGAAATTAACAGATATTTTATATCTATAAATAATTGTTGAGATTTTCTGTTATAAGGTGTGTGCCTGAAGCCCACTCCTACTTATAGACTCGGCGATAATCATGTGACCATATTCTTGGCCAATCACTGGCAGTACTCTGCTGCTGATATTGTTATTTATACAGGCTGTTCTGGTCATACCTACACACTGCTTTGAACCTTCGTGGACGACGGAACATAGGATTATATCACTGGACCTTTGACACTACGTAGGATTCCATAACTCAGGACTTATTTACTTACCAAAGGATTCTATAGCTCAGGACTTACTTACTTTAAGTCCTTTTCAACTGGCCAAGGATGGCGGTCAGAAATTTAACAATAATTAATGCCAACATTACTGATAGAATGGGGTTATTTATGTATGATGTAAATTCATTGCTCTTAATTTTCTATAAAAATGCTTTAAAAATCAAGAATAAAGGGATTGTCAGTGGTCAGGAATTAATGCAAGCATTATGGATAGAACAGGGCTATTATATGTATAGTGTAAATTTATTGCTAATGATTTTACTATAAAAAGGCATTGAAAATCATATAAAAGGGGATTGTCAGTGGCCAGGAATTAATGCAAACATTATTGCTAGAATAGGACTATTATATGTATATAATGGAGATTGCGGGTTTGTCTGTCTGTAACCGAAACTATATTACTAAACAAGTCACAATTCCTTTTGTTATTTACATCACATTCTCCATGATTTTATTTTTTATTTAAACCTCAGTTATTAATAAAATTGTTTTACATTATTAATACTGTTGACCATATCTACATACTAATAACATGCAATTGTATTTATATATACAACAAAATAGCGGTTTACAGTGTGAATGGGAAGGCTAATTTGCATATTGATCTTAAAAATTTGATTTCAATAAATATATGCTTAGTATTAATGATTTCTAATTGTTTGGTTTTATCTTAATGAATATGAGCAAAAATCTTGGGGATAAATCTTAAAAGAAATCCATTTACAAGAAGAAATAACTGTAATATTAATCTTTACTTCCTATTTTAACTAAATAGTTAAATTAGCAAAATTTACCAATGAAAGACGGGAGTAACGGAAAATGATGGAAGAGTTAGTTTCAAAGTGGTTCTATTTTGCAATCATACCCCCTCTGTTCCAAATCTTTTTATCTCTATTCTTATTCAGTTTCATTAGTCTTTCTAATTTAATATGATATTTTATTATATTAAAACTTAAATACTTGCACCCGGAGGGTGCATATATTTGCTAGTATGTATAATATAAATTCATTGCTAATGATTTTACTATAAAAATGTATTGAAAATATGGAAAAGGGGATTGTAAGTGGCCAGGAATTAATACAAGCATTACTAAGACAATAGGGCTATTATATGTGCTATGTAAATGCATTACTAATGATTTTACTATTGAAATGCATTGAAAATCCGAAAAAAAGGGATTGTCAGTGGTCGGGAATTTATGCATGTATTACTGACAGTATTATATATAACATCTTCAGAGAAGTTTTCCTTTGCACCCATATAGGTCTCAATTTGTCAGTTATTATAGAACTTTTTATGGCCAATAATTGCAGCCCAGTTTCTAACTTTAAGGCTGGATTAGCTCAGTCAGTAGAGAGCTCGGCTAGAAACCACATGTTTCCTAGTTCCATACCGGCCCTTGTCAATTCAGCATATGAGTAGCACAGGGATCTGTGCGGTAAAGTAAGGAGCTGATGGTAGGTGTGGCACTCCACCTCAGATGCAAAAAAACAATCTCCTTGGTCTAGCGCTAGTGAAAAGGGGATAGACTTCTTTGCTGTATGGCTCATATCGACATTAGGCTGACCCGACGACTTTTACTTTTTTATTTTTTTTATTTTTTACTTCTCTAACTTCTAGCATTTTTGCAAAAAGACTTAATGTGCTGCATCTTTCCTAAAGAATCTCAAATTCCACAATCAGAAAATTCCTTTTCCTCACTTGGTTCTCTACTAATCCATTTCTGAATGATATATGCATGCATCTGGCTCATTGTCAAGGTTGACAATGGGTGTAACAAATTTTGGTTATTTCCTATAACTCCAACCTAAAAAAGGGGAACCACACTGAATGAATTTTATAAACTATTCATTCATTTATTGAATGTGTTGGTGATGATGTGGCATGTCTTCATGTCCTTCTTGGAGACATCTTTAAAGCACAGGCATGGTCTCCCTACTGGTCGGGTGCCTTCCACTAATTTCCCATACCAATGCAGTAAAAAGAACATTGTGCTATAAATATTTTGGTGCTCTTCCAATATGTGATCTACTGAAGGTTTTTGATCTACTATTCATGGCATGTGATTTACTAGGAAAAAAGAAGACAGGGTTAGTTTAATGGGAAAATAATGGGTAGATCACATATTGGAATGTAAACAACCGGTAGATCACATATTGGATTAGAAACCATTCGGTAGATCACATATTGGAAGAGCATGTGGGGATTTAAAAAAATGAAAATAAAAATAAAATAAAGAAGACTTCCATGGGGCCTTGACCAGGAGAACCCCTTTTGCACATGTCCAACAAAAGGGAGTGACTTCCTACCCCCAAAATAATACCTTGGCCATTCGAACTGAGGCCGCAACTGAGTGTAGGTCATTTCCTGGCCAGGGGTTATCCCCTCGCCACAGCCAACTATGCCTTGTTCAATAAAGCCTGAGTCATAAAACTACCTCTTGCCTTTATCTCTTTCCCTTCTCATGCCTTTTCGTTCCTAAGTTCCATTTTGGCGCGCCAGCCCACAAGAACAAAGAACCAGCTTTATTGGGGTTAAGATACCAGTACCAATGAATCTTAACTTAGCCCGATAAGCACCAATATTTTTCTGTGCACTTGATTGAATTGCTTTTATTATTTATTCCAGATGATACTTCTTATGAATCAACTCACCAGTCCTGAGATTGCATCCACTTTGACAGAAGAATTTACACCCATGATTAAATGTTTAGAGATGAGATTTATGGAATATATGGCTGAATTAAAGGTATGCATCAATATATATATATTTACCAACCCCTCCGCTAGGTCAATTTCTTAAGCAGAGTTCAACAGGTTTGAATTCAGAGTTTTACTTCTAGACCGGTTGCCTAACCAAGATTAAAGAGCCCAGTCTGCCCTACTATTTACCCATAGCTGGAGGGAGAGTAGGATTCATACCTTTCCTAAGGATATTAGCACTAAGTGAAATGCAATTACCAAGTCCAGGATTTGAACTCGGAGCGACGAGTCCATTTCCCATGACTTTAACCATTACACCACGCACTTCCATTAGTATGTATCAATATAGGCACCTTGCTCCTGGGATCATCTTACTCTCCAAATTTACTCATATGGCATTCACCCTCCCTCACCTGGGGTTGTAGAATTTACTGACTGCACCTCTACAGAGGGTTAACCCCTGCGCTCCAATGGAGCCACCTGTTGGCCATGGGTGATGCTTAAGGACAGAATCCTGGTGGCTGAGTAGTCCATATCATATAACACACCACTTTGGCCCTTCCTTGGCCTAGATGGGTGGTTGGAGAGGCCCTCTCCAATCAATCAGCTGGTCACGTCAAGTCCTAGCACCTATATAAGTTTTCTGACCATATTGCTCTTACAGCAAAACCCAACCCTTTTTATGATATATGTGACTGTGAGGGCCTTAGTGTCCGAGATATGACAGCAACTAATGGTGAGGTTCCAATTCTGGAGCTCTGGGGAGTGTGGAGTACCCCGTCATTGCCATTACTCCCAGGTCTACTCTGACCTGGAGTGGTAGTACATGTTAGGTTCCCAACTATCATATCTGATGGTGAGGTTCCAGTTCTGGAGGTTTGGGGAATGTGGAGCACCCCTTCATCACCATTGCTCCCTGGTCCACTCTGACCCGGAGTGGTAGTACCTGTTAGGGTCCCATCTATGGGTTAAATAGAAAAATGTATTTATAAAAAGATTGTACTATCCATTAAGAATTGATTTATTTCAAAACTTTGTCGGCATTAAATGACCCACTGAGGTTGATATGACGTAAAACAAAACAAACCAAACCCAACTATCAGTTAGATAAATCAAAAAAGGATTTAAAAAAAATGGTATATCCAATAAAAATGAATAAAAAAGTCTTTGGCATAAAATAAGGGTTGACATGCCATAAAATCCAACCAATCAACCACACATAGCATAGATGGATTTTAATTAAAACATAATACATGTACATTATTGCTACACAAAAAAAATTCATCTGTTATATATAAAAAAAAAACCTTTAACTTTAAAAGACATTAACTTTCTTCTAAAGTAAACTGTTATGTTAATTTCCCAATGAGTCTTATATGACGTCAAGTGTATATTTGGTTTGCTTTCTTTGTTTAATGGCATGTTAACCTTCATGGGTTATTTATCTAATCTGACAAATTCATCCTTGTAGAACAGTAGTGGTACTATTTAACCTATAGCTGTGGGGATCCATGCCTTTCCCAAGTCCAAAAATGAAAGTAATAACGTGACTAGAATTTGTACTCGCTTACTACAATGTCGCAGTCCAGCATATTAACCACCATGCCACAGGTATTAGTATATATTTACCTGAAGTTTGAATTCAGAGTTTTCTTTCCGCCCTGTCGGCTGGGGCGTTAGAATGCACCAACTGCACCTCTGCAGAGGGGTAAGACTCCCCCAATGGGGCCACCTGTTGGCCGTGGATGGCGACCCGTGATGCTTAAGGATAGAGCCCAGGTGGATGAGCAGTTCATGACACGTAATACTCCACTTTGGCCCTATCTTGGGCTAGACGGACGGGCGGTCGGAGAGGCCCCCTCCGATCAATCGGCTGGTCACGTCAAGCCCTAGCACCTATATGATTTTCCCAACCCTATTGCCCTTATGGCAAGCCCCAACCCTTTTTATCATATGGGTGCTAGAAGGTGGTGACTGAGGGTCTACATGTCCTGGGTATGACGTTAAACTCTATCTGATGGTGAGGTTCCAGTTTTGGAGGTTTGAGGAATGTGGAGCACCCCTTTATCACCATTGCTCCCTGGTCCACTTTGGCCCGGAGTGGTAGTACCTGTTAGGGTCCCATCTATGTGTTAAATAGAAAAATGTATTTATAAAAAAAATTGTATTATCCATTAAGAATTGATTTATTTCAAAACTTTATCGGCATTAAATGACCCACTGAGGTTGATATGCCGTAAAACAAAACAAACCAAACCAAATCAGAGTTTTCTTTCTAGACCAGTTGCCATACCAATGTTAAAGAGTCCAGTCTGCTTAAGTTGGAGGGAACATAGTTAGATTCATTCCTTTCCTATGAGTATTAGTGCCATGTGAAATGCAGTAGCTGTTACAATACAAGCATTTCCATTAAGTGTAGTTGGTGTTTACATAATCGCTCCAAGTAGGATGTGACACAAGGTTGCAAGTATGTGGCATCCAGTGAGGATTGAACTTGCTATTCAGCAGTCATAGATCTGCGAGAATAGCTTGCTAAGCATTGCACCATGACAGAGTGCTCTCTATTAAATATGATATACCATTAAGTTTTTATGTGTCATCTTTTAGTCTTCAAGCAAGAGCGCTTGTCCAGCAGAAAACCTTGGTAATCCTCTGGTAAAGAATCCTCAGTATTGTAAGTTCCTTCGTCAATGGTTGCAAGTAGACTATGAAAGGATCAGTGTTTAAGTAGTTAATCAGCCGAACATTATGGCTGTTGATTGGCGAAGGAATAGACCATGTGACCTTGCATAGTCTATAAATTTAGGTGGGGAATTGTAGCACACCTTATGTACTAAAATATTCCAACACTCCCTGCTTCTTTTGTTTCAGATTCAATGAGACTGAGTTTTCAAAAGATAAAAAGGTTTTCTGTAATTAAATTTAATATTTTTCAATAAAATTATAAATTAATATCAATAAGATTATATTATAATCTTAATAATATCAATTAATAATTTATATTTTATTATATGGTGAAAAAAAAAAATTCTGTTTTGATTATCGTCTGTCATAAGATAAAACAAAATTTTTTTTTCATTTGACGCACCCCCCCCCCCGGACAAAAAAAAATTATATATTTGAATTAATTTGAATTATTTACAAACAACAAATAGTCACATAATATTCTTTTACATTAAACTTGTAGATGTTTGTGTGTTTAACTGTATCTGGTATAGGTTTGTGCGTGTCCGCTTTTCATTACAAGTTTAAATTTAAATGACAGTTCCATCAATCATGCTTACCCCTCTGCTTAAAAATAAACTCGGTAACAAAAAATATACTTACTCTCTCTAACAACATTTTCATCAATAATGCTTACTCTCTCTGTTACAATCTTATGGTCCATCCTTTAGTCTTCAAGCAAGAGCGCTTGTCCAGTAGAAATCCTTGGTAATCGTCTGGTAAAGAATCCTCAGTATTGTAAGTTCCTTCATCAATGGCTGTAAGTGTACTATGAAAGGATCAGTGTTTAAGTAGTTAATCAGCTGAACTTTATGGCTGTTGATTGGCGTAGGAATAAACCACGTGACCTCGCCTAGTCTATAAATTTAGGTGGAGATTTATAGTACACCTTATTTCATTGTAAAAAACAAGAAAATACATTTTTATTTTTCAGATGAACATTGATAAAGAATTTACACACTCCAATCAGCTTATCATGGACACGTTTATTTTTCTTCAATCTGTTGCAAAACTTTGGCAAACGCATGAAACTGGATTAGGAAAACAAGAACAAATGCTTCATGAAAGTCTACAAGAACACAGATCTTGGCACAATGAACAAAACCAGGTAAAAAACAAAAATTCTTTAGAAATTTCTTGTATTATTTCACTTCTTTATTAATGCTAAACCTCTGAAATTTGTAGACCAGTTCATATACCAGTTATTTCCTATAACTCCAGCATAAAAAAGGGGAACCACTCTGATTGACTGATAAATTATTTATTTATTTATTGATCTACTAGGAAAAAGAAGACTGGGTTAGGGTTTAGGGTTAGTTTAATGGGAAAATAAATAAATAATTTATCACTCAATCAGAGTGGTTCCCCTTTCTTTATATTAGAGTTATAGGAAATAACCCATATACCTATGTAGTAATATCTCATCTACAGAAAGTGATGTCAATATATGTATAGGAAAGGCATGGACTACTATAGACAGATTATTGATCATATGAAAATCTGATCTCTCTGATCAGACAAAGGAAGAATTTTTCTAAGTGGTAGCTATATTAGTGCTAATCTATGGCTGTACCACTTGGACTCTAACGAAATGCATAGAGAAAAATCTAGATGGGAACTATACAAGTATACTATAGGCTGTCTTGAACAAATCTTGGAAGCAGCACGCTGTAAAGAAATAGCTGTACGGCCACTTACCTCCTATTACTCAAACCATCTAAGTAAGACAAACAAGACACTGCTGGAAAAGTCAGAACAAACTTATAAGTGATGTTCTCCTGTCGACACACCTGAGTGAGCCGACCAGCAAAGACTTACATTGATCGTCTCTGTGTGGATACCGGATGTCGTGAGGAGGACTTGTCAGGGGACAAGTGGCAAAATCATGAGAAACCATGCTGTCAACATGACATGATGATTGATTTTTTTTAAGGAAAACATTGTAGCGGAGATTGAACTCACAACCTCCTGATCGTGATGTTACATAATCTATGCAGTTGCATAAGATTATTGCCAATCCTCTGTATTTCTGAAGGGATGGCCCCTTTCCATATCACGGGCGGGACTTTCCATGGAATATTACAGAAAGCCTGCGAAATACGTGAAGTCACGTGGGACCTGGTTGGGTCTTCAGTTTTCAGCTTGGACGTCAGGCAGATAAGATGTTTCTACCTTAGCTGAAGCTCACTGCATACGCGCGCTATGTTAGTCAGATGAAGATATTAGTTAAGTAAATAAAAGCTTACATAAGTAAAATGGTTTTGTGGTTGATGAATGTCTTGGCAACAAGACTGATCTAGAAGAAGAAATGAATTAAGGACTACCAACCAGAAGAGACATTAGAAGAGACGCTAGAAGAACTTAAGATACCAAAGATGAGCAGAAGAATAATAGAAGTAAAAAGAAGGGTATACAACAGTTAGTTGTGGCTTGAAGGCAGACTACTCACCCTTGTTGATGCATATGCAAATTTCTACAATGCTATCAGCAGCACTGTGCATGATTGGCCCGGATGTGGGATCTTGGTCAGGGCAGTTAATTATTCTTGGTTTGATCTTGCTAACAAGAACACCGACATACGTTGGACAAGAAACAAGTAAACTTTGGCAGATTGATTGAAGACTGCTGTAATATTGTTGCAGGCAGAAAGACTTTGTCAGTGGACTTTTGCAGTTTGGGAAAGTGATTACCATGGTTAATTTCAAATAAGCCCTTACAAAACAATTTTCAAACATGAAGAATATCTATTTGAGCAATCAGTTAAAATGTATCCACATTTTACTGTGATCAATTCAGATAAACAAATACTTCTGACCATATTACCTTTAGGCACCCCTTTTTGATCTCGATTAAGAAAGGACATGTTTTTCGTTTTTACCATCAATATCCGGTTGTTTTAACAGACGATTTTTAGATTTAAAAAAAAAAATTATAAAACTAACCCCTAACCCTAACCCTAACAAACAACCGGATATTGATGGTGTAAATGAAAAACATGTCCTTTCTTAATCGAGATCAAAAAGGGGTGCCTAAAGGTAATATGGTCCAATACTTCTTACATTTTAGTTAGAAAAAATGCAGAGCTTTTCTAACTTCTTCCACCATAACAAAATAATTGGAAAAAAAGCTAAATGGGAACTTCTAATCAGGAACGTAAGTAATCTCTGGGGGGTCACAGTCAAGTCCGACACAATGTTCTTCCAATTGACAGTCTTCAGTCTAAAGCTCTCCCAACAGTATCACGCTTGTCTCAACAACAAAATGCTACTGTCGTTGTTCTCTTCCACTCGTTTCGACAGCCAAAATGCTACTGCCGTCTTTCTTGCCCGATCTGGGAGGGCAGGTCATTAAATACCCAACTGCTGTGTTTAATCTGGGCTCCCTACTCTCAATTGCCCGTGCTGCATGTTCGACATTCATCAGCATGCGTCAATCCCTACGACGAGACCCTACATCCGGGTTACTCTGCACTGCTCGTGCGGAATTTCACCAGCATTTCAGCAGCGAAGAGGTGACGAGTTCAATTTCCATGGTCACTCACCACGCTCCTCCCCTTCGCACAGGCCCAACATATCCGGACTCGTTTCGTTCGTGGGGGCTGGGAATCTGCTCAACCACAGAACTACACAAGGATGCTGCATGATGTCTTGAACAAAATCTTGGAAACAGTACCACACAAAAAAGCAGCTATAAAGCCACTTACCTCCTATCACACAAACCAAACAAGTAAGATGAACAAGACATGCTGGACACTGTTGAAGAAACAAGGGGGTGGGAATTTTCATTTTATGAAAAGAAAAATTCTACTCTTAAATATGTTGTGGGTGCATCTGTTTTTTGTTGTTGTTTTTTTTTTTTTTGTTTTTAATTATTTTTCCCTTCTAACTGAAAAAGTTAGATGGAAACTACAAAAGGATACTGTATGCTTTATTGAACAAATCTTGGAAGCAGGATCCACACAAAAAAAACAGCTGTATAGCCACTTGTAGGTTTGTGTGATAAGTAAGATGAACAAGATATACTGGACACTGTTGGAGAAGCAAGGACGAACTCATAATTGATATTCTCATGTGGACACTGTAGAAGTTATCCTCCAGATATAGAGACAATATGATACTCACCGTCGCAGTGGGGTTCTAACTACTGTTGAGTTAGCAGACGAGAACAACAGGCAAGCTGTAACTTAAATACAGTCCTTGCATGCTGCTGGCATAATGCAAAGTGATGGCTGAAGAGTAGGTACTTATCCATGTTCTTACTCACCCTGAAATACAACAGCCAATTAGAACTCAGGAAATGAACTTGCCTGAGTTCATAATGGAACAATCCAAAGCTCCATATAAGCCACCTACCAAACTCTAGTTTTAGTTTTGCATTCATCTTGTAACAGAGTTGAATACTTTACACAAAATCCAACAGACACCTACACATGGACACACCAGTCTAGGTCAACCAGCAAAAACCTACGTCAATCAGCTCTGTGCAGATTTTAGATGCCATACAGAAAACCTGCCAGAAGCAATGACTGATAGGGATGGTTGATGAGAGAGAGTCATAGGAATCCATGCTGTCAGCACAATCTAATGATGATGATAATGATGATATCACTTTACTAACTAGAAGTTCCTTTTGAATAGTTTTGATAGTCTTGTCTAATTCTCTGTTGCTGATTACATATTAGTGATATAATGGAATGACCCATCTCCCCCATACCTTAACAGTGGCGATGGTCCTAAACCACTATTTAAGAACACAGATTACTATGTGCAGAATTCACCTGAAGTACTTAGACGACGGACTCTCCTCCTAATACTCACGTGACCTTACTATATAACAATTAGAAATACTGATTCATAAAGACATGTCTCATAGATGCACCGGGACTCATCATCAGTGATGTTTCTGGGTTCTTCAGGGGTTTTGGATCTTTCAACATCAGACCGCCTTGCCTAGGTTGACCCAGCTTGAATTGATCATTTTCCAGCAGTAACTATCCATGCCCCCCCCCATCTTTATCCAAAGCTATGGAAATAAGATGGAAGATAAACTTACACACCCTTGTGATATATAGTATATGTATCCTTACTTTCAATGCTATCATTGTTTGTGCTTCAGATGGTTCTGGGTTCAATACCATCCCTCACCAGCTCAGCATATGAGTAGCACAGGGATCTGTGCAGTAAAGTGAGGAGCTGATGATATGTGTGGCACTCCACCTCAGAAGCCTAAACAATTTCCTTGGTCTAACACTAGTGAATAGGGGATAGACTTTGCTGTCTGGCAACCTACTATATGCTACCTTAACGACTTTACTTTTTTAACTTATTTCACTATTATCATTATCTGTTTATATTCTTTCATACATTCCTCCTCCCCTTGTCTTTTCTCTTCCTTCCTCAGGACCACAGTCTTTATTTTTTTGTGGAGCTGTAACTTGTGCAGTTTCAACCAGATCCCAATGGCCGATAGATCTCCTTTTGGAAACAATCACAATATGGGGGGGGGGGGGAGATATTGGCTAGCTGGTGAGACTGGATAGGCCACAATGAAAAGTTGTCACAGGATTTGGTGAAAAATAAATCAGTGCAGTTCCAGGCAACACTTATCTTTGAGTCTAATATGAGTAAGGGCTGGATTTATTGCCTGGCACTTAAGGCTCCTCAAAAGAGGAATGCTAACAATGCAGAGCTATTTTTGGCACCTTCCTTAGGAAGCATGCTTCTTGCAAGGTTCCCACAATTTTCCAGTTGTGTGAGCATTGGATAAATATTTACTACTTGTTGCAGTGATTGCAAGTAACAATCACCTGTTCTCTCAACATTGAATGTATGCATTCACCCAACCCATCCATCATGGGCAGAGTACAGCTGGTTTGAATTCAGTGTTTTTTTTTTTCCTTGAGTGGTTCCCTCCAGCTATGGGTAAATAGTGTAGACTGAACTCTTTAACCTTGGTATTGAAACTGTTCTAGAAGAAGGAAAATTCTGAATCTAAACCTTTTAAACTCTACTTAAAAAATTGACCTTGTGTCAAATCCTGCTTGTGCTGAGGGGTTGGGTAAATACATTGTGACGGAGAACGAGAAAGGAAAAAGAGCAAGACATTGTCTTGCCTGACGGGATCGAACTCGCGTCCTCCCGCATGCAAAAACAAATTTTTTGGACGGACGCGAGGTTCGACTGATGTGCCCGGATGTTTGGCTAATATGCCCACAAAATAACTAGCGAGTCAAGCGCTGGGCAGTCAGCAGCAGCAGAAGTAGTCGACGATGAAGCACTTTTCAGTAAAGAAATGGATTTTAGTCAAACAGAAACAAAACTAAATAGGAAATGTGATTTTGAACTGCTAAAGATTATTTTGACTACGACAACGGAATTTCCAGCTGCTAGACGAAGAATATGTTGACCAAAAGAAAGTCTGGCTTGTGAGAAGACGATGAACTCGCTTGTTTTTGGTCCCCCCTCAGCAGGAACTTCTTGATTCGAACATCTATTTCCCCCCATATATTTTCCCCCCATTACAATGATGATACAACTCATGAAAAATGTCTGGGTAGGTTTTTTCGTACAAGTTTTGGAGTAAAAAGAAAAAGACATACTGTTTGATTAAAAAAAAAAAAAAACACACTTGAATGACCATAACTCTCTTGGGATTACTTCCTGTTTTTCAATCATTTTTCCTGGCCTAGATTTTTTTTTTTTTTTTTTGCACATAACATTGTAAAGTATATTTTTAGTCAAATTGTAATTATGTTGCTGCTGCTGGAATCTGTGGGGTGTAGGGGATGGGGTAATATTCAAATGATTTCAGTTCCTTCTTTGTGCAAGGAAGGGAATGCAGCCAAGCAACCAGATCAAGGGGAGGAAATGCAAATATTGCGTAGAATGCGTGAAAGCATGGGAAGATGGTGGGGTTTTTTTTAATTTTTTATTTCAATTGCAATGTTTTGATAAACAAGAAGGAAAATTCTTTCTTAACAATAGTCTTTTCAATAGTCTGGGTCCTAAGTTACCAGTGAGAAACTATTTTTTGATTGAAAAAAAAAAAAAAAAAAAAAAAAAAATGTGCTAATCTACTGAATTTGCACAATGCGAATTTATTTTCAGTGCATGCACATATATATGCAGTAATTCTCATAAGTACAGTCATACCGTCATGGTAATTGTGTGTGTTTGTGTGTGTGTGTATATATATATATATATATATAATGTGTGTGCATGTGTGTATATATACACCCACATATATAAATATAAATACATATATATATAGTAAACATACATAATTGTGTGTTTGTGTGTATATATATATATATATATATATATATATATATACATATATAATGTGTGTGCGTGTGTGTATATATATATACACACACATACATACATCAATACATATATATATGCACTCGTGTGTGTGTGTGTATATATATATATATATTATATATATATATATATAGTAAACATACATAATTGTGTGTGTTTGTGTGTATATATATATATATATATATATATGTATGTATGTATAGTAAACTTAGACAAATTCACATGACTGGAAGGAAAACTGGTTTACACCACACCAATCTTATTAGTGAGACTCTGCCTACTTGCAAAATTCTGGCTCATACCTGAGCTTAAATACCAACCAATGACATTACTGGAAATTCTGCTACTGCTTGAACCACCAAGCATTTTTAATACTAAGAGATGGGTAAGCTGAGAGAAAATGTTAGTTTTGGTAGAGTTCTATCCATCTAAGATAATAAGGTAGCCCCATCGTTGGAAATGATAATGGATATGAAATTGAGAGATAGAGTAAAGGATGAGTTTAAAAGGTTAGATTAAGACTTTTGCCAATTAATATTGCTCAGTTGCAGTGAGCAGCCAGTGTTACATAATGGATAGGCATAGCCTATAATTTTTAGCTAGTAGTCTAGGGTTGTTTGAAAATAATGGTCAACATTGGAAAATCATTTTAAAGTTCATAGTTTGATTGTCAAAGCATCCCTACAGATTAATCTGGAACAGGGTTCTCATTGTCTTAGAGAGTCACATGACCAGGCAACTCTGGGAAATTAGAATTAGTGGTGTTGAGGCTGTGAAGAGATGTGTTGTTAAATATAGAGTTTAACAAAGGCGTTATAAGATAGGAATATATATATTTATTAATGTTGCAAAGGTACAGTGATATGTAGTACGTGAGTCTAGGCCCGGGTAGTGTTTGTAAGTAGTTCCACCTCTAAGGGTCTGTATCAGTTCATGATCTTTCTACACTGCCGGGTTGTGCTGTGGTATGTGAGGAAGTAGTTCGTAATACTATTACAGAGGCCAGTGGCCCATCGAGGCCAGATGTGTATTTCCGTCTCTGCTGTTGTTTGCTGCTGGTTCTTCCCACGGACATGTGACAAATAATGTATTGAGAATCAGGGTAATAAAAGTGTACACAAAAATGTCTGGGTTTGTCTCTTATAATGATGTAAAAAGAACAAAGATGTAATGTAGAGAGAGAGAGAGACAACCCCAGCAAAAGAAAGGAGATGTCCATCATGATATGAAGAAGATACCCAGCCCGAAAGAGAAGCAGAAACCAAATAGAAAGAACAGGTGTTTGATTGAAGATATAATACAATATTTTTCAAACCTCAAAAAATTTTTAAACAGATGAATAACAAGGACTACCACTCGGTTTTCTCGTTATTCTGTGATAAAGAATTTCTTATCACCTTCCATATACCAACAAATGCCCTGAAGATGATCTAATTAATAGATCGAAACACTGCAGCATCGGCCAATAAACACACCACTTAACCCAATTAAACCTGTGTTTTTTTCATTTTTCTTAATATACTACATACCGTCGGATTCACTTCCTTTCTTCACAATACAAGGAGTGTAGAAGTAGACTTTAGAAAAACTTAAGAAACAGTATACAATGATAGTTTCTTTTAAGTAGAGGAAAAGGAGACATGAATTCAAAGTTTTCCTTTATTGTTTCCACTGATTGACACCCCAAGTGAACTACTCCCCCCCCCACATACCCCCTCCCCCCCAAAAAAATAGCTAGAAATTACGATGAAAGAAAATAATGGTTAAGATAAATGGTTCACAATTCTTTATCTTTAAGAATAAAAAAAATGAGATTTTGAATGAAATTTTGAATTATTATAGAATGAAATTAAACTAAATGACACATCAATTTTATTATGAGGGTATATAGACTAAAGTACCTGTGCATATTTACCCAACCCCTCCACCATGGAGGAGGATGTGACACAGATAATTATTTTTTAAACAGAGTAAAGCGTGTTTGAATTCAGAGTTTTCCTTCTAGATTTGTTGCTTAGGTAAGCATTTTATTATCTCAAACAGGACTAGTTGATCCACTCTGAGGTACTACCACTCCAGGTTAGAATGAACCTGGGAGTAATGGCAATGAAGAGGTGACTTCATACTCTTCAAAGCACCAGAATTAGAGGCAGTTTAGTGTCATCCTCAGAATGCCTGTTCACCTAACTAGGAAATGTCTCTCTCTCTCTCTCTCTCTCTCTCTCTCTATATATATATATATATATATATATATATATATATATATATATATATATATATATATATATAATCAACCCCTCCGCACGAGCAGGATGTGACACAAGATCAATTTCTTAAGTGGAGTTTAACAGGTTTGAATTCAGAGTTTTCCTTCTCCTAGACCGGTTGCCTAACCAAGGTTAAAGAGCCCAGTCTGCCCTACTATTTATCCATAGCTGGAGGGAGAGTAGGATTCATACCTTTCCAAGGGTATTAGCGCTAAGTGAAATGCAATTACCACATCCAGGAATCGAACTCGGGGCGACGAGTCTATTTCCTATGACTTTAACCATTACACCACCCACGAAATGTCTCTATATACTCACTCTCCCACCTGCCACAGACAGAATCTGATGTAAGGGCAATTTTTTAAATTTTTTTAAAAAGGAAGCTTG
The DNA here is from genome assembly GCA_023376005.1 of Doryteuthis pealeii. Taxonomy (NCBI): domain Eukaryota; kingdom Metazoa; phylum Mollusca; class Cephalopoda; order Myopsida; family Loliginidae; genus Doryteuthis; species Doryteuthis pealeii. The sequence goes on along the minus strand of CM042165.1, from coordinate 17,632,502 downwards.
TTTAAATTCAGTTTTCTTTTCTAGACTGGTTGCCTAATCAAGGCTAAAGAACCCAATCTGCCCTACTATTTACCCAGAAATGGGCATTTGTGCTAAGTGAGACACAAACTACTTCATTTAGGATTTGAACTTTGGTTGCCAATACCATATTCAACAACAATAACCATTATGCTAAGCACTCCTCCTGAATTAAATTGGATTTGTTTATTGTTGAATGAATCATGTCATTGATTTCACTATGTTACAAAATTTTGTTCCTGGGTAGAAGTATTATTTATCAATTCTTTATGCCTAAAGTAAATGAAAAAAGCAAAACAATTTTTCTCTTCAAACTTTGCTTTTCTGACCTGGGTAATGGAATTTTAAAATTTACCCATTTTCCAGAACTTTACAGGTAGATGCAATGAATAACTGATAGAGAATTTTCTAGAACTTAAAAAACATTTTTGTTCCTTTTTGTATAACTTTAGTATGAA
>CM042165.1:17614526-17629526 GCA_023376005.1 Doryteuthis pealeii | reverse complement strand
TGGACCTGATTATCTAGACTCCCCCCCCCCATCTAATTTTTTTTCCTTCAGTTGATTATTATCGATTACACACCAATCTATCAGATTGTAAAAAAAAATTCTTAAAAGTTCTTTATTTTTTTAGTATTCATTTCCTCGTATAAGTTTATAGTAAATTGATCCCCCATATCGGAACCGCTTTAACGGAACCCAAATTATTTATTTATTTTCCCATTAAACTAACCCAACCCCTAACCCTAAACCCCCCTAGTTAAAATTTAGTTTTATTACAAAATTTGTATTAATTAGAAAACAACAATTTTCATAAAAGTTCACATGTCACCTATGAAATCTCTTATTTAAACATGCCAATTTTTCAGAACTGAAAAGTTGCACTATAAACTCAGCGATGTTTATTGACTTCACAATAAAGAGTAAAATCATAAAACTTAAAATTTAATTTGTAAGGCAAATTCTGAGGAATATTTTGAATTGTATTTTGAATAATAATTTAAATGTTGGTTGTTAGTTGTTTTGTTTTATATCAACTTTTCGGGTAATTTACTAACGAATCATGTCATTTTGATAAACAAAGCGCTTACAATTTTTCGTACTTACATATAAAAAATTCTTGAAATGTTCCAATAACTGGATATTGTCGGAAATACTTGAAATAAATTTCGTCTTACAAATAATTGACTACTTATCTCCAGTTGGGCCTTCGACTAAAGATAAAACACCGGATTTTGTCCGTATTAGTAACCTTTGTTTTTGTTTTTTTTTATCGTGGTATTAGAAAATAATTAGTTAACGAACCAAAAGAAAAACAGTTTCTAAGGACATTCGTCAATTTATTGTTATTTTTAACCCTTTAAAACTCTAACAATAAAAATTAATAAATAAATTAAAGAATTAAAAGTCATTTTATTCGAATGAAAATCTTAGTTTAATTTATACAAATTTAATAATGTAACCGTAAAGCGTAAATTTTGATTTTCTACAATTTTTATGCATTACAAAAATTAAAATGAGTGTACTGTACAATTTAAGAATATGGACAAACTCGCTGTAAAAAATAATTTAATCTATAAAAACACATACAAATTACATATTCAGAAAGACTATTTCATCTTATTTCTAAAGATATGAATATTTTAAAGATTAGATTATATATAGGCAAGAGATCCCTAGCTGCTTGGCATAGACTGCACTGCCTTATTCGTATTATCGGATATTTTTCGGCTATACGTAGCATTTTTTTTTAACTCGCTGTAAAAAATAATTTAATCTATAAAACACATACAAATTACATATTCAGAAAGACTATTTCATCTTATTTCTAAAGATATAAATATTTTAAAGATTAGATTATATAGGCAAGAGATCCCTAGCTGCTTGGCATAGACTGCACTGCCTTATTCGTATTATCGGATATTTTTCGGCTATACGTAGCATTTTTTTTTTTTAACTCGCTGTAAAAAATGATTCAATTAATAAAAACTCACACAAATTACATATTTTGAAAGAGTATTTTCTTTTCTTTCTAACGATATAAAAATTATTAAAGATTGGACTACAAATAGGCCATAAATTCGGAGCTGAACGGCTTAGACTGCAAAATTAATTCATTAAAATCAAAACTTTGCTGCTGTTATCGCTTTAACAATAAGCAGGCAGAGACAATATTTTATTATCAGGAGGGGCTGATATACGGACAGTTCCGCAAATTGGGTGATTTTGGATTAATTAATCGATTAAATCCCTTAATCAGTAAAAATCAATAACCAAATTTGGAATTTTTCTTAGTTAGAACGATATCAATGTGTATGCAAGATTTTGAATCTGAGTGACCTCCCGTTTTTTTGTAATACGTCGACACGTACATACCAAAATCTCTGTTTTATATATTAGATATATATATATATATATATATATATATATGATATATGATATATGAAATGCTACTTAATATTTTTTATCAATAAAAGTTTCTTGAATATCATCCTCAAACACTGTTACAACCCAATAAGTTTCTGAGTTATCTTGTAAAATCCATATGCAAGTTGTATTCCTATCTATTAAATCTCTAATGGCCTCATTTATATGTTAAATAAATGCTAAGTGTTACCCAGTAAATGAATATTATTTGTAGGCAAGGAGTGTTTTCTTTCTTTCTTTCTTTGAATGTCCATGCACACCAAAAGAATGATTAATATTCTTTTGATAATCACCTTCCCATTAGGAAGGTGGGAATTGCTTAAATTTAGATTTTATTTGCATAGTTCAATCTAGGTGAATATTTGCAGAAACAGAAGATGTTTAGTCCTGCAAAATGTTGATATTTTTGTTTTTTAAAACAACATAGTTTGCCCACCTTGTCTGCTGGGGCTGTAGAATAAACTGACTGCAACACTGCAGAGGGTTAAGATCTCCCCTCCCTAACCAATAGAGCCACTGGTTGGGGAAACACATAATACCCGAGGACAGAATTATGGTGGCTGAGCAGTCTGTAACCTGGTACTAAGTGGTCCCATGACATGTAACAGTCCACTTCAGCCCTTATTTGGGTTAGATGGGTAGTCAGAGAGGCCCCATCCAATCCATTGGCTGGTCACATCAAGCCCTAGCAATAATATGATTAGAGACAAGTTCAAATCCTGAATGAGGCTGTTTGCATTTCACGTAACGCTAATATTATTGGGAAAGTATGCATCCAACTATTCCTCCAGCTATGAGTAAATAGTAGGGCAGACTGGACTCTTTAACCTGGTTTGACAACCAGTCTAGGAGAAGATAAACTTTGGTTATTTCCTATAACTCCAAGATAAACAAAGGGGAACCATTCTTGACGGATAAATTATTTATCTATTTATTGATCTACTAGGAAAAAAGAAGACGGGTTTAGGGTTAGTTTAATGGGAAAATAAATAAATAATTTATCAGTCAAGATTGTTTCCCTTTGTTTATGTTGGACTTATAGGAAATAACCAAAAATGTTTTGTTTTTTGTTAAGATTGTTTCCCTTTGTTTATGTTTGGAGTTATAGGAAATATCCTAAACTTTGATTTCAAACTGGTTAAACTGTGGTCCTATGGTGCCATGGATATCTCTCAGGGTTGTATCCAGCAATCACGGTGCCAAATAGGGACCAACACACTTAATGGTACTTCTTGAGGTTGACTTAATCTAGTCCATGACTCTTACTAGATTTCTGGCTAGATGCTTTGTTGATAATTCTCTACCATGTGATGTATTTTTAAGAAAGAATTTATGGAATTGAAATTAACACAAATTGTCAGAACTTCCTTGCTGTATTGATTGGCGGCTTATTCGTAAAAGTTGCCAAGTGTTGTTATAAAAATATAACAATTTTTGGTTATTTCGTATAACTCCAACCTAAAAAAGGGGGAACCACTCTGAATGAATTTTATCTGTTAATTAATCTACCCATTATTTTCTCATCAAACTAACCCTAACCCCGTCTTCTTTTTTCCTAGTAGATCAATAAATAAATAAATAAATAATTTATCAGTCAAGAGTGGTTCCCTTTGTTATGTTGGAGTTATAGGAAATAACCAAAGTTTATCTTCTCCTAGACTGGTTGTCAAACCAAGGTTAAAGAGTCCAGTCTGCCCTACTATTTACTCATAGCTGGAGGAATAGTTGGATGCATACTTTTCCCAATAATATTAGCGTTACGTGAAATGCAAACAGCTTGTAGATCAATAAATAAATAATTCATAAATTCATTCAAAGTGGTTCCCCTTTTTTCAGGTTGGAGTTATTGGAAATAACTCAATTTTTATTGATACACAATTTATGCAACAATAGTTCATCACATGAGGAATGACACCTTAGTGATATGGAGGAGAAGACAATGATTAATTCACCTGGTGTTTACTTTGCATAATTATTTAGTAGTGATGGTTAATTCCGGGTTAAGTGAGGTGTCTGTTGGGTTTACCCAGGAGAGAATTCTATCATCTAGCTTAGTCTATATCTATAGGTGTCTCTGCCTACTATCTTCTTGATTTAGGGTGTTTATATAGATTTCTACCCCAGGAAATAATCAACTCTGATTGTTTCATTCAATTTCCTTTGTTAAAAAATTATTTGTTCTCCATTTGAACCCTGCATTCTTCTCTTGAAATGAAATTCCAAACACTTCGGGAATTTTCACTTTTTTCCGTTAGAGCCGGCTTAGCTCAGTCGGTAGAGCGTTTGGCTAGAAACCACAAGGTTCCTAGTTCAATACCGGCCCTTGCCAACTTAGTATATGAGTAGCACAGGGATCTGTGCGGTAAAGTAAGGAGCTGATGGTAGGAATGGTGCTTCACCTCAGATGAAAAAAAAAACAATCTCCTTGGTCTAGCACTAGTGAAAAGGGGTAGACGCCCTTGCTGATTGGCTGATACCAACTTTAGGCCACCCGGACGACTTTACTTACTTATTTCTGAATATTTTTTTCATTTTCCACTCTTTTACATAAATTGAATTCCAAACACAACTGAGATTCATACATACTCTAATGATTATAAAACCCATTATTTAAGTTTTGACAGGACAATGACCCAAATATGGTCATCATAATTTCCTTGACATCTTGTTCATATTTTGGTTCATGAAAAAAAATCAGTGCAATTATTATTGTCTGTCCTCAAATCAAAATATTTTGACTATTTTTAAGGAAACAAGTTTCATGGCTAATCTTGTTCATAGTATCATATTTCTTTTACTTTGTTTCATAATCAAATAAAAATAATATATACATTCTAATATTATTTCTCTTACTTTAAACATACCAGACGAACATTGTCACAAAACTCAACTGAAGAAATTAACCTACTCATGTAGAGGGTCTGATATATATATAGTATAGTATACAGTGTGTATTGAAATAACCTACTTGAGTTTCAGCATAAGGATCTTCAGGGTTAATTCCAATGAATTAATCAAGATATTATTTAATTACAGTTAATTGCGGAAGTTCTGGCTTAATCATCTTGATTAATTCATTGGAATTAACCTGGTGAAACTCGAGTACGTTATTTCAATACACACTGTAATACTAAATCTGTTCTACAATGTTTTGGAGTACTTTATATTTATTATAACACTGACTTATCCAGTTAATACTTGTATCAACCAATATTAGGATTAACTATATTTTTTTTACCGGTAATTCATTCCCTTAATCGTATATATATATATATATATATATAGAGAGAGAGAGAGAGAGAGATAAAAGGATATGAAACAACACAATATGCTGTTAAACTTGAAAAGATTTTATATCATATTCATAGCTAATATTGAACATATTTCGATTTATAAAAATCATCTATGTTTTCGTTTTTAAATTCATATTATTTTCGTCTCCACTATGATAAGTCTGAAGTAAAACAAGCTCTGAAGATGATTTTTATAAATCGAAATAATTGTTCAATATTAGCTATGAATATGATATAATATTTTCATTTTAACAGCATTGGTGTGTTTCATAACCCCTTTTAATCTATCTATCTATATATTGATATATATATATATATATATATATATAGGTTAGGTAGGTTGATTTAGAGCTATCACAATGCAGGTGTAAGAAAAAAAATAATACGGTAACAATGTGTTGTGTGTTAACCTGCATTGTGATGCCTTCTAAATCAAACCTCCTAATCAATATATACACAATGCTTCAAGCAAATTATAAAACTCTCTTTTATAATATAATAATATATATATAATATATATATATATATATATATTTGCATTAAATAACACACAAGGGTTGATATACCATTGCAACCACCAATCAACCTAGTTGTCAATTCTGTCTTTTCCTCCATATTACTGACATGTCATAGAAAAGAAAGGAGAAAAAAAAATGAAACCAGTTTATAATATTTATATCATATGCAAGAAATATAAAAAAATGGTTATTATATGAGGGTTGGCTGAAAAGTTCATAGGCTGACCAAAGATACTCTCATGGAAGTGACCAATAGTTTATTTTCAACATAGTTTCCCATTTGTGGTCACACCGCTTCTTCCATCAATGTATCTTGGTCAGCCTATGAACTTTTCAGCCAACCCTCATATAATAACCAATTTTTTTATTTCTTGATATGAATATAATATTATAACTGGTTTCATTTTTTTTTCCCTTCTTTTCTATGTACAATGTCAGTAATATGGAGGAAAAGACAGAAATTGACAAACTAGGTTGATTGGGTTGGTTGAATGGTATATCAACCCTTGTGTGTTATTTAATGCCATATATATATATATATATATATATATATAATATATATATATAGTAAAAGAGAGGTTTTAATAATTTGCTTGAAGCAATTGTGTAATATATTGATTAGGAGTTGATATTAGAAGGCATCACAGATCAGGTTAACACACAACACCAATTGTTACGTATTTATTTTTTTTGCTTTACACTGATTGTGATAGCCTCTAAATCAACCTCTAACCTATAATATATATATATTATATATATATATATATAGATAGATAGATAGATAAAAAGGGTATGAAAACACACAATGCTGTTAAATGAAAATAAATTTTATATCATGTTCATAGGCTAATATTGAACAATATTTCGTATTTATAAAAATCATCTCAGAGCTTGTTTATACTTCAGACTTATCAATAGTGGAGACGAAATTTTAATATGAATTTAAAACGAAAACATAGATGATTTTTATAAAATCGAATATTGTTTCAATAATTAGCTATGAATATGATATAAAAATGCTTTCAAGTTTAACAAGCATATTGTGTTGTTTTTCAATATCCTTTTATCTCTCTCTCTCTCTCTCTCTATATTATATATATAATATATATTACGATAAAGGGAATGAATTAACCGGTAAAAAAAAATATGATTAATCTAATATTTGGTTGGATACAAGTAATTAACTGGATAAGTCAGTGTATAATAAATATAAAGTACTCAAAACATTAGTAGAACAGATTTTAGTATTACAGTGTGTATTGAAATAACGTACTCGAGTTTCACCAAGGGTTAATTCCAATGAATTAATCAAGATGATTAAGCCAGAACTTCCGCAATTAATCTGTAATTATAATAATCTTGATTAATTCATTGAATTAACCCTGAAAGATCCCTATGGCATGAAAACTCAAGTAGGTTATTTCCAATACACACTGTAACTAATAATATATATATATCAGACCCTCTAAACATGAGTAGGTTAATTTTCTTCAGTGAGTTTTGTGACAATGTTCGTCTGGTTGTTTTAAAGTAATAGAGAAATAATATTAGAATGTATATATTATTTTTATTTATTATGAAACAAAGTAAAAGAAATATGATACTATGAACAAGATTAGCCATGAAACTTGTTCCTAAAAATAGTCCAATATTTTGAATTTGAGGACAGACAATAATAATTGCACTATTTTTTTTCATGAACCAAAATATGAACAAGATGTCAAGGAAATTAATGATGACCATATTTGGGTGCATGTCCTGTAAAACTTAAAATTAATGGTTTATAATCATTAGAGTATTTATGAATCTCAGTTGTGTTTGGAAATTCAATTTAATGTAAAAAGAGGGAAATGAAAAAAATATCAGAAATAAGTAAAGTTAAAGTCGTCCGGGTGGCCTAAAGTTTTGGGTATCAGCCAATCAGGCAAGGGCGTCTACCCTTTTCAACTAGTGCTAGACAAGGAGATTGTTTTTTTTTTTCATCTGAGGTGAAGCACATTCCTACCATCAGCTCCTTAGCTTTACCGCACGATCCCTGTGCTAACTCATATACTAGTTGGCAAGGGCGGTATTGGAACTAGGAACCCTTGTGGTTTCTAGCCAAACGAATCTACCGAACTGAGGCTAAGCGGCTGCTACGAAAAAGTGAAATTCCCAGAAGTGTTTTGAATTTCATTTCAGAGAAGAATGCAGGGTTCAAATGGAGAACAAATAATTTTTAAACAAGGAAATTGAATGAAACTCAGAGTTTTGATTATTTCTGGGGTAAGAATCTAATAAACACGCCTAAATCAAGAAGATAGAGGCAGAGACACTATAGTATAGACTAAGCTAGATGATAAGAATTACTCTCCTGGGTAAACCAACAGACACCTACTTACCGAATTAAACCATCACTACTAAATAATTATGCAAAGTAAAACACAGGTGAATTAATCATTGTCTTCTCCTCATATCACTAAGGTGTCATTGCTCATGTGATGAACTATTGTTGGCATAAATTGTGTATCATAAAAAATTGGAGTTATTTGCCAATAACTCCAACCTGAAAAAAGGGGAAGCCACTTTGAAGAATTTATGAATTATTTATTTATTGATCTACAAGCTGTTTGCATTCACGAACGCTAATATTATTGGGAAAAGTATGCATCCAACTATTCCTCCAGCTATGAGTAAATAGTAGGGCCAGACTGGACTTTTAACCTGTTTGACAACCAGTCTAGGAGAAATAAACTTGGTTATTTTCCTAATAACTCCAACAAAACAAGGGGAAACCACCTCTTGACTGATAAATTATTTATTTATTTATAATTGATCTACTAGGAAAAAGAAGACGGGTTAGGGTTAGTTTGATGAAAAATAATGGGTAGATTTAATTAACAAGATAAATTCCATTCAGAGTGGTTCCGCTTTTTTAGGTTGGAGTTTTACGAATAACCAAAATTGTTAATTTTTTATAAAACACTTGCAACTTCTTTAAGCGAATAAGCGCCAATCAAATACGCAAGGAAGTTTTCTGACAATTTGTGTTAATTTCAAATCCATAAATTCTTTCTTAAAAATACATCACATGGGTAGAGAATTATACACAAAGCATCTAGCCAGAATCTAGTAAAGTCATGGACTAGATTAAGTCAACCTCAAGAAGTACGCATAAGTGTTGGTCCTATTTGGCAGCGTGATTGCTGATACAACCCTGAGAGATATGGTCCATGGCACCATAGGAACCACGTTAACCGTTTGAAAATCAAAGTTTAGGATATTTCCTATAACTCCAACATAACAAAGGGGAAACAATCTTAACAAAAACAAACATTTTTTGGTTATTTCCTATAAAGTCCAACATAAACAAAGGAAACAATCTTTGATGATAAATTTTTTATTTATTTTTCGCATTAAACTAACCCTAAAACCCGTCTTCTTTTTCCTAGTAGATCAATAAATAGATAAATAATTTTATCGCGTCAAGAATGGTTCCCTTTGTTTTATTCTTGGAGTTATAGGAAATAACCAAAGTTATAATTCTCCTAGACTGGTTGTCAAACCAAGGTTAAAGAGTCCATTGTCTGCCCTACTATTTACTCATAGCTGGAGGAATAGTTGGATGCATACTTTCCATAATATTAGCGTTACGTGAAATGCAAACAGCCTTCATTCAGGATTTGAACTTGTCTCTTAATCATATTATTGCTAGGGCTTGATGTGACCAAACCAATGGATTGGATGGGGCCTCTCTGACTACCCATCTAACCCAAATAAGGGCTGAAGTGGACTGTTATCATGTCATGGACCACTTAGTACCCAGGTTTACAAGACTGCTCAGGCCACCATAAATTCTGTCCTCGGGTATTTATGTGTTTCCCCAACCAGTGGCTCTATTGGTTAGGGAAGGGAGATCTTACCTCTGCAGTGTTGCAGTCAGTTTATTCTACAGCCCCAGCAGAAGGTGGGCCAACTATGTTGTTTTAAAAAAATATCAACATTTTGCATGGAAAAAAAAAAAAAGGAGGGAAAAAAAAGAAAAAAAAAAAGAAAAAAAAAAAGAAAAAAAGGAAAAAAAAAAAAGGACTAAACATCTTCTGTTCTGCAAATATTCACCTAGATTGAACTATGCAAATAAAATCTAAATTTAAGCAATTCCCACCTTCCTAATGGAAGGTGATTATCAAAGAATATTAATCCATTCTTTGGTTGCATGGACAATTCAAAAAAAGAAAGAAAGAAACACTCCTTGCCTACAAATAATATTCATTTACTGGGTACACTTACATTTATTTTAACAATAATAAATGAAGGCCATTAGAGATTTAATAGATAGGAATACAACTTGATATGGATTTACAAGATAATTCAGAAACTTATTGGTTGTAACAGTTTTTGAGGATGATATTCAAGAAACTTTTATTGATAAAAAATATTAAGTAGCATTTCATATATCTAATATCATATATATAATATTATATATATATATATATCTAATAATATAAAACAGAGATTTTGGTATGTACGTGTCGACGTATAACAAAAAACGGGAGGTCACTCAGATTCAAAATCTTGCATACACATTGATATCGTTCTAACTAAGAAAATTCCAAATTTGGTTATTGATTTTTACTGATTAAGGGATTTAATCGATTAATTAATCCAAAATCACCAATTTGCGGAACTGTCCGTATATCAGCCCTCCTGATAATAAAATATTGTCTCTGCCTGCTTATTGTTAAAGCGATAACAGCAGCAAAGTTTTTGATTTTAATGAATTAATTTTGCAGTCTAAGCTGTTCAGCTCCGAATTTTATGGCCTATTGTAGTTCAATCTTTAATAATTTTTATATCGTTAGAAAGAAAAGAAAATACTCTTTCAAAATATGTAATTTGTGTGAGTTTTTATTAATTGAATCATTTTTTACAGCGAGTTAAAAAAAAAAAATGCTACGTATAGCCGAAAAATATCCGATAATACGAATAAAGGCAGTGCAGTCTATGCCAAGCAGCTAGGGATCTCTTGCCTATATATAATCTAATCTTTAAATATTCATATCTTTAGAAATAAGAGGAAATAGCTTTCTGAATATGTAATTTGTATGTGTTTTTATAGATTAAATTATTTTTTTACAGTGAGTAAAAAAAAAAAAAATGCTACGTATAGCCGAAAAATATCCGATAATACGAATAAGGCAGTGCAGTCTATGCCAAGCAGCTAGGATCTCTTGCCTATATATAATCTAATCTTAAAATATTCATATCTTTAGAAATAAGAGGAAATAGTCTTTCTGAATATGTAATTTGTATGTGTTTTTATAGATTAAATTATTTTTCACAGCGAGTTTGTCCATATTCTTAAATTGTACAGTACACTCATTTTAATTTTTGTAATGCATAAAAATTGTAGAAAATCAAAAATTTACGCTTTACGGTTACATTATTAAATTTGTATAAATTAAACTAAGATTTTCATTCGAATAAAATGACTTTTAATTCTTTAATTTATTTATTAATTTTTATTGTTAGAGTTTTAAAGGGTTAAAAATAACAATAGAATTGACGAATGTCCTTAGAAAACTGTTTTTCTTTTGGTTCGTTAACTAATTATTTTCTAATACCACGATAAAAAAAAACAAAAACAAAGGTTACTAATACGGAAAAAATCCGGTGTTTTATTTTAGTCGAAAGGCCCGACTGGAGATAAGTGGTCAATTATTTGTAAGACGAAATTTATTTCAAGTATTTCGACAATATCCAGTTATTGGAACATTTCAAGAATTTTTTTATATGTAAGTACGAAAAATTGTAAGCGCTTTGTTTATCAAAATGACATGATTCGTTAGTAAATTACCCGAAAAGTTGATATAAACAAAACAACTAACAACCAACATTTAAATTATTATTCAAAATACAATTCAAAATATTCCTCAGAATTTGCCTTACAAATTAAATTTTAAGTTTTATGATTTTACTCTTTATTGTGAAGTCAATAAACATCGCTGAGTTTATAGTGCAACTTTTCAGTTCTGAAAAATTGGCATGTTTAAATAAGAGATTTCATAGGTGACATGTGAACTTTATGAAATTGTTGTTTTCTAATTATACAAATTTTGTAATAAAACTAAATTTTAAATAGGGGGTTTAGGGTTAGGGGTTGGGGTTAGTTTAATGGAAAATAAATAAATAATTTGGGTTCCGTTAAAGCGGTTCGATATGGGGGATCAATTTACTATAAACTCATACCAGAAATGAAAATACTAAAAAAATAAAGAACTTTTAAGAATTTTTTTTTACAATCTGATAGATTGGTGTGTAATCGATAATAATCAACTGAAGGAAAAAAAATTAGATGGGGGGGGGGGAGTCTAGATAATCAGGTCCACCAAAACGTTTTTAAACAATGTTTTAAAAATACTAGGTACCACCAATTTTACCCTGTGAAATTTACCCACCCCCTATATTAACACTATGAAACTTGCAGAAAAATTAATATTTTCTTGAAAAATCTTTTTCCATTTGAAGAAAAAACATTAAATAAACTCCTGATGATTTTTTAATTTTTTTTCAGCTTACAGAAATAATGAAAATTATGATTGAAAAAACAATGTTTTCATTTTTGCACTGTTAAATCAACTGAAATTTAACGTAGCTAAAAACAAGTTACGATAAAGAGTTTTTTTTAAATTCTATGAAAAAATCAATTAATTATAAATAATAACAAATATTTCCGTTTTATTCAAGATGGCCTAAACTGATCAATTGGTGGTTCCTATAATAAGTTTTAAATAGTCTTAAGTTTTAGCAAAAATAGATATTGCAATACGAAGAATTTAAATTTTCGATTCTCAGCTTCTTTTTAAACTCAACATGCAATTAAGAACTAACTGTGAATTGTTGTCATGTACAAAAAATTTAAAACAAAAACAAACAAATATACAAACGAATACTTTCAATTTGTTGTATAATAATATGAAATAATTTTAAACTATAAAACAGAAAATACAAATCCTGAAATATACAAATTCTCAATGATTTTAGTTTCAAGAAATTATTTCCTCTTACCCCCTCTCTAACTACTGTCTTCCACTTTCTCTCTCACTCCCTGGTGATCCAAATTTCATTTTAGTCCGGTCATGGACGCGGTACTTTAGCTAGTATATATATATGGAAAACGGTGAGGAAAATTAATCCGACAATATGAGAGAAAATATTTTAAAAATATAACAAACACAGGATGTTATAATTAGGGGAAACAATTTTATGTGTCAATACTTAGGCATTTCGGTATATTGTACCATTCTTCAGGACACTGTTAAGTAATGTTTATTGAGGGACAATGAAGATGTTAAGTGTAATAGTGAACGTGGTGAATATATATAATATATAATTATATATATATATATATACACCGAAATGCTTTAAGAGTTTGACACAAATTGTTTCCCCTAATCATAACATCGCTGTGTTTGTTATGAACTTTTAAAATATTTTCTTCTCATATAATAATATATTATATATATATATATATATATATGAGGAGTGGAGGATTTGAATAAATCCGACAAAATGTGGTGAGAATAGAGAAAAGTGTGATAAAACAGCAAGCAGCATAAATGCAAATTGATATTTCACCTCATACTGAAATGAAGCTTCTTCAGAGCTTAATTGAACATAGGACAATAAGCCTGAGGAAGTCATTCAATATGTGAAATATCAATTGAATTATTAGAACCTTTCACTGCTTCCTAAATATGAAATCAATATTTATTTTATTTCTTCTCTCGTCTCTCTCTCTCTCTCTCTCTCTATAATATATATATATAATATATATTTATATATTATATATATATATTATATATATAGAGAGAGAGAAGAGAGAGAGAGAGAGAGAGATAAATAGATAAATAAATGTTTTAGTTTATATTATTTACATTGGAACAATTTTGGCTACATTGTTTCTTGCTGTGTAGCAGTCATCATACAATGAAAGTGTTTTGAAAATCTTTTTTTCAAACACTTTCGTTGAAAACTAAAACATTTATTTATTTATTATCTATCTTAACACTCTATCACAAGATATTGAGCACTCTTCTAATAACACAGTACATTGGATTACTATACTATCTTCAAATATAATAGTGCCAACCATACACATTGATATATATAATATATATATATATATATATATATTATATATATATACACACACACACACACACACATATATGGTTGTGTGTTATGTATGTGTGAAAATTTAATCCAGCAAAAATAGCAGATTTTTTAATTAGAAGCTACACACTAATAATGCTTTAACTTAATAGAAAAAACAAATCCAGGTCTAATTTGTAGTGAATGATAATTGTTGAGTTGCTTCTAAAGTTGTTTAATAAAAAATGAATTACAAGAAAAAGAAAATAACAAAAGCAGTAGAACCATTTTTTTTCTACAACAGACAGGTTTGTCCTGTTCAAATGAGATTTGTATAATAAATATATAATAAGATATAATCTTTTTTTTTATTGACATAAATAGGAGGAGTCACCATGTTAAACATAACTGCTTGTAACCAAGACCAGGCATTTTTCAATAAATAGTTGTATGTTTTTAACTTTTTTTAATATTTAGTATTGTTTAATGGAATTTACCAGACAAATGGTGTCTGTAGATAATTATAAAAGTGAGAGGGAGTCTTTCTTTGATTTGAAACTCAAAACCATTTTTTTCTTTTGGCAAGAATGATTGCTATAAACGATTATGTAAGAACACAATTTTATTCTTGCTTATAATGTGTTATTTCTTTATTACTTATGTGTAAAAGTGAGAAATGCTATTATCCCCCTTCAACTGTTTTTCTGCCCTGGAATAATGAAATTTAGAAATTAATTTATTTTCTCCGAAAAACATGCAAATTTGCACATTTTTAACTTGAATTAAATAATAAAAATTTACATGTATTCATACTAAGTTATACAAAAAGGAACAAAAATGTTTTCCAAAGTTTCTAGAAAATTCTCTATCAGTTATTCAGCATTGCATCTACCTGTAAATGTTCTGGAAAATGGGTAAATTTTCCAAATTCCCATTACCCAGGTCAGAAAGCAAAGTTTGAAGAGAAAAATTGTTTTGCTTTTTTCATTTGCTTTAGCATAAAAATTGATAATTAATATTCTACCCAGGAACAAAATTTTGTAAACATAGTGAACATCATATGAACTGATTCATTCATAATAACGAATACAATGTTAATTCAGGAGGAGTGCTTTAGCATAATGGGTTATTGTGTTTGG
>CM042165.1:17465673-17614426 GCA_023376005.1 Doryteuthis pealeii | reverse complement strand
ATAGAGAGGAGGAGTCAGTCGTATGTTATGATCCGGGTGCAAAGGTCTAATTTTACTTTGTTGGTTGTGGGTTCTTGTCATTTTCGTGTATGATATAGTTCGTGCCTTTGATGGCATTTATGGTTGTGCTGCAAATTATGTATAGACGTGCTGTTTCTATGTGAGGTTTCCTTTTCGTTACCATGCGTAAGGTCTTATTCGCATGTGCAACCTATTCGGAGTTGTCGGTTGAAGTGGTCCGTATGATATTGTTTTTTCTTTCCAAGTGTTTTTGTGTCTTCGCGTAGTCTGTTGATTTTGTTTTGCTGCTTGGTCTCATTAGGATACGATGGTCCTGTCGCGTTCTACTTTGTGGTGCCGGCTTCTATTATAGAGTTGTCTTTTGCTCTGTTCGCTTGGTAACCTGCGAGTTGTTGGATTGTGTTTCTACGCAGTCCCTCATGTTGGCAAGACCTATTCCCACCTTCCTTTCTTGACACATAAATCTATCTCTATCGTCTCTAGGATGAAGAGATTATTAATTATTATTATTATTATTATTATTATTATTATTATTATTATACTCTTTGTTTTTTTAACATAAGTTTAATGCGGATGTTTTTTTTTTTTACTGTATTTCTGATTGACAACAATTCTTTCAGGTCTCCGGATCTCTTCTTAGTATATTTATATGTTAATATGATGAGGTTTTCCCACCTGCCAGTAGCCAGTGTTAACTGGAGTCTAAGTAAACCAGTCCAGAGAATTGTGCGTCCTCTTCTCCAGGACAGTATTATATATTATTATTATTATTATTATTATATTATTATATTAATTAAGAGTGTTTTTTTTTACCACCGCAGCGTAGATGATGGTCTTATCACTGGAGTCTGAGGACAACAGTCTGCTCAGGTCTCCAGGCCACTCTTCTGAGGTATTGCTAGCCGATCTCCAACACGCATTTTTTGTGTCAACGCCACCCATGGCTCAGCTTGTGGGAGGGCCCACATAAAAAGTCCCTGTTCCGCCCTCATACATGGGATGAGAGGCAAATATCTTATAATATGGGCAGTTTGCAACAAATCTAACTCAGCTGTGACTTTAATGATAACTAAATTAAATAATGACTATTCCATAATCGTTGCAATATTACATAAATACGTTAAATTATGAGTCAGATAGTGAACGTTTTTCGGTTACAGACAGAAAGTTACCTAATCTCCATTATATAAGGATAGAATAACTCATGGATTTTAAAAATTCATGAAAAACTTATTATTATTTTTTTTTTTACCGGGGGCAACGTGGGTAACCCAGCTAGTTTAAATGGAAGCTTTTGGCTGTTTCGCTTGTGTTTTGTAAATGAAAATCACAAGGCATCCAGCACACTAAAGCGACAATCAATGGGTTTTTTTTCCCTCAAGTTTTTATGCTTACCCCGCCCCCCCCTCCGCGCAAATTCCATTTTTTTCTTTCTACCCTGTTTAAGTTACTAACTGTATACTCGTTCCCATCTCAATACACACACCACACGCACGCAACGCACACACACACACACCACACACATACGCGCACACACACACATACACACGCCCTCCGGCATAATCCCAAACTGCCGGCGTGACGAGAAAGCGTACGACTGCCGAAAAGGTGCCGAGGTGCCGAAGGACTCTTATCTTCGAGTCAGATGAAAGATATTAGTTAAGTAATATAAAAGCTTACATAAATAATATGGTTTTGTGGTTGATGAATGTCTTTGGCCACAAGACTGATCTAGGAGAAATGAATTAAGGACTACCAACCAGAAGAGACATTAGAAGAGACGCTAGAAGAACTTAAGATACCAAAGATGAGCAGCAAGAAATAATAGAAGTAAAAAGAGGTATCACAGTTAGTAGTGTGCTTGAAGTCAGACTACTCACCTTGTTGATGCATATGCAAATTTCTACAATGCTATCGCAGCACTGTGCATGATTGACCGGATGTGGATCTTGGGTCAGGGCAGTTAATTATTTTTGTTTTGATCTGCTAGCAAGAACACCGACATGCTTGGACAAGAAACAAGTAAACTTTGGCAGATTGATTGAAGACTGCTGTAATATTGTTGCAGGCAGAAGACTTTGTCAGTGGACTTTTGCAGTTTGGAAAGTGATTACCATGGTTAATTTCAAAATGCCCTTCAAAACAATTTCAACATGAAGAATATCTATTTGAGCAATCAGTTAAAATGTTCCACATTTTACTGTGATCAATTCAGATAAACAAATACTTCTGACCTATTACCTTTAGGCACCTCCTTTTTTGATCTCGGATTAAGAAAGGACATGTTTTTCGTTTTACCATCAATATCCGGTTGTTTTAACAGACGATTTTAGACATTTAAAAAAAAATTATAAAACTAACCCCTAACCCTAACCCTAACAACAATCCGGATATTGACAGTGTAAATGAAAAAAACATGTCCTTTCTGAATCGAGATCAAAAAGGGGTGCCTAAAGGTAATATGGTCCAATACTTCTACATTTTAGTTAGAAAAATGCAGAGCTTTTCAACTTCTTCCACCATAACAAAATAATTGGAAAAAAAGCTAAATGGAACTTCTAAAGGAACCACAGTCAACGTCCGAGAAGTCTGTATCATGTCTCATACTGAACAGCCAAAATGCTACATCTGGGAGGGCAGGTCACCAATCTGGGCTGATGTTCGACATTCATCGTGCGTCATCCCTACGACGAGATGGGTTACTGGCACACACACCAGCATTTCAGTGAAGTTCAATTTCATGTCAACACGACTAGGCCACAAAATCGTTGGGCTTTCATTTGAATAGAAAGTAACCACAAATATAAAGGTATACAAGACATACACTGTGAAGAACATGCATTTTATGAAAAGAAAAATTCTACTTTTAAATATGTTTTGGGCATCTGTTTTTTTTGTTGTTGTTTTTTTTTTTTTTTGTTTTTAATTATTTTCCCTTCTAACTGAAAAAGTTAGATGGTAACTACAAAAGGATACTGTATGCTTTATTGAACAAATCTTGGAAGCAGGATCCGCAACAAAAAAACAGCTGTATAGCCACTTGTAGGTTTGTGTGATAAGTAAGATGAACAAGATATACTGGGACACTGTTGGAGAAGCAAGGACTAACTCAAATTGATATTCTCATGTGGACACTGTAGAAGTTATCCTCCAGATATAGAACAATATGATACTCACCGTCGCAGTGGGGTTCTAACTACCGTCGAGTTAGCAGACAGAGACAACAGGCAAGCTGTAACTTAAATACAGTCCTTGCATGCTGCTGGCATAATGCAAAGTGATGGCTGAAGAGTGGGTACTTATCCATGTTCTTACTCACCCTGGAATCCAACAGCCAATCAGAACTCAGGAAATGAACTTGCCTGAGTTCATAATGGAACAATCCAAAGCTCCATATAAGCCACCTACAAACTCTAGTTTTAGTTTTGCATTCATCTTGTAACAGAGTTGAATATTTACACAAAATCCAACAGACACCTACAATGGACACACCAGTCTAGGTCACCAGCAAAACCTACATCAATCAGCTCTGTGCAGATTTTAGATGCCATACAGAAAACCTGCCAGAAGCAAGACTGATCGGGATGGTTGATGAGAGAGAGTCATAGGAATCCGTGCTGTCAGCACAATCTAATGATGATAATGAATGATATCACTTTACTAACTAGAAGTTCCTTTTGAATAGTTTTGATAGTCTTTTTCTCTGTTTTGCTGATTACATATTAGCTGATGTGATACTAAGAGACTTATGAAGAGCACCAGGGGACTCATCATCAGTGATGTTTTCTGGGTTCTTCAGGGGTTTTGGATCTTTCAACATCAGACCGCCTTGCTAGGTTGACCCGCTTGAATTGATCATTTTCCAGCAGTAACTATCCATGCCCCCCCCCATCTTTATCCAAAGCTATGGAAATGAGATGGAAGATAAACTTACACACCCTTGTGATATATAGTATATGTATCCTTACTTTCAATGGTATCATTGTTTGTGCTTCAGATGGTTCTGGGTTCAATACTGCACTCGCCAACTCAGCATATAAGTAGCACAGGGATCTGTGCAGTAAAGTGAGGAGCTGATGGTATGTGTGGCACTCCACCTCAGACGCCTAAACAATTTCCTTGGTCTAGCACTAGTGAAAGGGGGATAGACTTCTTTGCTGTCTGGCTACCTACTTTAGGCCACCCCAACGACTTTACTTTTTTACTATTATCATTATCTGTCTATATTCTTTCATACATTCCTCCTCCCCTTGTCTTTTCTCTTCCTTCCTCAGGACCACAGTCTTTATTTTTTTTTGTGGAGCTGTAACTTGTGCAGTTTCAACCAGATCCCAATGGCCGATAGATCTCCTTTTGGAAACAATCACAATATGGGGGGGGGGGAGATATTGGCTAGCTGGTGAGACTGGATAGGCCACAATGAAAAATTGTCACAGGATTTGGTGAAAAATAAATCAGTTCAGTTCCAGGCAACACTTATCTTTGAGTCTAATATGAGTAAGGGCTGGTTTTATTGCCTGGCACTTAGGCTCCTCAAAAGAGGAATGCTAAATGCTGAGCTATTTTTTGGCACCTTCCTTGGGAAGCATGCTTCTTGCAAGGTTCCCACAATTTTCCCCAGTTGTGTGAGCATTGGATAAATATTTACTACTTGTTGCAGTGATTGCAAGTAACATCACCTGTTCTCTCAACATTGAAATGTATGCATTTACCCAACCCTCTATCATGGGCAGAGTACAGCTGGTTTGAATTCAGTGTTTTTTTTTCCTTGAGTGGTTCCCTCCAGCTATGGGTAAATAGTGTAGACTGGACTTTTTAACTTGGTATGCAAACTGTTCTAGAAGAAGGAAAATTCTGAATCTAAACCTTTTAAACTCTACTTAAAAAAATTGACCTTGTGTCAAATCCTGCTTGTGCTGAGGGGTTGGGTAAATACATTGTGACGGAGAACGAGAAAGGAAAAAAGAGCAAGACATTGTCTTGCCTGATGGGATCGAACTCGCGTCCTCCCGCATGCAAAACAAATTTTTTGGAACGGACGCGAGGTTCGACTGATGTGCCCGGATGTTTGGCTAATATGCCCATAAAATAACAGTGAGTCGAGCACTGGGCAGTCAGCAACAGCAGAAAGTTCCGACGAAAGCACTTTTCAGTAAAGAAATGGATTTTAGTAAACAGAAAACAAAACTAAATAGGAAATGTGATTTTGACCGCTAAAGATTATTTTGACTACGACAACGGAATTTCAGCTGCTAGACGAAGAATATGTTGACCAAAGAAAGTCTGGCTTGTGAGAAGACGCTTTGTTTTTGGTCCCCCTCAGCAGGAACTTCTTTATTCGAACATCTATTTCCCCCATATATTTTCCCCCCATTACAATGATGATACAACTCATGAAAAACGTCTGGGTAGGTTTTTTTCGTACAAGTTTTGGAGTAAAAAGAAAAGACATACTGTTTGATTAAAAAAAAAAAAAAAAACACACTTGAATGACCATAACTCTCTTTGGGATTACTTCCTGTTTTTCAATCATTTTTCCTGGCCTAGATTTTTTTTTTTTTTTTTTTGCACATAACATTGTAAAGTAATATTTTTAGTCAAATTGTAATTATGTTGCTGGCTGCGAATCTGTGGGGTGTAGGGGATGGGGTAATATTCAATGATTTCAGTTCCTTCTTTGTGCAAGGAAGGGAATGCAGCCAAGCAACCAGATCAAGGGGAGGAAATGCAAATATTGCGTAGAATGCGTGAAAGCATGGGAAGATGGTGGGGTTTTTTTTAAATTTTTATTTCAATTGCAATGTTTTGATAAACAAGAAGGAAAATTCTTTCTTAACAATAGTCTTTTCAATAGTCTGGGTCCTAAGTTACCAGTGAGAAACTATTTTTTGATTGGAAAAAAAAAAAAAAAAAAAAAAATGTGCTAATCTACTGAATTTGCACAATGCGAATTTATTTTCAGTGCAATGCACATATATATGCAGTAATTCTCATAAGTACAGTCATACGTCATGGTAATTGTTTGTGTTTGTGTGTGTTAATATATATATATATATATATATATATATATGTGAAGTATTTATCACACGATTATATAATATATAACTATATATATGTAAATACTAATGTGTGTTTTGGTGTGTTAATATATAATATATATATATAATATAACATATATAATTGTGTGCGTTGTTATATATATATACACACACATACTACTCAATATATTATATATATTGCACTCGTGTGTGTGTGTGTATATATATATTTATATATATATATATATATAACATAACATAAATTATATGTGTGGTGTATATATATATATATATATATATAATGTATGTATGTAATAGTAAACTTAGACAAATTCACATGACTGGAAGGAAAACTGGTTTACACCACACCAATCTTTTAGTGAGACTCTGCCTAGTTGCAAAATTCTGCTCCATACCTGAGCTTAAATACCAACCAATGACACTACTGGAAATTCTGCTACTGCTTGAACCACCAAGCATTTTTATTACTAAGAGATGGGTAAGCTGAGAGAAAATGTTAGTTTTGGTAGAGTTCTATCCATCTAAGATATAAGGTAGCCCCATCGGTTGAAACGATAATGGATTGAAATTGAGAGATAGAGTAAAGGATGAGTTTAAAGGTTCGATTAAGACTTTGCCAATTAATGTTGCTCAGTTGCAGTGAGCAGCTAGTGTTACATAATGGATAGGCATAGCATAATTTTTAGCCAGTGTCTAGGGTTTGTTGAAAATAATGGTCAACAGTGGAAAATCATTTAAAGTTCATAGTTTGATTGTCAAAGCATCCCTACAGATTAATCTGGAACCAGGGTTCTCATTGGCTTAGGAGTCACATGACCAGGCAACTCTGGGAAATTAGAATTAGTAGAGAGCCCCAGCCAGGCAGTCCAAATTTCCGACTGCGTGTTTTGCCGTCTCTGCGGTTGTTTGCTGCTGGTTCTTCCCACGGACATGCGACAAATAATGTATTGAGAACAGGGTAATAAAAGTGTACACAAAAATGTCTGGGTTTGTCTCTTATAATGAATGTAAAAAGAACAAAGATGTAATGTAGAGAGAGAGAAAGGGAGCACCACCCCAGCAAAAGAAAGGAGAATGTCCATCATGATATGAAGAAGATCCGCAGCCCGAAAGAGAAGCAGAAAACTGAATAGAAAGAACAGGTGTTTTGATTGAAGAATATAATACAATATTTTTTTCAAACCTCAAAAATTTTTAAAGCAGATGAATAACAAGGACTACCACTCGCTTTTCTCGTTATTCTGTGATAAAAATTTCTTATCAACCTTCCAATACCAACAAATGCCCTGAAAGATGATCTAATTATAGATCGAAACACTGCAGCGTCGGCCAATAAACACACCACTTACCCAATTAACCTGTGTTTTTTTCATTTTTCTAATATATTCTACATACCGTCGGATTCACTTCCTTCTTCACAATACAAGGAAGTGTAAAGTAGACTTTAGAAAACTTAAGAAACAGTATACAATGATGTTCTTTTAAGTAGAGGAAAAGGGAACATGAATTCAAAGTTTCCTTTGTTTTTCTATGATTGACACCCCAAAGTGAACTCCCCCTCCCCACATCCCCCTCCCCCAAAAAAATAGCTAGAAATTACGATGAAAGCAAATATGGTTAAGATAAATGGTTCACAATTCCTTTATCTTTAAGAATAAAAAAAAATGAGATTTGATGAATTTGAATTATAATAGAATGGAAATTAAACTAATGACACATCAAGTTTATTTATGAGGGTATATAGACTAAAGTACCTGTGCATAATTTACCCAACCCCTCCACATGGAGGAGGATGTGACACAAGATAATTTTTTTAAACAGGTAAAGCGTGTTGAATTTCAGAGTTTTTCCTTCTAGAATTTTGCTTAGTAAGCATTTTATTATCTCAAACAGACTAGTTGATCCATCTGAGGTACACACTCCAGGTTAAGAATGAACCTGGAGAATGGCAATTGAAGAGGTGATCTAACTCCTTCAAAGGCACCAGAATAAGAGGCAGTTTATGTCATCCTCAGAATGCCTGTTCACTCTAATAGGAAATGTCTCTCTCTCTCTCTCATCTCTCTCTCCTCATTATATAATATAATATATATATATTATAATATATATATATATATATATATATTAATATTATAATCAACCCTCCGGCACGAGCAGGAAGTGACACACATAGAACAATTTCTTAAGTGGAGTTAACGGTTGAATTCTAGAGTTTTCCTTCTCTAGACCGGTTGCCTAACCAAGGTTAAAGAGCCCAGTCTGCCCTACTTTATCCATAAGCTGGAGGAGAGTAGGATCATACCTTTCCTCAGGGTTATTAGCGCTAAGGAAATGCAATTACCACATCCAGGAATCGAACTCGGGGCGACGAGTCCATTTCCATGACTTTAACCATACACCAACCCACGAAATTCTCTATATACTCAACTCTCACCACCTCACAGACAGAATTCTGATGTAAGGGCAATTTTTAAAATTTTTTTTAAAAGAAGCTTGTTTAATTCAGTTTTTCCTTTTCTAGACTGGTTGCCTAATAACCAGGTAAAGAACCCAATCTGCCCTACCTATTTACCCCAGAAATGGGCATTTGTGCTAAGTGAGACACAAACTACTGTCATTTAGGATTTTTGAACTTTGGTTGCCCAATACCATATCCAAGAACAATAACCATTATGCTAAGCACTCCTCCTGAATAAATTGGATTCGTTTATTATTGAATGATATCAGCTCATATTGATTTCAACTATGTTACAAAATTTTGTTCCTGGTAGAAGTATTTAATTATCAATTCTTTAATGCCTAAAGTAAATGAAAAAGCAAAACAATTTTTCTCTTCAACTTTGCTTTCTGACCTGGGTATGGAATTTGAAAAATTTACCCATTTTTCCAGAACTTTACAGGTAGATGCATGCTGAATAACTGATAGAGAATTTTCCTAGAACTTGGAAAAACATTTTTGTTCCTTTTTGTATACTTTAGTATGAATACATGTAAATTTTTAATTATTTAATTCAAGTAAAAATGTGCAAATTGGCCTGTTTTTCAGAGAAAAAATTATTTCTAAATTTCATTATCCAGGGCAGAAACAAGTTTGAAGGGGGATAATAGCCATTTTCTCTACTTTTACACATAAGTAATAAAGAAATAACACATATTAAGCAAGAATAAAATTTGTCTTACATAATGTTATAGCAATCATTCTTGCAAAAAGAAAAAAATGGTTTGAGTTCAAATCAAAAGAAAGACTCCTCTCACTTTTATTAATTATCTACAAGACACCAGTTTTGTCTGGTAAATTCCATTAACAATACTAAATATTTAAAAAAGTATAAAAAAAAAAAACATACAACTATTTATTGAAAGCTTGGTCTTGGTACAATGCAGTCTTATGTTTAAACATTGGTGACTCCTCCTATTTATGTCAATAAAAAGATTATATCCTTATATATATTTATTATACATATCTCATTGAACAGAAAAAACCTGTCTGTTGTAGAAAAAAATGGGTCTTACTGCTTTTGTTATTTCTTTTCTTGTAATTTCCATTTTTTATTAAACAACTTTTAGAAAGCCACTGCAAACCAAAATTATCATTCACTTACAAATTAGACCTGGATTTGTTTTAATTCTATAAGTTAAAGCATTATTAGTGTGTAGCTCTAATAAAAACTTGCTATTTTGCTGGATTAAATTTCTAACATACATACACACACATATATGTGTGTGGTGTGTGTGTGGTATATATATATATATTATATATATATATATATATATATATATATCAATGTTGTATGGTTGGCACTATTAATTTGAAGAAGTAGTAGTAATCCAATGTACTGTGTTATTAGAAGAGTGCTCAATATCTGTGATAGAGTGTTAAGATAGATAAATAAAATAAATAATGTTTTAGTTTTCAACGAAAGTGTTTTGAAAAAAAGATTTTCAAAACACTTTCATTGTATGATGACTGTACACAGCAAGAAACAATGGTAGCAAAATTGTTCCAATGTAAATAAATATAAACTAAACTTTATTATCTATTATCTCTCTTCTCTCTCTCTCTCTTTCCTATTATATATATATTATATATTATATATATTATATATATATATATATATATATATAGAGAGAGAGAGAGAGAGAGAGAGAGAGAGAGAAATAAATAATATGATGTTCATATTTAGGAAGCAGTGAAGGATTCTAATAAATTCAATTGAATATTTCATATTGAATGAAGGCTTCTTCAGAGCTTATGTCTTATGTTCAATTAAGCTCTGAAGAGCTTCATTCAGTAGAGGTGAATATCAATTGCATTTATGCTGTCTGTGCTGTTTTATCCACACTTTCCTCATTCTCAACCACATTTTGTGGATTTATTCAAATCCTCCACTCCTCATAATATATATATTTATATATATATATTATATTATTGAGAGAAATATTTTAAAAGTATAACAAACACAGGATGTTATGATTAGGGGGAAACAATTTTGTGTCAATACTTAAGCATTTCGGTGTATAATATAATATAATATATATTTATATATATATCCACACGTTCACTATACACTTAACATCTTTCATTTTGTCCTCACTAAACATTACTTAACAGTGTCCTGAAGATGGTACAATATACCGAAATGCCTAAGTATTGACACATAAAATTGTTTCCCTAATTATAACATCCTGTGTTTGTTATATTTTTAAAATTTTCTTCTCATATTGTCGGATTAATTTCCTCACCGTATTTCCAGTATATATACTAAGCTAAAGTACCCGGTCCATGACGGAACTAAAATGAAATTTGATCACCAGGGAGTGAGAGAGAAAGTGGAAGACAGTAGTTAGAGAGGGGGTAAGAGGAAAATAATTCTTGAAAACTAAAATCTTGAGAATTTGTATATTTTCAGGATTTGTATTTTCTGTTTTATAGTTTAAAATTATTTCATATTATTATACCAAATTGAAAGTATTCGTTGTATATTTGTTTGTTTTGTTTTAAATTTTTTGTACATGACAACAATTCACATTTAGTTTCTTAATTGCATGTTGAGTTTTAAAGAATCTGAGAATCGAAAATTTAAATTCTCTTCGTATTGCAATATCTATTTTTGCTAAACTTAGACTATTTAAAACTTATTATAGGGACACCAATTGATCAGTTTAGGCATCTTGAATAAAACGGAAATATTTTGTTATTATTTATAATTATTGATTTTCATAGAATTTTTAAAAAAAACCTCTTATCGTAACTTGTTTTTAGCTACGTTAATTTCAGTTGATTTAAACAGGCAAAAATGAACATTGTTTTCAAATCATAATTTTCATTATTTCCGTAAGCTGAAAAAAGATTAAAAACCATCAGGAGTTATTTAATGTTTTTTCTTTCAAATGGAAAAAGATTTTCAAGAAAATATTAATTTTTCTGCAAGTTTCATAGTGTTAATATAGGGGGTGGGTAAATTTCACAGGGTAAAATTGGTGGTACCTAGTATTTTTAAAAACATTGTTTAAAAACGTTTTGGTGGACCTGATTATCTAGACTCCCCCCCCCCCATCTTTTTTTTTCCTTCAGTTGATATTATCGATTACACACCAATCTATCAGATTGTAAAAAAAATTCTTAAAGTTCTTTATTTTTTTGTATTCATTTCCTCGTATAAGTTTATAGTAAATGATCCCATATCGGAACCGCTTTAAACGGAACCAAATTATTTATTTATTTTCCCATTAAACTAACCCCCAACCCCCTAACCCTAAACCCCCCCTAGTTAAATTTAGTTTTATTACAAATTTTGTATTATTAGAAAAACAACAATTTTTCATAAAAGTTCACATGTCACCTATGAAAATCTCTTTTTAAACATGCCCAATTTTTTCAGAACTTGAAAAGTTGCACTATAAACTCAGCGATGTTTATTGACTTCACAATAAAGAGTAAAATCATAAAACTTAAAATTTAATTTGTAAGGCTTAATTCTGAGGAATATTTTGAATTGTATTTTGAATAATAATTTAAAATGTTGGTTGTTATTGTTTTGTTTTATATCAACTTTTCGGGTAATTTTACTAACGAATCATGTCATTTTGATACAAAGCGCTTACAATTTTTTCGTACTTACATATAAAAATCTTGAAATGTTCCAATACTGGTATTGTCGGAAATACTTGAAATAAATTTCGTTCTACAAATAATTGACTACTTATCTCCAGTTGGGCCCTTCGACTAAAGATAAACACCGGATTTTGTCCATATTAGTACCTTTTGTTTTTGTTTTTTTTTATCGTGGTATTAGAAATAATTAGTTAACGAACCAAAAGAAAACAGTTTCTAAGGACATTCGTCAATTTTATTGTTATTTTTAACCCTTTAAAACTCTAACAATAAAAAATTAAATAAATAAATTAAAGAATTAAAAGTCATTTTTATTCGAATGAAAATCTTAGTTTAATTTAATACAAATTTAATAATGTAACCGTAAGCGTAAATTTTGATTTCTACAATTTTTATGATTACAAAATTAAAATGAGTGTACTGTACAATTTAAGAATATGGACAAACTCGCTGTAAAAAATTTTAATCTATAAAACCATACACAATTACATATTCAGAAAAGACTATTTCATCTTATTTCTAAAGATATGAAATATTTTAAAGATTAGATTATATATATGGCAGAGATCCTAGCTGCTTGCATAGACTGCACTGCCTTATTCGTATTATCGGATATTTTCGGCTATATGTAGCATTTTTTTTTTTTTTTTACTCGCTGTAAAAAATAATTTAATCTATAAAAACACATACAAATTACATATCAGAAAGACTATTTCATCTTATTTCTAAAGATATAAATATTAAAAGATTAGATCATAATATAGGCAAGAGATCCCTAGCTGCTTGGCATAGACTGCACTGCCTTATTTCGTATTATCGGTATTTTTGGCTATACGTGCATTTTTTTTTTAACTCGCTGTAAAAATGATTCAATATAAAACTCACACAAATTACATATTTTGAAAGAGTATTTCTTTTCTTTCTAACGATATAAAAATTATTAAAGATTGGACTACAAATAGGCCATAAATTCGGAGCTGAACGGCTTAGACTGCAAAATTAATTCATTAAAATCAAAACTTTGCTGCTGTTATCGCTTTAACAATAAGCAGGCAGAGACAATATTTTATTATCAGGAGGGGCTGATATACGGACAGTTTCGCAAATTGGGTGATTTTGGATTAATTAAATCGATTAAATCCCTTAATCAGTAAAAATCAATAACCAATTTGGAATTTTTCTTAGTAGAACGATATCAATGTGTATGCAAGATTTGAATCTGAGTGACCTCCCTTTTTTTTGTAAATACGTCGACACGTACATACAAAATCTCTGTTTTATATATAGATATATATATATATTATATATATATGATATATGATATGAAATGCTACTTAAATATTTTTTATCAATAAAGTTTCTTGAATATCATCAATCAAACACTGTTACAACCCAATAAGTTTCTGAGTTATCTTGTAAATCCATATGCAAGTTGTATCCTATCTATTAAATCTCTAATGGCCTCATTTATATGTTAAATAAATGCTAAGTGTTACCCAGTAAATGAATATTATTTGTAGGCAAGGAGTGTTTTCTTTCTTTCTTTCTTTGAATGTCCATGCACACCAAAAGAATGATTAATATTCTTTTGATAATCACCTTCCCATTAGGAAGGTGGGAATTGCTTAAATTTAGATTTTATTTGCATAGTTCAATCTAGGTGAATATTTGCAGAAACAGAAGATGTTTAGTCCTGCAAAATGTTGATATTTTTGTTTTTTAAAACAACATAGTTTGCCCACCTTGTCTGCTGGGGCTGTAGAATAAACTGACTGCAACACTGCAGAGGGTTAAGATCTCCCCTCCCTAACCAATAGAGCCACTGGTTGGGGAAACACATAATACCCGAGGACAGAATTATGGTGGCTGAGCAGTCTGTAACCTGGGTACTAAGTGGTCCCATGACATGTAACAGTCCACTTCAGCCCTTATTTGGGTTAGATGGGTAGTCAGAGAGGCCCCATCCAATCCATTGGCTGGTCACATCAAGCCCTAGCAATAATATGATTAGAGACAAGTTCAAATCCTGAATGAGGCTGTTTGCATTTCACGTAACGCTAATATTATTGGGAAAAGTATGCATCCAACTATTCCTCCAGCTATGAGTAAATAGTAGGGCAGACTGGACTCTTTAACCTTGGTTTGACAACCAGTCTAGGAGAAGATAAACTTTGGTTATTTCCTATAACTCCAAGATAAACAAAGGGGAACCATTCTTGACGGATAAATTATTTATCTATTTATTGATCTACTAGGAAAAAAGAAGACGGGTTTAGGGTTAGTTTAATGGGAAAATAAATAAATAATTTATCAGTCAAGATTGTTTCCCTTTGTTTATGTTGGACTTATAGGAAATAACCAAAAATGTTTTGTTTTTTGTTAAGATTGTTTCCCCTTTGTTTATGTTGGAGTTATAGGAAATATCCTAAACTTTGATTTCAAACTGGTTAAACTGTGGTCCTATGGTGCCATGGATATCTCTCAGGGTTGTATCCAGCAATCACGGTGCCAAATAGGGACCAACACTTAATGGTACTTCTTGAGGTTGACTTAATCTAGTCCATGACTCTTACTAGATTTCTGGCTAGATGCTTTGTTGATAATTCTCTACCCATGTGATGTATTTTTAAGAAAGAATTTATGGAATTGAAATTAACACAAATTGTCAGAACTTCCTTGCTGTATTGATTGGCGGCTTATTCGTAAAAAGTTGCCAAGTGTTGTTATAAAAAATATAACAATTTTTGGTTATTTCGTATAACTCCAACCTAAAAAAGGGGGAACCACTCTGAATGAATTTTATCTGTTAATTAATCTACCCATTATTTTCATCAAACTAACCCTAACCCCGTCTTCTTTTTTCCTAGTAGATCAATAAATAAATAAATAAATAATTTATCAGTCAAGAGTGGTTCCCCTTTGTTTATGTTGGAGTTATAGGAAATAACCAAAGTTTATCTTCTCCTAGACTGGTTGTCAAACCAAGGTTAAAGAGTCCAGTCTGCCCTACTATTTACTCATAGCTGGAGGAATAGTTGGATGCATACTTTTCCCAATAATATTAGCGTTACGTGAAATGCAAACAGCTTGTAGATCAATAAATAAATAATTCATAAAATTCATTCAAAGTGGTTCCCCTTTTTTCAGGTTGGAGTTATTGGAAATAACTCAATTTTTTATTGATACACAATTTATGCAACAATAGTTCATCACATGAGGAATGACACCTTAGTGATATGGAGGAGAAGACAATGATTAATTCACCTGGTGTTTACTTTGCATAATTATTTAGTAGTGATGGTTAATTCCGGGTTAAGTGAGGTGTCTGTTGGGTTTACCCAGGAGAGAATTCTATCATCTAGCTTAGTCTATATCTATAGGTGTCTCTGCCTACTATCTTCTTGATTTAGGGTGTTTATATAGATTTCTACCCCAGGAAATAATCAACTCTGATTGTTTCATTCAATTTCCTTTGTTAAAAAATTATTTGTTCTCCATTTGAACCCTGCATTCTTCTCTTGAAATGAAATTCCAAACACTTCGGGAATTTTCACTTTTTTCCGTTAGAGCCGGCTTAGCTCAGTCGGTAGAGCGTTTGGCTAGAAACCACAAGGTTCCTAGTTCAATACCGGCCCTTGCCAACTTAGTATATGAGTAGCACAGGGATCTGTGCGGTAAAGTAAGGAGCTGATGGTAGGAATGGTGCTTCACCTCAGATGAAAAAAAAAACAATCTCCTTGGTCTAGCACTAGTGAAAAGGGGTAGACGCCCTTGCTGATTGGCTGATACCAACTTTAGGCCACCCGGACGACTTTACTTACTTATTTCTGAATATTTTTTTCATTTTCCACTCTTTTTACATAAATTGAATTCCAAACACAACTGAGATTCATACATACTCTAATGATTATAAAACCCATTATTTAAGTTTTGACAGGACAATGACCCAAATATGGTCATCATAATTTCCTTGACATCTTGTTCATATTTTGGTTCATGAAAAAAAATCAGTGCAATTATTATTGTCTGTCCTCAAATCAAAATATTTTGACTATTTTTAAGGAAACAAGTTTCATGGCTAATCTTGTTCATAGTATCATATTTCTTTTACTTTGTTTCATAATCAAATAAAAATAATATATACATTCTAATATTATTTCTCTTTACTTTAAACATACCAGACGAACATTGTCACAAAACTCAACTGAAGAAATTAACCTACTCATGTAGAGGGTCTGATATATATATATGTATAGTATTACAGTGTGTATTGAAATAACCTACTTGAGTTTCAGCATAAGGATCTTCAGGGTTAATTCCAATGAATTAATCAAGATATTATTTAATTACAGTTAATTGCGGAAGTTCTGGCTTAATCATCTTGATTAATTCATTGGAATTAACCCTGGTGAAACTCGAGTACGTTATTTCAATACACACTGTAATACTAAATCTGTTCTACTAATGTTTTGAGTACTTTATATTTATTATAACACTGACTTATCCAGTTAATACTTGTATCAACCAAATATTAGGATTAACTCAATATTTTTTTACCGGTAATTCATTCCCTTTATCGTATATATATATATATATATATATATAGAGAGAGAGAGAGAGAGAGATAAAAGGATATGAAAACAACACAATATGCTGTTAAACTTGAAAAGATTTTATATCATATTCATAGCTAATATTGAACAATATTTCGATTTATAAAAATCATCTATGTTTTCGTTTTAAATTCATATTATTTTCGTCTCCACTATTGATAAGTCTGAAGTATAAACAAGCTCTGAAGATGATTTTTATAAATCGAAATATTGTTCAAT
This sequence comes from Doryteuthis pealeii, assembly GCA_023376005.1. Taxonomy (NCBI): domain Eukaryota; kingdom Metazoa; phylum Mollusca; class Cephalopoda; order Myopsida; family Loliginidae; genus Doryteuthis; species Doryteuthis pealeii. Next base: position 17,597,399 of record CM042165.1, on the reverse strand, counting down.
ATTAGCTATGAATATGATATAAAATATTTTCATTTTAACAGCATTGTGTGTTTTCATACCCTTTTATCTATCTATCTATCTATATATATATATATATATATATATATATATATAGGTTAGGAGTTGATTTAGAAGGCTATCACAATGCAGGTGTAAAGAAAAAAAATAATACGGTAACAATGGTGTTGTGTGTTAACCTGCATTGTGATAGCCTTCTAAATCAACCTCCTAATCAATATATACACAATGCTTCAAGCAAATTATAAAACTCTCTTTATATATATATATATATATATATATATATATATATATATATATTTGGCATTAAATAACACACAAGGGTTGATATACCATTCAACCAACCAATCAACCTAGTTTGTCAATTTCTGTCTTTTCCTCCATATTACTTGACATGTACATAGAAAAGAAAGGAGAAAAAAAAAATGAAACCAGTTTATTAATATTTATATCATATCAAGAAATATAAAAAAATTGGTTATTATATGAGGGTTGGCTGAAAAGTTCATAGGCTGACCAAGATACTCTCATGGAATGTGACCAAATTAAGTTTATTTTTCAACATAGTTTCCCTTGTGGTCCACACCCTTCTTCCATCAATGTTTCGACTGCTTGGATCACTTTGATCAAAAACATCATCAACAGCAGTTATGACGTCTTCATATGAAAATTCCTCTCCCCCACCCACACCCTACTTATTTCAGTAATTTTTCAGGTTTTTTTTTTTTTTCATGCTTGATTTATTTTTGTCTTCTGGTCATAAGTAATGAATTATAAAACAGTAATTCAAGGTTGTTCCTGGAAAGACCACTTAATTGAACTATGTTCACACACAAAAAGGAAAATACCATTCTCTCTGAAATAAGCTTATATAATGATCATTGGATTTAATGGCATGTCAACTGATCTAAGGTTACTTTATGCCTAGAGTTAGAGAATTGTATTCATTATATGTTAATATTTACATTTTTTGTGTAGTAGTTTCTTAAGAATTTTTTTTTTTTTTTGGTCAGATATAATATCATGTATTCCTACCTAATACAAATAATTTGCATGCAGTTGTATGGTTTCATGTATTCCTATCTAATACAAATAATTTGCACGCAGTTGTATGGTTTCATGTATTCCTATCTAATACAAATAATTTGCACGCAGTGTATGGTTCATGTATTCCTATAAATACAAATAATTTTGCATGCAGTTGTATGGTTTCATGTATTCCTATCTAATACAAATAATTTTGCACGCAGTTGTATGGTTTCATGTATTCCTATCTAATACAAATAATTCATGCAGTTGTATGGTTCATGATTATGCAGTTGTATGTTTCATGTATTCCTATCTAATACAAATAATTTGCATGCAGTTGTATGGTTTCATGTATTCCTATCTAATACAAATAATTTGCATGCAGTTGTATGGTTTCATGTATCCTATCTAATACGAATAGTTTCATGCATGCATGTATGTTTCATTATTTCTACCTAATACAAATAATTTGCATGCAGTTGTATGGTTTCATGTATTCCTACCTAATACAAATAATTTGCATGCAGTTGTATGGTATCATGTATTCCTACCTAATACAAATAATTTGCACGCAGTTGTATGGTTTCATGTATTTCTACCTAATACAAATAATTTGCACGCAGTTGTATGGTTTCATGTATTTCTACCTAATACAAATAATTTGCATGCAGTTGTATGGTTTCATGTATTCCTATCTAATACGAATAGTTATATAGTTTATTCGTTATTCTAATTATTTCTATTTAATAATCCTTAGTAAACCATTATAGCTTCAAGTAACTACTCTTAATACAAATGATTTACAGTTCTATATCAAATATTCCTATCTAATGCTAATAATTATATGGTTTCAACTAATTATTTCTATTTGAAAATAATAATTTCTTTGCACATTCAAACCTGTTGAACTCTGATTAAGAAATTGACCTCATGTAACATCCTGCTCGTGCAGAGGGGCTGGTAATTATATATATATGAAAAAAAAAACTCTTCTGAAATACTAAATAGCTGATGCTGATACCAAATCTATAATTGAGATTATAGACCATTTGCTTTATCAAAGCTAAAGAGTCCTATTATTGCCCTTTTATTTATCAATAGGTGATGGTGAGGGAGAGAAGAAGTGGATTAATGGCTTTCCCAACAGCATTAGTACAAAGTGAATATTTATGTGAATACTGTAAACTTTTATGTAAATTCTTTTGCAGAGTGCTGTCCATTTTGTAATTAAATGTACTAGCAAATATATGCACCCTCCGGGTGCAAGTATTTAGGTTTTAATGTAATAGAATATTAGATTAAATCACAAATGCTATTGAAACTAATTAAGAATGCAGAAAAAAAATTTGAAACAGAGGGAGTATAATAAGAAAATAGAACAACCGAAACTTACAATGCTAAATTTTGCTAATTTAGCTCTAGAGTTAATATAGGAAGTAAAGAATAAAATTACAGTTATTCCTTTTTGTTAATGAATTTCTTTTAAGATTTATCCACGAAAATTTTTCTCATATTCATTAAAAATAAAACCAAACAATTAGAATCAATAATACGAAGCAGATATTTATTAAAATCAAGTTTTTAATATCAATATGCAAATTAGCTTTACCGTTTACACAGTAAACCGCTATTTTGTTGTATATATAAATTCAATTGCATGTTATTAGTATTTAGATAAGACCAACAGTATTAATAATGTCAAACAGTTTTATTAGTTATTGAGGTTCAAATAAAAATAAAATCATGGAGAATGTGACATAAATAACTAAGGAAATTCTGACTTGAGTAGTGATATAGTTTCGGTTACAGACAGAAAAACACACTATCTCCATTATAATAAGATTTGTGTCTTCTAATTATATTTTGTCTTTTGTTTTATCCTTCATGTGAGTGATAAAACGAATCATTCCAATCGCATATAATTCAATACACAAAATATGACATAAAACTATTACATGCCAGTAAATATTTTCACATTGATAACATTGAAAAAACAAAAAAAATTTTCATCTGTTTTTTAAGGAAATTATTCTCTTAACTGAATTTGGGTCCCTGAATTCAAATCACATTTTTTAGTTTGGCGGACCTGAACTTTTAGAATTAAAACTAAAATTTTCGTTTTTAATTTTTTTTTTTTTTTTTTCAATGGATTATTATCGATTGCACACCAATCTATCCGATTGTAAAAAAGAAAATTAAAAATGTTATTTATTTTTCGAGTTTTCAGGGGTGCTCAGTTCCCCGTATAAGTTTATCGTAAACTGATCCCCCATATTGGAACCGCTGAAAAAAATTTTTTCTTTGTAATTACATGCCAATAAATATTTTCATATTGATAACATTGAAAAAACAAAAAACTTTCATCTATTTTTTAAGGAAGTTATTCTCTTAACTGAATTTGGGTCCCTGAATTCAAATCACATTTTTTAGTTTGGCGGACCTGAACTTTAGAATTAAAACTAAAATTTTCGTTTTAATTTTTTTTTTTTTTTTTTTTTTTTTTTTTTTTTCAATGGATTATTATCGATTGCACACCAATCTATCCGATTGTAAAAAAAAAAAAAAATTAAAAATGTTATTTATTTTTCGAGTTTTCAGGGGTGCTCAGTTCCCCGTATAAGTTTATCGTAAACCGATCCCCATATCGGAACGCTGAAAAAAATTTTTTCTTTGTAAATTTCTTTTCTTTTTCTTCAATGGATTATTATCAGATTGTAAAAAAAATTCTAAAAAGTTATTTATTTTTCGAGTTTTCAGGGGTGCTCATTCCCTGTATAAGTTTATAGTAAATCGATCCCCCATATTGGAACTATAATAATCCATTGAAAGAAGAAAAAAAAAAATTTTTTTTTTAAATTTTAGAACGGGGGGGTTCCGAAAGTTCAGGTCCGCCTTTAGTTTTATTGATTTAAATGCTACATACACAATGTTACTCCACCTGTAAGTAAAGTAAAGTCGACAGGGCGGCCTAATGTCGGTATCAGCCAGTCAGCGAGGGAGTCTATCCCCTTTTCACTAGCGCTAGACCAAGGAGATTGTTTTTGCATCTGAGGTGGAGCACCACACCTGCCATCAGCTCCTTACTTTACCGCACTGATCCCTGTGCTACTCATAACGCTGAGTTGGCTAGGACCGGTATCGAACTAGGAACCTTGTGGTTTCTAGCCGAACGCTCTACCGACTGAGCTAATTTCACATTTTTACCCCCCACCCCACCCTTGAAGTAATTTTTGCTGTTTTATGAAGAGGAAAGATTTTAAAAAAATCACATTTAAAATTATTTGTTTTACAGTCTTAAAATGGGAGAATTTTCTAAATTAAAATCTTTATCTGTCAAAATGGTGCATTTTTGCCACTTTTCCTCTTGAAGATGTGCTCGGTTTAGCTTGATCCATTTCATTGATATAATAAAGAAATTCATAAAAACAAGAAGAAAATTATATATAAGTTTAGGCTCTGTTCTTAAGGGAAAATATTAGAATAAATGACAATTTATGACTTTAATTTTTTATAAAAGTTTAAAGAAAGGATGAGACGCTGTCATCACAACATTTAGATCATACCTACTCCACACGCCATATTATATTGTAAATTGGAAAGCAAACTTGATTACTCAAACTCAGTAAATATTTTATGACATCTTATTCTCATATTTATATCATATGCATCATATCAAAAGACTTATCCCATAGTTTGATTGTGGGGGCACTATTTTGTGGTATGTTTTGGTATAGCCCATCTACCTCCAGGTCTAAAACTGGTTTGAATTCACAGATTTCCTCCTTCTAGACTGATTACCATACCAAGGTTAAAGACCCCAGTCTGCCCTACTATTTACTCATAGCTGGAGGGAGAATAGTTGGATTCATACCTTTTCTAATGGTATGAGTACTATGTGAAATTTGAATTTGTAAGATTTTAATAGCTAAATCCACTTCCTATGATGATAACCATTAGGCCATGAGTGCCTCCATTATATAACCCCAGTTGTAAAAAATAATGATAAAATGTCTCATTAAATAATAGTATATGTGCCTTCAATATATTCAGTTTAAATATTGTTCAGTAGTATTCAGATGTTTGAGACATTTACTCTTGTGGGAGATACTGGTCTCCTTCTATAGATTGATTGGATCCTTTCCATCCACTAAGGACGATAGCGTAGTGTCCAAAATAAAAAATACAATTTTTATCTGCATCTGCGCAAGTGACTCTGCCAGCCAATTCTTGAGTGACAGTCTTTGGTGCACTGAATGCACACAAACTGTGATGCTTTCTGGGGTTGCTGGCTTTTCTCTCTCTTTCTGTCGAGGCTACTCTCCTCTCTGCCTCACCCCTTTCTGTGCCTTGCTTAACATTGAGTCGCCAGGCCCTCTATTTTTTTGCATCTACCCCCCACGTGTTTGTGTCAATATGGCATATCCTCATAGCTCTCCTGCAGACATCTTTAAATCGTAGGCATGGTCTACCAACCGATCAGGAGCCTTTTACTAATTCATTATAGAAACCAGCAGTAATTACCCATCATATTTGGATTAATCTATAGCATTGATGTTTAAGCACATCTCCCCTGCTTTTCAATCCACATCTTTATGCACATCTCCCCTGCTTTTCAATCCACATCTTTATGCACATCTCCTCTGCTTTTTCAATCCACATCTTTATGCACGTCTCCTCCGCATTTCAATCCACATCTTTATTCACATCTCCCTTGCTTTTCAACCCACATCTTTATGCCATCTCCCCGTGCTTTCAATCCACATCTTTATGCACATCTCCCGTGCTTTTCAATCCACATCTTTATGCACATCTCCCGTGCTTTCAATCCACATCTTTATGCACATCTCCCGTGCTTTCAATCACATCTTTATGCACATCTCCCCTGCTTTTCAATCCACATCTTTATGCACGTCTCCTCTGCTTTTCAATCCACATCTTTATGCACGTCTCCTCCGCTTTTCAATCCACATCTTTATTCACATCTCCCTTGCTTTTCAACCCACATCTTTATGCACATCTCACGTGCTTTTCAACCCACATCTTTATGCACATCTCCCGTGCTTTTTCAATCCACATCTTTATGCACATCTCCCCTGCTTTTCAATCCACATCTTTATGCACATCTCCCGTGCTTTTCAATCCACATCTTTATGCACATCTCCCGTGCTTTTCAATCCACATCTTTATGCACATCTCCCGTGCTTTCAATCCACATCTTTATGCACATCTCCTCTGCTTTTCAATCCACATCTTTATGCACATCTCTTTCTGCTTTCAATCCACATCTTTATGCACATCTCCCGTGCTTTTCAATCCACATCTTTATGCACATCTCCCGTGCTTTTCAATCCACATCTTTATGCACGTCTCCTCCGCATTTCAATCCACATCTTTATGCACATCTCCCCTGTTTTTCAATCCACATCTTTAAATCGTAGGCATGGTCTACCAACCGATCAGGAGCCTTTTACTAATTCATTATAGAAACCAGCAGTAATTACCCATCATATTTGGATTAATCTATAGCATTGATGTTTAAGCACATCTCCCCTGCTTTTCAATCCACATCTTTATGCACATCTCCCCTGCTTTTCAATCCACATCTTTATGCACATCTCCTCTGCTTTCAATCCACATCTTTATGCACGTCTCCTCCGCATTTCAATCACATCTTTATTCACATCTCCCTTGCTTTTCAACCCACATCTTTATGCACATCTCCCGTATCCACATCTTTATGCACATCTCCCGTGCTTTTCATCCACATCTTTATGCACATCTCCCGTGCTTTTCAATCCACATCTTTGCACATCTCCCGTGCTTTTCAATCCACATCTTTATGCACATCTCCCCTGCTTTTCAATCCACATCTTTATGCACGTCTCCTCTGCTTTTCAATCCACATCTTTATGCACGTCTCCTCCGCTTTTTCAATCCACATCTTTATTCACATCTCCCTTGCTTTCAACCCACATCTTTATGCACATCTTGCTTTTCAACCCACATCTTTATGCACATCTCCCGTGCTTTTCAATCCACATCTTTATGCACATCTCCCCTGCTTTTCAATCCACATCTTTATGCACATCTCCCGTGCTTTTCAATCCACATCTTATGCACATCTCCCGTGCTTTTCAATCCACATCTTTATGCACATCTCCTCGTGCTTTTCAATCCACATCTTTATGCACATCTCCTCTGCTTTTCAATCCACATCTTTATGCACATCTCCTCTGCTTTTCAATCCAATCTTATGCACATCTCCCGTGCTTTTCAATCCACATCTTTATGCACATCTCCCGTCTTTTCAATCCACATCTTTATGCACATCTGCTTTTCAATCCACATCTTTATGCACATCTCCCCTGTTTTTTCAATCCACATCTTTATGCACATCTCTCTGCTTTTCAATCCACATCTTATGCACATCTCCCGTGCTTTTCAATCCACATCTTTATGCACGTCTCCTCCGCTTTCAATCCATCTTTATTCACATCTCCCTTGCTTTTCAACCCACATCTTTATGCACATCTCCCGTGCTTTTCAACCCACATCTTTATGCACATCTCCCGTGCTTTTCAATCCACATCTTTATGCACATCTCCCCTGCTTTTCAATCCACATCTTTATGCACATCTCCGTGCTTTTCAATCCACATCTTTATGCACATCTCCCGTGCTTTCAATCCACATCTTTATGCACATCTCCCGTGCTTTTCAATCCACATCTTTATGCACATCTCCCTTTTCAATCACATCTTTATGCACATCTCCCGTGCTTTTCAATCCACATCTTTATGCACATCTCCCGTGCTTTTCAATCCACATCTTTATGCACATCTCCTCTGCTTTTCAATCCACATCTTTATGCACATCTCCTCTGCTTTTCAATCCACATGTGCTTTTCATCCACATCTTTATGCACGTCTCCTCCGCTTTTCAATCCACATCTTTATTCACATCTCCCTTGCTTTTCAACCCACATCTTTATGGTGCTTTTCAACCCACATCTTTATGCACATCTCCGTGCTTTTCAACCCATCATCATCTTTTATGCACATCTCCCGTGCTTTTCAATCCACATCTTTATGCACATCTCCCGTGCTTTTCAATCCACATCTTTATGCACATCTCCCGTGCTTTTCAATCCACATCTTTATGCACATCTCCCTGCTTTTCAATCCACATCTTTATGCACATCTCCTCTGCTTTTCAATCCACATCTTTATGCACATCTACCTCTTGCTTTTCAATCACATCTTTATGCACATCTCCTCTGCTTTTCAATCCACATCTTTATGCACATCTCCCGTGCTTTTCAATCCACATCTTTATGCACATCTCCCCTGCTTTTCAATCCACATCTTTATGCACATCTCCCCTGTTTTTCAATCCACATCTTTATGCACATCTCCCCTGCTTTTCAATCCACATCTTTATGCACATCTCCCCTGCTTTTCAACCCACATCTTTATGCACATCTCCCCTGTTTTCAATCCACATCTTCACATCCCCTGCTTTTCAATCCACATCTTTATGCACATTCCTCTGCTTTTCAATCACATCTTTTAATGCACATCTCCCCTGCTTTTCAATCCACATCTTTATGCACATCTCCCCTGCTTTTCAATTCACATCTTTATGTACATCTCCCCTGCTTTTCAATCCACATCTTTATGCATTGTTCCTTTATTTTGTTGGTGGAAGTACTTGTGAAAGTATTTCTTATGTGTCAATCATTAGTTTATTTTCATGTTAGTACATTTATTTCCTGTTTTTCTTTATTATTACTTGATATTTTGGTCATTTACACACCTTATCTTACCTAAAGCATGATTAATTTAATTTAAAATCATCTTAACTCTTAACATCCTGTTGAGAATTTTCTAAGTCCAGAGCCCAATTCCTATAACCATTTATCAAAAAACGGCTAAAAATGGCCATTTCATTATAAGTTACCCATTATTTCCCTTAAATTAAAGACTTCTAAATATGTTTAATATTACATTTAAACTAAGGCTATCATTTGGGGTAGATTAGGAAAATGAATGTGACTTCCAGCCGGGTGGAATGAAGTGGTATAGGATGTTAAGAGTTAAAAGTCAACTTTCTTTGTATCCAGGAATGAATTAGGTCACTTTCCATTATCTCTTATGGGGAAATCCTTTTGTAATCCAAACTTTTTGTAATCTGAACATCCTCCTGGAACGTATTTGTTGTGGTGTTTTAAGGGGTCAAATAAGAACAAAACGACTGGTAACAAATGTAGGAAAATGTATTAACAAAAGAGTAGACAATTACAGTACAGAGAAGTGGGAAATATGCCCGACAATAGAGTTATGAGCTGACTTGCATTGGCTTACTCTACCAGCCATAATTGTCCCTGTTACTTATAGTAACAGTCGGCGCATTCCATTAGTCTATAGGGTATATCACCTAAATTCGGATTCTGGCGGCACCACTGTACATACTTTCTCATTGCTTATATATATGTTGTTTTGTTTTTTTTAATCTTGAGTTAGCCTTCATTCTTTTCTTTTTTTCTTGATTTCAGAAAAAAGAAAATAAACTGGACTCAATTTTGGATGAAATGAGACAAGGGCCAGACGAGACAACCCTGAATACCCTGCTAACCCACACCAAATCATTATTAACAAGTATCCATATAAGGTAAGCATTTAGAACTCACCTTATTTTTAAAAAAGCTTGTTTTTGTCTGAAAATAAACTTTGAAAAATACACTGTGCATCTTTGAGACAAAATATTAAATTGCCTATAGACTGATGATTAATTATAATTAATTATCAGCCTATAGGCAATTAAAAAAAAACAAACAATATCATAGCATTTTCTTTGTAATTATAGAGAAAATGTGGTTAAATCCTACTTAATGGACATAAATTCCACCATCATTGTATGTCACCCTGCCGAAAGAAAAAAATACTAATAATCATGGAATTAACCTGAATTTAATGCAATTTTCAGTGTTGATATATTAATGAATAAACAATATAATGCACCAGTTATTTTATTTGAAAACCTTTACAGTTTTTCAGGTCAGTTAACTTTGAACCCCGTATCTTTGAGGCGTAACACAGATTCACAAACATACTTGGTTCAAAATTAATTGACCTGAAAAAATGTAAAAGTTTTCAAATAAAATAACTGGTGCATTATATCTTTTATTCATTAATGTATCAACACTGAAAATTTCATTAAATTCGGTTAGCTCCTTGATTTTCAGTATTTTTTTTCTTTCGGCGGGGTGACATATGATGGTGGAATTTATGTCTGTTAAGTAGGATTAAACCGAAAATGCTATGATACATTTTTTTTTTTCCAAAAATTTATTTGGGTAAATCAAGAGTGTATCCTGGATGGCGGTATGTCTTCAATCCTGGTAAATAGAAGAGAAATAACATATGAAAACAAATTTTATGGAATCTTTATATATCTGTTATTACATATGTTTTGTCTAAGAGCTTCATCAAATGATTTTCGCCCTGTCGGCTGGGGCGTTAGAATGCACCGACTGCACCTCTGCAGAGGGGTAAGACTCGCCCAATGGGGCCACCTGTTGGCCATGGGTGGCGACCGGTGATGCTTAAGGATAGAGCCCAGGTGGATGAGCAGTTCATGACATGCAATACTCCACTTTGGCCCTATCTTGGGCTAGACGGGCAGTCAGAGAGGCACCCTCCGATCAAAATTGAGGAAAAATACTCCAGAATGTTACAATTGTCTATTGGGTTGTCATAATTTGGTTTATTTGTTTAACAGCATTTCAACTCCTTATGGGTTATTTAATGCAAACATTTGATTAATTTGTAAAGGTTTGGTTTGGTTTATTTGTTTAATATCATATCAACTTCTAATGGGTTATTTAATGCTGAAGTTTGATTCATTTATTCAATATTAGATTGTAATCATAATCATATTTTCAATGTTCCATTGCATTTTTTTAAATTGGACTTTTTAAAAATTTTTTTATATATAATCAGTTGTTTGCACACAGTTATATATCAAGTGTTTCTGTGACATAAGAAATAAGATATTTATCAATTTAAACATTTTTGTTTTTTGTCTTGATTATTAGTCTTAACTAAACAGTAATGCTATGCAATTATCTTATATTTCCATCTTTAAGAATTACCTATAACTAATTAATAATATTTAATTCATTGTCGCGCTATTAGCACGGATATCAATGACAATTTCTCTTCAGCCGTCTCTATCACTCATTGTTCTTGGGAGGTCCTCTACCCAGTATCCGCACAGAGCTGGTCAATGTATGTCTTTGCTGGTCGGCCCACACTGGCATGCCCATGTGCTAACCTCCACAGGAGGATGTCGCTTATGAGTTCGTCCTTGCTTCTCTAGCAGTGTCCTGCGTGTCTTGTCCTTCATACTCGGATGGTTTAGGTGATATGGGGCAGGTGGCCGTATAGCTGTTTTCTCGTGGGGTGAGACAGTTCATTGATTTATTTCTTTTGAAGTTTAGGAATTTAAGTTCTGTACAATTAGTTACATGTTGCAGTAACATGGCTTCCCAGTAAATATTGTTTATTCTTAAAGACCTTCTCTTGATAAGAGACCCTTTTCTCCATGAGGAACAAAAAACCTTCTGTTCAGTCCATTAAGTATCCATCCCAAATTTGATACCTCTATACTAAACCATTCTATTGAGAACAGACAATCAAACTTCCTAATTATTTATATAGATTTTTTTTTTTTAGGATTATTTGGATTATTCGAACTATTATCTTCATCTTTATTGTTTATTGTTATCTGAACAATGTTTCGGCTGATGTGCCCTCCAATAACGACAAGAAGGTCCCCGAGTTCAAGAAAGCTCCTGAGTCCAACAAGAAATACCTGAAGAAGCACATCGGCTGTAACAGTGTACAGATAACAATAAAGATGAAAACAATAGTCCAAATAATCCAAATAATACTAAAAAAAAATCAAAAAATTATCAAGTCATATCTCAAAAGTTCAGAGAAATAGATTCTTTTTTTATTACAATTTATTTTAATTTCTGTTTATTTTTATCCCACCGCCCAATTTCTCCTTTTCTAAACATTGATAAACTATGTATCACTGCTTACTAATCATCGTATTCGTAGATGATCTCAGAGTTGTGATAAAAGGCAATAGAAATTAAGACTAAAGAAATATTAGTCAGAGTTATAGTAAAATTTTTAACAATATTCAATTTTAATAAAAGTGTTTATTGAAAACATTTTGGTCATTGAACTTGAAAGTATTGAGTGCAGTTTATTGTGGAAAACAATAGCTGTAACAAAAAATGAAAGGAAATAATATCATTTTGTACATTACCACAGGAAGTATTGACAAGGAGGTCAAACAAATGTGGGTAATCTGAACATTAGCTACATAAATGAGAGTAACCTCCCCTTGTTTCTTTCACTTTGAGGAAGCCATCTGTTTTGGTAAGCCATTTTCATTTCACTGTAAATCTACACTGAAAATACAAATTTGTTTGAATCAATACAACTGCATGTTTTAACATGAAAATATCATAAAATGTGTTCTTGATTGTGCTTGTGAATTATTTGAAATGAACTTAATTGTTATTAAGAACACATTTTATGATATTTTTGTGTTAAAACATGCAGTTGCATTGATTACGGTGAAATGAAAATGGCCGATCAAAATAGACGGCTTCCTCGAAGTGAAAGAAACAAGGGGAGGTTACTCTCATTTATGAAGCTTATGTTTAGATTACCCAAATGTGTATGTCATAAACAACAGAGCTTTACTGATGACTCAATGTAGATGTTTATATCACATGACTATTTCAGATTTTTAAAAGTAGATTAATGTATTAACTTTGTGAAGAATGAAAATTGTATATTAAGTAAATATATCTTGTAGAGTTTATAATTCTAACAAGAAGGGTTAAATTGTGTCACTACTGTTCTTCTACAAGGATGGCTTTGACAGTAAATAACTCATTAATATGCTATTAAATAAAGAAACCATACCAAACATCATTGAACACCCTGTCGGCTGGGGCGTTAGAATGCACCGACTGCACCTCTGCAGAAGGGTAAGACTCCCCCAATGGGGCCACCTGTTGGCCGTGGGTGGTGACCCGTGATGCTTTAGGATAGAGCCCAGGTGGATGAGCAGTTCATGACATGCAATACTCCACTTTGGCCCTATCTTGGGCTAGACGGGCGGTCGGAGAGGCCCCCTCCGATCAATCGGCTGGTCACGTCAAACCCTAGCACCTATATGATTTTCCCAACCCTATTGCCCTTATGGCAAGCCCCAACCCTTTTTATCATATGGGTGCTAGAAGGCGGTGGCTGTGGGTCTACATGTCCTGGGAATGACGTTAAACTCTATCTGATGGTGAGGTTCCAGTTTTGGAAGTTTGGGGAATGTGGAGCACCCATTCATCACCATTGCTCCCTGGTCCACTCTGACCCGGAGTGGTAGTACCTGTTAGGGTTCCATCTATGGGTTAAATAGAAAAATGTATTTATAAAAAAATTGTATTATCCATTAAGAATTGATTTATTTCAAAACTTTATTGGCATTAAATGACCCACTGAGGTTGATATGCCGTAAAACAAAACAAACCAAACCAAACATCATTGAACTTCATACCATTCTCTTATTTACAGCCTCTCTTTGACATATATTACTACCCTTTCATTTTAGGATCCATCATTAAGTACAAAAAGCGGCCACCCAATGTTGCCTGGGTAAAAGGAGTGGGCAAAAAATTTAGTCACGCGAATCCATTATTACTGTATCGTATCATTCTCACAGGATGCCCCTGTAAGGTTCAAGGTTATAACAAAGTCATAACTAGTTGAAACATAACAAACTCCAACACGTTTGTGAGACAAAACATTTTATATTGATAACAGCACAGGAATATGACAAGATACAGAAAATAATAACATACATGTATATAACATAAAGAGTAGAGATAAAAGGACTGGAGAGTCCGTTACATACAAAATCACTTACTTATTCCCCTTGTGGGGCCTCTGTAAGTGGGGTGTAGTCACAAAATGTCTAACCCATGTGGTTCAACCGAGAAGATGTAGCTAAGAGAGGGTGAAGCGTTTGAACCAGGCGCTTAAATACCATAGCCCCTGGTGAGAACAAGCGACAACCAGCGGGAAGATAACTCTTCCAGGCAAATGTGAAGATAATCCTCACACCCCATTAAAATCCATACGCGAAAAGACCTTGTGTTGATCCGGCCTGGTGGGGCGTTGAGAAAGAAAGTGCACAGACACTCTGAAAAGAAAAATCAATGTCTCCTATTCAAAATATTAATTGCAAAAAAAAGAAGAAGAAAATTCCATGCTGTTACTATATAAATTTTATTTTTTAATTATCTTCACAAATATGAATCAAATCTTTATTAATTTTGCTTAAAAAGCAAGATCTGGTGATACTTAATGCATATATATATATATATATATATATATATATATTTTTTTTTTTTCTGTGCCGTTAATTGTTTTAATTTCATAATTTCCTCCAGATATACATACAAACAACTGCCCTTTATATATGTACTAGAAGTGACAACCTGGCGTCGCCTGGGTAGAGAGGGATTTTCTTTTAAGTTAGTGTTGCAGATCCATTATTAGTGAATCGTGACTTGGATCCCTATAGGATGCCCCATTAAATTCCCTACATAAAAAAAAAAACTTGCATTGATCCAGCCACTCTGAAAAGAAAAATTAATGTCTACTATTTACAACATTAAATGCAAAAAAAATCCATGCTGGTATCATTTAAATTCTTTTTTTTTCTTTTTTTCTTTTTTTTTTTATTTTTTTTTTTAACTTCACGAATATAAATCAAATTTTCATTACTTTTGCACAAAAAACCAAGATCTGGTGATAGGGAATGTGTATATATATTTATTTTGTCATTAATTGCTTAATTTTTGCAGTTTCCTCCGGACATACATACACACAACTGCCCTTTATATATGTATTGATAGATGATTTACAAATTCTTTATTTCTGGATTGACTACACATAACTGAAAATGCCTACCGAGAAAGTCAAACTGAAGATCTATTAAAATCAAGTGTTTGAATTTCATATTATTTTACTGATGAGTCAGTGCATATTCTTATATCACATGGTTATTTCACATTTTTTCAAATACATGAATGTATTTAAATTTTATAAGCAAGGTAATTTATAATCATGTTGGTATATTTTCTTTTCATTTTGTATCTCAAAAGGATCAACTTGGCTTTTTATTGCTTATGTCATGTTATTGTAGGTGAAATAACAATGCATCTCCTAAGTTAACTGTAAGACAAACATTGAATTTACACTAAAGGTCTATTGAACTAATTGTTTTGTGAGAAAAGAGAATAATCCCAATGAAAACATAGACTTATGTACCACATATACTCGTGTTGGTCTTGTGTAAAGATCAACCCCTGATCTTAGGGTTATGGAAATTCATTTTTGAAGCCAACGGTTGCTCCTAGTCCTTTCCCATTATGTTTCAATTTCAACATTACAAAATGATTACTCATGTATAGGTCAACTTTTGACAGCAGTGTACGGGTGGGTGGGTGCTTGAGGAGTCTTGTTAAGTTTCTGACGCCATCCTTGGCCTGTTGAAAAGGACTTAAAGTAAGTAAGTTCTGAACTATAGAATCTTTTGGTAAGTGAATAAGTCCTGAACTATAGAATCTTTTGGTAAGTGAATAAGTCCTGAACTATAGAATCCTTTGGTAAGTGAATAAGTCCTGAACTATAGAATCTTTTGGTAAGTGAATAAGTCGAACTATAGAATCTTTTGGTAAGGGAATAAGTCCTGAACTATAGAATCCTTTGGTAAGTGAATAAACTATAGAATCCTTTGGTAAGGGAATAAGTCCTGAACTATAGAATCCTTTAGTAAGTGAATAAGTCCTGAACTATAGAATCCTTTGGTAAGTGAATAAGTCGTAAGTTTTGGAATCAAAGGTCCAGTGATATAATCCTATGTTCCATCATCCATGAAGGTTCAAAGAATTGTGAGCAGGTATGACCAGAACAGCCAGTATAAATAACAATATCAGCAGCAGAGCACTGCCAGTGGTTGGCCAATAGGTTGGTCACGTGATTATCGCCGAGTCTATAAATAAGAGTAGGCATTTATCACACGCCTTATATGTCAAAATTCCCAACAAGTCTTTCCTGGGTACTGCTTTTATGGTGCAGTGATTTTTAGTCTGTTAATGGGGTACAAACTGAATGCAACATACTCCAGCTACACCACTAACCCTTGATTTATAGTCCTAAAATTATTTTTAGTCTGTTAATGGGGTACAAACTGTTATTTTTAGTCTGTTAATGGGGTACAAACTGAAAGGCACATCTTCCATCTACACCATTAACCCTTGATTTATAGTCCTAAAATTATTAATTCATAGAATTTTTGAAGCCAAGGATTGCTCCTAGTCCTCTTTGTTTGAATTTCAACCTTACAAAATTATTACTCACTAACTTAAAAGCTATTAAGTCCTATTTCATAGGCCTAATTTTGTGATTAATTTTGATTCCAAAATGGTATAATATGTTGAGCTACAGCCTCTAGGAGAAAAGTTGAAAGAATGTGAAGCACTGACATTCACATTTAGTAAGAGATATACAGGTAGACACTTGACAGTAGCTAGGGATTTTCCCCTGAATGCTTTTAATTTGCTTACAGAGTCAGCCTGATTCCAAAATTGTATGATATGTTGAGCTACAGCCTCTAGGAGTAAAGTTGAAAGAATGTGAAGCACTGACATTCACATTTAGTAAGAAATATACAGGTAGATACTTGACAGTAGCAACCAAAATTAAGGAATAAAACTTAAAACTTTGATTCCTTAATTTTGGTTGCTACTGTATATAGTTTTAATATATAGTTTTAAAACATTAAAAACCAAAAAACAGATCTACTTTATTGAACTCCAAAAATCCAAATGCATAAACTCAAAATGCAAACTAGAAAGCCGGGTGATTTTAGAATTGATTTTAAAAGGTTGAAAGAAAAAAATAATAGAAAGTAGTAGGAACAACCCTAAGCTTCAAAAATTAATTCGATTAATTAATGATTTCAGGATTATAAATCAAAAGTAAGTAGCATAGCTAGCACCCACCCACCCCTTGTTGTATAAGTCTAAACAGGCTTAATAACAGACCCAAAAGTGTTGGCTTTATAAAAGTGCTGTGCCCATAAAAACTCCACTTCCCATAAAAATGCCACCCATGGCAGGCTGCCCCCATCCCTAGCTACTGTCAAGTGTCTACCTGTATATCTCTTACTAAATGTGAATGTCAGTGCTTCACATTCTTTCAACTTTACTCCTAGAGGCTGTAGCTCAACATATTATACCATTTTGGAATCAGGCTGACTCTGTAAGCAAATTAAAAGCATTCAGGGGAAAATCTGGACTCACAATTCTGAAATTTTGGATTCCCAAATTTTAATTATTGCAATTGTTTTCAACAATTTTTCACATGATTTTTTTGTTACAATTTTTTTTATGTTAACAATTTTTATAACTTGGAAATGAATGTGGGAATGATGAAATAGGACTTAATAGCTTTTAAGCTAATGAGTAATAATTTTGTAAGGTTGAAATTCAAACATAAAGTGGACTAGGAGCAATCCTTTAAAACTATATATTAAAACTATATACAGTAGCAACCAAAATTAAGGAACAAAACTTAAAACTTTGATGTCTCAAAAAATATAAGCCCAATTTTTCTAAAATGTTCACTACATGTAGATAATTGTCAGTTCAGTTGTGTTTTAAATCTGCAGGTTATTTGGAATGATACAGATACAGATACAGATACAGAGAGAGAGAGAGAGAGAGAGAGAGAGCTATGATTCATTTAATTTTTTATTCAAATATCAAATGTCCAACATTAAGTGAACATTTAGTGAACATTTCAGAAAGATTGGGTGTATATTTTTTCAGATATTGAAGTTTTAATTTTTGTTACTTAATTTTGGTCACTACTGTATATAAACTTTAGAAGATGCTGTCTTTATGAGGGATGGTTTAGAAGCTCACTTATATACTGGCCTGAATTATTAACACAGTTAAACACAGTTGAAAATGATTGGGAAAACTAAGACTGAATTATTATTATTATTACTTGCTGTCCATTGTATCCGATGATGACACCATGCGAATCATTTTCGTCCAATTTATTTGGTCTCTGGTTGCGTCTTTCCAACTGCCTATGGAGATGTTAAAGTCCCCCAAGTTTCTCTTGATGTTGTCTTTGTACCTGAGCTTTGGTCTGTAGATTCCACAAGATCCCTCTCTCAGTTGAGAGTACAGAATCAGCTTTGGTAGTCTGTCATTAAGTGTCTGTTTAAGTGGCCAGCCCATCTCAGATTGCATTGGACAAGTATTTTGTGCATGTCAGGGAGTCCAGTTCTCTTCAGGATGGTCCTATTTCAAACATGTTGCCACCACTTGACATTTAATATACTGCGCAATAGACAGTTGAAAATCATTTGTTTTTTAGTTCTACTCACATTTAAAATAGAATTCTATCTAAAAGATTCCAATAAAGTAATCTTAAATTTTTATATGACATTTTAAAAAATTTTCCATAATGTTGTTTTTGAATTTTATAGTAACTTTTTATTTGAATTTGGTTTGATTAATGGCATATCAACGTTTATGCCAAATCCTGTAGAAGAACAGTAGTGGTACTATTTAACCCATAATTGGAGGATGAGGGTGGTCATACCTTTCTCAAGGGTATTAGTCCAAAACTGAACATAATAGCGTGACTGGAGTTTAAATTCATTTGCTTTATGGGGTTTAAATTCACTTACTTTAATGTTGCAGTCCAGCACATTAGCCACTAAGCCACATGAAGTCCCAGTTTAAATTTCTGATGAGGAATTATTATAGATTGATGTATAATACTGATCTATGTTGTTATTAATAATAATGACTTATAACAATCTATAGTACCTTTTTATGATATATGATGTATAATAATTTATAGGATCTTTTTAGTATATGTAACATACGATAATTTATTGGAAGGTAATTTCATGTCAAATCATCCAGGGCATGTCACCCACCTCCTTCAATTTTCCTGAAATTTTGTCCAAGTGTGGATTATGATAAAGTTAGCCAATCCCCAAAATTTGAGCTTCCAATTCCAGAAATAGGCAGAGTTATGGTGATTTTTAGCTCTCCAAATTTGCGAGGATTCGCAAAAAATGGTGACTTTTTGTAACCTATTCTTGTCTGTAAAATGAGCTCTTGAGCTTCTCAACTCCTAATAATTGGTTTATACAAGCATTTTTGCCCAAGGAATCAAAAAATACTACCAAAAAAGTCTTAAAGTCAACCAATTTTAAGTTATTGATGATTTCTGATTTTTTCATAGCAAGATCAATATCCCAATGTGGCACTGCGTCTACGACAACAATTTTTTCTATTATTATTCCATATATATTGAACATTATTTGTACCAAAAGATAGTCTGATATTTGCTCAGAACCTAAGTTACAACATTTTGAAAAAAATTGTTAAATTTTTGTGTTTCAATTTTTCTGAAATTTTGTCCATGTGATGACTATCTTAAAGTTAGCCAATGCCCAAAATTTGAGTTTCCAATTCAAAAAATTGGGGGAGTTATGTTGATTCTAAAAATCGACATAACTCTCCAAATTTCGGTGGGGATTCGCGAACAATGGCTACTTGTCATTGTTGTAGTAGTAGTAGTAAAAAAATCAAAGAAGTAAAATGAAAAAAAATTAGATTAGACACTTGTCAGAGTTGTAGTAAATGATAAGTTTTAATCTAATATTATTTTTAGAATATTTAACTTTAGGGCCAACACTTCTGATTGTTTATCCAACTTATTGTGGTGTTTTTTTTTTCTTGTCTACTATAGGGTGAAAATGAGATGGTTTTATTGAATTGCTTCAGTCATTCAAGAGGCTTTACAAACAGTAATATACAGAGTGTTGAACAGTATTTGAATATGTTTACTCAGTTATGATTTCTTTATATAATTGTGACTTCCTTAATTGTTCTGTGTTTGTTCTTAAGCACCAATCAATAAGTTTGCTATTCTTTTACATAAGTTTGTTGAATAAGATTGATACTCTTTGAGCTCAAACTTCCTTGGCTTATTCATTCTAAATGAAGAAAGCTGGATGGAAAAAGGACTTATTTCTTAAACAGCTATTGATAGTTCCAATAGAAAAATTGATCTGCTATAAACACACCTAACAAAGGTTGCAATTGAAATTAAGAATGAACACCCTTGTTTGCTAGCATTTTCAGGCGCACTCTGGGAACTGCAAATAACCCCATCTTTTCCAAATATTACCAGGCACTGCAGCTAGTATAACATATACTAATTCATAGCACCTTTTTAAAATATATAATGTATAATAATTCATAGCACCTTTTTAAGATATATAATGTATACTAATTCATAGCACCTTTTTAAGATATATAATGTATAATAATTCATAGCACCTTTTTAAGATATATAATGTATAATAATTCATAGCACCTTTTTAAGATATATAATGTATAATAATTCATAGCACCTTTTTAAGATATATAATGTATAATAGTTCATAGCACCTTTTTAAGATATATAATGTATAATAATTCATAGCACCTTTTTAAGATATATAATGTATAATACTTTATAGTACCTTTTTAAGTTTTAAAAATTTTGTTTTTATCTTTCTTGCAGTTATCAGGAGTTTTATGCTGACCAAGTGAAGATAGTAAAGACCTATCCAAATATGGTGGCCAAGCAACTGGAATATTACCAAGAAAATATCTGTACTTTTTTTAAATTGAAAAAAGTGGTAAGTTTAAAAGATTTTAAAATTGTTGTATACTGGCTTCTTCAAACTCACGCTACTCTGACTCGTATACGTTGCGGGTATACAGCGGACATCGTTCCTGACCCCTAGACGATGTATCTAGTAGTTAGCTATTGAACTTCAATAACAACAGATACGCGTATACAAAAGATGACTCTTCTTTATTTTCTTCGGTGTGTGGTAGGTGAGTGGCGGGCATGGGTAATGACACTACAACTGCTTATGTGGTGGAAGGTGGTGGGCGAGCCTCACTGCTCGCTAGCAGCGCCGACCGTATCGACGGTCAGACACCTTCTCTGCTCGCCGTCTCCTCGGGTCTCTCTTCTGGGCTGGTCTCATAACCGCTTAAGTACTGACGACCGCCCACACATTCTTTTGTTCCTTGACCGGAAGTCCTTTCTCTTTGTTCAAATTAGCGTTTGTCCAGATGAGTCCTTTGTCACACCTCTTTTGTTATACTAAGATTTCTGTCTCGCCTATCTATTGTCTTCCCAGTTCAATTTTCCTTTGTCTTTTCGACTTCCCGCGCAAAACAAACAGTCAATCTGCAACAAAATGAAGAAAATACAAAATAGTTTGTAAGAGCTTATAGGTCTGTAAAAGTATTGAATAACAATAGACAGACTCTATGTGACAAGAAAAGAAGGAATAAGAGGACTCTCCAGTATTGAGGATTGTGTGGATGCAGCTATCCAGGGACTTCATGAATATAAACAAGAGCAAAGAGAGGTTGATTACAGCAACAAGTAACAGCAGTAACAATAGAAAAACAATCATAAAATCTAGAAAAGAAAACTGTGAAGGCATGACTCTAACAATTCCTGATAATTTGTTTGAAATTGGGTCAAAAATAGCGGAACCTTAGCTGTACAAATGGACAGATATTTGGTGAATTGTGATTTCAAAATACCAATTGAATTATTTTTAACTCAGTCGGTAGAGCATCTGCCTAGGAACTACAAGATTCCAGGTTTCATATCAGCTCTCACAAACTCAGTGTATGAGTAGCACAGCTTGGATCTGTGTAGTAAAGTGGTGGCTGATGGTAGGTGTGGCACTTCACAATCCTCTGGTCTAGTGCTATTCAAAAGGGGATAGACTCCTTACTGTTCAGCTGATACCAACAATAGGTCACACCATTGACTTTATGATCATAACACTGCAATCCAATGGATTTGAGATTTTTAAAGACTATTTTTATTACTAGCAAGAATATACACCCTCCGAGCATAATTATTTAAGTTTTAATGTAAAAATAAAGACTAACAAAATTAGATAAGAATGCATATAAAAAGATTACACTTATTTTAATTATATTATATATAAAATCATTCATAGGATTGATTTTAATATGTTAGAGAATAAAACAATAATATTAGAGATCAATAAAACCCAGTAATTATTTATTAAACTCGGTTTTGTTAAAACCAGTATGCAAATTAACCACACTATATTATGTAAACCTTTATTTCTTAGTGATATATAAGACACATTGCAGGATTTTAAATGCACTAATAACATGGGCCTTTTGTGGCCTGTGTCTATTGATGAAATTAACACCGTCGATCATAGGTGGCTATCCCCCCCAGGCAACACCTGCCTCCTCGATTTAAAGGGGCAGTGCTGGGTTTATTGCCCAGCACCTGAGGTGCCCCCTCGAGGGGAATGCCGACGGGATCGATGCATTTTTTTGTGTCTACTACCCATGAGCTTCGGTTTGTGGGTGGGCCCACATAAAAATGTCCTTGTGTGCCGCCCTCATAAGTGGGTTGAGAGGCAAATACCATAACATGGGCTGTTTTGGGGCAAATCTAACTCAGATTTTCATAGAGACATTGTTAATAAATAAGATTTATCATATGTATTAATTAATTAATGATTTTAATTATGAATAAGATACTCATTGATAAACTTATGCAATTCCTGAGGGTATTGTGATGTAAGTAGTGACGTAGTTTCAGTTATAATAAGATTTCAGCATGAAATCTATTTGTGTGAGTCATGTTATTAGAAGGATTTCTGTTTGTTTTATTAGGGCTGATTTTCATGGGCATGAAATAATGAGCTACATTAATTTTGTGTGTGTGTGTTTCTGTAACATTATTGTCAACATTATCAACAAAATTTATCTAAATCAGGGGTCACCAAACTACGGCCCACGGGTCGGATCTGGTTTGTGAAGGCATTTTATCAGGCCCGCCAACAATACTTGAATTTGTTTCTTAAAACATACGGAACGCTAGACGTTCTGATACCTTTTAAATTTAAATAATCATATTAAGCTTACTAAATCTTCATGGACTTAACTACTGTAGGTAGGTTACAAAATTTTGTGTGTGTGAGCATTTCGGAACCTTGAAAGGCAAACTTCAGTTTCACAAACCTACTAAACCTTTCTGCTAATGTTGTGTTGTTTGATAATGTTTTGAAAATAAATATGTTTTTCGCGTAAAAATAGGCACGTGTCCTCTATATTTGACGGCTCCGCGAGCTGGCGCATTGCATGCGACTTGAAACATCAGCTCGTTTTTCCAACTGAAATAACCGTAACGGCCCAGCGTCCTGATATTGTCATTTGGTCTGTTAATCAAAAGAAAGTTTTTATCATTGAGTTGACAGTTCCATTTGAAGAAAATCTGGATTGGGCCCATCAGCGGAAGTTGGAAAAATATGAAGACCTACGTGAACAATGCGCCAGAAACGGATGGATCACGGATGTATTTCCCATTGAGGTCGGATGTCGGGGGTTTATTGCCAACTCAACCTCGGCATTTTTGTCTAAACTTGGACTTTCTCTACCAGACAAGAGGAAATACTTAAATAAGATCCAGGAGAAAGCTCTAACCACATCAGCGTGGATATGGCAGTCCTATTTTGTGACATCAAACCGACAAAGTCTGGTGGTATCGTGAGATACTGCTGGGGCTCTGGTTAGTGGTAATGATGCTTCGGCCCGAAACCATGCCTGAACCCAGAGTCATCATCTGATGAAGGCTTTGTTGGTTGCAATGCTACTGTGTAAATAGCAGTCATTGTATGAAGATTATTGTTGGTTAAATTTGTTTTTTTTTTTGCATCTTACACCACTCATCCATGAATATAACATGGAAAGATAAATTTTGTTGTACATCTTTTTCTCGGAGCTTTTGTTCTGGCTAGCAAGTATTGAACCCAATAATAATGTGGCCCTCGCTCGTTGTTTTTTCAATTATTCAACCCACCGTGAAAAAAGTTTGATGATCCCTGATCTAAATCAACATTTTAAGGCATGAAAATAAAACAAAACTATAGATAGAAGTTAGTGAATTAAAAATTATTATTCACGATTGTTTGAGTGAGTCCAACTAAAGTCAAGGACAAATAACTTGTTCTGAGAGAATATTTATTGATTTGAAATAGATAGGATTGAGAGAATATCCCTTTGAGTTGAGCCTGATAAACCCTAACTCTAGAGTCACCACTGGGTTTTTCCTATTGTTAAGATTTATAACCATTGTAGAAGTGGTTATCCAGCATCACCTGGGTAGAGGGAAGGAGGAAAACCTTGGTGTATTGATATGTTAACTTTTGAGATTTACAAATGCTGGACATTTCTAAGTAGAATTTCAATGCTATTTCTATGTATATTTTGATTTTTAAATATTTTTGTATCAAATTTTTGCACAAAACACAAGATCCAGTGATATTTAATGTGTACATATATTTACTTTGTTGTTAATTGTTTTATTTTTGTAGTTTCATATAGACATACATGCATACATACACCTCAACTGCCCTTTATATATGTATAGATGAGACTTTAAAATTCTCTTGTCTATGTGATTATTTATGAATGAACCTAACCTGTAGGTAAGGCTAAGAATATGCTGGAAAAAAAAATGGGTGTAAATTTAATATTTAATAAATCTATAAATAATTTTTTAAAATTCATTATTATTTTTTTAATTAATTATTTTTTTAATTTTTATAATTTATTTTTTTAATTTTTAATTTTATAATTTATTTTTTAAATTTTTTATTAAATATTATTTTTTAAATTTTATTATAAAATTCATTATTTTTATAATCCATTATGAATATATATACATGTGATTATTTATAAATGAACCTACCCTGTAGGTAAGGCTAAGAATATGCTGACCTTATTCCCTTTGGAAAAAAATGGGTGTTCTGAGTATGACACTAAACTGCATGTGATGGTAAAGCTCCAGTTCTGGAGTACCCGTTCATTGCCTCTACTCCCAGTATTGCATACTCACTTTCTCGTATTCAGTGTATACCTGTGGCGTATACCATCTTAATCTTTTCTGTATTTCTTCTTACTGTTCTGAATAGCAGCTTTTCTTATTTGGGCTGATTATCTATCAGAGTAGCTCTTCTAACTTCTGGGCTGTCTTCTTAGCTGGTGTCTTCTTCTTGAGATGCTCTTCTTGAGATGTCCTGCATTATTGGTTTGTTCTTAGTTAACAACTCAAGACATTTCTTTAGTAAATTCACATATGTATTCTCTTTCTTGGACCTGGATCCTCAACCATGTGGTGAGAGTTCAGCTAACCACATCTTCATCCTTCAACAGCTAGCTAGAGACTGACTATCTAACTAAACTATCTCACGCTTGCCTGGCAAACAGGAAATGGAGGTCACAATAAAGTTAAGAGCCATCCATCAAACTCTCAGTAACTGTTGCANAACCGTTTTAGGTTTGAATTTTAAATAAATTCTCTACATTAACCTGCATAATTGATAGGATACCCATCAATTATGCAACAACAGTATAATCTGACCTGGAGTGATAGTACTCGTTAGTCTCATCTATGGATTAAATATGAGTTAAATCATTTGTATTAGATAGGAATACTTGATACCATAACGTGGGTAAATTATTCTTTATATTAAGAATGATTACTTGAAGTATACTCATTTACTAAGGATTATTATTATCAGTTAATTGAAACAACTATAACATATCTTTTTGAAAACAAATGATTATTATTAAATAGAAATAGGTACTTGAAACCATACAACTGATAGCTGTGGAAATTATTTGTATTAGAATAAGAATATTTTGATATCGTATAACTTATGTAAATTATTTTATTATCAGCTTTGCTCGGAGTGGGGGCAATTTTTAAATTTTTTAAAAGAAGCTGTTTAAATTAAACAGCTTTTCTCATTTCTAGACTGTTGCCTAATCAAGCTAAAGAACCATCTGCCCTACTATTTACCCCAAAATGGCATTTTGCTAAGCTGAGACACAATTACTTATATCTATTATATTTGTTTATACTTTTTCTTTGCCAATAACCATACAACAACAATGAACCATTATGCTAAGCACTCCTACCTCAATTAAATGATTTGTTTATTGCTTAATGATCTTCAAATTGATATCACTATTTACAAAATTGTTTTCCTGGTCGTAAAAGTATATTTCTCAATTTCTTTATGCCTAAGGCTAAATGAAAAAATAGAAAATCAATTTTCTCTTCAAACTTGCTTTTCTGACCTGGTAAGAAATTTTAAATTTACCCATTTTCCTAGTAGAGACTTTATGCGATGTGTAATGCAATGAGAATTTTCGAGAAATTACCAAAACATTTTTGTTCCTTTTGTAAACTTTAGTATGAAACATGTAAATTTCTATTCATTAATTCAAGATTATATATATTATGCAAATTGTGCCTGTTTTCCAGAGATAAATAAATAATTCTAAATTTCATTATCCAGGCAGAAAAACAAGTTGAGGTATAATACCATTTTCTCTACTTTATACAACATAATTAAAAGAATAACACATAGTTAAGCAGAATAAAATCTTCTTACATAATGTATAGCTATATCCATCTCGTCAGTAATGAGGAAAAATGATTTAATCAAATCAAAAGAAAACTCCTTCTCACTTTTATAATATCTACAGACCACCCCAGTTTGTCTGCTAAATTCCATTAAACAATACTAAATATAAAAAAGTAAAAACATACAACTATTATTGAAAAATGCTTGTCTGTTACAATGCAGTCTTATGTTTACATGGTATCCTCCTCTTATGTATGTCATATAAATATATAAGTAGTGGTAATCTTATATATATTATTATACAAATCACATTACAGAAAACCTGTCTTTGTAGAAAAAAAATGCGTCTACTGACTTTTGCTATTTCTTTCTTGTAATCCATTTTTTATAAAAACAACTTTAGAACCAACTGCCACACAAAAATTATCATTCACTTACAATTAGAACCTGGATTGTTTTATTCTATAAGTTAAAAGCAATTAGATGTGTACCTCTAATAAAAATCTTCTATTTTTGCTGAATTAAATTTCACACATTACATACACACACATATATGTGTGTGTGTGTTGTTGGTATATATATATATATGGAGAATATGTGTTTAAATGAAGTCGAACCTAATTTAATGAAAGTTAATTAATTAATAATTAATTAATTAGGCGCATGATATATATTATAATATATATAATCAAGTATGGTTGGCCACTTATTATATTTTGAAAATATATAATCCAATGTACTGTGTTATTAGAAGATGCTCAATATCGTATAGAGCGTTAAATAGATAAATAAATAAATAAATTTTAGTTCAACGAAATGTTTAAAAAAAAGATTTCAAAACACTGTCATGTATGATGACTCCTACACAGCAAAAAACAAATTGGTACCGCAAAATTGTTCCAATGTAAATAAATATAAACTAAAACAATTTATTTATTCTATTTTATCTATATATATATATATATATATAAGATGAGAGAAGACAACAATAAATAAATATATGTTCATATTAGAAGCAGGTAAGGATTCTAATAAAATTCAAATTGATATTTCACCTTCATATGAAGAAGCTTCTTCAGAGCTTATTCCTTATGTTCAATTAAAGCTCTGAAAAGCTTCATTCAAGCTATAGGTAAATATCAATTGCATTATGCTGTCTGTGCTGTTTTATCCACACTTTCCTCTATCCAACCACATTTGCATTATTCAAATCCTCCACTCCTTCATATATATATAGATATTATATATATATATATATATATTGAGAAGGAAAAATATTTTAAAAGTATAAAACAAAACACAGGATTTATGATTAGGGGCAAACAATTTATTCGCTCAATACTTAAGCCATTCGTATAGTATATATTAATTATATATTAATATATATATCACACTTCAACTAGACACTTAACATCTTCATGTTTGCCCTCACATAAACATTACTAACTTATCTCTAATATTACACTTATACCAAATGCTAAGTATTACACATAAAATTGTTCCCCTAATTATAACATCCTGTTGTTATATTTAAAAAATATTTTCTTCTCATTTATTGTCGGCATTAATTTCTCTCACCTTATTTCCAATAAATTATTTACTAGCTAATACGCTCGGTCCATGACCGCGACTAAAATGAAATTTTACCAGGAGTATAGAGAAAGTGCTAAACAGTATTAGCAGAAGGGGTAAGAGGAAAAATAATTCTTAAACTAAAATCATTGAGAATTTGCTATATTCAGGATTTGCTATTTTCTTTTTATAGTATAAAATTATTTCATATTATTATACAAACAAATGAAGTATCGTTTTATATTGTTTTTTTTATATATTTTTGTAACATACAACAATTCACTTTAGTCTTATTGCATGTGCAGTTTAAACAAGAAACTGAGAATCGAGAAATTTAAATCTTCTATGCAATATCTATTTTTGCTTAAAACTTAAGTACTATTAAAACTTATTATTAGACTCACCATGATCAGTTTAGGCCAATCTTGAATAAAACGGAAATATTTTTATTATTTATAATTAATGATTTTCATAGAATTTTAAAAAAACCTCTTATCGCAACTTGTTTTTAGCTCGTATATATTCAGTTGATTTACATTCAAAAATAAACATGCTTTTTCAATCATAATTTCAATTATTCCTAAGCCTAAAAAAAAATTAAAAAATCATCAGGAGTTTATTAATTTTTTTCTTTCTAGAAGATAAAGATGTTGTCAAAAAGATATTAATTTTTCTGCAAGTTTCATAGTTTAATTATACGTGGCTAATAATCACAGGGTAAAAATTGTGTACCTAGTATTGTTAAAAAACATGTTTTAAAAAAATCGTTTTGGACCTATTATCTAACTCTCCCCCCCCCCCCATCTATATATCTCTCAGTATTATAGTCATTACACACCATCTATCAGATGTAAAAAAAATCTGAAAGATCTGATGTATTATGTCGAGCTGCGTGCTCATTTTCCCGCTATAAGTTTCATAGTAAATGCATCCCCCACTTTAACGCGAACCCAAATTATTTATTTATTTTCCATTAAAACTAACCCCAACCCCTAACCCTAAAACACCCCTAGTTAAAATTTAGTTTTATTACAAAATTTGATTAAATTAGAAAAACAACCAATTCATAAAAGTTCACATGTCACCTATGAAATCCTTATTAAACATGCCAATTTTTCAGAACTGAAAAGTTGCACTAAAAACTCAGCGATGTTTATTGACTTCACAATAAGAGTAAAAATCATAAACTTAAAATTTAATTTGTAAGGCAAATTCTGAGAAATATTTTGAATTGTTTTTTGAATAATAATTTAAATGTTGGTTGTTAGTTTGTTTTGTTTTATATCAACTTCGGGTATTTACTAACGAATCATGTCATTTGATAAACAAAGCACTTACAATTTTTCGTACTTACATATAAAAAATTCTTGAAATGTTCCAATAACTGATATTGTCGGAAATACTTGAAATAAATTTCGTCTTACAAATAATTGACTACTTATCTCCAGTTGGCCTTCGACTAAAGATAAAAAACACCCGATTTTGTCCTTATTAGTACCTTTGTTTTTGTTTTTTTATCGTGGTATTAGAAAATAATTAGTTAACGAACCAAAAAAAACAGTTTCTAAGGATATTCATCAATTCTATTTTATTTTTAACCTTTAAAACTCTAACAATAAAAATTAATAAATAAATAAAGAATTAAAAGTCATTTATCGAATGAAAATCTTAGTTTAATTTATACAAATTTAATAATGTAACCGTAAAGCGTAAATTTTGATTTTCTACAATTTTTATGCATTACAAAATTAAAATGAGTGTACTGTACAATTTAAGAATATGGACAAACTTGCTTAAAAAAAATTAATCATAAAACAAAAAAAACATACAAATTACATATTCAGAAAGCACTATTTCATCTTATTCAAAGATATAAATATTTTAAAGATTAGATCATTAATCGGCAAAGATCCTAGCTGCTTGCATAGACTGCACTGCCTTATTCGTATTATCGATATTTTTCGGCTATACGTAGCATTTTTTTTTTAAACTCGCTGTAAAAAAATGATTCAATTAATAAAAACTCACACAAATTACATATTTTGAAAGAGTATTTCTTTTCTTCTAACGATATAAAAATTATTAAAGATTGGACTACAAATAGGCCATAAAATTCGGAGCTGAACGGCTTAGACTGCAAAATTAATTCATTAAAAGCAAAACTTGCTGCTGTTATCGCTTTAATTTGCAGAGACAATATTTTATATTATTGCTATGCAGGCAAACAATATTTTATTATCAGGAGCTGATATACGGACAGTTCCGCAAATTGGGTGATTTTGGATTAATTAATCGATTAAATCCCTTAATCAGTAAAAATCAATAACCAAATTTGGAATTTTTCTTAGTTAGAACGATATCAATGTGTATGCAAGATTTTGAATCTGATCCTCTCCGTTTTTTTGTTATATGTCGACACGTACATACCAAAATCTCTGTATATTATATATATATATATATATATATATATATATATATATATATGATATATGATATATGAAATGCTACTTAATATTTTTTATCAATAAAAGTTTCTTGAATATCATCCTCAAACACTGTTACAACCCAATAAGTTTCTGAGTTATCTTGTAAAATCCATATGCAAGTTGTTATTCCTATCTATTAAATCTCTAATGGCCTCATTTATATGTTTAAATAAATGCTAAATGTTACCCATAAATGAATATTATTGTAGGCAAGGAGTGTTTTCTTTCTTTCTTTCTTTGAATGTCATGCACACCAAAAGAATG
This sequence comes from Doryteuthis pealeii, assembly GCA_023376005.1. Lineage (NCBI taxonomy): Eukaryota > Metazoa > Mollusca > Cephalopoda > Myopsida > Loliginidae > Doryteuthis > Doryteuthis pealeii. The sequence continues at coordinate 17,566,348 of CM042165.1, read as the reverse complement.
ATTAATATTCTTTTGATAATCACCTTCCCATTAGGAAGGTGGGAATTGCTTAAATTTAGATTTTATTTGCATAGTTCAATCTAGGTGAATATTTGCAGAAACAGAAGATGTTTAGTCCTGCAAAATGTTGATATTTTTGTTTTTTAAAAACAACATAGTTTGCCCACCTTGTCTGCTGGGACTGTAGAATAACTGACTGCAACACTGCAGAGGGTTAAGATCTCCCCTCCCTAACCAATAGAGCCACTGGTTGGGGCAACACATAATACCCGAGGACAGAATTATGGTGGTTGAGCAGTCTGTAACCTGGGTACTAAGTGGTCCCATGACATGTAACAGTCCACTTCAGCCCTTATTTGGGTTAGATGGGTAGTCAGAGAGGCCCCATCCAATCTATTGGCTGGTCACATCAAGCCCTAGCAACAATATGATTAGAGACAAGTTCAAATCCTGAACGAGGCTGTTTGCATTTCACGTAACGCTAATATTATTGGGAAAAGTACGCATCCAACTATTCCTCCAGCTATGAGTAAATAGTAGGGCAGACTGGACTCTTTAACCTTGGTTTGACAACCAGTCTAGGAGAAGATAAACTTTGGTTATTTCCTATAATTCCAACATAAACAAAGGGGAACCACTCTTGACTGATAAATTATTTATTGATCTACTTGGAAAAAAAATGGGGTTAGGGTTTAGGGTTAGTTTAATGGGAAAATAAATAATTTATCAGTCAAGATTGTTTCCTGTTTGTTTATGTTGGAGTTATAGGAAATAACCTAAACTTTGATTTCAAACTGGTTAAACTGTGGTCCTATGGTGCCATAGATATCTCTCAGGGGTGTATCTAGCAATCACGGTGCCAAATGGGGACCAACACTTAATGGTACTTCTTGAGGTTGACTTAATCTAGTCCATGACTCTTACTAGATTTCTGGCTAGTTGCTTTGTTGATAATTCTGTATCCATGTGGTGTATTTTTAAGAAAGAATTTATGGAATTGAAATTAACACAAATTGTCAGAACTTCCTTGCTGTATTGATTGGCGGCTTATTCGTAACGAGTTGCCAAGTGTTGTTATACGAAATAACCAAAAATTATTATATTTTTTATAACTCCAACCTAAAAAAGGGGGAACCACTCTGAATGAATTTTATCTGTTAATTAATCTACCCATTATTTTCCCATCAAACTAACCCTAACCCCGTCTTCTTTTTTCCTAGTACATCAATAAATAAATAAATAAATAATTTATCAGTCAAGAGTGGTTCCCCTTTGTTTATGTTGGAGTTATAGGAAATAACCAAAGTTTATCTTCTCCTAGACTGGTTGTCAAACAAGGTTAAAGAGTCTAGTCTGCCCTACTATTTACTCATAGCTGGAGGAATAGTTGGATGCATACTTTTCCCAATAATATTAGCGTTACGTGAAATGCAAACAGCTTGTAGATCAATAAATAAATAATTCATAAAATTCATTCAAAGTGGTTCCCCTTTTTTCAGGTTGGAGTTATTTCCAATAACTCCAATTTTTTATTGATACACAATTTGTGCAACAATAGTACATCACATGAGGAATGACACCTTAGTGATATGGAGGAGAAGACAATGATTAATTCACCTGGTGTTTACTTTGCATAATTATTTAGTAGTGATGGTTAATTCCGGTTAAGTGAGGTGTCTGTTGGGTTTACCCAGGAGAAAATTCTATCATCTAGCTTAGTCTATATCATAGGTGTCTCTGCCTATTATCTTCTGATTTAGGTGTTTATATAGATTTTCTACCCCAGGAAATAATCAACTCTGATTGTTTCATTCAATTTCCTTTGTTAAAAAATTATTTGTTCTCCATTTGAACCCTGCATTCTTCTCTTGAAATGAAATTCTAAACACTTCGGAATTTTCACTTTTTTCCGTTAGACCGCTTAGCTCAGTTGGTAGAGCGTTTGGCTAGAAACCACACAGGTTCCTAGTTCAATACCGGCCCATTGCCAACTTAGTAATATGAGTAGCACAGGGATCTGTGCGGTAAAGTAAGGAGCTGATGGTAGAAGTGGTGCTTCATCTCAGATACCAAAAATAAATCTCCTTGGTCTAGCGCTAGTGAAAAGGGGTAGAGACTCCCTTGCTGATTGGCTGATACCAACTTTAGGCCACCCGGACGACTTATACTTACTTATTCTGAATATTTTTTTCATTTTCCACTCTTTACATAAATTGAATTCCAAACACAACTGAGATTCATACATACTCTAATGATTATAAAACCATTATTTAAGTTTTGACAGGACAATGACCCAAATATGGTCATCATAATTTCCTTGACATCTTGTTCATATTTTGGTTCATGAAAAAAAATCAGTGCAATTATTATTGTCTGTCCTCAAATCAAAATATTTTGACTATTTTAAGGAAACAATTTTCAATGGCTAATCTTGTTCTAGTATCATATTCTTTTACTGTGTTTCATAATCAAATAAAAATAATATATACATTCTATATATATTCTCTTTACTTTAAAACATACCAGACGAACATTGTCACAAAACTCAACAAGAAATTAACCTACTCATGCAGGGCTGATAAATATAAAATAATATATATATATATAATATATATAATATAATATATATATGACGATAATTATTTACATTACTTCGCGATTTAATGTACAAGTGATTTGTCCTAAATTCTCTACCAGTAGTTTGTTGTAAGATTCAGGTTCTGTATGAGAGCTCAATGTTTAATATATTCAAACAGAGTAAATTTATTTGAGATAAAAGGCCTTAAATAACCATGGTATCGTGGTTATGGACCATTTCCACTCGCGAGTATGCCCAATTTCCAACCAATAAAAAAGACACTTGAAAAGAAAAAAATGCAATATGACCACCCTGAATGAGGAGGTGAAATGTAGAATATAAAATGAGTTTGGCCATGTGCCTGTCTAAATAAAATATATCAGTGGTCTGAAGAAGCTCGTGGGCCATACTCGCGAGTGAATGGTCCATAACCACGATACCCATGGTATTTAAGGCCTTTATTCTCAAATATAATATAAAGTATACAGTGTGTATTGAAATAACCTACTTGATTTTCAAGCATAAGGGATCTTCAGGGTTAATTCCAAAATTAGTCAAAATATTGTTTAATTACAGTTAATTGCGGAAGTTCTGGCTTAATCATATCTTGATTAATTCATTAGAATTAACCCTGAAGGTCCTTATGGTGAAACTAGAGTATGTTCTTTCAATACACACCACTAATTATAATCTGTTCTACTAATGTTTTGAGCACTTTTATATTTTTTATAACACAAACCTGTTATCAATGTAAAAATTATTGGCATTAATGTTTTATTCATATTTGTGTAATTAAGTTAAGCATTGAATATTCTGAGTACATAAGATAAAAACAAAAGGAAATAAATGAAACACAAATCTTATTATAATGAAAATTTTTATGAAAACTATATCACTAATCAAATTTAAAATGTCACATATGATTTTATTTTATAAAATATAATCAAATTGTTATAATTAATGTTTGCACTCATAAAATAAAAAACCATGAATTGAATTTATAATACAACAAAATTTTGGATTAAAGGCATTTGAATTAAAAAAAAAAAATAATTGTTCATTGTATCAATAATAAAAAATAATAAATCTGAATTGTTGTTATTCATATCCCGTAATTTAATACTAACAGATATCATTATTAGCAATATTTAAGCTATCTAATTATCCTTAAATAAAATTAAGGTTAAAGAGGCATAAGTGGAATATCGAATCTAAGACGGTTTATTATATACAGATATAAATAAATTCATGAAAACACAAAAATTGATAAAACCACGAAAGAAATATTGTTTATATCATTATTATATGTGCCTAATAGTTAACAATAGAATAATAAACAAGATTCATTCGAAGGTCAGAAATAAACAAGAAGAGATTATAACAAATATTTTCAACATGAACATTAAAATTCCATTTTCATTTTAAGTGGATAGTTGAGTGGGCTCATTCGATAACACAAAAAGGAACAATCTGTTTATTGTATGTATAACGTCCTGAATAGGATATGAATATGAGTGTTATTAGTCAAAATATAGTAGAGTTTAGACGCTTTTATTAATATTTAATTTTTATGAAGGAACCCTCCCCGACTGACCCGCACCACACCCTTTCAGTTATTTTTCATTTCCCTTTTCCACACACACTCTCCTCAATGAATTCGACTTTGGATTCACTTTGATCAAAACGTCATTCATCAGCAGTTATGACTCTTCATATAAAAATCCCCTGTTTTTTCTTCAATGCTTTGATTTTATTTTTGTTTCTTCATAAGTAGAAACTATAAAACATAATTCAAGGTTGTCCTGGTAAGACCAATCTTAAAATTGAACTATGTCCACACTATCTAAAAGGAAAATACCAATTCTCTATGAAATAAGCTTATATAAATTGATTCACCAGTACTTAAATACTTAAGCCTGAAGGAATAATTTTACATTGTATTTAACATAATTTTTAGTAGAAGAGTTTTTAGTTTGTTTTTTTTGCACACATTAACTAATATTGTGTGTATTATTTCCTATCTAATACAAATCATATTCCTATATCTAATACAAATAATTTGCACACCAGTTGTATGGTTTCATATTTCTATCTATATAAATAATTTGCACACAGTTGTATGGTTTAATACAAATAATTTGCATCGGTTGTATGGTTTCATGTATTCCTATCTAATACAAATAATTTGCATGCGGTTGTATGGTTTCATGTATTCCTATCTAATACAAATAATTTGCACGCAGTTGTATGGTTTCATGTATTCCTATCTAATACGAATAGTTATATAGTTTATTCGTTATTCTAATTATTTCTATTTAATAATCCTTAGTAAACAATTATAGCTTCAAGTAACTACTCTTAATACAAATGATTTACAGTTCTATATCAAATATTCCTATCTAATGCTAATAATTATATGGTTTCAAGTAATTATTTCTATTTGAAAATAATAATTTCTTTGCACATTCAAACCTGTTGAACTCTGATTAAGAAATTGACCTCATGTAACATCCTGCTCGTGCAGAGGGGTTGGTAAATATATATATGAAAAAAAAAAACTCTTATGAAATACTAAATAGCTGATGCTGATACCAAATCTATAATTGAGATTATAGACCATTTGCTTTATCAAAGCTAAAGAGTCCTACTATTGCCCTATTATTTATCAATAGGTGATGGTGAGGGAGATAAGAAGTGGATTAATGGCTTTCCCAACAGCATTAGTACAAAGTGAATATTTATGTGAATACTGTAAACTTTTATGTAAATTCTTTTGCAGAGTGCTGTCCATTTTGTAATTAAATGTACTAGCAAATATATGCACCCTCCGGGTGCAAGTATTTAGGTTTTAATGTAATAGAATATTAGATTAAATCACAAATGCTATTGAAACTAATTAAGAATGCAGAAAAAAAGATTTGAAACAGAGGGAGTATAATAAGAAAATAGAACAACCGAAACTTACAATGCTAAATTTTGCTAATTTAGCTCTAGAGTTAATATAGGAAGTAAAGAATAAAATTACAGTTATTCCTTTTTGTTAATGAATTTCTTTTAAGATTTATCCACGAAAATTTTTCTCATTCATTAATAAAACCAAACAATTAGAAATCAATAATACGAAGCAGATATTTATTAAAATCAAGTTTTTAATATCAATATGCAAATTAGCTTTACCGTTTACACAGTAAACCGCTATTTTGTTGTATATATAAATTCAATTGCATGTTATTAGTATTTAGATAAGACCAACAGTATTAATAATGTCAAACAGTTTTATTAGTTATTGAGGTTCAAATAAAAATAAAATCATGGAGAATGTGACGTAAATAACTAAGGAAATTCTGACTTGAGTAGTGATATAGTTTCGGTTACAGACAGAAAAACACACAATCTCCATTATAATAAGATTTGTGTCTTCTAATTATATTTGTCTTTTGTTTTATCCTTCATGTGAGTGCTACAACGAATCATTCCAATCGCATATAATTCAATACACAAAATATGACATAAAACTATTACATGCCAATAAATATTTTCACATTGATAACATTGAAAAAAACAAACAAATTTTCATCTGTTTTTTAAGGAAGTTATTCTCTTAACTGAATTTGGGTCCCTGAATTCAAATCACATTTTTTAGTTTGGCGGACCTGAACTTTTAGAACTAAAACTAAAATTTTCGTTTTTAATTTTTTTTTTTTTTTTTTTTTTTTTTTTTTTTTTCAATGATTATTATCGATTGCACACCAATCTATCCGATTGTAAAAAAAAAAAAAAATTAAAAATGTTATTATTTTTCGAGTTTTCAGGGGTGCTCAGTTCCCCGTATAAGTTTATCGTAAACCGATCCCCCATATTGGAATCGCTGAAAAAAATTTTTTCTTTGTAATTACATGCCAATAAATATTTTCATATTGATAACATTGATAAAACAAAAAAATTTTCATCTGTTTTTTAAGGAAGTTATTCTCTTAACTGAATTTGGGTCCCTGAATTCAAATCACATTTTTTAGTTTGGCGGACCTGAACTTTAGAATTAAAACTAAAATTTTCGTTTTTAATTTTTTTTTTTTTTTTTTTTTTTTTTCAATGGATTATTATCGATTGCACACCAATCTATCCGATTGTAAAAAGAAAATTAAAAATGTTATTTATTTTTCGAGTTTTCAGGGGTGCTCAGTTCCCTGTATAAATTTATCATAAACCGATCCCCCATATCGGAACCGCTGAAAAAAATTTTTTCTTTGTAATTTCTTTTCTTTTTTTTTCAATGGATTATTATCGTTTACACACCAATCTATCAGATTGTAAAAAAAATTCTAAAAAGTTATTTATTTTTCGAGTTTTCAGGGGTGCTCATTCCCTGTATAAGTTTATAGTAAATCGATCCCCCATATTGGAACTATAAAAATCCATTGAAAAAATATTTAAAAAAAAAATTTAGAGCGGGGTGTTCCGAAAGTTCAGGTCCGCCTTTAGTTTTATTGATTTAAATGCTACATACACAATGTTACTCCACCTGTAAGTAAAGTAAAGTCGACAGGGCGGCCTAATGTCGGTATCAGCCAGTCAGCAAGGGAGTCTATCCCCTTTTCACTAGCACTAGACCAAGGAGATTGTTTTGGCGTCTGAGGTGGAGCACCACACCTGCCATCAGCTCCTTACTTTACCGCACAGATCCCTGTGCTACTCATAACTCTGAGTTGGCGAGGACCGGTATCGAACTAGGAACCTTGTGGTTTCTAGCCGAACGCTCTACCGACTGAGCTAACCCGGCCCTAATTTCACATTTTTACCCCCCACCCCACCCTTGAAGTAATTTTTGCTGTTTTATGAAGAGGAAAGATTTTTAAAAATCACATTTAAAATAATTTGTTTTACAGTCTTAAAATGGGAGAATTTTCTAAATTAAAATCTTTATCTGTCAAAATGGTGCATTTTTGCCATTTTTTTCTCTTGAAGATGTGCTCGGTTTAGCTTGATCCATTTCATTGATATAATAAAGAAATTCATAAAAACAAGAAGAAAATTATATATAAGTTTAGGCTCTGTTCTTAAGGGAAAATATTAGAATAAATGACAATTTATGATTTTAATATTTTATAAAAGTTTAAAGAAAGGATGAGATGCTGAGATCATACCTACTCCACACGCCATATTATATTGTAAATTGGAAAGCAAACTTAATTACTCAAACTCAGTAAATATTTTATGACATCTTATTCTCATATTTACATCATATGCATCATATCAAAAGACTTATCCCATAGTTTGGTTGTGGGGGCACTATTTTGTGGTATGTCTTGGTATAGCCCATCCCTCTCCAGGTCTAAAACTGGTTTGAATTCACAGATTTCCTCCTTCTAGACTGATTACCATACCAAGGTTAAAGACCCCAGTCTGCCCTACTATTTACTCATAGCTGGAGGGAGAATAGTTGGATTCATACATTTTCTAATGGTATGAGTACTATGTGAAATTCAAATTTGTAGGATTTTAATAGCTAAATCCACTTCCTATGATGATAACCATTAGGCCATGAGTGCCTCCATTATATAACCCCAGTTTTAAAAAATAATGATAAAATGTCTCATTAAATAATTTATAATGTGCCTTCAATATATTCAGTTTAAATATTGTTCAGTAGTATTCAGATGTTTGAGACATTTACTCTTGTGGGTGATACTGGTCTTCTGCTATAGATTGATTGGATCCTTTCCGTCCACTAAGGATGATGGCGTAGTGTCCAAAATAAAAAATTAAAATTTTATCTGCATCTGCGCAAGTGACCCTGCCGGCCAATTCTTGAGTGACAGTCTTTGGTGCACTGAATGCACACAAACTGTGATGCTTTCTGGGGTTGCTGGCTTTTCTCTCTCTTTCTGTCAAGGCTACTCTCCTCTCTGCCTCACCCCTTTCTGTGCCTTGCTTAACATTGAGTCGCCAGGCCCTCTATTTTTTTGCATCTACCCCCCACGTGTTTGTATCAATATGGCATATCCTCATAGCTCTCCTGCAGACATCTTTAAATCATAGGCATGATCTACCAACCAATCAGGATCCTTTTACTAATTCATTATAGAAACCAGCCGTAATTACCCATCATATTTGGATTAAGAAGCAGTGGTTTAGCTCAGTCTGTAGTATTGATGTTTAAGCACATCTCCCCTGCTTTTCAATCCACATCTTTATCACATCTCCCCTGCTTTTCAATCCACATCTTTATGCACTCCCCTGCTTTTTCAATCCACATCTTTATGCACATCTCCCTTGCTTTTCAATCCACATCTTTATGCACATCTCCCTGCTTTTCAATCCACATCTTTATGCACATCTCTCTTGCTTTTCAATCCACATCTTTATGCACATCTCTGCTTTTCATCGCACATCTCTCTTGCTTTTCAATCCACATGTTTATGTACATCTCTCTTGCTTTTCAATCCACATCTTTATGCACATCTCTCTTGCTTTCAATCCACATCCATCATCTTTTATGCACATCTCTCTTGCTTTTCAATCCACATCTTTATGCACATCTCTCTTGCTTTTCAATCCACATCTTTATGCACATCTCTCTTGCTTTTCAATCCACATCTTTATGCACATCTCTCTTGCTTTCAATCCACATCTTTATGCACATCTCTCTTGCTTTTCAATCCACATCTTTATGCACATCTCTCTGCTTTTCAATCCACATCTTTATGCACATCTCCCTGCTTTCAATCCACATCTTTATGCACATCTCCCCTGCTTTTCAATCCACATCTTTATGCACATATCCCCTGCTTTTCAATCCACATCTTTATGCATTGTTCCTTTATTTTGTTGGTGGAAGTACTTGTGAAAGTATTTCTTATGTGTCAATCATTAGTTTATTTTCATGTTAGTACATTTATTTCCTGTTTTTCTTTATTATTACTTGATATTTGATTTACACACCTTATCTTACCTAAAGCATGATTAATTTCATTTAAAATCATCTTAACTCTTAACATCCTGTTGAGAATTGTCTAAGTCCAGAGCCCAATTCCTATAACCATTTATCAAAAAATGGCTAAAAATGGCCATTTCATTATAAGTTACCCATTATTTCCCTTAAATTAAAGACTTCTAAATATGTTTAATATTACATTTAAACTAAGGCTATCATTTGGGGTAGATTAGGAAAATGAATGTGACTTCCAGCCAGGTGGAATGAAGTGGTATAGGACGTTAAGAGTTAAAAGTCAACTTTCTTGGTATCCAGGAATGAATTAGGTCACTTTCCATTATCTCTTATGGGGAAATCCTTTTGTAATCCAAACCTTTTGTAATCTGAACATCCTCCTGGAATGTATAAAATTCGGATTCTGGTGGCACCACTGTACATACTTTCTCATTGCTACATATATGTTGTTTTTTGTTTTTTTAAAATCTTGAGTTAGCTTTCATTCTTTTCTTTTTTTCTTGATTTCAGAAAAAAGAAAATAAACTGGACTCAATTTTGGATGAAATGAGACAAGGGCCAGACGAGACAACCCTGAATACCCTGCTAACCCACACCAAATCATTATTAACAAGTATCCATATAAGGTAAGCATTTAGAACTCACCTTATTTTTAAAAAAGCTTGTTTTTGTCTGAAAATAAACTTTGAAAAATACACTGTGCATCTTTGAGACAAAATATTAAATTGCCTATAGACTGATGATTAATTATAATTAATTATCAGCCTATAGGCAATTAAAAACAAAAAAACAATATCATAGCATTTTCTTTGTAATTATAGAGAAAATGTGGTTAAAATGTTCATTAAATTCGGTTAACTCCTTGATTTTCAGTATTTTTTTTCTTTCGGCGGAGTGACATACAATGGTGGAATTTATGTCCGTTAAGTAGGATTAAACCGAAAATGCTATGATACATTTTTTTTTTCCAAAAATTTATTTGGATAAATCAAGAGTGTATCCTGGATGGTGGTATGTCTTCAATCCTGGTAAATAGAAGAGAAATAACATGAAAACAAATTTTATGGAATCTTTATATATTTGTTATTACATATGTTTTGTCTAAGATCTTCATCAAATGATTTTGAAAATTTGAGGAAAAATACTCCAGAATGTTACAATTTTCAATTGTGTTGTCATAATTTGGTTTACTTGTTTAACAGCATGTCAACTCCTTATGGGTTATTTAATGCAAACATTTGATTAATTTGTAAAGGTTTGGTTTGGTTTATTTGTTTGATGTCATATCAACTCCTTATGGGTTATTTAATGCAAACATTTGATTAATTTGTAAAGGTTTGGTTTGGTTTATTTGTTTAACAGCATGTCAACTCCTTATGGGTTATTTAATGCTGAAGTTTGATTCATTTATTCCATATTTGATTGTAATCATAATCATATTTTCAATGTTCCATTGTATTTTTTTTAAATTGTACTTTTTTAAAAATTTTCATATATAATCAGTTGTTTGCACACAGTTATATATCAAGTGTTTCTGTGACATTTAAGATATTTATCAATTTAAACATTTTTGTTTTTTGTCTTGATTATTAGTCTTAACTAAACAGTAATGCTATGCAATTATCTTATATTTCCATCTTTAAGAATTACCTATAACTAATTAATAATGTTTAATTCATTGTCGCGCTATTAGCACGGATATCAATGACAATCTCTCTCCAGCCGTCTCTATCACTCATTGTTCTTGGGAGGTCCTCTACCCAGTATCCGCACAGAGCTGGTCAATGTATGTCTTTGCTGGTCGGCCCACACTGGCATGCCCATGTGCTAACCTCCACAGGAGGATGTCGCTTATAAGTTCATCCTTGCTTCTCTAGCAGTGTCCTGCGTGTCTTGTCCTTCATACTCGGATGGTTTAGGTGATATGGGGCAGGTGGCCGTATAGCTGTTTTCTCGTGGAGTGAGACAGTTCATTGATTTATTTCTTTTGAAGTTTAGGAATTTAAGTTTTAGTTACATCTTGCAGTAACATGGCTTCCCAATAAATATTGTTTATTCTTAAAGACCTCCTCTTGATAAGAGACCCTTTTCTCCATGAGGAACAAAAAACCTTCTGTTCATTCCATTAAGTATCCATCCCAAATTTGATGCCTCTATACTAAACCATTCTATTGAGAACAGACAATCAAACTTCCTAATTATTTATATAGATTTTTTTTTTTTAGGATTATTTGGATTATTCGAACTATTATCTTCATCTTTATTGTTTATTGTTATCTGAACAACGTTTCGGCTGATGTGCCCTCCAATAACAACAAGAAGGTCCCGAGTCCAACAAGAAATACCTGAAGAAGACCGGAGGGCACATCGGCCGTAACATTGTACAGATAACAATAAAGATGAAAACAATAGTCCAAATAATCCAAATAATACTAAAAAAAGAAAAAAATTATCAAGCCATATCTCAAAAATTCAGATAAATAGATTTTTTTTTTTATTACAATTTCTTTTAATTTCTGTTAAAATTTTTATCCCACCACCCAATTTCTCATTTTCTGAACATTGATAAACTATGTATCACTGCTTACTAATGATCGTATTCGTAGATGATCTCAGAGTTTTGATAAAAGGCAATAGAAATTAAGACTAAAGAAATATTAGTCAGAGTTATAGTAAAAATTTTTAACAATATTCAATTTTAATAAAAGTGTTTATTGAAAACATTTTGGTCATTGAACTTGAAAGTATTGAGTGCAGTTTATTGTGGAAAACAATAGCTGTAACAAAAAATGAAAGGAAATAATATCATTTTGTACATTACCACAGGAAGTATTGACAAGGAGGTCAAACAAATGTGGGTAATCTGAACATTAGCTACATAAATGAGAGTAACCTCCCCTTGTTTCTTTCACTTTGAGGAAGCCATCTGTTTTGGTAAGCCATTTTCATTTCACTGTAAATCTACACTGAAAATACGAATTTGTTTGAATCAATACAACTGAATGTTTTAACACGAAAATATCATAAAATGTGTTCTTAATTGTGCTTGTACATTATTTGAAATGAACTTAATTGTTATAAAGAACACATTTTATGATATTTTTGTGTTAAAACATGCAGTTGCATTGATTACGGTGAAATGAAAATGGGCAATCAAAACAGACGGCTTCCTCAAAGTGAAAGAAACAAGGGGAGGTTACTCTTATTTATGAAGCATATGTTCAGATTACCCAAATGTGTATGTCATAAACAACAGAGCTTTACTGATGACTCAACGTAGATGTTTATATCACATGACTATTTCAGATTTTTAAAAGTAGATTAATGTATTAACTTTGTGAAGAATGAAAATTGTATATTAAGTAAATATATCTTGTAGAGTTTATAATTCTAACAAGAAGGGTTAAATTGTGTCACTACTGTTCTTCTACAAGGATGGCTTTGACAGTAAATAACTCATTAATATGCTATTAAATAAAGAAACCATACCAAACATCATTGAACACCCTGTCGGCTGGGGCGTTAGAATGCACCGACTGCACCTCTGCAGAGGGGTAAGACTCCCCCAATGGGGCCACCTGTTGGCCGTGGGTGGCGACCCGTGATGCTTAAGGATAGAGCCCAGGTGGATGAGCAGTTCATGACATGCAATACTCCATTTTGGCCCTATCTTGGGCTAGACGGGCGGTTGGAGAGGCCCCCTCCGATCAATCGGCTGGTCACGTCAAACCCTAGCACCTATATGATTTTCCCAACCCTATTGCCCTTATGGCAAGCCCCAACCCTTTTTATCATATGGGTGCTAGAAGGCGGTGGCTGTGGGTCTACATGTCCTGGGAATGACGTTAAACTCTATCTGATGGTGAGGTTCCAGTTCTGGAGGTTTGGGGAATGTGGAGCACTCATTCATCAACATTGCTCCCTGGTCCACTCTGACCCGGAGTGGTAGTACCTGTTAGGGTTCCATCTATGGGTTAAATAGAAAAATGTATTTATAAAAAAATTGTATTATCCATTAAGAATTGATTTATTTCAAAACTTTATTGGCATTAAATGACCCACTGAGGTTGATATGCCGTAAAACAAAACAAACCAAACCAAACATCATTGAACTTCATACCATTCTCTTATTTACAGCCTCTCTTTGACATATATTACTACCCTTTCATTTTGGGATCCATTATTAAGTACAAGAAGTGGCCACCCAACGTTGCCTGGGTAAAAGGGGTGGGCAAAAAAGTTAGTCATGCGAATCCATTATTACTGTATCGTATGATTCTCACAGGATGCCCCCTGTAAGTTTCAAGGTTATAACACAGTCATAACTAGTTGAAACATAACAAACTCCGACACATTTGTAAGACAACAGCACAGGAATATGACAAGATACAGAAAATAATAACATACATGTACATAACATAAAGAGTAGAGATAAAAGGACTGGAGAGTCCGTTACATACAAAATCACTTACTTATTCCCCTCGTGGGGACCAGTCACAAAATGTCTAACCCATGTGGTTCAGCCGAGAAGATGTAGCTAAGAGAAGGTGAAGTGTTTGAACCAGGCGCTTAAATACCATAGCCCCTGGTGAGAACAAGCGACAACCAGCGGGAAGATAATCCCCACACCCCATTAAAATCCCTATGCGAAAAGACCTTGCATTGATCCGGCCTGGTGGGGCGTTGAGAAAGAAAGTGCACAGACACTCTGAAAAGAAAAATCAATGTCTCCTATTCAAAATATTAATTGCAAAAAAAAGAAGAAAAAAATTTCCATGCTGTTACTATTTAAATTTTATTTTTTAATTATCTTCACAAATATGAATCAAATCTTTATTATTTTTGCTTAAAAAGCAAGATCTGGTGATACTTAATGCATATATATATATATATATATTTTCTGTGTCGTTAATTGTTTTAATTTCATAATTTCCTCCAGATATACATACACACAACTGCCCTTTATATATGTACTAGAAGTGACAACCCGGCGTCGCCTGGGTAGAGAGGGATTTTCTTTTAAGTTAGTGTTGCAGATCCATTATTACTGAATCGTGAGTTGGATCCCTATAGGATGCCCCATTAAATTCCCTACATAAAAAAAACTTGCATTGATCCAGCCACTCTGAAAAGAAAAATTAATGTCTACTATTTACAACATTAAATGCAAAAAAAATCCATGCTGTTATCATTTAAATTCTTTTTTTTTTTTTATTTTTTTTTTTACTTCACGAATATAAATCACCTTTTCATTACTTTTGCACAAAAACCAAGATCTGGTGATAGGGAATGTGTATATATATTTACTTTGTCATTAATTGCTTAACTTTTGCAGTTTCCTCCGGACATACATACACACAACTGCCCTTTTATATATGTATTGATAGATGATTTACAAATTCTTTATTTCTGGATTGACTACACATAACTGAAAATGCCTACCTAGAAAGTCAAACTGAAGATCTATTAAAATCAAGTGTTTGAATTTCATATTATTTTACTGATGAGTCAGTGCATATTCTTATATCACATGGCTATTTCACATTTTTTCAAATACATGAATGTATTTAAATTTTATAAGCAAGATAATTTATAATCATGTTGGTATATTTTCTTTTCATTTTGTATCTCAAAAGGATCAACTTGGCTTTTTATTGCTTATGTCATGTTATTGTAGGTGAAATAACAATGCATCTCCTAAGTTAACTGTAAGACAAACATTGAATTTACACTAAAGGTCTATTGAACTAATTGTTTTATGAGAAAAGAGAATAATCCCAATGAAAACATAGACTTATGTACCACATATACTCGTGTTGGTCTTGTGTAAAGATCAACCCCTGATCTTAGGGTTATGGAAATTCATTTTTGAAGCCAACGGTTGCTCCTAGTCCTTTCCCATTATGTTTCAATTTCAAAATTACAGAATGATTACTCATGTATAGGTCAACTTTTGACAGCAGTGTACGGGTGGGTGGGTGCTTGAGGAGTCTTGTTAAGTTTCTGACGCCATCCTTGGCCTGTTGAAAAGGACTTAAAGTAAGTAAGTCCTGAACTATAGAATCTTTTGGTAAGTGAATAAGTCCTGAACTATAGAATCCTTTGGTAAGTGAATAGGTCCTGAACTATAGAATCCTTTGGTAAGTGAATAGGTCCTGAACTATAGAATCTTTTGGTAAGTGAATAAGTCCTGAACTATAGAATCTTTTGGTAAGTGAATAAGTCCTGAACTATAGAATCCTTTGGTAAGTGAATAGGCCCTGAACTATAGAATCCTTTGGTAAGTGAATAGGTCCTGAACTATAGAATCTTTTGGTAAGTGAATAAGTCCTGAACATAGAATCCTTTGGTAAGTGAATAGGTCCTGAACTATAGAATCCTTTGGTAAGTGAATAGGTCCTGAACTATAGAATCCTTTGGTAAGTGAATAAGTCTTGAACTATAGAATCCTTTGGTAAGTGAATAAGTCCTGAACTATAGAATCTTTTGGTAAGTGAATAAGTCCTGAACTATAGAATCTTTTGGTAAGTGAATAAGTCCTGAACTATAGAATCTTTTGGTAAGTGAATAAGTCCTGAACTATAGAATCTTTTGGTAAGTGAATAAGTCCTAAGTTTTGGAATCCTACATGGTGTCAAAGGTCCAGTGATATAATCCTATGTTCCATCGTTCATGGAGGTTCAAAGCATTGTGAGCAGGTATGACCAGAACAGCCAGTATAAATAATAATATCAGCAGCAGAGCACTGCCAGTGACTGGCCAATAGGTTGGTCACGTGATTATCGCCGAGTCTATAAATAAGAGTAGGCATTTACCACACGCCTTATATGTCAAAATTCTCAACAAGTCTTTCCTGGGTACTGCTTTTATGGTGCAGTGATTTTTAGTCTGTTAATGGGGTACAAACTGAATGGCACATACTCCAGCTACACCACTAACCCTTGATTTATAGTCCTAAAATTATTTTTAGTCTGTTAATGGGGTACAAACTGTTATTTTTAGTCTGTTAATGGGGTACAAACTGTTATTTTTAGTCTGTTAATGGGGTACAAACTGTTATTTTTAGTCTGTTAATGGGGTACAAACTGAAAGGCACATATTCCATCTACACCATTAACCCTTGATTTATAGTCCTAAAATTATTAATTCATAGAATTTTTGAAGCCAAGGATTGCTCCTAGTCCTCTTTGTTTGAATTTCAACCTTACAAAATTATTACTCACTAACTTAAAAGCTATTAAGTCCTATTTCATGGGCCTAATTTTGTGATTAATTTTGATTCCAAAATGGTATAATATGTTGAGCTACAGCCTCTAGGAGAAAAGTTGAAAGAATGTGAAGCACTGACATTCACATTTAGTAAGAGATATACAGGTAGACACTTGACAGTAGCTAGGGATTTTCCCCTGAATGCTTTTAATTTGCTTACAGAGTCAGCCTGATTCCAAAATTGTATGATATGTTGAGCTACAGCCTCTATGAGTAAAGTTGAAAGAATGTGAAGCACTGACATTCACATTTAGTAAGAAATATACAGGTAGATACTTGACAGTAGCAACCAAAATTAAGGAATAAAACTTAAAACTTTGATTCCTTAATTTTGGTTGCTACTGTATATAGTTTTAATATATAGTTTTAAAACATTAAAAACCAAAAAACAGATCTACTTTGTTGAACTCCAAAAATCCAAATGCCTAAACTCAAAATGCAAACTAGAAAGCCGGGTGATTTTAAAACTGATTTTAAAAGGTTGAAAGAAAAAAATAATAGAAAGTAGTAGGAACAACCCTAAGCTTCAAAAATTAATTCTATTAATTAATAATTTCAGGATTATAAATCAAAAGTCAGTAGCATAGCTAGCACCCACCCACCCCTTGTTGTATAAGTCTAAACAGGCTTAATAACAGACCCAAAAGTGTTGGCTTTATAAAAGTGCTGTGCCCATAAAAGCTCCACTTCCCATAAAAATGCCACCCATGGCAGGCTGCCCCCATCCCTAGCTACTGTCAAGTGTCTACCTGTATACCTCTTACTAAATGTGAATGTCAGTGCTTCACATTCTTTCAACTTTACTCCTAGAGGCTGTAGCTCAACATATTATACCATTTTGGAATCAGGCTGACTCTGTAAGCAAATTAAAAGCATTCAGGGGAAAATCTGGACCCACAATTCTGAAATTTTGGATTCCCAAATTTTAATTATTGCAATTGTTTTCAACAATTTTTCACATGATTTTTTTGTTACAAATTTTTTTATGTTAACAATTTTTATAACTTGGAAATGAATGTGGGAATGATGAAATAGGACTTAATAGCTTTTAAGCTAGTGAGTAATAATTTTGTAAGGTTGAAATTCAAACATAAAGTGGACTAGGAGCAATCCTTTAAAACTATATATTAAAACTATATACAGTAGCAACCAAAATTAAGGAACAAAACTTAAAACTTTGATGTCTCAAAAAATATAAGCTCAATTTTTCTAAAATGTTCACTACATGTAGATAATTGTCAGTTCAGTTGTGTTTTAAATCTGCAGGTTATTTGGAGAGAGAGAGAGAGAGAGAGAGAGAGAGCTAGCTATGATTCATTTAATTTTTTATTCAAATATCAAATGTCCAACATTTAGTGAACATTTCAGAAAGATTGGGTGTATATTTTTTCAGATATTGAAGTTTTAATTTTTGTTACTTAATTTTGGTCACTACTGTATATAAACTTTAGAAGATGCTGTCTTTATGAGGGATGGTTTAGAAACTCACTTATATACTGGCCTGAATTATTAACACAGTTAAACACAGTTGAAAATGATTGGGAAAACTAAGACTGAATTATTATTATTATTATTATTACTTGCTGTCCATTGTATCCGATGATGACACCACGCGAATCATTTTCCTCCAATTTATTTGGTCTCTGGTTGCGTCTTTCCAACTGCCTATGAGGATGTTAAAGTCCACCAGGTTTCTCTTGATGTTGTCTTTGTACCTGAGCTTTGGTCTGTAGATTCCACAAGATCCCTCTCTCAGTTGAGAGTACAGAATCAGCTTTGGTAGTCTGTCATTAAGTGTCTGTTTAAGTGGCCAGCCCATCTCAGATTGCATTGGACAAGTATTTTGTGCATGTCAGGGAGTCCAGTTCTCTTCAGGATGGTCCTATTTGAAACATGTTGCCACCACTTGACATTTAATATACTGCGCAATAGACAGTTGAAAATCATTTGTTTTTTAGTTCTATTCACATTTAAAATAGAATTCTATCTAAAAGATTCCAATAAAGTAATCTTAAATTTTTATATGACATTTTAAAAAATTTTCCATAATGTTGTTTTTGAATTTTATAGTAACTTTTTATTTGAATTTGGTTTGATTAATGGCATATCAACGTTTATGCCAAATCCTGTAGAAGAACAGTAGTGGTACTATTTAACCCATAATTGGAGGATGAGGGCGTTCATACCTTTCTCAAGGGTATTAGTCCAAAACTGAACATAATAGCGTGACTGGAGTTTAAATTCATTTGCTTTATGGGGTTTAAATTCACTTACTTTAATGTTGCAGTCCAGCACATTAGCCACTAAGCCACATGAAGTCCCAGTTTAAATTTCTGAGATGAGGAATTATTATAGATTGATGTATAATACTGATCTATGTTGTTATTAATAATAATGACTTATAACAATCTATAGTACCTTTTTACAATATATGATGTATAATAATTTATAGGATCTTTTTAGTATATGTAACATACGATAATTTATTGGAAGGTAATTTCATGTCAAATCATCCAGGGCATGTCGCCCACCCCCTTCAATTTTGTCCAAGTGTGGATTATGATAAAGTTAGACAATCCCCAAAATTTGAGCTTCCAATTCCAGAAATAGGCGGAGTTATGGTGATTTTTAGCTCTCCAAATTTGCGAGGAGTCGCAAAAAATGGTGACTTTTTGTAACCTATTTTGGTCTGTAAAATGAGCTCTTGAGCTTCTTGATTCCTAATAATTGGTTTATAAAAGCATTTTTGCCCAAGGAATCAAAAAATGCTACCAAAACAATCTTAAAGTCAACCAATTTTAAGTTATTGATGATTTCTGATTTTTTCCTAGCAAGATCAATATCCCAATGTGGCACTGTGTCTACGACAACAATTTTTTCTATTATTATTCCATATATATTGAACATTATTTGTACCAAAAGATAGTCTGATATTTGCTCAGAACCTAAGTTACAACATTTTGAAAAAATTTGTTAAATTTTTGTGTTTCAATTTTTCTGAAATTTTGTCCATGTGATGACTATCTTAAAGTTAGCCAATGTCCAAAATTTGAGTTTCCAATTCAAAAAATTGTGAGAGTTATGTTGATTCTAAAAATTGACATAACTCTCCAAATTTGGGTGGGAATTTTGCGAAAATGTCGTTGTTGTAGTAGTAGTAAAAAAATCAAAGTAAAATGAAAAAAAATTAGATTAGACACTTGTCAGAGTTGTAGTAAATAATAAGTTTTAATCTAATATTATTTTTAGAATATTTAACTTTAGGGCCAACACTTCTGATTGTTTATCCAACTTATTGTGGTGTTTTTTTTTTTTCTTGTCTACTATAGGGTGAAAATGAGATGGTTTTATTGAATTGCTTCAGTCATTCAAGAGACTTTACAAACAGTAATATACAGAGTGTTGAACAGTATCTGAATATGTTTACTCAGTTATGATTTCTTTATATAATTGTGACTTCCTTAATTGTTCTGGGTTTATCTGAATGTTTGAGATGAGGCTTGATTATCTGCGTTATTTGGACTATTGTCCCCATCTTCATTGTTATTTGTACAACGTTTCATAGGGCATATCAGCTGAAATGTTGTACAAATAACAATGAAGATGGGGACAATAGTCCAAATAACACAGATAATACTATTCTGTGTTTGTTCTTAAGCACCAATCAATAAGTTTGCTATTCTTTTACATAAGTTTGTTGAATAAGATTGATACTCTTTGAGCTCAAACTTCCTTGGCTTATTCATTCTCAATGAAGAAAGCTGGATGGAAAAAGGACTTATTTCTTAAACAGCTATTGATAGTTCCAATAGAAAAATTGATCTGCTATAAACACACCTAACAACGGTTGCAATTGAAAATCCAGAATGAACACACGTGTTCACTAGCATTTTCAGGCGCACTCTGGGAACTGCAAATAACCCCATCTTTTCCAAATATTACCAGGCACTGCAGCTAGTATAACATATACTAATTCATAGCACCTTTTTAAGATATATAATGTATCATAATTCATAGCACCTTTTTAAGATATATAATGTATAATAATTCATAGCACCTTTTTAAGATATATAATGTATAATAATTCATAGCACCTTTTTAAGATTTATAATGTATAATACTTTATAGTATCTTTTTAAGTTTTAAAAATTTTGTTTTTATCTTTCTTGCAGTTATCAGGAGTTTTATGCTGACCAAGTAAAGATAGTAAAGACCTATCCAAATATGGTGGCCAAGCAACTGGAATATTACCAAGAAAATATATGTACTTTTTTTAAATTGAAAAAAGTGGTAAGTTTAAAAGATTTTAAAATGAAGAAAATACAAAATAGTTTGTAAGAGCTTATAGGTCTGTAAAAGTATTGAATAACAATAGACAGACTCTATGTGACAAGAAAAGAAGGAATAAGAGGACTCTCCAGTATTGAGGATTGTGTGGATGCAGCTATCCAGGGACTTCATGATTTGAAATAGATAGGATTGAGAGAATATCCCTTTGAGCTGAGCCTGATAAACCCTAACTCTAGTCACCACTGGGTTTTTCCTATTGTTAAGATTTATAACCATTGTAGAAGTGGTTATCCAGCATCACCTGGGTAGAGGGAAGGAGGAAAACCTTGGTGTATTGATGTGTTAACTTTTGAGATTTACAAATGCCGGACATTTATAAGTAGAATTTCAATGCTATTTCTATATATATTTTGATTTTTAAATATTTTTGTATCAAATTTTTGCACAAAACACAAGATCCAGTGATATTTAATGTGTACATATATTTGTCATTTGTTATGGAGGCGCGTGGTCTAGAGTCATAGGAAATGGACTCGTCAACGCGAGTTCAATTCCTGGACGAAGCTGTTGGCATTTCACATAGCGCTAGTACCCTTGGGAAAGGTATGAATCCAATTTTCCCTCCAGCTATGGGTAAATAGCAGGGCAGACTGGACTCTTTAACCCTGGCTAGGTAACCAGTCTAGGAGAAGGAAAACTCTGAATTCAAACCTGTTAAACTCCGCTTAAGAAATTGACCTTGTGTCTCATCCTGCTCTTGCGGAGGGATTGGTAAATATATATAATTACTTTGTCATTAATTGTTTTATTTTTGTAGTTTCATCTGGACATACATGCATACATACACCCCAACTGCCCTTTTATATATGTATAGATGAGACTTTAAAATTCTCTTGTTTATGTGATTATTTATAAATGAACCGACCCTGTAGGTAAGGCTAAGAATATGCTGACCTTATCCCCTTTGGAAAAAAATGGGTGTTCTGAGTATGACACTTAACTGCATGTGATGGTAAAGCTCCAGTTATGGAGTACCCGTTCATTGCTTCTACTCCCAGTATTGCATACTCACTTTCTCGTATTCAGTGTATACCCGTGGCGTATACCATCTTAATCTTTTCTGTATTTCTTCTTACTGTTCTGAATAGCAGCTTTTCTTATTTGGGCTGATTATCTATCAGAGTAGCTCTTCTAACTTCTGGGCTGTCTTCTTAGCTGGTGTCTTCTTCTTAAGATGCTCTTCTTGAGATGTCCTGCATTATTGGTTTGTTCTTAGTTAACAACTCAAGACATTTCTTTAGTGAATTCACATATGTATTTCTCTTTCTTGGACCTGGATCCTCAACCATGTGGTGAGAGTTCAGCCAACCACATCTTCATCCTTCAACAGCTAGCTAGAGACTGACTATCTAACTAAACTATCTCACGCTTGCCTGGCAAAATAGGAAATGGAGGTCACAATAAAGTTAAGAGCCATCCATCAAACTCTCAGTAACTGTTGCTAACCGTTTAGGTTTGAATTTAAATAAATTCTCTACACTAACCATGCATAATTGATAGGATACCCATCAATTATGCAACAACAGGTATAATCTGACCTGGAGTGATAGTACTCGTTAGTCTCATCTATGGGTTAAATATGAGTTAAATCATTTGTATTAGATATGAATACTTGATACCATAACTGTGGGTAAATTATTTTTATATTAAGAATGATTACTTGAAGCTATACTCATTTACTAAGGATTATTATTATTAGTTAATTGAAACAATATAACATATCTTTTTAAAAACAAATGATTATTATTAAATAGAAATTATTTGTATTAGATAAGAATATCTGATATTATATAACTGTATGTAAATTATTTTATTATCAGCTTGCTGAGTTCATTTTCTTTAACAATAAGTAAGAAAAGTTGGCGGGACGGCCTAATATCAGTATCAGCCAGACAGCAAGGGAGTCTATCCCCTTTTCACTAGCGCTAGACCAAGGAAATTATTTTAGCATCTGAGGTGAAACAATATAACATATCTTTTTGAAAACAAATGATTATTATTAAATAGAAATAGGTACTTGAAACCATACAACTGTGTGGAAATTATTTGTAATAGATAAGAATATTTGATATCATATAACTGTATGTAAATTATTTTATTATCAGCTTGCTGAGTTCATTTTCTTTAACAATAAGTAAGTAAAGTCGTCGGGGCGGCCTAATGTCAGTATCAGCCAGACAGCAAGGAGTCTATACCCTTTTCACTAGTGCTAGACCAAGGAAATTATTTTAGCATCTGAGGTGGAGTGCCACACCTACCATCAGCTCATCACTTTACCGCACAGATCCCTGTGCTACTCATACGCTGAGTTGGTGAGGGCCGGTATCAAATGAAGAACCTTGTGATTCCTAGCGACTGAGCTAAACCGGCCCTTCTTTGACAATAACCATTACAAACCTCAGACTTTTACTGTTTAGAATTAGAATATATGGACCATTTTGAGAATCCGTGGTTTAAGAGTTAAATAATAGTTTTTAACACTTGAATTATATCAGATTACCTCAAAGATTGAAATCATATTGCCAAATATTAAAGTTGGTGAGGGCTGGTATCAAATGAAGAACCTTGTGATTCCTAGCGACTGAGCTAAACCGGCCCTTCTTTGACAATAACCATTACAAACCTCAGACTTTTACTGTTTAGAATTAGAATATATGGACCATTTTGAGAATCCGTGGTTTAAGAGTTAAATAATAGTTTTTAACACTTGAATTATATCAGATTACCTCAAAGATTGAAATCATATTGCCAAATATTAAAGTTTCTGTCAGACTTATTTCTTGATTAATTTTGTTATATAGGATCCTTCTGTGGATCAAATTCCACGGATTGAGGAAGTATTTGATGATGATGTCCATCGAAATGATTCAGACTTAACAACCATAAATGGCAAAGCAGACAAGATGAATATAGAGAAGTCTTCAAGTCCACGTGATGATGCTCCGATTCCAGTTGAGGAAAATGAATCTTCAAACCAACAATCAAGAAGATCTGAAAAGGATGATGATAACAAGATGACACCTGAGAAAGTGTCCCCAACAGATAATGATCATGCAGAAGATGGAGAGAAAGAAGATGGCAATACCCCCACATCTCCAAAAAGGGTGCCTGTTGTTGATCCTGAGGTGAGTTTTTTTTTTTTCGATTTTTCAATATTACATCACTTTGAAATAAAACCCAGAGTTTTCCTTCTCCTAGAGTGGTTGCCATACTAATGTTACACAGCCCAGTTTGCCCTGCTATTTGCCATGGGTATGAGCACTATGTGAAATGTAAACAGTCTCATCCAGGATTTGAACTCAGATCGGTGTGTCCATTTCTTACGACAGTAACCATTACACTACAATCACCTCCTACAAAAAACAATTACCACATGCACTTAAGGCAGGATTTAGTATAAGATCAAGTTTATTTGTGGGGCTGGTGCCAAAAATAGCTTAGTGTAATGAATTGGCTGCCTTCCCACCATCAATGAACCAGGCAACTGGCTGTGTGAATGACAAGAAAGGATTTATAAAGAGAATTCTTGTGGTAGGAATAATTTAGATTTCTGTGCGGTTGAGGGTCCCACACCCACTCCTATCATGGGTGGGCTACAATTAAGCAATTGCTTCATTAACTCAAAAGACTACTTCACATCTTTCTGATTTGAGACTGTTCTAGAGGGAGGTCGAAACACATTAATAAAGTGGGTGTTATTTTTTTCTGTGACCATGTGTATGATTTTTTTTCCTGATGTGAACTTGTCATCATCTCTTGTCATTCATCTTTGTCAACTTTCTTCAAGATCCAAATACCCAAAATGAGCTCTATCAGCATTTCCCCCTTAATGGCTACTCAGAAACAGGGATTGACCCTGACACTCCCTTTGTAGTGCAATGGAGATGCTACATAATGGGATGGTGGCCCACTGTAGCTGATGAGACTGGAAGACCAGCAATCTTAACTGTGGCAGTTTATATTCTATTATATATTATTATATAATACAAGGTATGTTAGAAAAGTAGCTCTGTCGTCACAGCCTCAAAAACGGGTTGCCTTGATAACCCCCTTGAGCTTGGGGAAGAGGAAAAAATCACATAGAGCCAGGTCGGGCGAGTAGGGAGGTTGCTCCAGCACAGTAATGTTCTTCTGGGCCAGGAACACTCAGATACTCAGGGCAATATGGGCAGGTGTATTGTCATGGTGAAGCACCCTCAAGTTGTCCTGACACATCTCTCACCTCTTCTCACGCTCTGAATGAAGCAGATGCAGCAGTATCTTTTTGTAGACGTGCTGGTTGATTGTCCGGCCTTGTTGCAGTAGATGATGCCCCTCACATTGAAGAATGTGACTTTTCTGGAACTTTTCTGAAATACCTCGTATAATTGTATTCTATATCATTATCATATATATCATTACAATCTTGTATTATTATATTATAATATACATTTTTGGTTGATCATGAATATTATCTTCTGACACATTTTCAATAATATGGGTCATGTAATATTTCATTATATCTTATGTATCAACAGTAAAAGTAAAGTCGATGGGGCGGCCTAAAGTCGGTATCAGCTAGTCAGGGAGGGAATCTATCCCCTTTTCAATAGCGCTAGACCAAGGAGATTGTTTTTGGCGTCTGAGGTGGAGCGCCACGCCTACCATCAGCTCCTTACTTTACCGCACAGATCCCTGTGCTACTCATATGCTGAGTTGGCGAGGACCGGTATCAAACTAGGAACCTTGTGGTTTCTAGCCGAACGCTCTACCAACTGAGCTAACCCAACAGTAATAGTTACTATTTGTCTGAATTTTTAAAATGAGGCTTGATAATTTGTATTATTTAGATTTTTTGGACTGTTGTCCTCATATTTATTATTATTTACACAACGTTTTGGACAATTCAACCCCCCCCCAACCTAAATTAAATATCTTCAAAAAATAGTTCTTAAACTAAATGTCTTCATTATTACTAAGAATACCATTAATATCATAAATAGATAATATAATGCATTCAATTTTGTTTCTGTTTGTAGCTGTAAAGAGGTAAATTACTAATCAGTTTTAATAAAGTTATTAATAGTTTACTTGCTTGTAGGTCAACAAGTTCATTTCCTATGACTCTAACCATTACACCACGCGCATTCACTGCAACTTGGCCAATACGGCAAAAATAAATGAATTTCTATCATAAATTTCAAACTTTTTATGCAGTACTCAAATGGTGACAAAAAAATCAGATAAACCCCCTCTCCCCTAAATAAGTTTCCGCCCTGTCGGCTGGGGTGTTAGAATGCACCGACTGCACCTCTGCAGAGGGGTAAGACTCCCCCAAAGGGCCACCTGTTGGCCGTGGGTGACCCGTGATGCTTAAGGATAGAGCCCAGGTGGATGAGTAGTTCATGACATGCAATACTCCACTTTGGTCCTATCTTGGGCTAGACGGGCCGTCGGAGAGGCCCCCTCCGATCAATCGGCTGGTCACGTCAAGCCCTAGCACCTATATGATTTTCCCAACCCTATTGCCCTTATGGCAAGCCCCAACCCCTTTTTATCATATGGGTGCTAGAAGGCGGTGGCTGCGGTCTACATGTCCTGGGAATGACGTTAAACTCTATCTGATGGTGAGGTTCCAGTTTTGGAGGTTTGGGGAATGTGGAGCACCCTTTCATCACCATTGCTCCCTGGTCCACCCTGACCCGGAGTGGTAGTACCTGTTAGGGTCCCATCTATGGGTTAAATAGAAAAATGTTTTTAAAAAAAATTATATTATCCATTAAGAATTTATTTCAAAACTTTATCGGCCTTAAATGACCCACTGAGGTTGATATGCCGTAAAACAAAACAAACCAAACCAAACCTAAATAAGTTTAAAAATATATTATTTTTAAAGAATTCATTTAGTGATTTTTATTAAAAATCAAATTGAACATT
The DNA here is from genome assembly GCA_023376005.1 of Doryteuthis pealeii. Classification (NCBI taxonomy): domain Eukaryota; kingdom Metazoa; phylum Mollusca; class Cephalopoda; order Myopsida; family Loliginidae; genus Doryteuthis; species Doryteuthis pealeii. Next base: position 17,539,286 of record CM042165.1, on the reverse strand, counting down.
TCATATTGTTTATTTGAATGTATATTAAAAAAATAAATAAAAAAACAAGAAAACATGCATTTTCTATTTATAATCATTGAAGTTTTTTTTTTGTTTTTTTAATGGTAATTCCAGAAAAGAAAATATAAGAAAAAGATGCCTATATTTTTTTTTTTTCAAATTTTTTGGTTTATTTGTCTGTATTCTTCATAATCGTGTATTTTCCATGATTTCTGGTTCTGGAGAAGCCTCTGGTTCCTCATTAAGCTCAAACAATGGATTCACCATCTGTCGTTCTTCCTGAGTGATCTCTGCTCCTCCAACATGCCAAGAATTTGTTTTGCGATCAAGTTCGCTCTGTAGCTCATCCTCACGATTCAACATTTCTGATCCCAGATAGTCCCTCTCTGTTGTCCCTGTCCAACGTGTGTTGCGCCATCGTGCTTTCTCCCTTTCTTCAGCATTGCCGGGTACCTCCAACCCGAGTGGCTTCGTTCCTACAGTCAGAGGTGTCTCCAGCCGAATATCACTACCCCCTGAGACTTCTACCCTAAATTGGAAAGCATAAGAGACTTCAATTAGGTCACAGTAATCCAAATTGGATTCGGGGATATATGGAGGCACTGCTAGACGCACATTTCTCCATTTTCTTCCTTCAGCATACCCCATCTCGTACTCGTCTCGTCTTTTGTTTACAATCTGACGGAAACTGATAGTGTTTTTCTGTGCATAGAAGCTACTATTCATTAGTAGTGCTGCTTGTATAGCGTTGATCACCTTTGGGCTTCTGTTTGTTATATTGGCATCAATGAGAATGTCCTCACCTGGAACCAAACCAGATTTATGAATTGAAATATTGGCAACAATTTTACCAAACGAACACATTTTCCAGACTTTTTTTTGGGCGACCATATTGACTGGTCTTAAGAGTTCTGTAGACAGGGGTGATGGTCTCACGACCAAAAATGGTTCACTTGTAATACTTGATTCGCCAACACGACCCCCTACGATTATTGCTTTGAGCACATAGGTCACATTGCCATATTTACCAATGTAGGAAGATGGTAGGTTATTTGGTAGTTGGTATTCAAAAGGAAATTCATGTGTCCCATCATTAAGGTTCAAAGGTTTTGTGTTCCTGGTGTCAAAAATCAGTTTGGAAGCATCCATGTATATCTCACTCGCTTGATTCTGTTGGATGTTGTCTTCCCAGCAAACACGTCCTTCACCCAGAATGCTGATAGTGATAGAACGCAATACGGCAGAACGTGTTAAGCAGACAATAACAGAACCTCTTACAATCTCACCAGGTTGATACTGATAATGTTCATCAATGTCATGTTCAAGGTTTATTGTCAGATGCTTTAATGGGAGTCCCATTTTGAATTAGGGATTATCAGATGATGATGATGATGATGATGGTGACTGGAATTAGTAGATGACTGTTAATCCTTTGGCCAGATTAGAAGTTGAAAACATTGTCTTTGGCTTTGCTGCTTTCATATAAGATCCTTTTATTGAATTGTTTCCCTAAAAAAAAAAAAAAAGAAAAAAAATATTAAAGAACAATTTGTGAAATGCAGTTGAAATTTTTGTAGTAAAGAAATTAGATTTAACTAGCAGGACCTGTGGATATACCATAGTATGATTATTCAATTATTACAATGTTTGATATGTTTACCTAAGAACTATTGCAAATAGTTCAGTATGTAAAGTAAAGTCGTCAGGGCGGCCTAAAGTCGGTATCAGCCAGTCAGCGAGGGAGTCTATCCCCTTTTCAATAGTGCTAGACCAAGGAGATTGTTTTAGCATCTGAGTCCATCAGCTTCTTACTTTACCGCACTGATCCCTATGCTACTCATACGCTGAGTTGGCGAGGACCAGTATCGAACTAGGAACCTTGTGGTTTCTAGCCAAACGCTCAATCTTGATTTAACTCTCTCTCACTCTTTTTTTTTCTCCTTCTTTTCATCTTTCCTTCTTTTCATCTTTCCTTTATGTTCGATTGAAACAGATTAGCATTGTCACTACCCTTTTGCTCATTGCCTCTCTCTATTTTAGAAAGAGAGTAGACTTGCCCCTTTCAACCAACCCCAAAGAAAAAAGTTGAAGGGTGTTAAATCAGGGCTTCTGGCCAGCCACTCATGTGGACCATGTCTACCTATCCATCCTCCAGGAAAATGGTGATTCAGTCATTCACAAACAACAATAGCAAAATGTGGAGGAGCACCAACAACACCAACACAGATTTAATTGCTATATATTAAGGAACATACATTAAAGAATTGAAAAAATTTAACTGTATATATAAAAAAAAATTATAAATAGTTTAAAATAGGGAGTTACTTTTCAATCAGCCTGTAGATAGATATTTAATCTCCTAGTAAGAGTCATGAAAATTAAAGATGGCTTCACATATATTTGGAGGCTTGCTTTGCGTAATGGTTATCTTCATAGGAAATGGCATCAGTGACCTGATTTAAAATCCCTTTAAGGTTGTTAGTATTTCACTCCACATTAATACCCTTAGGAAAGGCATGAATATATCTGTGGGTAAATAGTATGACTGACTGGTTAGGCAACCAGTCTAGGAGAAGGAAAAGTTCAAACCAACTTTACTCCGCTTGGTAGAGAGATTGAGTAAATACATACATAATCTCTTAAGAAGTGACATTCATTTTTTTTAACATGATTAAAGGAAAAGCAAAACAGAAATTCCAACAATTCTCAAAGCAATTTACATTGGATTGAATCTTCTCTCATAAAAATTATTTTGTTCACTTGAGAAGGTCTAAAGATTTAAGGTGCTAGCTTAGTGAAACTTATCCAAGAAAAGGAAAACCTGCTTTGTTTTGGGAAAAAAACTCACTCATTTTTCAACTCTTGAAGACTACAGAATAAATTTTCTCAACAGATAAGCAGCATGGTTATTTTTTTTTTGTTTGTTTCTTTGCTTTATTTACAATGACATAAAACAGATGATCTGTGTATTCAATGAATTATGGGAAAATTACAGAAAGTATTTCTCCTCTTCTTATTTTTTTTTTACTACTGCATATACTCAATGTTATGAACAATACAAATTTTTCACCTCAAGAACAAAAGGTTGTTCATTACATGAGATATGTATTGGGAACTTGGAAACTTACCTTTTTTCTAGACCTTCTGCTCCCCCTACCACATAACCTATACCTAAACAGTTAAGATAAGATGTTAGTTAAGATAATAAGTTTTACTTAACATTGTTTACTATTTATAACACCTATGCATATATTAAGGGTATTTGCCTGCTCATCCCACTTATGAGGGCTGGACACAAGGTCTCGTTTTTATGTGGGCACATAAAAATTGCATCGATCTGGGGGGATGGCCCCCTTGGATAGATGCCATTAATTGTACTTTACATTGGACCCCCAGCCGAGGCCGGGTATAGAAGGTAAGTCTCAAAGCATAGAATCTGGATCCAGATACTACACTTTGATCCTCCCTTCTATTAAGTACAAATATTGTAAATAGTAAACAAGGTTACATAAAAATTTCATTATCTTAACTAAAAGTCTGTGTTTAGACATTATGTAGGTTATGCGGAAACAGACTAATGGGAAATTAAGGTCTAGACTACAATGATTTCGATTGTATTACAGTATTTTTTAAAGTAGAAATAAGAATGTTTATATTTCCTTGGGTACTGAAGAAATATTTTTGTAGGTTGCCATAGCCAAAAAGTTAGTTGGAGGCTCATGGTGTAACAGTTACCATCATAGGAAATGGACACAGCAAGACGAGTTCAAATCCTAGATGAAGCCGTTTACAATTTCATATAGCACTAATACCTTTGGGAAAAGTATGAATCCAACTATTCTCCATCCAGGGAGTGATGGAAGAGTACGTTTCAGTTGTTCTATTTTTTTAAAATTATACCCCCCTCTGTTTCAAATCTTTTTATCTGCATTCTTATTTAGTTTCATTTGCCTTTCTAATTCAATATAATATTTTATTACATTAAAACTTAGATACTTGCACCCGGAGGGAGCATATATTTGCTAGTATGTTTAATTTTTCCTTGATTCTATCGAAAAAAATGTGTATTGTCAATCGTGTACTTTTATCATAGTTATGCTAATAACAGAGAATTATTTTTCTTTTCTTGAGCTTTTTTTTTCTTCTTTTTCTCTTTTGTCAATAGTCGTATCAGAATTTGGGTAAATAGTAGGACAGACTGGGCTCTTTAATCTTAGTATGGCAACTGGTCTTAGAGGAAAACTCTGAATTCAAACCAAAAGGGCTCTCTTCTCATTAGGCAAAACTACTTTGAGAGCTCCCCTTCTCCTTCAGAGCAATAAATATCATGTGTTGGTTTCGGTTTCGTATTTACTCATTTAAACAGAAACCAAAACCAACAAATGATATTTATTATCCTGAAGAAGATTAGAGACACATACTAAATACATATTTTCTCAAATATGTTTTAATACTGTGGATCCATTAAACAAAACGCTCAGTGTCGGAATATTTTACCAAATATCAGTAAATCATCCTTATTTTCTTATTTTTTAATCTTACTCATTTTTCAATATATATATATATATATAATATATATTATATATATATTATATATAAAAAACAAGAAAAACATTTTAAATTAGAATGGAAAATACTAGACCAATCGAAGCCATACATAAATGGTTAAAAAAAATGCTCATTATGCACAACAGAAAAATTCCATATTCTTCAAGGAATAAACTCCGAAGAAAATTTCCTAAACAACAAAACAGAAATTTTTCGAGCATGCCCCCACAGGAAAAAATTCTTAATATGGAATTGGACTAACCAAAACATCAGACCGCCATAATTAAGAATTCCTATATAAATAAACACACATAAACTAAAATAAATATAAAAATGAAAAAAAAATTTTAAATCACCATAAGAACAATGACGACAAATAATGATGCCGTTGAATGACGTAACCAAAATGCAGGAGCGATTAACGGATCGCATGGACACGTGCCGGGAGTTTAAAACTGTCCATTTTTTTCAAAAGTCAAACGCCTCTGAAGACGAATAACACCGAAAAAGTGTTATTCAGAAACCAATGGTAGGAGCGACTTTGTAATTATAAATAAATAAATATATATATATATATATATTATATATATTTTATACATATGTGTTGAAAAATGACTAAGAGTGAAAAAAAAAAAGAAAATATGAATTTAACATTTTTAGAAAAAACAAAAGATGTCTGTACCCCTCCTTCTAACGGTTATTTTTTCCGTCTTTCCTTCATATTTTGCTCTTGATGAAGACCGCTCTATTAAAAAGGTTGAAACAGATTCTGTCAGCAAACTATTAACATCATTTGTTTTTTCTAAAAATGTTAAATTCATGCTGTCGGATTAACTTCCATTTACTTCATATATATATATGTATATATATATATATATATATATATATATATATATATATATATATATATATATATATATATGATATATATATATATATATATATATATATATATATATATATAATATATAATGAGTTGCGTCTGTTTTGGTATGTACGTGTTGACTTATAACTCAGAAAAGAGATATCATTGAGCATTAAAATTGTGCATATACTTTAATATATTTATAATAAGGTAAAATACAAAATTTAGTTTTTGATTTTTACTGATTAAATGATTTAATTCAATAATCAAAAATCAATCAATTTGTGGAACTCTTCACAGTTCTTCATTAGTAAGTACAAAAAGCAGTTCTTCTTAAGACCTGCTGTGGTATAATCTACTACTCCTCTTATTGGAGCCATCCAGGCTAATATAATTCACCATACTCTGCCTTCAGTCTTACAGATCCATTACTACTGAATAGTGAGTTTGATCCTCCCGGATGCTCCATACTTGTGACTTAGTATCACATCCTACCTATGACAAACAGGTTTGGTAAATACCTATTCTGCCTTCTGTATAGTTCGATAAAGCTTAACCGTAAGCCAATTCTATTGTCAAGTACAGCATTAGGTAATTTATGAGGAAGTGCGCCCCGGTCTCAAAAATTGCTACCTGGTGACTTTTAAAATAACGACCCAGCTCAGTCTATTCAAAAATATCCATCTTCATATCTCTCTATCTATCTCAATTTGTTCATATTTATCTATATTACTTTAAATACTAAGATTTTTTTTTATTCATGTTTGTTTAATGTCTTGTTTTTAGTTTAAATAAACAAGAATTACGACAAAAAAAGATGCGATCCCCCCCAATACATTTACTTGTCGAAAATATCTATCTCCATTTGTTCATATCTATCTATATTATTTTGTTTGTTTATCTATCTAACTCAGTCTATTCCAAACTATATATCCATCTTTATATCTAAACAAGAATTACGACAAATTACGATAAATAAACAAGAATTACAACGAGCTGGGGTTGTTATTTTGATAGTCACCAGGTAGCAATTTTTGAGGCAGGAGACTGGGATGCACTTCCTCATAAATTACCCAGCATTATTACACCCACCATGTTTAAATATCAAGCAGATTTCATTGACAAAATTTGAATTTAATTCTTTTTCAAAAATTATTGTTTTGTAATTTAGTACTAATTGTAAAAAAAAGATTCTTAATTTTTTAGAGAAGGAAAAATAAATCATGAAAATGTTTCAAATCAACAGGTACCTTTTTTTTAAATACTATTTTAAAAGTAAACTAAAAACAGAAATTGTAATACAAAAATTTAACATTTTTAATTCTTAGTTTCTTTTTATTGTACCTTTTTATTATGTTAAATACTTAGAAATAAGGACACATTTTTAATTCTTTACATCTTCACTTTAACTCAACAGGGAATTAAGAACTGAATTTAATTTTTTGTAATATAAGGTCTTATTTCTTAGAACAAAATATATTAATTTTTAATCAGTGTAACAAAAAACTTCCTTTTTAAAAAAAAGATATTAACTAATCTATATCTATCTATACATATATAAAGGGTAGTTGTGTGAATCTGTATGTCCGAAGGAAACTTCGAAAATAAAACAATTAACGACAGAGTAAATATATATACACATTAAATATCACCTGGGCTTGGTTTTTTAGCAAAAATAATAGAGATTTGATTTATATTCGTGAAGATAATTAAAAAAAAAAATTTAAATAACATGGATTTTTTTTTTTGCATTTAGTATTTTAAATAGGAGACATTAATTTTTCTTTTCAGAGTGGCTGGATCAAGGGAAGGTCTATTCTTTTTACATAGGGATTTAAATGGGGCATCCCACGAGGATTCAACTCATGATTCAGTAATAATGGATATGCAGGACTAACTTAAAAAAAAACAACCTCTACCCAGGCGACGCTGGGTAGCCACTGCTAGTCATAAAATAAAGGAATAATTTTTATTTGAATTAATATGTGAAATTTTCACCTACAAATAAGGACACGTTTCATTCTTAGCTTCTTTTTATTATCCCATTTTTAGGGGTAAAAAAGAAAATAAATTAAACAAAATAGTTTCTACCACTTTAACTCAATAAGCAATTAAGAACTGAATATAAATTTTTGTCATATGTACAAAAAAAGTTTTTAGTAAAATAAAATTGTTTCAAAACACACACAAGTTTAGGGTTACATTTTTAAAAAAATATTTCAAATGTAAACAAAAAAAAAAAACAAAAAAATTCCTAAAATAAGTAAACAAACATCATAATATGCACATTTTTGGCAATTTCTTTTTTTTAAAAATTTGATAAGGAATTTGCTAAAATATTTTTCTCTTACACCCTCTCTTATTTCTTTCTGTCTTACTCCCGGGTGTTTACTAAAAAAAACTTTTGTCCGGTCATGGACAGGGTACTTCTGCTAGTGTGTATATATATATATATATATATATATATATATTTGTTTTTTTATGAAAAATAAATAATATATCAGTGGTCTGAAGAAGCTTGTGAGCATACTCGCAAGTGGAAATGGTCCATAACCACGATACCCATGGTATTTAAGGCCTTTTATTCCCAAATAACTTTGCTCTGTTTACAATAATTAAACATTGAGCTCTCATACGGAACCTGAACTCTACAACAAACTACTGGTAGAGAATTAGAACTTGGTACCGCACCAAAGTATATATATATATATAATATATATATATATATATATATATATATATATATATATATATATAAGTTTGAGATTAGGCATTTATGAATTCTATTAATAAAACAGATGCAAATGAAAAAGTTGATTTTATTCATCATCTCAACTCCTACTCCCAAAATAAAAGAAAATAATTTTCTCTCTCATGTTTTCTATGATTCACATTAATCACTTATAGAATGTTTTACATTGCTGCCTCTGCAGATCAAAGTAGGACATTTAATTAGGTTTCAAGTTCTCACACCCAATTCTTAAGCATTTTGCTAAGAGACCAGTATTATTCAGAACTGTAGGAGGGAAGAGAAATTGAATAGATGTATTTTTTTTTCTATCTACTTAAAACCTTTGAGAATCTTTAATCATAATGTTAAGAAAATAAAAATATTTGGTTGTTTTGAGAATAATGGCCAATTTTATTTTCTAGTTAAATATAAAATCTAACATTATTTCCAAACAATTTAATATCTATTGCAATATTTTGGTCTAATGATCAAAACATTGGAGGCTCCAGACATTTAAAAAAAATATGAGAGTAACTATAACAGTTTTTCCCCTTTTATTATTCTTACTTTCAAAATTTCTTTGGGACCTTAGGAGTTGTGTAATGGTTAGCAAGATAGATTGGCAGACCATTACTAGTGAATTTAGTTGATTGAGTGATTGATTTTAACAGCATATCAACTTGTCTGGGGTTATTTTATCCCTAAAAGTTAGGAATAGTGTACATTTTACATTATTTATATTTTTATGGGAAAAATAAGAGGAAATTAATCCGACAATATGTTGAGAAATGTCAGACATTGGATTTCATGTAAATGGTTTTTCATTATAGGTGTTTAATAGTAGAAGAAGTTTAATTGTGTATGTTGTTTTTCATATTGTTTTTTGTATAGAAAATTTGTTGATCTTTTTCATCAGTATGAAATGTTTTGGTTTAGAAGGCCATTTCAAAGCCGACTTGGCTGCCAAGTCAGCGTTTTTGTTTTCCTTTATTCCAATGTATCTTGGGATCCAGCATACTAGAATATCTTGGATTTGGACATGGAGTGAATTCAAGTCTCACACTTCTGGCCTTTTGCCACAACTAAGTAAAGCTTAGTAAATAAGTACTTTCAAAATTTCTTCTAGTACATTTTTATATTTTTAAAGAAAATTCATATATTATTTTCACTTTGTTTTTCTTTTTTTTGTTTAGTTTCTCACTTTGACCTGTTTTTTTTATGTGTGTATTCATTGTGTTTTTTATTATATATATATATATATATATATATATATGAATTTAAGCAACAGATTCTCTTGTAGGCATATTTTATTGAAAATGACAGTCAAGCATTTAATGTTTAACTTTGTATTCAACTGTCCTTTTTGGTGAATGAGATGTAAACAGTTTAAAAAATGTCCAAAGTCTCTGTTGATGTAGCCCAAGTATGGGTACTTACAACCATCTTTAGTCAAGGTCATGGGTACTCCTATGTTGTGGAGTACTGTATTTCTTCTTTGCTCAAGGAATTTTTAATTGGGTGTGTTCATCACATGCAAGTAACATAATGTGTGAATGCGTAGTACACCAACAGAGACTTTGGACATTTTTTTAAAGCTGCCTACAACCACAGTCATGCCATTTCATCCACCAACTAGAAGAGCTGAATAAAAACTAAACACTAAATCCTTGTCTGTTATTTTCAATAAAATATGCCTGCAAGAAATGTAATATTATAAAAATTGAAAAAACACAAGTTTCATAAACGAATGATGTTTAATAAGCTGACGCTGCAGTATTTAGATTTGTTTAATAAACCTTCCTCAGGGCCTTCGTTAGTTTAAGGAAAAATAAATTATTAATGAAAACAAAAGTCTGCAAGCCTCTGCTTTTGGTGATATTCAAATATGTTGAAAGAAAAGACATTCTTTAAAACGCTGATTAATATTGGTGTCTTAATTTAAAACTACATGATGTGTGAAATGGTCTCATCTCGGATTTGAATTTGAATCGCCAATTCCATTTCCAATGATGATAACCGTTACACTAAATGCACCTCCACTTTTCTTTTGTTGTATTAAAAATTAACTTTACATTGAATGAAAATTTTAAAAAAATAAATAAAATAAAAAAATAAAAAATAAAAAGTCTTTTCCATCTATTTAATAGAAAAACAAACACTTGGGGCAACTTTTCTCGATACAATGGCAAAAGGTTTCTATTCATTTCTAACTTTCTTTTTTGCATACAAACAAGATTATAAATTTGTAAGTTTTCTTAGTGTTTTCCTTTGCATTTGCTTGAAGCAAGAGAGTAATGTCTGCTTTCTTTTATTTATCAAGTTGTTGATAGGCTTACTTATTGTTTTAAATCTCACCTCTTCTCAGACCATGAGAGTAATTGTAAGACAAACTCTTTAGTTCTCACACATACAAATGCTTTGCTACTTTACTGGCTCTGGGGAAAAAAAGCCCAAAACAAAACAAAAAAAAAAAATAAATAAACTAGTTTTTGTATCTACTCTCTGTTTATAAAATGGACAGTTTTTTTTTTCCTGGTTGGTGATGAGTTTTATGCAGATTAGTAAATCAATGGCAAAGAACAGGTTAAGGATTTATTTTTAGGAAATGATATGTCCATGAATTTGCTGATGCTTTTTTTTGTATTGTTTTGTTTTTGGTGGGTTTTTTAAGGGGGGGGGTCTCATTGGTATTTTTTTTTTTTTTTTTTTTTCTTTTTTTTTTTGTCTTTTCTTGTTGATGTTGTTAAAGAGTTTAATGTTGCACTTAGATGAAAATATGTTTCTGAAAAATATCAAACTAACTAATCTTTCTAATAGTTTCATTGAATAGAAACAAATTAGCTATTTGTTCAAATACTTATGAGCAGTACTGTATATATATATATATATATATATATATATACACACACACACACACATATATATGAGAAGTAAATACACAAGCGATGTGTTTATGATATGGCTTTTTTTAGTTGACAATTTTTGGGAGAATATGTGCTTAATTGAAGTCGTACCTAATTTTGAAAGTTAATTAATAATTAATTAATTAGGCGGGCATACCTATTTAAATGTAAGGCTAAACAAATTGAGAAAATTATTAATTAATTAACTTTCAAAATTAGGTACGACTTCAATTAAGCACATATTCTCCCAAAAATATATATATATATATAAATCAATCACTTTATATCTACTTATATCTGTCTATTTCAAACTGTACATTCTCTTTCTCTCTCTCAGACAGTGGCAGTTGGTAACTGTCATTTTCCCACCTATGCAATTTTCAACTTATATATATATATATATATATATATATATAGTCTATCAATAATATTCAGTTCTTTTTACTTATAGATATAGCAAACTATATTATCAATATATATATATATATATATATATATAAGGGTGACCTAAAGAGTTCAAGCTCCCTCTAAATAGCCTACTAATCTAATTAGCAATGTATTAAATTATATATTATGATTAAAAAATAAAAGCAAATTTCATTTATGTTAAACTATTACACATAGATAAGTATAACCCAACAATTTTTTTGATAAGTTAATTTTCTTCTAATCCAAAAATATCAGGATTTTACCAATTCTAGTGGAACATTATTCAATTGAAATAGATATTATTAGTTAATATTTATTACCAAACTCTACAGCATTGAAATTCTGTAAGAGTTTAGTGTTATACTTATAATCAGATGAAAATATACATTGGAAAAGTATCAAACTAACATCTTCCTTATAGTCACATTGAAATTGTACACCAACAACTAATACTTCACTTTTGAATTATATATGAATATCCAATCTGTTTTACTATTCATGACCAGCATTATTCATTTGTTAATCAATAAATTTATATAAAAAATATATTAGTTTCACTAGCTATGGTGATAGGCAACCAATCTAGGAGAAGGACACTCCTGTCAGCAGGGCTTTGAATGCACTGATTGTATCTCCTGTTGAAAGGAAAGACCCCCCTCAAAAAAAAGGTGTCACCTGGGTATGAACCTAAACTGAATCCAATGGAGAGGCTCCTCTTCTGGAGATCTGGGGTGTGTGGAGTACCCCTTCATAGGCATTACTCCCAGATCCACTCTGACTTGGAGTGGTAGTACCTGTTAAAATCTCATCTATGGATTAAAATAGATATTTTTGCAAATCATTTATATTAGGAAGTCTTGCTATGATATAACTGCATGCCAAAAAAAAACCTCTTCAGAAATTACAGAAAAAAGGTACATATAAACATACAGAATATGCAATTCCTTAACCTCTAGGCATAAAATAACCCTAGACAGATTGATATCCTGTTAAAATCAATCAATCAAAATCATATTTATAACATTCAATTATTAACAGCGGTATATTTTACTGAATGTTCTATCTTATATTTTTGTTTCTTTATTGTTTGATACTATTAAGCACTTCATACACAATTTTCCTCACAAAAGACAATTATTTTAAGTGTCTCTTTTTAGGACAAATAAACACTCTACCTATCTTTATCCTCATTTCAGTTAGTAATAAAGTTTAAGTTTAGACATTGTTCATTGCTGGCTAAAAGCTAACAAAACTATTTGACTTTGCCATCAAGTCAAAATTAACTTTAGCTCTTTGTGAGCTTCTGCCAGCAAACTCATAACGTAAATATGTACAAAAAGTATATTTGCAAATCTCCAAGTAGTCTTTTTCCTTTCTGTTTTACTCCAAGTGATCAAATATAGATTGGCTAAGATAAATAAAAAGAAAATTACCTGTCAGTTCATTATTGCTCTTGAAATTCACAAATGTTGAACTATCATTTTTTTTTTTTTAAAGTTTAGGAAGTTTTAGTATTTTCTAAAAGACCAAAGTTTAATAAGGTTTATATCATGAATTCAATTTTCCTTGTGAAATTGTAAAATTTCTAAAGAAAATGTATTTATTTATCAACCCCCACTCCCCTCTCTCTCTCTCTCTCTCTCTCTCTCTCTCTCTCTCTCTCTCTATATATATATATATATATATATATATATATATATATATATATATATATATATATATATATATATTCAACAACTGGTTACTGACAGGTTCTCGTCTATGTGATCTTCAGTTTTGGTCTGTAGATTGCATAGGCAAGAAACTGTCAGTAACCATGTTGATTCCACCTTCACTTAAATATAAAGGCTCTATCAGTGATATTGAGCACTGTATACTTACAAATTAAGCACCCAGATTATCTACAGTATATATATGTGTGTATATTATATATATATATATAAACCTTAAATTTATCAGATATAAATTTATTTAAGCTTTTTGGCTTTTTCAAATTAGATTTCAGAATGGTTCCATTTTGAAATCAGATTTGAAAAGGACAAAAGGCTGAAATATTTGATAAGTTTCAGGTTTTCATTTATTTATTAATATTCTACTCAATATATATATATATATATATATATATATATATATGCTTATGAAAAGTGGATGACTTAACGGAGAATATAAAATATCAAGTTAGTCGCAACTTCAACCATTGATAAAATAATTAACCAAATAAGTTGTGTTATAAAGAATATAAGAGTGCTCAATACATTTGTAGAGGGTTGACATGCTGTAAAAACCAACCAACCAACCATCACTTTTTTCCAAACAAGACCCCAAAATTTTAACACTGTGATGGAAAGAAGGACACTAACAGCTTTTAATAATTGTTACCCACTTTCTTCAGTTTTCAAACCAGCTTTCGAGTATGTGGGCTTTCAGGTTGAAATGAGGAAAACTTTGCTATAAGCTAATATTACTCTATCAAGGTATGACTGTTTCTGTCTCTTGACTTCTCTCTCTTTGACTTCTCTCTCATCTCTAATTACTATCACATGATTGCCTCCTCACCAAAAGACTACAATGGATTTCCTGTCCAGGTGTGTATACATTCCTTTGGTCTCTCAGAGTTATCTCCAGATAACACTATCAGATGGTTGTCTATGCACACCAACACTAACATATCTGTTATCCTATTATATAACACAAATGAATGTATCTAGTGCAGTCTTTCTGGGTTTTATTCTGCTTATAATGCAAACTATGTCCTATTGTTATGATACTTTGTGCTAATTTCATTCCATGCTGCAGTTATAATAGTGATATTATAATATGTTAATTCACCATAGTTCTTTATTTCTCATCATTTTGTTTATTTCTTTTACTCTCTTGTTTCATTGTTACTTCTTTTGAGAGGATGTTTTTATTTTATTTTGGGATGAGTTTTGTTTTATTCCAGGTCTCCATATTGGATATTACAGATGAGTTATTGTACTTTGGAATTATGTACACTTACAGTAGTGTTTTTTTAAAGTTGTGTGTGTATTTTAAACACTGGTTTCTATATAGTATTAAGCTGCACTTGAATAAAACCAAAGAATGTACTACTTGAAAACATTGTAAAATAATAATAATAATAATAAGAAGAAGAAGAAGAAGAAACCTGAAGAGAGAAACAATCTTTTTTTGATAACAGCACAAAATAATGCTATAAGAACCAAATACATCAAATCAGAAATTTATAATATACAGAAGAACATAAAGTGGTAAGAGAGATAAAACGGATAATCACATCATAAGTGAATGCAGCAAACTCGAAAGAAAAGCAATACAAAATTAGACATGACTGGGTGGGAAAGGTGATCCATGGGGAATTGTGCAAGAGACTAAAATTTGGCCATATTGTTATGATACTGTGCTAATTTCATTCCATGCTGCAGTTATAATAGTGATATTATAATATGTTAATTCACCATAGTTGTTTATTTCTCATCATTTTGTTTATTTCTTTTACTCTCTTGTTTCATACAAAACTAACACACTCTTATATACTCAAACAAGAACAACAACCACAATGTGAAACATGTCAAACACTTATTCATGGAATGCAGATTTTTTGCTCGCATCAGAAACCGTTATTTTAAAGCAACAATATGAAAGATCTGTTTGAAAATGTTAACATAGAGGATATTTTCTCCTTTTTGAGGGAAATCAAATTATACCATAGAATATAGACATGAAACAAATCAATGCCATACAATATAATCCCCAATAATGCTAACACATTGTTAAAACCAATTACTAAAAGTATATATATGAATACACAATATGTATTACATCCTAACCGTTAGGCATGACATAACCCCGGACAGGTTGATATGCCGTTAAAATCAATAACCCCAACCAACCAACCATCTCTTGTTTCATTGTTACTTCTTTTGAGAGGATCTTTTTATTTATTTTTTTTTGGGGGGGTGAGTTTTGTTTATTCCATGGTCTCCATATTGGATATTACAGATGAGTTATTGTACTTTGGAATTATGTACACTTACAGTAGTTTTTTAAAAAGAAGTTGTGTGTGTGTGTGTGTGTGTGTGTGTGTTTTTAAACACTGGCTTCTATATAGTATTAAGCTGCACTGAATAAAACCAAAGAATGGACTACTTGAAACATTGTAAAATAATAATGATGATGATGATAAGAAGAAGAAAAAGAAGAAAAACCTGAAGAGAGAAACTGAATCTTTTTTTGATAACAGCACAAAATAATGCTATAAGAATTAAATACATCAAATCAGAAATGTATAATATACAGAAGAACAGAAAGTGTTAACAGAGATAAAATGGATAATCACATCATAAGTGAATGCAGCAAACTGGCAAGAAAAGCAATACAAAATTTAGACATGACTGGGTGGGAAAGGTGATCCACTTGGAATTCTGCAAGATACTAAAATTTGGCCATGCAGACAAATGGTATATTCACAAACCAGAATCTGTCCTAGAAAATGAGACCCATAAAATTCTCTGGGACTTTGAGATACAACCAGATCACCCAATCCTGGCCAGAAGGCTAGACCTTGTATTAATTAACAAGAAGTAAAGAACTTGTCAATTGGTAGATTTTGCTGTTCCAGCCAATCATAGAGCGAAAAATAAAATAAAATAAAAAGATAAACAAATACTTGGATCTTACCATAGAACTGAAAAGGTTGTGGAACATGAAGGTGACAGTGATACCAATTGTAGTTGGTGCACTTGGAAAAGTCCCCTAAGAGCCTGGAAAGGAGACTGGTGGAATTGGAGATCAGAGGAAGAATTGAGACTATCCAGACTGCAGTTATAAATCAGCTAGAATACTTATAAAAGTCCTGAAGATCTGAGGAGACTTGCTGTTACTTGGATTTCAGTGAATAACCACTAGGTAAAACAGGTGTGAAAAGCTCACAAAGAGAAAAATGATAATAATGGGGACAGTTCTTGCAAGAAGAAAAAAGAAATTGATGAGTATGCACAAGGCCTTAAGCCCGAGTGAGGACACCGATTCTAAATGATAAGAAAAGGAGGAAAAGCATTAGCATTGAGTATTGCATTGATGCAACACTTCAAGGACTTGATATACAAAAAAGAGCAAAGAAAGACTGATTACAGCAGCCAGTAACAGCAGTATCAACGGAAATAGCTTAAGGACAAACTGAAAAACTACTATAACAATAATCTAGAAAACAAAAATGAGAAGAAAAACAACTGTATGGATAATTCAAGTGTCAAACTAAGGAAATTGCATATGAGATGACCTGGATATGGCTAAGAAGAGGAAACCTGAAGAGAGAAATTGAATCTCTTTTAATAGCAACAAAAAAATAATGTCATAAGAATTATGTTTAAGCATAAAATGATAATACACAAGAATAGCAAATGTAGGTTATATGGTGACAGAACTGTTAAAATCAGTCAGAATACTTAGGAGAGTCCTGGAGATTTGTGGACATTTGCTGTCATTTGGACTTTAGAGAAAAATCTCCAGTTTAAACTAGTATGAAAAATGCACATGGGGGAAAGTCTAAAAATATGAGTATATCGGGAAATTTTAGTGAATCTTATTCATGGTATATTAATCAACATAAAAGGAAATTTCTTTATATTAAAGAAAACCAACGCAAAAAGAAAATATTACTTGATACTAAAAGACACATTTAGGTGGTAATCTTATTATAATGGAGATTGTGTGTCTGTAACCGAAACTATGTCACTAATCAAGTCACAATTCCCTTAGTTATTTGCGTCACATTCTCCACGATTTTATTTTTTATTTAAACCTCAATTATTAATAGAATTATTTTACATTATTAATACTGTTGGCCATATCTACATGCTAATAATCTGCAATTGTATTTATATATACAACAAAATAGTGGTTTACAGTGTGAACGGGAAGTCTAATTTGCATATTGATATTATACCCCGCTTTGTTTCAAATCTTTTTATCTGCATTCTTATTTAGTTTCATTAGCCTTTCTAATTTAATATGATATTTTATTACATTAAAACTTGAATACTTGCACTCGGAGGGTGCATATATTTGCTAGTGTATACAATTTTTTTATCAATATTTTTGTATATAAGTAAACTGTATGGGTATAATGAAACTTATGTATATATACTCACATTGACACACATATCTATTATGATATTAAATCGCTGCATCCGTTTGCTTCTAACCAAATTTGACATTTTAGCATAAACTTTTCTATGATATAGCCCTAGATTTGCCTGGCAGTGAAAATGAAATTGATTTTGAGTTGATTCAGCTACCGGGAGCTAAGTTATGGGTACTTTTTGGGTATCTCAATTTGAAAATTTTTTTTTGATCTTTCACAAACTACTACAGTAGTCTTTCACATTTTCAAAATTGAATGAAGACAAAATATTTCTGCATGGGGAAAATATTCATATTCATTATATAGATAATTCCTCAGAGAATTTAAATTGATAAAAAGATTTTGAAAAGCAACACTTCTTGCAGAAAATCAACCTGGGATTATAAAATGAAAAATAAAATACATAATATTGTTTATATTTTTTGAAGGCAATTACAATGCGTGTATTGTATAAAATTCGATAATTATTGAAAATAATCATAAGTAAACTCGGCAAATAACGAGTGCGACGTGGAACACCGTACAGCTGTTTCAACTTTATTAAGTCTCATCAGCGATGTATACCTACGATTTCCCTCCGACAGAAATTGAAACCGGGAATCAAGCACGTAGAATCAGAGATTCTACCTCTGGGCCACCAGCCCGTAGCACACGAAACAAGCCGAATTAACCTTGTCAATGATAATTGCCACAATATATGCATTGTAATAGCCTTCAAAAAATATAGACAATAATATACTTTACTTAGCAATGCTCCAAAAAGCAAATTTTCAAATTCTAAAAATGACATAAGTTTTTAAATTCATTACGCCTGACTTCATTTAATGTTTTGACTTTTCTAAAAAAGAAAAAAACTAAAAAAAATGTCTGCATGAGAAAATATTTATATTTCGTACATTTTAGCAACACGCCAAAACTCTATTTTCATATAGATTTTACTAAGGTCCACACTTAAGTAAAAATAAACAAATAAAATGAAAGAATAAGTAAAATAACTAATTAAATTAGAATAGTATATTATAGAACACATTTCTTACTATACTATCTATATATATAAAAGAAGGTTTGGTGTGTACGTGTCGACATATAACTCCGAAAAGAGACATCACTCAGATTCGAAATCTTGCATACACCTTAATATTCTTCTAACTAAGAAACACATCAAATCTGGATATTGATTTTTACTAATTAAGGGATATAATTAATTAATTAATTAATTAAACCAAAATCAACTTATTTGCAGAACTAGCATATGTACAAAAATATTTTTAGAAAAAAATATTTCAAATGTTTCACTGAAATTTAAGAATACATTTTTTTAAATAATATTTTAAATGTAAAAAAAAAGAAAAAAAGAATTCCTAAAATAAACAAACATTGTACTATACTAATTCTCAGCAATTTTTTAATTTGATAAATCATTTTCCTCTTATTCTCTTTTTCACTCACTCTCTGGTGTTCTTAATTTTTTTTTTTTTTTTAGTCCGGTCATGGACTGGGTAGTTTTTCTAGTTTTATATATGATGTTATTTCCTTCACCCAGGCAATGCCAGGTATCCTTTCTAGCATAAATATAAAAACAAATGAATACACATATAGATACATATACATACCTATGAATGAATGCAACAATACATACACTTAGCATATAATAGGCATGTTTAGTATACCGTTTATCATTGAAGGAAATAGAATCAGTGACCTGAGTTCACATCATGTTAATGCTCTTGAAAAAGGCATGAATCCATCGGTTTCCCCACCACAACAGTAAATATTGGTATAGACTAAGTTCTTGAGACTTAGTAAGCTAACCATTCTAGAAGGAAACTCTGAATTTGAAACCAACTATATATATTTACCAACCCCTCCGCACGAGCAGGATGTGACACAAGGTCAATTTCTTAAGCGGAGTTCAGCAGGTTTGAATTCAGAGTTTTCCTTCTCCTAGACCGGTTGCTTAACCAAGGTTAAAGAGCCCAGTCTGCCCTACTATTTACCCATAGCTGGAGGGAGAGTAGGATTCATACCTTTCCCAAGGATATTAGCACTAAATGAAATGCAATTACCACGTCCAGGATTTGAACTCGGGGCGACAAGTCCATTTCCCGTGATTTTAACCATTACACCATGCGCTTCCTATTGAAACCAACTATACTCTGCTTAAAAATTGACCTTGTGTAGCCTATGAAAGCCATTACTCCCAGGTCCACTTTGACCCAGAATGATAGTAATTGTCAAGTTTTCATCTATGGATCGCATAGACCTGCTTGAAAATTATTTCCATTAGATGGGAATACTTAATGCCATATAACTGTGTTCAAAGTATTTGTATTAAAGATAGTTCCTTGCAGATGTAGAGAATTTGTGTTGAAGCAAATTCGTAGAAATTATATTAAGGGGCTGGAAGGAGGAGAATTGGTAGGAAAAATTTTATAGGCATTTTAAAATGTGAGTACCCTCCAAATTACTCTCACTACTATTAACTTGAAAAAAAATGGAACACAAATACATCACCCATGACGATGGCACTTCGAAGTGCCGAAAGTACTTGGGATAAAAACTTTGGACTAATCCACGGATTCCATCGAAATGTAAAAAAGTTGGAAAGAAAGCTCGAAAAGATTGTTAATAAAATTGTTAAACAGGAGACGTGCCTTTTGTTTAATTCTACATGTATAAATGAAAGAATGCTGCCCAAATACATACACACACACACACACACACACACACATATATATAGGAAAAACATCTGTGAGTTTCTGTGTGACAGGTTGTAACTAAAACACTATGACACTTAATAACAAAAAACAAATATATACTGAATGAGTATCTGCCAGAGAAAGCTTTAATAAGAGTTATGGTAAAATCTGTATAACCAAATATATTTGGAAATTAAAAATTATGTAATAATAACTTAAAAAACAAAATGACATTTATTAGCATTTCAAATGTTTAAGTAATGATAAAAATATGCTTACAATAAACAATAAAAAAAATTGCTGGAAAAAAATTAAAGTAAATGATAATAAACATACACTGTTTATTATAATGTGTAATTATTTTAAAAATTATAACATTTATAATACTTTATTTTTTACAATACTTTATTTTTAGTATTCTTAGCTTAAAGTTTTGATAAAATATATTTAGGATATAAAATTTAAAAAATCAAAACTTTAAAAAAATTATATCTGCAATTTTTCAAATTCTTATGAATGTAAAACAATAACATTATTTGAATTATATCTTTTTAAATTATTCTTATGTTGAATTAATATCTTTATTACATATTTATGAATAAATATTAAGTTGTGAAATAGATAAATGAAAATAATTTACAAGAAATATATTGATTTAAATTATTTTGTATTATCATTCTTTAAAAATATGAAATAATTTACAAGAAATATATTGATTTAAATTATTTTGTATTATTATTCTTTAAAAATATGAAATAATTTACAAGAAATATATTGATTTAAATTATTTTGTATTATATTCTTTAAAAATATGAAATAATTTACAAGAATATTGATTTAAATTATTTTGTATTATTATTCTTTAAAAATATGAAATAATTTACAAGAAATATATTGATTTAATTATTTTGTATTATTATTCTTTAAAAATATGAAATAATTTACAAGAAATATATTGATTTAAATTATTTTGTATTATTATTCTTTAAAAATATGAAATAATTTACAAGAAATATATTGATTTAAATTATTTTGTATTATTATTCTTTAAAAATATGAAATAATTTACAAGAAATATATTGATTTAAATTATTTGTATTATTATTCTTTTAAAAATATGAAATAATTTACAAGAAATATATTTGATTTAAATTATTTTGTATTATTATTCTTTAAAATATGAAATAATTTACAAGAAATATATTGATTTAATTATTTTGTATTATCATCTTTTGAAAATATGAAATAATTTACAAGAAATATATTGATTTAAATTATTTTGTATTATTATTCTTTAAAAATATGAAATAATTTACAAGAAATATATTGATTTAAATTATTTTGTATTATTATTCTTTAAAAATATGAAATAATTTACAAGAAATATATTGATTTAAATTATTTTGTATTATCATTCTTTGAAAATATGAAATAATTTACAAGAAATATATTGATTTAAATTATTTTGTATTATTATTCTTTAAAAAATATGAAATAATTTACAAGAAATATATTGATTTAAATTATTTTGTATTATTATTCTTTAAAAATATGAAATAATTTACAAGAAATATATTGATTTAAATTATTTTGTATTATTATTCTTTAAAAATATGAAATAATTTACAAGAAATATATTGATTTAAATTATTTTGTATTATCATTCTTTAAAAATATGAAATAATTTACAAGAAATATATTGATTTAAATATTTTGTATTATTATTCTTTAAAAATATGAAATAATTTACAAGAAATATATTGATTTAAATTATTTTGTATTATCATTCTTTAAAAAATATGAAATAATTTACAAGAAATATATTGATTTAAATTATTTTGTATTATTATTCTTTAAAAATATGAAATAATTTACAAGAAAATATTGATTTAAATTATTTTGTATTTATTATTCTTTAAAAATATGAAATAATTACAAGAAATATATTGATTTAAATTATTTTGTATTATTATTCTTTAAAAATATGAAATAATTTACAAGAAATATATTGATTTAAATTATTTGTATTATTATTCTTTAAAAATATGAAACAATTTAAATGTGTAAAAGAACATTATTTTGGAATGTTTTATTGCTTTAAAATAAAATAAATCCTGAGATAAATCGTTTACTTAAAAATTATTTATAAAATCTTTCTTTATAGAATTAAATATTCAACAATTTAAAAACAGTTTTAAGTATTTATTTATGTTAATTCCATAAACTGTTATGGTTTGTTTACACTTAAAGACTATAAATAAGCAGTTTATTTTTGCATTAAAAAATTCATTAAATGAATTATTATATTTAATTAAAATCCGCATAGTTATTTAATAGAAATGTTTGATATTTATTCATTCAATTATTACAGATTTTAAAACCTCTTAACCTAAGTATGTACAAATAAGAATGAACCTGCTAAAGCCCTTTTTTTAATCCACCCTCAAATCAGCTAATTATTGGATTTGAATAACATTTTTGGCATTTAACTCTTAACGTCCTATACCACCTCATTCATTTTCCTAATCTACCCCAAATGATAGCCTTTGTTTAAATGTAATATTAAATATATTTAGAAGTCTTTGATTTATGGGAAATAACAGGTAACTTTAAATGAAAAGGCCATTTTTAGCCATTTTTTGATAAACCCTTATAGGAATGGGGCTCTGGACTTAGAAAATTCTCAACAGGATGTTAAGAGTTAAGGCAATAAAAAAAAAAAACCTTTTCACCAAATTCAGATGAAATGTTTTTTTTAATTATTTTCTTATGTGCTAACACCCCCCCCTCAGCCCGTCAATCATTTTTTTAATTTGACTCACTTAATGAAGGTGTGTGGGAATTATTTTTATAGTGTTTAAAGATAATTCCATAAAGAATCAGATTTTGTTTACATTTTTTATAATAGTTTGTCTATTTTTGTAGTTCAGAAAACTGTAAAATAAGGTACAATATTGCTCTTCTAGAATATGAATAAAGTAAAAAAAAATTATTTTACTTTATTCAATTTCGTCGTTTAATGTTTAAAGGATGTGGTTAATAAAGAGAAAAAATTCAGTTTAAAGTTTTTTTGGATTTTTTAATTTTTTTTATAGGTTTAAAATTGACATCTGTAGATTAAACTCTTCCACTCACAGCAGATAATTTGCTTTTTGTTAATTAATGTAAAAATACTGAATAAATAAACTCAACTGATTAGGTAAAATGTGTCACATGCGCAATTAACCTTTCCTGAGAATTAACATAAAAATAGATTATTACACTTTTGATCATCCATACTTTAGAAGAAAAGGCACATAATAAATCATAACAATGCTAATAAAAAATGCATGTATTTTTGTACATGCTTATCTAACCCTGACCAAATTTCAAAATCTAACAAAATTTTGTTAGATATATTTAGTTATGATTTAATCATTTAGTTTCATAGCAATGTTTTTGGTTTGAATTTTTTACAAATATTTTTCTATGAAATACAATCGCTTTCTTTTCTTCCTGCCCTTTACTTATAAAAACACTTACAGTACTTTATACACTGTTTAAAATAATGTTTTTTTTTTTGGGGGGGGGTAACTACTTATGATACTTAATTGTAAAAAAGACCTGAAAAATTTTTATTTTTTATCTCTATTTTTTATAAACACTGGCAAATAAAATTAGAAATGAAATTGTTTTAAATTGTAATAGATACTGTCCATCCTATGATTATGATTAAAAAATTTTTTTATAAAGAATTGGTACATTACTGGTGTTAATTTGTTATCATACACAGGTCATGCTGGTTATCCCCATATTATATATATATATATATAAGAAAAAGGTTTAAATAACGGTCATATTAGCAGTCATAAATTCATTCAGGAGTTTCTCAGCACTTTATTAGCAATAGCTTAACCATTAGTATACCTAGAAGTAATACATCCACTTGTTTTATCCTCATTGGGTACCCCATTGTTGTTACCTTGCACCAAGCTAAGCTTAGAAAATAATTGTATATATGCAGCAACATGCTCCCACATATACATGCACACATGCATATAAGGAGAGTCGCTATGGCCGATTGGCTAACATTCTGAACTGTGACATTGTAGTAAGTGAGTTTGAACTCCAGTCATTCTATTATGCTCACTTTTGTACTAATACCCTTGGGAAAAGTATGAACCCCCCATTTCCCCCAGTTATGGGTTAAATAGTACCACTACTGTCCTTCTTCAAGGATGGCTTTGGCAATAAATAACCCACAAAGGTTGATATGCCATTAAACAAAGAAACCAAACACATGCATACATATATGCATGTAAGCATAATTATTTATTATAAGAATATACATTTATCCAACTCCCGCCACCACCACAAGCAGGATGTGATACAAAGTTGATTTTGAAGTGGAACACAGCTGGCTTGAATTAAAAGTTTTCCTTCTCCTAGGCTGGTTGCCCTACCAAGGCTAAAGAGCTCAGTCTGTCCTACTATTTACCTAAGAATATGATGATCAGCATTTTTTCTTACTTCACAAGGAGAAAGCTCTCTCAAGTTCTATCTCATTGATGTTGGTAACATCTTGGGGGTTTTTTGGGTTTTTTACTAGGGGTATTGCTGTACTTGCCATCCTTGGCTTGTGTGTGAGGGGAGGGGGATATGTTTCAGTCAGGGAGCTTGCATTAGCCAAGTGTGCTTCTTCAGTGGGTTTCATTACTCAGTGCTTTGAATTTAGAATTGTCATCTTCTTTGACTGGTTGGGGGGAAGAAAAGATGGATACATGTCTTTCTCAAATTGTTACATAATTGATAGGTAGCCTATTAATTATGTATGGTAAATGTTGCATAGATGCAAAATAATGGTTAGTGGAAAAACACAATGATTGACAGATTTTAACTTGTGTTTGACCTCTCTTCTAGAGAAAAGCATGTGAAAGTAGCTAGGAAAGTCAGATTTGGCTGAGTGCTAGGATGAGTAAGATTTAGGGTGTCTCTCGTCCCAATAGCTAATTTCTGTGTGTGTGTCTGACTTGATCTGGGATACCTATAAAATAAAATATGAGCTCAAAAAAAAAAAGAAAGTCTTGTGTTGTTAATTAAAAGCAAAATGATAACACAGGACGTCCCAGTATCAAGCCAAGAAGAATCACAGATCCAGAAGAAAACAGCTTAGAATCAGCCAAGATCCAAAATAGAAGATAAATATACAACCACAGGTATACTCACCACAATCAACAATATACGAAGATATAAAGTATGGTATACAACAAAACAGGGCCGGGTTAGCTCAGTCGGGAGAGCGTTCGGCTAGAAACCACAAGGTTCCTAGTTCAAAACCAGCCCTCACCAACTCAGCATATGAGTAACACAGGGATCTGTGCAGTAAAGTGAGGAGCTGATGGTAGGTGTGACGAAGATATAAAGTATGGTATATAACAAAAAAGGGCCGGGTTAGCTCAGTCAGGAGAGCATTCGCTAGAAACCACAAGGTTCCTAGTTCAAAACCAGCCCTCGCCAACTCAGCATATGAGTAACACAGGGATCTGTGCGGTAAAGTGAGGAGCTGATGGTAGGTGTGACGCTCCACCTCAAACGCAAAAAAACCATCTCCTTGGTCTAGCCACTATTGAAAAGGGATAGACTTCCTCAGACTTAGCTCAGTTGCGAGAGCGTTTGGCTAGAAACCACAAGGTTCCTAGTTCAAAACCAGCCCTCGCCAACTCAGCATATGAGTAACACAGGGATCTGTGCGGTAAAGTGAGGAGCTGATGGTAGGTGTGACGCTCCACCTCAAACGCAAAAAACCATCTCCTTGGTCTAGCACTATTGAAAAGGGGATAGACTTCCTCAGACTTAGCTCAGTTGCGAGAGCGTTTGGCTAGAAACCACAAGGTTCCTAGTTCAAAAACCAGCCCTCGCCAACTCAGCATATGAGTAACACAGGGATCTGTGCGGTAAGTGAGGAGCTGATGGTAGGTGTGACGCTCCACCTCAAACGCAAAAAAACTTCTCCTTGGTCTAGCACTATTGAAAAGGGGATAGACTTCCTCGCTGATTGGCTGATACCGACTTTAGGCCACCCTAACAACTTTTTTATACAACAAAAGGTGATCATCATTAGAATAGTATTTGGTATTTATTTACCCAACATATTCGGCACGGTTGGATGTGACACAATGTCACAAGTATTGGGTATCCAGTGAGGATCAAACTCACTATTCAGTAGTAATAGATCAGTGAGACTAGCTTGCTAACCATTACACTATGATGGGAATCTATCTATCTATGTATCTATACATATATAAAGGGCAGTTGTGTGTATATGTATGTCCGGAGGAAACTTTGAAAATAAAACAATAAACGACAAAGTAAATATATATACACATTAAATATCACCAGGGCTTTGCTTTTGAACAAAATAATAGAGATTTGATTTATATTCATGATGATAATTAAAAAATAAAATTTAAATGATAACAACATGGATTTTTTTTTTTTCATTTAATATTTTAGATCTACTATCTAATTAACATTTCTTTTCAGAGTAGCTGGATTAATGCAAGATCTATTTTTTTACATAGGGATTTAAATGGGGCATCCCATGAGGATTCAACTCATGATTCAGTAATAATGGATCTGCGGGACTAACTTAAAAAAATCCCCTCTACCCAGGTGACGCCGGGTAGCCGCTGCTTGTTAGATATAAGGTGAGAAACTGTAAAGCTATAAAAGAATGCATATTAATATGTGACTGGTTTGTGTATAATGCCAATGGGAAACAGAGATGCTGTTTGATGTGATAATAGTTTAAATTCAGAAAATTTTTAATTGAATCTTACCCTGTGATTATATTTAATCTTTCAACTAGAAACCCTTCACTTTCACAATAAAAAAAAACAGTGCATGATAAGTAATAAGATAGACAAAAGAAATAAAACTCACAACATCATCTTCTTTTTCTGTTTTTCTCTTGTTTTTGTATAGATTGTTTTTAAAAATGCTATTTCCTTATTTTTCCTTCTTTCTTTCCTTTCCTTCTTTTAGTAAATCTCTTTCTCTCCTATTCTCCACCACAACATAAAAAAAAATGTCTTTTGTTTATCTAAGCAATAGACGTTTCAGCACTTTTATAAAAATTTGTATGGCTTGCCAACTGTACATGCATTCCATTTGGGATTTAAACGTCTTTGCCTTGTAGATCTAGAACCTTTCTGAAGAAGACAACAGAACCCCACCTCTACATACCTATCATGGCCTGAGCTTCATTTTATGGGGTGGTGGTGGTTGAAACTAATCTTGGCCTAAAGGTGCAACGATATGATGCTTGAGTATCTTAAACAGTCTAAATACATTATTTCACATATGGCTGTATACATGTGTGTATGTGTCTATATATATTTATATGTGTATGTATGTGTGTGTATATGTATGTGTGTGTGTGTGTATATGTATATATATATGTTGTGTGTGTTGTATATGTATATATGTATGTGTGTGTGTGTGTATGTATATATGTATGTGTGTGTTGTATATATGTATGTGTGTGTGTATATAATATATATATATATGTATATGTGTGTGTGTGTATGTATATATATATGTATATGTGTGTTGTGTGTATATATATATATATATATATGTGTGTGTGTATGTATTATATATATATGCGTGTGTGTATGTATATATATATATATATATATATATATATATATATATATATATATGTGTATATATATATATATATATATATGCGTGTGTGTATGTATATATATATATATATACATATATATATGTGTATTATATATATATATATATGCGTGTGTGTATATATATATATATATATATATACATATATAATATGTGTATATATATATATATATATGCGTGTTGTATGTATATATATATATATATAATCATATATAATATGTGTATATATATAATATATGCGTGTGTGTATGTATATATTATATATATATATATACATATATAATATGTGTATATATATATATATGCGTATGTATACATATATGCGTGTGTGTATGTATACATATATATAATATGTGTATCATATGCATGTATATATACTATATATATATATATATACATATATAATATGTGTGTATACATCTGCAAAAATATCTACATACTTTTGTGCATACATACTTAGACAAACATTTACTGATTAACTAAACTTTGCTAAGTTGTTTTGCCCTGTTGGTGGGGCTTAGAACATGCTGGCTGTATTGTACATAGGGGGGTAAGATCCCCGCCACCACAAAAATAGGGGTGTCCTGGTTATGATACTAAACTGCATCTCATGCTGAGATTCCCCCTGTGGAATCCCCCTTCATTGCCATTACTCCTAGGTCCACTGACTCAAAGTGATAGCACCTGTTATGGTCCCATCTATAGATTAAATCTGTTTAAAAATCAATTGTTAACTGATGGTCTTTCACTGAAGTCTGAGTGACAACAAGTGTCCTTAGGTCTCCAGGACTCTTCTGAGTATTCTAGCTGATTGCAGCAATGCAGTTGTTTGGATGGTCTCAATTCTTCTTCTGATTTCCAGATCCTCCAGTCTTTTTTTCCAAGATTATTATTATTATTAGTTACTTATAACCATATAACTGTTTGTAAACTAATGACTATTATTATTACTAGCAAATATATGCACCCTCTGGGTGCAAGTATTTTAGTTAAATTTTATAATAAAATATCATTTTAAATTAGAAAGGCTAATGAAACTGAATAAGAATGTAGATAAAAAGATTTTGAACAGAGGGGGTATGATTGAAAAATAGAACAACTTTTAAACTAACTTTTCCATCATTTTCCGTTACTCCTGTCTTTCATTGGTAAATTTTCCTAATTAAACTGTTTAGTTAAAATAGGAAGTAAAGAATAATATTACAGTATTTCTTCTTGTTAAAGGATTTCTTTAAGATTTTATTGAAGAGATTTTTGCTCATATTCAATAAGATAAAACCAAACAATTAGAAATCAATAATACTAAGCATATATTTATTAAAATCAATTTTTTAAGATCAATATGCAAATTAGCCTTCCCATTCATACTGTAAACCTCTATTTTGTTGTATATATAAATACAATTGCATGTTATTAGTATGTATATATGGTCAACAGTGTAAGTAATGTAAAACATTTTATTAATAATTGAGGTTTAAATAAAAATAAAATCATGGAGAATATAATGTGAATAACGAAAGGAATTGTGACTTGTATAGTAATATAGTTTTGGTTACAGACAGACAAACCCACAATCTCCATTATAATAAGATTAGTTACTTATAACCATATAACTGTTTGTAAACTAATGACTATTATTAACTAGATATAATTACTAGTATTAGATAGGGATACTTGAAACCATACAACCGTGTGCAAATTATTTGCACTAGCAAAATAAAAAACGCCCTCTGGGCGATGTAAAATAAATATTGCCTGAGGCGATGGGAGTTGAAAATTTAATATCAGAGAGTTTGTATCATAAGTAAAGTAAAATCATCAAATTTGTTAAAGGAGTAAAAAATGAAATAAATTTATTAAAGGAGTAAAAAATATAAAAAATTGAAATGGAAACTTAGTTCTGATAACTTTAAATATATATTAAAATAAAACAAACTATATATAGATAGATAATACCAGGTATGTATTTATTAAAACTTGTTTTACAAAAACAATGAGGACTGTCTAACATTGCATGCTCAAATTTTGAGTGTATTTATTCTACGTTATGACGTTTTAGGTAGTGAGACGTAATCAGTGACGTCGTTTTTGTTACAGACAAAAACCAGAAGCAAATCTCCATTATTAATAGATTTGATAAGAGTACTTGATTACATAACTGTGTGCAAAAAACCTTGAGAAACAACTACACAAAAAAGTAAATGTACAATGAATGCAATTCCCTAACCTTTAGGCATAAAATAAACCTGTGTTGACATGCCCTTATAATCAATCAATCAGTCAATTAACTTTAGTTGATTCAGAGAGGACTGAACTTGCTATTCAGTAGTAATGGGCATGCGGGACTAGTTTGCTAACCCTTACTCTACGATGGGATGCCTTGTGGTCAAACATGTAAAGAAAAAAAAGATTCCAATTGAGAAAGATGATATTTCCATCTATTCAGAAACAGCAAATAATTGTTTACTAGCAGGACCTGTTGACAGAATGATAATTCAATTATTACATTTGATATGTTTACTTAAGAGCTAATGCATATTGTTCAATATGTAAAAAGTATGATAATCTTGATTTAACTCTCTCTCACTTTTTTTTTTTTTTCCTTCTTTTCATTTTTTCATTATATTTGATTGAAACAGATTAGCATGATTGCTTTCACATGCTCACCCCCTTCTTACTATTTTTACCTTGCTCTCTTTCTTTCTTATTATATTTTTCTGTGTAGCATGTCATTTTTCTTCCCTTTCTTTATGATAAAAGTAATGGTCCATTATTTAGCTGAGGTGACAACACTCATAAGAAATAAGTATTTGGCAGATAAGCAACACCAGATAATCAAGATTTACATTTTTGATGATTTGGACACTTTAAGAAATCCTGGCTTAAACTGTTATTAGTGAAAGTTCTGAATATAAGAGGTTTTTGGACGTATATATAAGGAGTGTATATTCTGAGTGAACTACATGAGTTCTGTCTGTAGACTGACCAGAAGATGTAAATTAATCATATATATTAAGCCCACTCAATAATATAATCATGATTCCTAATGATTCTGGGTAGATTGTGGAATAATGGCAAAGATAAGGGCTGATGGGTGAGTGACATTCCACTAGGTGACACACCCTGTGTTTATTTAGTAGTGAGATGTTGGGTGAAAGTTATTTATGAAAAGTGTATTCTAGAGAAATATTTTTCTAAAGTCAGTTACCACCCCTTATTTTATTTTATAAAATTTGTATAAAATATTTGGATGTTAAAAATATTTACTTTTTTATAAAAATAGATCCAGGGAATTTTTGCCCAATACTTGTTACCAGATTAGTACGTTCAGTTCAGTAGCAAACTTAGTTACAATAACCACCAAATATGTGTGTGTATATTATATATATATATATATATATATATATATATATATGTCCTTTATATATGTAAATGTGGGAAGATGTGCAAGACTTTGGCAGGACTAAAGAGCCACTTTCATGCAGCTCATTGTTGAACTTTTTGAAGCTCACCATTATATTCTTTGAACTGTTGAACATTTTTTTATATATATATCAAGCAATGGCAATACTTGAACACGAGTTTGCTGCCATCATATATATATGTGTGTGTGTGTGCTATTTTTTTATATATCATGTTATTTAGATCCCTGTCTTAGATGTCACTACTTGTAATATCTACCCATTCAACAAGTGTGAAAACATAAAACTCAGAGTTATGGTAGAGTAGTGTAAAATGTAGGTGACAAGTCCATTTCCCATGACTTTAACCATTACACCACGCGCTTCCATAATAATGATAGTATATAAGTGTTTGAGGGTTATAATGTAGTGTTTTTTGTTTGTTTACATTGCATACATCTTCCACAGTCATTCACCCATCTGAAAATTCTTTTGTGCCACCTAAAAACCTATAACCAGGATAGAACTTGATCGCAATAAGCTTGTATTAACTTGGTAAATGTTTCTGTCATATCATCCTGAAGTTTGACATAAAATTTAATATAATGTAGTGCCCCAACTCCCAGTGATCCTGGTACCTGGCTATGTGACTAGCTGCAAAAGATACATCCCATTTTATGTATGCAAGATCAGTCTATTAAGTAATAAGAAGTTGTAACATCAGCAATAAAATGAGAGGGATTTTTTTGTAACCTTATATTTAACTTTTCATTTTTGATATGAACAACCTCATCTTTTCATTTTGTCTTTGTCTCTTCTCTAATACACCCACAATAGATACAGTTCAATAAGGACAACCAACTTTGTGCATATAATCTCTAAAGAAATGAGTTTTGTAATTTCTTAGGGAAGAATTCTTCTGGAGATTTGGATTTTATTTAACATATCTGATTATGTACAACCTTGATCCACATTTGAATTCAATTCTGGCGTTCTAAAACCTGTGGAGTCACCCCTTCATTGCCATTAATCCTGTGTCCACTTTGACCTGGAGTGGTAGTACTGGTTAGGGTTCAATCTATGAGTCAGATAGATCTGTTTGAAAATTATTATTATTAGATAGGAATACTTAAAACCATATTATTGCAAATCATGATTATCATTAAATAGGAATAGTTACTTGAAACCATATAATTATTTGTATTAAGAATAATTACTTAAAGTTATAATTGTTTACAAATGATTAAAATTAGGTATATGGAAATCCGATCTCCCTGACAAGCTAAAGAGACGATTCTTCCAGGCTGTGGTTGTGTCGGTACTGCTGTATGGCTGTACCACCTGGACCTTAATGAAGCGCCTTGAGAATAAGCTAGATGGGAGCTGTACGAGAATGCTGCGAGTGGTCCTGAATAAGTCGTGGAAGCAGCACCCAACGAAAAAGCAACTGTATGGCCACCTGCCCCCCATCTCACAAACCATACGAGTAAGACGGACTAGACATGCAGGACACTGCTGGAGAAGCAAGGACGAGCTCGTAAGCGACGTACTACTGTGGAAGCCAGCACATGGGCACGCTAATGTGAGCCGCCCAGCCAGGACCTACATTGACCAACTATGTAGGGATACTGGCTGCTGCGCAGAGAAGCTCCCAGGGTCGATGAATGATAGGGAAGGCTGGTGAGAGATTGTCATGGATATCTGTGCAAATTGCGCGACATGATGATGATGATGATGTTGATGTTTGGGGCTATAAAATACAATGACTACACCTCTGTAGAAGAGTAAGACTCCTTCCCAATGAAGCTACCTATTGGATGTGTGTTGTGACCTGTATTGTTTGAGGATGAGATCATGGTGGCTGAGCAGTTCATAACACAGGTACTAAGTGGTCAGGTGACCTGCAACACTCCATTTCGACCCTTACTTGGGCTAGACAGATAGTTGGAAAGGCCCAATCTGATTAATCAGCTGGTCATGTCAATCCCTAGCACCTATATGATAAAGTCCCAACTGTATTCTTCAAATTGCTCTTAAGGCAAACACCCAACCCTTTTTATCTTAAAGGTGCTAGAAGGCAGTGGCTGAAGGTCAACCACCAGTTTATTAATACACTTAAGTTAATGAAAATTATTTCTACCAGTTTATAAAACCAAACCAAGCCAAAATATTTACCTACAAACTATTCACTTACAAATCATCTATATTCGCTTCCGGTTTTTGTCTGTAACAAAAATTACATCACTGCTTACGTCACATAGAATAAGTTCACTCAAAATTTGAACATGCAACATTAGACAGTTCTCATTGTTTTTTAAAACAAGTTTTAATAAATACATCACTGGTATTATATATCTATATATAGTTTGTTTTATTTCAATACATATTTAAAGTTTACATTTCAAATTGTTTTATTTTTTAATCCTTAAATGAATTTGATGATTTTACTTACTTAGGGTACAAACTCGCTGACATTGAATTTTTTACTTCCACCCCTCGGGCAATATGTTTCAAAAATCTATTTTTACATCGCCCGGAGTCCGTTTTTTATTTTGTACTAGTATATACAAAGAAACAAGATTTGGTATTAAATTGCCCACAAGAGTTGATATGCCATTAAACAAAATAACCAACTAATTAACTAATTATATAATTACTTGCAAAAAATAACTGACTTTAGTATTAAATAACCCAACAAGTGTTGGCCTGCCATAAACAAACCAACCAACCAACAAATAAAGTGATTGTAGACAGCTATATGTCCAAATATGGAGAAAATTACACAATTATTAATCTATGATGTAATTAACCTTCTAGATTAAATCTATTATACTAATATGTCATTGAGCATTTTGACTTGTTGGCAAAACAGTTTCTGTATTATTTATTATAAATCTTTGAGATAAAATAGTGAAATATTAATTAAGTGATAAGATATGCATTAGTGACAAACAGTTGTAAGAAGAGATTTCAAATCCTTTATAAAAAAAGTGCTTGGGAGCTGCACAAGGATGTTGTGTGCTGCCTTGAACAAATCTTGGAAGTAGCATTCCACAAGAAAACAGCTCTATTACACAAACCACTCAGTTCAGCAAACAAGATATGCTACACACTGCTGGAGAAACAAGGACGACCTCATAAGTGACATTCTCCTATAGACACCTACACATGAACATACCAGTGTGAGACAACCAGTAAAAACCTACATTGGTCAGTTCTGTGCAGACTCTAGATACTTGCCAGGGGTGGTGACTGATAGGGACAATTGGTGAGGGAAAGTCATGAAAATCTGTGCTACCAGCGCAACCTGATGACGAGATAGGTTGACTTGCAGTTAAAATCAGGTTACTAAGACATAGTGTTTTATGTATAAATATATAATAGTTTAATAAGGGTTTTATAGTTTGCTTGAAGCATTGTATGTATGTGTTTAAAATAGAAATTAGAAGGCTATTGACAATGCAATGGAAGAACAATATATGTTTGTGCCAGCACTGTAATATAAGTACTAAAAAAAAACACAAGTGCTCAATATCTTGGATAGAGCATATATAGATAGTAGAACACAGAAATGCGAATCACATATTGCAACTAATAGTTTTGCACCTTTACAATCATCAAGCAAGACTACATTCTGAAGAACTGTGAGTCTTATGAGAGAATGATATTGATCTAATAGGAAAAAAGAAGATGGGGTTAGGATTAGGGTTTAGGGTTAGTTTAATGAGAAAATAGATAAATAGTTTATCAGTCAATCAGAGTGGTTCCCCTTTTTTATGTTGGAGTTATAGGAAATAACCAAATATTAAATTCCCAACTGAAGGTGGACTCTATGGTGGATGCTGGGGCACAGAACCAGTGAAAAAATAAACAACACAAATGTCAAATTCAAACAAAAAAAAACTAAACAAAATCTCTTTGACTTTGATTCAGAAAGAATAAATGATATATATACTTCAGAATAAATGATTAAGTAAATAAATGATTTACTTATATAATTAAATATAATTATTTAAAATAATCACTTAAATAATTAATTAATTAATTTTAAATTATTTTTAAATTAATTAATACTTTAAATTAATTAATACATTAATATTTAAATTTAAATAATTACTTAAATAATTACTTATATAATTAAATAAATGATTAAGTAAATGATTAATCAGAATAAATGATTAAGTAACAACAGAAATCCCCACATTTTTTTTTAATAGAATCATTGGAAAAAAAAACGTTTTTAACAAAACCGTAGAATAATCATTAGTTCTAATTACAGTCAAATTTGTAAGACAAGGCAACAAGTAATCGTAACTGAATACGAATCTATCTTGCTGCGATACTACTGCAGAATGCCAGGGTACTTATGAAGCCTCATAACATCATAGAAACCAAGCAGCCAATCAGAATCAGCAAAATACATGAATGGACTAGTCTTGATTTCCATAAATACCAACTGTCTTGGCACTGGTTCATTTGCGCTTAGCTAGTTGCTGTTGTTCAAACGAACAGTACACTAACTCACTTCAACAAAAACTGTCCCCTTTCTTAATTAAAAAAAATAATTTCAAACAGAGAAAATCCTTGAAGTGTGAAAGGACTTAAAAGTGGTAATCTACTTGTAGAAGTAGATAACAAAAGACAGAGTGAAAACTTAATTAAAATGAAAACATTCCATGACGTTGAATGCTTACTCTCATGAAAGATTGAACACCACAAAGGGATTTGTCCTTAGTTACACCAGAGGAAATAAAAACAGCCTTGGTAAAGCAAGGGAGTCACAGACTATAAAAATATAACCATTAGAAGGGGTGGGGGCGGCTTAGAAATACAAACACACACATACATTTTTGACATTTAACAAAGCCTTAATACCCAAGGAAATAAAAATAGGATATTATCTCAAAAACGTAGGGCAATATATCCCGACCCTTAAGGTGCTTTAAATGTCACCACTGAAAGAACTGCAGAGGACGTTCAATATGTGGAAGTTGTGGCTAAAGAGACCCAGACCACATGAAAGAAGATTGCCATAATGAAAACCAAATGTTTACTGTCGAGAGAACCAGCCTACATTTTTTTTCAAAAACTTTCAATTTATGAAAAAGAGCAAAAGAAATCATGGAGGTGAAGTTTTTTAAAAGATATAACATTTCAGGAAGAAAAAAAAGATGTTTTAATCCTTATATGAAAGTCGGTACAAATGCAGAATTCTGTATATAAGTATAGAACATTTTGTAATCAAAGGACTTTCCTCATGACACTTTACTACCTTTGTATTATCAGCAAAATAAGTTACCCTTACTGTCAATTTTGGAACTAACTTTTGTGCATGTTTCGACTCTGAGACTGAATGTTCTTCATTAGAAATCGGGATGAAAAGGATTTTCAATTTTAACATCATTAGAATCACATTTTACGTATAAATAGTATTAGATTATAAAAATTCCCAAAGTAGCCTAACACTAGCTCTAACCCTAACATCTCAAAGGTTTCGGGTATTTCTGTGAAATGTAATGAAATTTAATGCTTTTTATATGTAATCTAATATTATCTCTTGCGCGCTATTCTGCATTAGTATCTGAAAGTCAACTCCTATGTCAATTTAGCATAAAAGTTGAGTCCAATCAGCAATGACAACCAAGATAAATACAAAGCTTTAAAAAAACTACACTAAGCTGAAATCAAACCAAAAGAAATCTACAAAAAATACTCATACCATTATCCAAAAATATCTATGGTGGACCCCAAGTCTACAACTGGAATAAGTGCCATAAAGAAAAGATCATATAGATCTTCAATCTGCCCACCAACTACCAAAATAGATAACTCTGGAAAAATCCATATCATGAATTCAAAACCAAACAGAAAAGCAAATAATGAAAACCTAAATTACATTCTAACTACCCCAGCCAAACTGAAATGTTCCCTCCAATCAGAGACAAAAGTGATAGAACAAATAGGAATATTTCTTTTATTTGTTCGTTGATTTTAACGGCATATCAACCGTCCGGGGTTATGTCATGCCTACCGGTTATGATGTAAGACATATTCTGTATTTATATATATATACTTTTAGTAATTGGTTTTAACAATGTGTTAACATTATTGGGGGTTATGTTGTATGGTATTGGTTTGTTTCATGTCTATATTCTATGGTATATTTTTGTTTCCCTCAAAAAGGAGAGAATATCCTCCATATTGACATTTTCAAACAGATCTTTCATATTGTTTGCTTTAAAATAACAGTTTCTGATGTGAGCAAGAAACCTGCATTCCATGAATAAGTGTTTAACTGTCAAAGGTGTTTGACATGTTTCACATTGTGGTTGTTGTTCTTGCTTGAGTATATAAGGAGTGCGTTAGTTTTCATAGCTGTGTTTTGAGGATGTTTGTTTTAGTATTTATGACCCTAAATCTATCCAACCTATTTCATAGCTGTGTTTTGAGGATTTTTGTTTAGGTATTTATGTGTCACCCTAAATCTGTCCAACCTATTTCATAGCTGTGTTTTTGAGGATGTTTAGCTTGTTTTAGCCATTTGAATAAGTGTTTAAAACACTTTATCAATTGTATTTTTGTGTTTCTATTTTCTGCTTGATATTATCCAAATGCATTTTAACATCTCATGACATACATATACATATATATATATATATATGAGAGTATGTAAATAAATAATGTGTTTATTTGATATGGCTTTTAGCCGACAATTTTTGGAGGATATGTGCTTAATTGAAGTCATACCTAATTTTGAAAATTAATTAGTTAATAATTAATGAATTTAGGCAGGCATATATTAACCTTACATTTGAACATATATGCCCGTCTAAATTCATTAATTATTAACTAATTAATTTTCAAAATTAGGTATGACTTCAATTAAGCACATATCCTCCAAAAATATATATTTGTATAAAATATTAATTATTTTCAAGTAATGTCTTCATTTGATTGCTATCAACTTCAACTGATCTATCCTACCATAGACCTTTGTTTAAATGCATAAATCCTTTTTGCATTTTAGATTTATTTTTACCTTTCTTAAAATAACAAATAATAGTATGACAAATTATTTATTTTCTTCCATCTTCAATAATCAAAAATACTCCAATTTCAGAGATTTTTTTCTGTCAATAAAAATTACCTTTTTTTTTAATTAAGTTAATTAAGGCAACATTCCTAATGCCACCTACCAAGAAAAATAAAATGTTTAACCTACCAAATATAACATTTCCCACAAACTGTCTGGGTTAATCAGAATTAGAAATATTTAATATTTCAAGTATTTCTAGTTTTTATTCCACATATTCTTTCTTCATTTTTTACTTTGTTTTTCTTTTTAGTTGCTTTTTATAAAGAAATTTTATAGATGACCAACCATTAAATTGTGAGAATTCAGAATTAAAGCTAACAGCTAAAGAATAGATCAGCTAAAAAAGGCAACAAAAATTATGAATAAAGCAACTAAAAATAAATAAAAAAAGTCTATATACAGTATCAATCATAGATAAAACCCAAGGAGAATATACAATATTACCTATAAATAAGTACACCTCTACCAAATTTTATAAAAGGTTAATTTTCTTCTAAACCAAAGATACCAGGATTTCAGCATGCGGCCAGAATCCACAAGGTTCCTAGTTCTATACCGGCCCTTGCCAACACAACGTATGAGTAGCACAGGGATCTATGCAGTAAAGTAAGGAGCTGATGGTAGGTGTGGCGCTCCACCTCATGCAAAAACAATCTTCTTGGTCTAGCACTAGTTAAAAGGGGATAGACTCCCTCGCTGATTGGCTGATACCAACTTTAAGCCACCCTGACTTAAAATTGATCTTGTATTGCAACTTGCTTGTGTAGAGGAGTTAGGTAAATACATATTAGATAGGAATACTTGATACCATATAACTGTAAATTGTTTAGATTAAGAACAGTTACTTGAAGCTATAATTATTTACTAAGGATTATGTTTAGTTACTTGAAGCCATATAACTGTTTGCAAACAAATGATTATTAGATAAAAATGATAACTTGTAACCATATAATCATTAGTATTAGATAGGAATACTTGAAACCATACAACTGAGTGCAAGTTATTTTTATTAGATAGGAATACTTGATATTATAACTTGTTTGTAAAAAAACTCTTAAGAAACAACTACACAAAAAATGTAAAATATAAATGTACAATGAATGCAATTCCCTAACCTCTAGGCATAAAATAACCCTAGACAGGTTGACATAATGTTAAAATCAATCAATCATTTGCAAGAACACAATTTTTCTCATCTTTATGCGGAGAAAAATGAACCATTTAAAATATAACAATTATTTCTTTTAACAGCTGCACTGAAAGGT
Source organism: Doryteuthis pealeii (assembly GCA_023376005.1). Classification (NCBI taxonomy): domain Eukaryota; kingdom Metazoa; phylum Mollusca; class Cephalopoda; order Myopsida; family Loliginidae; genus Doryteuthis; species Doryteuthis pealeii. Next base: position 17,499,518 of record CM042165.1, on the reverse strand, counting down.
ACTCCAAGAATTATTGCAATAATCATATTTTACCCTTGTTCCCCCCCCCCCCCGGGCCGGGTTAGCTCAGTCGGTAGAGCGTTTGGCTAGAAACCACAAGGTTCCTAGTTCGATACCAGTCCCCGCCAACTCAGCGTATGAGTAGCACAGGGATCTGTGCGGTAAAGTAAGGAGCTGATGGTAGGTGTGGCGCTCCACCTCAGATGCTAAAAACAATCTCCTTGGTCTAGCGCTATTGAAAAGGGGATACATTCCCTCGCTGACTGGCTGATACCCACTTTAGGCCGCCCGACGACTTTACTTTACCCTTGTACTGAGAATTCCACAATATACTATTTTTTAATTTACAAAGATGACTCACCAAGATCAGATCTGCAACAAAATGTAACTTGTAGTCATGTTAGTAGACAATATTCTTACTTTATATGCATTTTGCTTTTATGAAAGTTTGGCAACCACTATATTCTGTGTATCTTTTGCATAAGTATAAACACTTCAATTAATAAAATGATGACTACCCTTTGTGGCCTCTGAAAAAAACATTTTCAAGATTGTGTACAGATGAACCGTTTCAATATTGTACTAAAGACAAATCTCTTTGTTTCAAAAGGGTATTAGGTAACGGGGTATTTAAGTCAACAGTGACATTTGCTATTAAATAAACTCAGTAAGAACACTTAATTGCCTTTCAAGTAACTATCAAAGTTATTAGTGTCAGATTTAATGTCCCCCCCCCTCTTGTCTTTGATAAATCTTTTTAATCAACAATGTAGTAGTTACTTATCAATTAAGAATTTTTTGATGGTTAAAAAATTTATTGTACTTCAGATTTTATATTTTCCTGACTCATATTCAGAAACAGCCTTTTATTTCCAATTTTTTTTTTTTTTTTTTTTTTTCTTAACGGGAGGTTTTAATAAGTTTTTTTAAAACTAGTATCAGTCAAAGGAAGATGTTAATGATGTAATCTTGGAATATTCCAAACTAGCCAAACTACGTATCTATATTGGATAAGAAGTAAACAAATATTGATAAATGTCAAAAAACACTTCTACTTCATTTTTTAAACACTATTTTACAATCTTTGTCATCAATTGAAAATTTACTTACGTACCTACTTATTCTGTCCTGGCATCTATTTCATTTAGTATGGTGATAACCGTTACATTAAGTGCAACTTATTCCATATATATATATATATATATACCATCACATCATCACTAAGGTGTGCTGACAGCATGGATTCCCTTGACTCTCTCTTGCCATCTGTCCCTATCAGTCATCACTCTTGGTAAGTCCCCTAGACAGCATCCAGTGTATGTACAGAGCTGATGAATGTAAGTTTTTGCAGGTCAGTCAACACTGGTGTGTCTATGTATAGGAGTCTAGGAAAATGTCACTTATGAGTTCATCCTTACTTCTTCAGCAGTGTGTGTAGACTGTTTTGCTCATATTACTTGGGTGGTTTGTGAGATGGGAGATGTGGCTGTTCAGCTGCTGTTTCATAGAGTACTGTTTCCAGGATTTTTTCAAAACAGCATGCAGCATCCTATTGTAGTTCCCATCTAGCTTTTTTTTCCAGTTGTTTTGCAAAGGTCTAAATGGTGCAACCATACAATAGTACTGATATGGTTACAGATTGTATTTATAAGCTTTAAATATTTTTAGAATAATGAAAATTTATAGAAAAATAACCAAACGTTAACATGGCAGTTGACTTAATTTTTTTACAATTTAATGCTGTTGACATGGCAAAATATGTGATATCTTTGTATACCAATTCCTTTGGTATAATTTGCTTACTTTTGTAGGTTTTTAGGGATACAATAAATGATTATCTCCATTAGAGAATTGTCATATTCATTAGGGGTGTCACTTGACAGTCTCTAAACCCCCTTCTCAACCTCTATTTGCCTCTATTCTTTGAACAGTGAAGATGTTGTCTCTGACCCTGCCACCTAGCTATGATATCCACACTCATCAAGTAAGCCTTTTTTCCATTTTTGTACCTCTGACTCATACTGTTAGTTCATGGAAAAATATGTGTATATTTTATCTATTGGGACACATTCATGTATTTTTTTTTTTTTTAATGGGAGAAGGGTCCTCGTAGTGTAGTGGCTAACATGCTGGACTGCGACATCATAATAAGCAAGTTTGAACTCCAGGTGTGCTATTACATTCACTTTCAGACTAATACCCTTGGGAAAGGTATAAATACCCTTCATCCCCAACTATTGGTTAACTAATGTTGTTTTGCAAGGATAGCTTTCGCATTAAATAGCTGTTATAAGTGATATACCCTATAGACCAATGGAATGCGCCGACTGTTACTATAAGTAACAGGGACAATTATGGCTTGAAGAGTAAGCCAATGCGAGTCAGCTCATAACTCTATTGTCGGACGTATTTCCCACTTCTCTGTACTGTAATTGTCTACTCTTTTGTTAATACATTTTCCTGCATTTGTTACCCATCGTTTTGTTCTTATTTGACCCCTTAAAACCCCACAACAATAACCCACAAAGTTTAATATGCCATTAAACAAAAAAAGCTTTCTTTTAATACCACTGGTATGTATATTGTATATATTAAATGTTAAATATTCTTATATATAAATGAGTTTATCCTGTCTTTCCTTCCATTGTATTCTGTGTTAGTATGTCACAGATATACTAATGCTAATATTGGTCCTCACTGAGTGGTGACTTGATGAAATATCTTCCCTAGTACCAAGCATTCCAGTGTTAGTTTTGGTTTGATTTAAAATCAGGTTGATCTTGAAAATTATTATACACGCTGATCAAAATACTTGCTTATGTGTATCGTTATAAAATTGATAAGATACAAGCATTTAGATTATTACTGCATATGTCTATTTACCTGGCCTAACTCCTCCACTTGAACAGGAAGTGACATAAGATTAATTTTTTAGTGGAGGTTTGAATTCAAAGGTTTTTTTCTCATATACCAGTTTCCCTATCAAGGTTAAAGAACCCAGTCTGCCCTACTATTTACCCATATCTGGAGGGAGAATAGTTGGATTCATACCTTTCCCAAGGGTATAAGTGCTATGTGAAATTGCAAACGGCTTCATCTAGGATTTGAACTCATTTTGCCATGTCCATTTCCTATGATGATAACCATTACACCATGAGCCTCCAACTAACTTTTGGCTATGGTAACCTACAAAAATATTTCTTCAGCATCCAATGACATAAAATTGTTTATACTTTCAAAAATACTTTAATACAATCAAAAAAATTGTGGTCTAGACCACATTAGTCTGTTTCCACATAGCCTAGATAAGACTTTTAAACAAGACTAGAAGCAGCTACCCAACATCACCTGGGTAGAGGGTTTTTTTTTAAGTTAGTCTTGCAGATCCATTATTACTGAATTGCAAGTTGGATCATTGCTGGATCCCCCATAAAAATCCCCATGTGAAAAAAACCTTGCGTTAATCTTACTTGGTGATAGTGAATGTGTATATATATATATTTACTTTGTTATTAATTGCTTTATTTTTATAGTTTCCTCCAAAAATACATACATACATACATTACATATTTGTACTTAATATATGCATAGGTGTTATAAATAATAAACAATGTTAAGTAAAACTTATTATCTTATCTAACAGCCCTTGTTTAGGTATAGGTTATGTGGGAGGGGCGGGGCAGGAGTCCTAGAAAGAAGATGAAACAGTCATGTTTCATCTGACAATTGGATTTTTTTAAAGAGTAATTCTTTTTCTGGTAATCTGGAAATTTTTGCTAATCACAAAATAAATTTGTTTTTTTTCTAGCAAATGTACCTAAAATTAGATAGTAAGAATAATCAACATAGTACTTAATTTCAGTTTTAAAATGTGTATATTTCCAGATATACCATTGTGTTATCAAAAGACACACAATTATGGATAGTTTATACAACGATTTCTTTCATATTTTACCAAATTGTTAATAAATATGGTATTTATTTATAGTTGAAAATTTATTCAAAAGTTTAATAATCAAACTTAAATCTAAATCATGAATTCTACTTTAGGTGAATAATCCCTACTTTTTTACCCACCCTATGTTTAACCCTGATTCGTGGTTTTCTGGTGTAGTGATCTTTACATATAACTATAATTTTTTATTACCCTTACTTAAAACCAAATATTAACCCCTACACACCAGTTGACAGAAAATTGGCAGCATTTATGGAGCATTTATTTTACGTGACAGGAGAAAACATCTTGCAAATGTCATATTTGCAAACTGTGACAAAATTGAACTATGAACAAGCAGATTCCTAGCCCCCACAAACAAAGCGCATCAGGATATGTTTGGCCTGTGTGAAGGGGAGGAGTGTGGCGAGTGGCTACGGATATTCGAACTCACTATCTCCTCATAGCTGAAATGCTGTTGGTAGAGACCCGGATGAGGTATATCGGAATTTGCATAAGCACAGCCAAACGAGCAGAAATAAGATGGACTGTCGCTGACACTGAGAGTGAGGAAGAAAGCAAGTTTTTGGAAGGCAAGTGAAATTGACGACTGATATTTGGGGTGTCAGGAAGTGAGAGTAATGTGCTCAGTTGGTAGAGACTGTGCTGACGTGAAAGGAATTACATTTCATTTGCCAGTGAGACTTGCAAAAGATTAATATTATCTTAAATTTATAGACCATTCAATGTAGTAGAAAAAAATCAATAATAGAAGTTTGATTTCAACAGTCAACTCCATAAAATGATGGAGTCACAAAGTTAATCCTGTCATTATGGAAATAATGGCAAAATTCAACTAAACATTGAATAGCCCCAATTTTTTTAACAAGTTTGGAAAGAATTTAAAAAAAACAAAAAAACTAGGTTAATTTTGTTACTTATTATTGAAAATTACATTAAAGACCCAGATTTGATTTAAGATTAACAAATCCATGAATCCAGAAAATTATTCCCCCTAAATATCTATTCATTAGACATGTTCAAAAATGCAGAGTTTTATGTCAGTAAAAAATGGAGAGAGAAAAATAATGGGAGCCTATAGATGTCAATTTCATACAGCAAAGTTACATACAGTCAAATTTACTATTAAATTTTTAAGTGAATTAAAATAGGTCAATTGAATCAGAGAAAATACTTTGGGGGGGGGGGATTAATTCAAAGAAAAATATTGTTTTTAAAACTATGAAAAGTTCTCTTAAGCTATTGGTAAATACTAAAGTAGACTGGGTTCTTTAGCCTTGATCAGGCAACCAATCAAGGAGAAGAAAAAATCTGAATACAAACCAGCTGTATTCCATTCAAAAATTGACCTTGTGTCACATCTTGCTCATGGCGGAAAGATTGGGTAAATACATACTCCTCTTCCCCATTTTTTTGTACTTCTATAAGGGCCGGTTTAGCTCAGTTGGTGGAGACTTTGGCTAGGAACCACAAGGTTCTTGGTTCAATACTGGCCTTCACCAACTCAGTGTATGAGTAGCACAGGGATATGTGCGGTAAAGTAAGGAGCTGATGGTAGGTGTGGCACTCCACCTCAGAGGCTAAAATAATCTCCTTGGTCTAGCGCTAGTGAAAAGGGGATAGACTCCTTCACTGTCTCGCTGATACCGACATTAGGCCGCCTGACGACGACTTTTACTTAATTCTATATAGAAAGAAAAAGTATCACCAACATGCATAGAAACTTTGACAAGCAAACCAGTAGTGAGTTTGATTCTCACTGAGTGTACCATATATCTGGCATTATACTAAATTAAGCAAAGCTTAGTAAATGTCATGTATAGGATCTGTCACAATTGCTCAGGACGGTTACTGAAATAAATTCAATATCAGGACTTGAGAGAGAGAGTCCTGCCATCTTTTTATTGACAAATAACAATGGCAAAATTGGTTTTGGTTTGGTTTGGTTTTACGGCATATCAACCTCAGTGGGTCATTTAATGCCGATTAAGTTTTGAAATAAATTCATTCTTAATGGATAATACAATTTTTTTTTATAAATACATGTTTTTCTATGTAACCCATAGATGGGACCCTAACAGGTACTACCACTCTGGGTCAGAGTGGATCAGGGAGCAATGGTAATGAAGGGGTGCTCCACATTCCCCAAACCTCCAAAACTGGAACCTCACCATCAGATCGAGTTTAACGTCATTCCCAGGACATGTAGACCCTCAGTCACTGCCTTCTAGCACCCATATGATAAAGAGGGGTTGGGGCTTGCCATAATGGCAATAGGGATGGGAAAATCATATAGGTGCTAGGGCTTGACGTGACCAGTCGATTGATAGGAGGGGCCTCTCCGAGCAAAATTGGTACTTTCATTTTTATTACATCATGGTAGAACTGGTACTTACTGTTTCTTAAAACTCAAGAACCAAATTACAATAGGAACTAGCTATGACTAACACAGTGTAATGGTTATTGGGTAATTTATAAGGAAGTGCGTCCAGGTCTCCTGCCTCAAAAATTGCTACCCGGTGACTATCAAAATAACAACCCCAGCTCGTAATTCTTGTTTATTTATCGTAATTTGTCGTAATTCTTGTTTAGATATGAAGATGGATATATAGTTTGGAATAGACTGAGATAGATAAATAAACAAAATAATATAGATAGATATGAACAAATGGAGATAGATAGATAGATATTTTCGACAAGTAAATGTATTTGGGGGGGGGGTCGCTTCTTTTTTTGTCGTAATTCTTGTTTATCTAAACTAAGAACAAGACATTAAACAAACATGAATAAAAAAAAATCTTAGTATTTAAAGTAATATAGATAAATATAAACAAATTGAGATAGATAGATATGAAGATGGATAGTCTTGAATAGACTGAGCTGGGTCGTTATTTTAATAGTCACCGGGTAGCAATTTTTGAGGTAGGAGACCGGGATGCACTTCCTCATAAATTACCGGTTATTGTCATAAAAAATGGACATGGTGAGACAAGTTCAGATCCTGGACAAGGTTGTTTGCATTTCACATAAAACTAATACTATTGAGAAAAGTATGCATCTAACTATTTTCCCTCCAGCTACGAGGAAATAGTAGGGAAGACTGGGATATTTAACCTTGGTTAGACACCCAGTCTAGGAGAAGGAAAACTCTGAATTCAAACTTACTAAACTCCATTTAATAAATTGACCTTGTATCACATCTTACTTATGTGGAGGGTTTGGTAAATATGTATGTATAGTGAAAGCCAAGTTTGTTTAGAAAAAATAAATAAAAATAAACTATAATCGAACCTGTTCACCATAGGTAGAATTTGAAACAAGGTCACAAGTATCGGGCATCCAGCAAAGATCTGTGAAACTAGCTCGCTAGCCATTACACCATGATGGTACTCCTTTGATTAACTGATATATATCCAAAAAGTTTCAAAAACCTAGAAACACCAGATTTTACTTGTCAGATAAAACATTTCTATTTAGTGTCTTCATTTTTCAACTTTCAGCATGTGTTTTTTATTTGATGAATTTGTTTTGTTTTTTTCATTTAGTTGATTTGAGGTGATCTCTTATTGTTATATCTAATTGATTTTATATTCATTTAGTGAAAAAAGATAAACCTTCCAAAAGTCAATTATGGTCAAGAGGATCTGAATATAATGAACAAAGTTTTGGGAAAATATTCTAAATAAATATTAGTTGATAACTATTTGAGTGAGGGAGTGATTATCCTCATCTATTCTTTTCAACATTTCAGCCTCTTTATTCTCCAACTCTCTCCAGGTAATATTTTGTCTAATGCCAAATCTGTTGGTTAGGTTTACTTAGTTAATTTGTTCTCAGGTTATGAATCTTATTTATTTTCTATCTTTTGTTATTTGCAATATAATCAAAAAAGCAAAACAAAACAAAAAAAACAGTCTATTGGCAGAACATACAATATGCTGACTGTATCTCTTGGGCATGACACTAAACTGCATCTTGGAGTATCAAGTACTCCTTCATTGCCATTACTAACCTGGAATGGTAGTACCTGTTGGAGTCTCATCTATAGGAGGTGCCCTGGGTATGACACTAAACTGCATCCAATGATGAGCTCTTGGGAGTATCGAGTACTCTTTCATTGCCATTACTAACCTGGAATGGTAGTACCTGTTGGAGTCTCATCTATAGGAGGTGCCCTGGGTATGACACTAAACTGCATCCAATGATGAGCTCTTGGGAGTATCGAGTACTCCTTCATTGCCATTACTAACCTGGAATGGTAGTACCTGTTGGAGTCTCATCTATAGGAGGTGCCCTAGGCATGACACTAAACTGCATCCAATGATGAGCTCTTGGGGGTATCGAGTACTCCTTCATTGCCATTACTAACCTGGAATGGTAGTACCTGTTGGAGTCTCATCTATAGGAGGTGCCCTAGGCATGACACTAAACTGCATCCAATGATGAGCTCTTGGGAGTATCGAGTACTCTTTCATTGCCATTACTAACCTGGAATGGTAGTACCTGTCAGAGTCCCATCTATGAGAGTGAGAATCCTCATGGCATAGTGGCTAACATGTTAGACTGTGACATCATAGTAAACAGGTTTACTATAGTCACACTATTATGTTCACTTTTGGACAAATACTTTTGGGAAAGGTATGAACCCCTCATCCCTCAGCTATGTGTTAAATAGTACCACTACTGTTCTTCTACACATATGGCTTGATATGCCATTAAACAAAGAAAACAAACCCATCTATGGTTCAAATAGATCTGCTTGAAATTTATTTGTATTAGATAGGAATACATGATACCATATAATTGTGTAAATTATTTTTATTAAGAATAGTTACTTGAAACTATGATTGTTTACTTTGGATTATTATTCTTAGTTACTTGAAACCATATAATTGTTTGCAATGAAATGATTATTATTAACTAGAAATAGTTACTTGAAACCTTATAATTGTGTATAGATTATTAGTTTTAGATAGGAATACTTGAAGCCATACAACTGGTTGCAAATTATTTGTATTAGATAGGATTACTTGATATATAACGGTATACACAAAAATTCTTAAGAAACACCTACACAAAAAAATATAGATATAAACATAAACTGAAAGTGATTTCCCTAATCTCAAGGCATAAAATCAATCAATCAATCAATTTTTAAAAAAAAACTCACATCAAGTTAAAAAGAAAGAAAAAAGTGTTTTGTTTTTACAGCATATCAACCCTTTTCAGGTCATTTAATGCCGAATCAAGTTATTTTGATAAATGGCCCTGGATTGGTTAAGTAATTAATAGCATAGATCCCAGGTGGCTATCCTCCTTGATTTAAAGTGGCAGGGCTGGGTTTATTGCCTAGTTCCTGTGGCACCCCCCCTTGAGGGGGAATGCCAGTGGGATCTATACATTTTTTGCACCCACCATCCCATGGTTCATGGGTGGTCCCACATTAAAAAGACCTTGCACCACACCCACATATGTGGGATGCGAGGTAAATAAACAAAGGACTCAGGTTGCTCACAGTACCTGCTGTTGCTTAAGTGATCACCCAATTGTCATATGAGCTTATATAACAGCAAACATGAAGCCATAAAATTTGTCATTTGTAAAAACTTTATATACTTGCAAAATCATGAGTATATCAAAAGGTTTAAAGTTATTTCTCTGAAACATTGTGCAAATAACAATAAAGATGAGGACAATAGTCTGAATAATCCAAATATTACAAGGTATAAAGTTATCTGTTCTTGTCAAGAGATGCTGTCATGGAGCAAATTGACCCTCATTGCTGTTCATGGGGGACAAAAAGGGGATGGGGAGACATTGGTCTTTTTACATAAATTCTAAATATAAGTTAAGAGAAAAGAAATGAATCTGACGGTATGAGTATAGATAAAAGGATATGAAAACAGTACAATATGCTGTTAAAGTAAAAAGATTTTATATCATATTCATAGCTAATATTGAGCTATATTTCGATTTATAAAAATCATCTTCAGAGCTTGTTTTGGGAAAGGTATTTCAAACAGAAATACAAAAATAAAAATTCTTTTCTAAAAATCTGTTGTGGGCCTACCGTCAACAGGTTAATACTCATCCTGTTTGAAAAAGAGAATTTGTCTATCATCGAGTTTGGAATATGTCTTCTTTTCAAAAACTGTTACAATAAGAGATACATAACTGTCGCTGACCGAGAAAAGCGTTGGCAGTTGCTTATATTTGAAACTCCCGCATAACTTTTTTGCAACATCAATGTTTTCGTTTTAAATTCATATTCTTTTCGTCTCCGCTATTGATAAGGCTAGAGTATAAACAAGCTCTGAAGATGATTTTTATAAATCGAAATATTGTTCAATATTAGCTATGAATATGATATAAAATCTTTTCACTTTAACAGCATATTGTGTTGTTTTCATATCCTTTTATCTATACTCATAAATTCTAAATGCAATATTCAGACATAGGCTTGGCTTGTGACAATCCCAGTCAGCATAAAAGAGGACGTCATGTCCTGAAGAAACAACAATAAAACATTTTTAAAATGGTTGACGCATTTTTCTGTAGAAGCAAATTAGTTAATTCTCTCTTTTTTTCCTGTTAAAAACCAAATAACACTGGAATCAATCAAGTGTTAAAAACTGTTACCATTGTTCAACTTTCCAGTAGAAGCACCATGACAACATAGATTTACTAGAAACTAGGTGAGATAAATAAAACTGATCAAACGCCTGATTTACCCTGAAGAAGGCTTGAGGATAAACTGAAATGGTACAAATGCAGAATAGCACACAAGAGATAATATCATTAGAATCACATTTTACATATAAATAGCATTAGATTATGGAAACTCCCAAAGTAGCCTAACCCTAACCTTAGCGTCTCAAAGATTTTGAATATTCACATAAGATGTAATGAAATAAAATACTTTTTATACGTAATCTAATGATATTATCTGTTGCACACTATTCTGCTTGGTACAACTGAAACATTATGAAGATTTTTCAAAAAAGAAATGATTGATTAATTTTAACAGCATATCAACCCATCTGGGGTTATTTTATGCTTAGAGGTTAGGAATTGTATGCATTATAAGTTTATATTAACTTTTAGTACACGGTGATATGATATAAAGTATTCCTATCTAATACAAATAACTTGTACACAGTATTATCTGCGTTATTCGGACTATTGTCCCCATCTTCATTGTTATTTGTACAACGTTTCAGCCGATATGCCCTCCGGCCTTCTTCAGGTATTTTTTGTCGGACTTGGGAACCTTCTCGGACTCAGGAACCTTCTATTCGAACTCGGGAACTTTCTTGTCATAATCGGGAGCCATCACGGAACTTTTGAACCTAACCCTTTCAAAGTTCCGTGATGGCTCCTGATTACGACAAGAAAGTTCCCGAGTTTGAAAAGAAGGTTCCCGAGTCCGAGAAGGTTCCCGAGTCTGAGAAGGTTCCCGTGTCCGACAAGAAATACGTTGTACAAATAATAATGAAGATAGGGACAATAGTCCGAATAACCCAAATAATACTAATCTTCAAGCCTCATCTCAAACATTCAGAGAAATTGCACACAGTTGTATGGTTTCAAGGAACTATTTCTATTTAATCATTTGTTTGCCCAGAGTTATTTGGTTTCAAGCATTCCTATCTAATCCAAATAATTTTCAAGCAGATTTATTTGACTCATAGATGGGACCCTAACAGGTATTACTATTTTGGGTCTGAGTGAACCTGAGAGTAATGGTAATGAATGGGTACTCCACACTCCCCAGAGCTCTAGAACTGTAGCCTCACCTCCAAATACAGTATACCATTATTTGTAAGTATATACTTGTTATCATATAAATGTGTGACAAAAATGTAAACATAAACATACAGTGAATGTGATTACCTAACCTCAGAGCATAAAATAACCCTAGATTGGTTGTCATGCTGTTAAAATAAATAAATCAATCAATGATCCTATCTATAATACCAGCACAATAAATACAGTGTAATATTTGGATTCTATGTTTTAAGCTAGGGATATCCCATCAATCATCTTAAACAATGTTGTACCATTATAGTATGTGGCCTACCTTTTGAATGTGGCCTACAAAATCATGTCTCTCTTATAGTATGTGGCTTACCATAAAAAGCATATTATTTTCAAAACAGAATATGCATTTTCAAAATTAAAAATTTTTTTTTTTTTTTAAATTCTGGCTATGAACTCGAACGTTTCTTCTGTACCTCTTTCATCTTATAATGGTCCACTCATACCGTCTCACTATCATACACACCTCGCTCTTGATGAAGACCACTTCAATAAAGGGTCGAAACAGATTTCTGTCAGCAAATTTTAACATCATGTGTTTGTTTTTTCTAAAATATTAATTTCATACTGTCGGATTCACTTCCATTCACTTTTTTCAAAAAGCATATTATAAGGTTATAATAATAACTGCTAACCCTAGCATTATTTCAGAATTTTATAATATTTTAGAATTAAATAGATCTCTGATTCATGTAAATTATGGATAAATTCTTTTTTAATTATTCTTAATTACTATATACAGCTTCTGACTGAATTGCATTTGTTGAAATTGAATATATGTGAAAAATAAGTAGTTTAAATAAATTGCCTACTACTTATATCTATAAATATACTCTTACTGAGGTAGGACACATTCAAAACTGGTAGGCCACATACTATAACAGAATCCAAAAGGTAGGCCACATACTATAACAGAATCAAAAAGGTAGGCCACATTCTATAACAAAACCAACAATCTTTAAATCCTACATTTACCATGACATATATTCTTTTTCTTATAAGCAAGTTAGTGATAAAAATCAATTTACAAGTATTTTTCCATGTTTTATGTATCATAAATCTGATAGATTTTATAAGAACATAAGTGTACTGATCTTTATATATAATTAGTACAATAGACACTTAAAAAGTTGAGATGTTTGTTCTGAGCTTATAAGTACTATAGTAGAGATTAAAAGAAACAATGCCTTCTCAATCCCAAACTTGTATCAATAAATGTAATTATTATCTACTTATATTGTAAAATCAAGTTTGACATTTCTAGGTCAAGCAAAGCTGAGAAATAAGAAATTCTGTTGTTATGGTAACACAGGTCATAACAACAGAAGTTCTCTTTACTTTAATTTACTAATATCTCTTATAGTAACTTACTATTATCAAAAATGATTATTCAGAAGTATTGAATAGAAAATGAAATTTGTAAGTACAGGTGGTCCAAAAGTATTGTCACCCATACATATTAGTATTATCTGCATTATTCGGACTATTGTTCCCATCTTCATTGTTATTTGTACAACGTTTTGGCCAATATGCCCTCCGGCCTTTTCAGGTATTTCTTGTCGGACTTGGGAACTGTCTCGGACTTGGGAACCTTCTTTTCAAACTCGGGAACTTTCTTGTCGTAATCGGGAGCCATCAAAGAACTTTGAACCTAACCCTTTATTTAGTCCACGGGGTATCCTGTTCTCATTCCGCTAACCATAGCTGGAGTAGGAGTTGTGTTAATTATTATTCTATGTTACTAACACAAATCCTACCCCAGCTATGGTTAGCGGAATGAGAACAGGATACCCCGTGGACTAAATAAAGGGTTATGTTCAAAGTTCCATGATGGCTCCCAATCACGACAAGAAAGTTCCCAAGTTCAAAAAGAATGTTCCCCAGTTCGAGAAGGTTCCCGAGTCCGACAAGAAATACCTGAAGATTCCGGAGGGCATATCGGCTGAAACGTTGTACAAATAACAATGAAGATGGGAACAATAGTCTGAATAACGCAGATAATACTAATCATCAAGCCTCATCTCAAACATTCAGAGAAATCCCATACATATTGTTTGAACTTTCATTATTATTTTTTTTTATAATATAATATATGATATCATTAATTAAAATATATATTAATAAAATAATTTTATGTCATTTCCAGCAGGCTTATTTCATGTAACTATAGTTGATTAATTAGGAGTTATATTTTGGTAGATTGTGACAAGACTTTCGGACCACCCTGTATATGTAACAGCCCCAGTTTGGAATCTAGTGACAGTATTAACAGTGTGTATTATAAATACACCATCTTTGTATTTATCATTACAATTTGTGTGTTTAATAATGAAATATTATGACCCCTCCCCCCAAAAAAAGATATATTAGAGAGTAAGGGTATTTGCCTCATACCCCACTTGTATGGACTGGGCACAAGGCCTCGTTTTAACGTGGGCCCACCCACAAGCCGAAGCTCATGGGTGGGAAAGAACAAAAATTGTGTCGATCCCTTCGGCATTCCCCCACAAGGAATAAACCCAGCCCTACTCCCAAGGGGGCAGGTATTGCCCCCTGGGATCGATGCTATTATTTATTACTTAACCTGATCCAGTGGCCGAAGCACACTGGACCCCCGTCAAGGACAGGTATGGTTAGAGAGAAAATACTGTTATATATTTAATCTAACAGCATCAGTGATTGGATTTGTAAATATTAAAGATATTATTTTCTAAATTTGCCTACAATATAGATGCAACAAGGGGCCGGGTTAGCTCAGTCGGTAGAGCGTTCGGCTAGAAACCACAAGGTTCCTAGTTCAATACCGGTCCCCGCCAACTCAGCGTTATGAGTAGCACAGGGAACTGTGCGGTAAAGTAAGGAGCTGATGGTAGGTGTGGCACTCCACCTCAGATGCTAAAAACAATCTCCTTGGTCTAGCGCTATTGAAAAGGGGATAGACTCCCTCGCTGACTGGCTGATACCAACTTTAGGCCACCCCGTCGACTTTACTTTTTTTTATAGATGCAACAGAAAAATTGGCTGGTTTTACAGCATGTCAATCCTTGTTGGGTTTTTAAATGCCAAAGTCATTCTTTTTCTTCAAGCAATTATATATGGTTTATATTAATTACTTCTGTTTGCGAACAATTATAACTTCAAGTAACTATTATTAATTGAAATAATTTGTATACAATTATATGGTTTCAAGTATTCATATCCAATATCAATGATTTTCAATGATCTATTTAATACTAATAATTTTCATGGAGTTATATATGGTTTCAAGTTACTAATCCTTGGTAAACAATTATAGCTTCAAGTATCTATTCTCAATACAAATAATTTGTATATAGTTACATGGTTTCAAGTATTCCTATCAAATGCTACTAATTTGTACAAACTTACATAGTTACACTTCATATTGAGCTGCAATACCAATGATTTAATACCCAATGTATTAAAGTGTGTATTTACCCAACCCCTTCTGCCACAAGCAGTATGTAACACAAAGTCAATTTTTAAGCAGATTACAATTGGTTTGAATCCAGAGTTTTTCTTTTAGACTTGGTTGCCTTACCAAGGCTGAAGAACTCAGTCTGCCCTACTATTTACCCATAGCTGAGGGGAGAACAGAACATTGACACAAAGTCAAGTATAGACTGTTTCATCCAAGATTTGAACCCTGATCGCCCATACCGTTTCCTACGACAATAACCATTACACTAAGTGCACCTATGTATTAATGTAATTCACAATCATTTTAAACATTTTATTCTTAGTTGCAATATCAATGTTTTAAGAGTAATGCAATAATATAGTTCAAAATTATTTTTGATATTATCTCAAACAGATCTATAACATGTACTATCACTCCAGGTTAGAGTTGACCTGGGAGTAATTGCAGCGAGAGCAAATAGCAAATATGTGCATCCAAAGACAGAAGAGCTTATAATTTCTCAATATGGTTTCAAGTATTCCTGTATAATACTAATAATTTTTAAGCAATTATATAATTACACTTCATGCTGTATCAATGTTTTATGGTCCAATGCATTAATAAAGTTCACAACCATTTAAAACAGGTAAGCACTTAATACCTAGTTGTATTCAATGTTTTAAGAGTCAATCTATTAATAAAGTTCACAATTATTTATTCTCCACCACTACAAAAAAAACCTGCTCTGACGAGCAAGCTCCCAATATTTGACAGTGAAGGAGTCATTTAATTTTTGTCATGGTGTGATCCCAGGGGGCAATCCCCTCAGGCAACACCTGTCCCCTTGATTTAAAAGAGGCAGGGCTGGGTTTATTGCCTAGTGCTTGTGGTACCCCTTTAGAGGGAATACCGAGGTGATCCACACATTTTTTGTGCCTGCCATCCCATGAGCTTCGTTTTGTGGGTGGCCACCACAAAAATGGACTCTCGCGTCTAACCTGCATGGTGGGATGCGGGGAAAATAAAATCATTTGATCAATGATGATCTAGCATCCATATAAAGGTTTGTATTTCTTGTATTCTAATCTATTTACTTCATTTGCTTCATAAAATCCTTCAATTTTTAGATAATTTCAGATTGTTTCTACAAACTGAAAATAAAAATACCAACTCTACAGAATAATTTCATCTTTCAAATATTGGCTATAAGATAAAAATCAGTGTTCATTCCATCTGTTGTTGTTCTCTGGGATTTTATTTTTAAAATGTTTTATTTCTCTGAATGTTTGAGATGAGGCTTGAAGATTAGTATTATCTACGTTATTCGGACTATTGTCCCCATCTTCATTGTTACTTGTACAACGTTTTGGCCGATATGCCCTCCGGCCTTCTTCAGGTATTTCTTGTCGGACTCAGGAACCTTGTCGGACTCGAACCTTCTTTTCGAACTCGGGAACTTTCTTGTCATATTCGGGAGCCATCACAAAATACCTGAAGAAGGCCGGAGGGCATATCAGCCAAAACGTTGTACAAGTAACAATGAAGATGGGGACAATAGTCCGAATAATGCAGATAATACTAAAATATGTTGTTTTTTTTTGTTTTGTTTTTTAGTTCCTATGTAACATTAATTTTTTCTCAAGTCTGATTGAAGTTTTATTTCAGGATATATTCTTATAAATTGTCATGTTTATTGTGAATGTCTTGTGTGAAGATCAGTTTTAATTCCATTGGCCTACCAATTAATTTTATTACATCTAATATTATCTCCTAGACACCAACCAACCTAAATATTAATCTTTCATTATTTTTTTGTTAGAAAACCTGGATTTAGCACTTTTCCACCTGATATTTTGAAAACGTAAACAATTTTATATCTTTCATGTCACTTTTCAAGATTATAAAATTTCAATATTTTGAGTTATTCCCAATAGTTAGGTTTATTTTCATCACTCACTTTTGAGTTTGCCTCTGTTATTAAAAAAATAAGTGAGTGTGTGTGTATTTAATTTGCTATAGCTAATTTTTTCTTGTTTGTAATTTGTGTATTAATACTCATTAAAGCAGAAACAGACAATTACTAGTACATTTTAAACAATAGAGCTATAAAAAATAGGGACCCCCCCCCCTAACACACAAAAAAAAAAAACTATGATCTTGCTGCTTTTCATCAGTCTATCATTAAAATATTGTTGGTGCTTTTTTCTTTTTATATGAGTTGCCAATCATTTCAAAGTATATTACCCACGTTTCTTCAATTGTGAGAATTACTTATAGTAACCTATAATTGGATAGTATCTTATAGTACCCTATAATTGGATAGTATCTTATAGTACTCGATAAGTTGATAAAATTACTTATAGTATCCTATAATTTGATAGAATCTTATTGTACCCAATAAGTAATTTATAGATTTATAAAATTTTGATTAAAACCTCAAATTAAGAAGTTGCCCCAAATATTTTTTTATATTGTAAACAATATACTGATGGGTCCAAGTGTATGTTAACTATTTTTTAAAAATCTTTTGGGTTTGTTTTTTTACAGTAAGAAAGTTAAGTTAGTTATGGGAAAGTGGTTTTTCCAAGTGTTTACTCATTTACGTCATTCACAATTAACAATTATTGAATGCCCTTAGTACATTTTACCTAGATATTTGGCGATGGAACAGGATATAAGGAAAAATGGATCCATGCCTTTCCAAAGAGTGTTAGTACAAAGTGAATGTAAATAACCCTAAAAAGAATTTGAACACATTTCACTGATTACATTTTCTCTTCCGGGTTTGATACCGGCCCTCACCAATTCAGCACATGAGTAGCACACCTTGGATCTGTGCGGTAAAGTGGGGAGCTGATGATAGGTCTGGCACTCCATCTCAGACAAAAGTGGATAGACTCCCTCACTGCCCAGCTGATACTGGTCTAGCCCTTGCAAAAAGTGGATAGACTCCCTCACTGCCCAGCTGATACCAACAATAGGCCACTCCACCTACTTTACTTACTTTACATTTTCTCCACTAATAACCAATACACTATGCCTGTAAATAAAATATTATTCATGTGCCATAAAAATTTAAAAAAATAATATCATGCCCATTCAACCAGATATAAATCGTTACACTAATTCTAAAAACAATAACATTCAACTTTATTTCCTTTTTAAATTTTCCAATTACTGACAAATTATTGATTTTGTGCAGTAAGAGAAAAATGAACTCTTGATTATATCATATAGTAATCTACTAAGTTTTGCTTTGTCTGACAGAAATATTTAAAAACACCTTCCCTGGGGGGATTAAAAGCTTTTTATGTAGTAATTCACCTGTTGCATTTTTATTGCCATCATACAATAACAAATCTCGCTACAGGTTGGAGATTACCCCCTTTAGGGACTTAAGCCCTTCCCATCCTGGGTCACCAAATTTCTTGTTAACTCAACACCTTAACTCTTTCAGATTTCAATTTTGTCAATTCGGTTTTCATTGCGATATTTTTTTTTTTTTTTAAATCCGTTCCTATCCTCTTTATATAACATCCTGTTTGTTTACTTCATATCTACTTCTTAGAAAACAAATCTCAGAAAATAAATTTCATTTAATTGAAAGGTAATGTTTATTTATTTATTCATATGAAGTAAAGCATGAACTGCTATTGATACGTTATTGACCTTATGAAAATCAGATAAAATAAAACAGGAATTCTTCTCACCTGTAGTAGTGTTAGTACTGCTGTATGATTGCACCACTTGAACTCTAACAAAACACTTTTAAAATAAAAAAAAAAATGGGAACTATAACAAGGATGTGACATGCTGTTTTTAAAAAAATCATGAAAAACAGCAGCTGTATGGCCACTTATCTCCTATCACATACACCATTCATGTCAGAGAAGGAAGAGATACTGGGTACTGCTGAAGTAAGGACGGACTCATAAGTGAGGTTCTCCTTTGGACTGTTACACATAGACACACCAGTGTTGGCTGATCAGCAAAACACTTGCATTAACCATCTTTGTATGGATACTGGATGCTAGTTAGAGATCCTACTAAGCATAATAGCAGAAGAGAGTGAAGGAAATTCATGCTGTCATGATGATAAGTTTTTAAGTTAAACATATAAGTTCACATTACTGTTACCGTGACCAGGACCTTATATGATCACATGGGAAGCGTGTGGTGTAATGGTTAAAGTCATGGGAAATGGACTCGTCGCTCCGAGTTCAAATCCTGGACGTGGTAATTGCATTTCACTTAGTGCTAATACCCTTGGGAAAGGTATGAATCCTACTCTCCCTCCAGCTATGGATAAATAGTAGGGTAGACTGGACTCTTTAACCTTGGTTAGGCAACCGGTCTAGGAGAAGGAAAACTCTGAATTCAAACCTGTTAAACTCCACTTAAGAAATTGACCTTGTGTCGCATCCTGCTCGTGCGGAGGGGTTGATAAATATATATATATGATCACATGGGGTATGTGAACCTTATATTTATTTACCAACCCCTCCGCACGAGTAGGATGGGACACAAGGTCAATTTCTTAAGCGGAGTTTAATAGGTTTGAATTCAGAGTTCTCCTTCTCCTAGACTGGTTGCCTAACCAAGGTTAAAGAGTCCAGTCTGCCCTACTATTTACCCATAGCTGGAGGGGAAGTAGCATTCATACCTTTCCCAAGGGTATTAGCGCTAAGTGAAATGCAATTAACACATCCAGGATTTGAATTTGGGGCGACGAGTCCATTTCCCATGACTTTAACCATTACACCATGGGCTTCCATTATATAGTTTCACAACCAGATCGCAGTGTTTAAGAAATTGATAAAACTCATTACTTTAATGTATAAAAAGAAAATAATAAATGTTTAAATCCTTTCAAGAGTTGAGTTCTCATGGTGTAATGACTAATGTGCTGGACTACGACATCGTAGTAAGCGAGTTTGAACTCAAGTTTCTCTATTACATTTTACTTTCAGACAAATACCCTGGGAAAGGTATGAACTCCAGTTTAACACCATACTCATTCAAATGTCCTGATGAAGTGTTTATAAAAACTGAAACATTTTAACTTGACTAACTTCACCATCTACAAATAAATTCATCTTTTGAAATATTTTTTCTTATTCACATTTCTACATACCATTGGATTTATTACCATATTTTACCACCCATATATATATATATATATATATATATACTGGCTGAAGCTAAGTTTAACTATTTTAAACTAGCCATCTGAGAAATTCCCATCAATACACAAAGCAAACTTTAATTTGATTCATTGGTCATTTTATTAGTGACAATGTAACTTTACATTCTGTGTTAGACTGTGACAAAAGGAAGATTAAATTTATATTTAAAAATAAATACCTCTATTAGTTTCATGGTCTGTGTGTGTGTGTGTGTACATTCATGAAGTATATATCCTAACTATATGATTATAATGACACACACAATCTACATATATATATACATATTATATATCTATGAATTACATTTCGCAACATGAAGTATTATACATCTAATTAATGATATATATATATATATATATATATATACTAATATAAGATAGTTATATGTAAAATTATCATTCATAGAGTATATATCTTCTAATATATTTATTATGATATATATATAATATATACTATATTATATACTATTTATATATTATATATATATATGAATAGCATTCAAGAAAGGTATAGATATATTAAATGTATATATAATATATATATATAATATATGAATGATACATTCATGTGATATATATCTATATTCTTATATAATGAGATGCTGACTACATACTAGATCTACATATCATGAGCGTAGGGTTATTAACAGAATCACCAATCACATAGTATCAATATATATATGAATTACTTCAGTAAGGATATACATATATAAAAATCTATACATATTATTATCTATATATATTATATATATATTGAATTACATTGTGAATAATATATTATTATTCTAATTTATATGAATATACATTACATTATATATATATATAGATACTTAATCATCATAATCATGATGATATTTCATGATTTATATTATCTAATACATATATGATATATATATAATGTAGTATATATCTATATATGATTGATTATATTCATGATAATATCTTCAATTATATGATATATGACTATATATTGATAATATACAAATCTATATCAATGATATAATATTATCTATATATATGATTTATATAATATCATATGAATTACATTCATGAGGTAAATCTAATGCTATGATATGATAATGATATAAAATATATATCTATTTATGAAATTACATTCATAGAGAATATACTAAACACAAATTATATGATTAAATAATATAGGAATTACATTCATGAGTTATATAAATCGAATGATATATGATATATATATATATATATAGGAATTACATTCATCAAGTATATATCTAACTAGATATGAATATAATATATTATATAGGAATACATTCATGAGGTATATTATCTAACATATATGATATATATATATATATATACACATTATTATATTTAAATGCTAACATGATGACATTTTTAATCCTCATATATACATCACACACACACATACACACACACACACATACAGTGTATTGTATTTCTTTAATTACATACCTGTGATGAGCAGTTTGGAAACAACTTTTCAAAATCCAGGGTACAAAATAAAGAACCTTTACGGTTTTCCAAAATCCTTTCTGAGTTTTCTTTTTAAATTTTGAATTTTTTTTTTTTATACTTGATTGAATATTAAGATATATATATATCAATTTGTGTGTATGTATGTACGTATATATATATATATAATATATATTTATATATATATAAATGCTGTGTGTTGTGGATAACTATATCTGAAGTACAATCCGAAAGGTTTGAGAAGAACACAACACTCAATCCAGAAAAAAAACAAACAGATAAAAGCAGCCCCCTCAATGGATCAAAGAAGATTTGGCTGCTTCCATGTTGGTCATACCTCTGCTGAGGGGTGGGGGGAAGACGAGTAAGCCTATATCCACACCCACAGGTCACAACGAGTAGTGGACCTTTGGTTTGACAACTGAAATTCACCTGAGAATGATCTCAGTCCACTCACAGGTATGAAAGACAACTTGTTACTTTCACTTACTTCTACATCAGCAGCAGCAGCAGCAGTAGTAGTAGTGGTGGTAGTAGTAAGATAGGTATTAGCAGCAGGTGTTGTAGATTTGTACACAGTTGGAAGAATGACTGTCGATGGGAACTATGAGAGTAGAATAGCATACAAGAGTTGATCACGGCCTGGAAGAAGAACTGGTTTAGTCAGATCAAAGTGCCAAGTATTGTTTGACTTGCTTGCAAAATGTGTAAAAATAAATCAAGAACCTGGAAAGAAAGGCATAAGGGGTAAAGTCTCAATTTACAACCAGTTAAACAACTTTTTTAAAATATTCCCTCCAAATATTATCTCTAGATAATGTGCGTGTGTGTATTTATATATATATACAAGTATATCTGTGTATTTAATTATATAGCTGTAGGTGTATGTAGACTTATATATTTATAAACGCAGCCTCATAAATTTGTGCTTCTAAATACAGACTCGTGTCTGTATGCTTATAGAGGGTGTTGAAAAGTTCTAAGTTCAACCAAGGGGGAATTTTTATTTTTTTTTATTTTTTTTTTTATTGGATTTTTGGGGAAGGGTTAAACTAATTTGAAAAATGATTTGACAAGTTTGTTGGGGTGGTCACTGGCAACTAATGTTATGCTGCCATTCATCTTCCTGCTTGGCCTCACACTCAACGCAGAGGCCTACATGAAGTGCCTGGAGGAAGTAGTACTGCTCTGGATCAAGATGGTGACTGCTGTAAGACCTTAAATCTGCACTATACCACACGAGCTGGAGAAGCTAGTTTTGACTGTCAGAAAATTTTTGCAACCCTATCACCTCTAAAATCTGACCACCTCACTCCCCAGATTGCAATCCATTTGATTATTATGTGTGGGTGCTGTTAAGTGAGAGACTTACAAAATCTCCATGCAACCAAAGATGAAAAAGTAAGATACCAGCAGTATTTACCAATTAAAAGGAGGAAAGGCTTAGACAAAATTCAAAGAGGAGACCATTGAAAGTTGGGAGACCATTGGAAGACTTAGAGGAAATTCCAAAGTCATCTGGAGACCATTGGAAAGGCTTAGATTCCAAAGTCATCTGGAGACCATTGGAAAGGCTTAGAGGAAATTCCAAAGTCATCTGGGACCATTGGAAAGGCTTAGAGAAAATTCCAAAGTCATCTGAGACCATTGGAAAGCTTAGAGAAATTCAGTCATCTGGAGACCATTGGAAAGGCTTAGAGGAAATTCCAAAGTCATCTGGAGACCATAGTTGAAACCAATGGCAATAAATTTAATCTATATTAAGATATTTTCATGTAATATATAAATATACCTGATAAAGTGAGATGTCGGTTTTATTTTCCTTTTTGTGTAATTTAGACAACAATTTACCTATCACACCATAATTTCCAAATTTGAAAGTATTTTTAAACAGCAATCAATCAAAAGAAACATCATTAAGAAAATGTTTTATCTTCATAGACATGTGAATGCTAATCCACAAATCTTTGTAACTTTTGAAACAATTGGGCAATAATGTTTATTTGTGGGCCACATTGTAAATTTTAATTACTTTCAACTTTTTATACGCAGGTAAATAAAATATATATATATATATATATATATATATATATATTATATATATATATATAATTTAAAATGTGTATATATATATATATATATATATATATATATATATGAAAGTAAAATGGATATGAATCCGACAATATGTGTAGAAAGTTGTGTAGAAAAACGAGATGTTAAAGTTTTGCTGACAGAAATCTGTTTTGACCCATGAAGAGGTCTTTATCAAAGCAACATTGTAAATGGAAAGACAAAATAAATATATCGTTAATCACGAGGCACAGAACACTCTCGATTAGTACCGGAATTTTCAAAAAATTCATTAAAATGCGTCTTTTATGTTAAAAATAAAATGAATCTTATTTTTTTAAATTATAAGCATTTTTATCATTAAAAAAGCTCAAAAGAGTTTGCAGTAAAAGTGTATATAAAAACTTTTAACATCTTGTTGTTTTTTCTACAAACTTTCTACATATATATATATATATATAATATATAATATATATATATATATATAATATATATATATATATATATATATATATATATTTAAATATATATATATATATATATATGCATTATTATATTTAAATATATTATATATATATATATATATATATATATATATATACTATATATATATATATATATATATATATTTATATATATACATTATATATATTTAATTAATATATATATATATATAATATATATACATTATTATATTATTAAATATATATAATATATATATATATATATATATATTATATATATATATATATATATATATGTGGAGAAAAGTAGACAAACACGGGATGTTGTGGAAACTTGATGTTTATTGTCGACGGTGCAACGTTTCGGTCTCTTATTAGACCATCTTCAGGACTTGAATATAGTTCTTACTCCAATGATGGAAATTCTCAAAATGCTGAAAACGGAAGGTCGTCAGTAGGGGGAAGTGTAGTTGGGGGTGGTTAGTGGATTCTTCTTCTCTCTGGAATGGGGAGTGCCGAAATGGTCAATGGTGGTACCACAGGTGTTAGATTGTGGGGATTGGTTAGCTAAATATGTGTATGTGTGTGTGTGTGTGTGTCTGTTTAATTGTTTTTTGTTTATGTGTGATTGGGAACTGGATTTGTCGTTAAGTTATATGTGTGTTGTTGGTATGTTGGTGTGATTTTTTTTTTTATTTATTTTTATTTTATTTTATTTATTTATTTATTTATTTTTTTTGTGAGGGTTTGTAAGGGTAAGATTTGTTAAAATTGTAAGTGAGCATATGTATAATGTTATATACTATTATTGTTATTATTATTATTATTATCATATATATTATAATGTCATTCATTATTTATGAATATTTAACATTATGTCTATCTGTCTGTCGGTCTATCTAACTATCTATCTATTTAGCTTGAGTGTGTTCATGTCTATCAACCTATCTGGTTTTTTTTTGTTTTTTTTTTATTGTGTGTCTGTTCATCTATATTTGGTCTTTCAGTCCATCTATCTATCTATCTATTTTTATTAGGTTGTTACTTATCTTTTTGTGTATCTGTCTATATATCTGAATTGAATATGTAGCTGGTATGTATGTATGAGACTCTAATTTTATTTTATTTTATTGTATTATATATCTATTTGTTTATTTTTTAAATTATTTTTTTTTTATATTTATTTATTTTTTTTTTTTTTAAAATTTATTTTTAAAAAGATTTTTATTTATTTATTATTTTTTTTTTATTTATTTTATTTATTTATTTATTTTTTTTTTTTTTAAATTTTAATATAGGTTTTATTTAAGTGAAGGGGGGTGAGATTTGTTAAAATTGTACGAGCGTGTGTGTATAATGTTATATCTTATTGTTATTATTGTTTTTATTATTATTATTATTATTATTATTATTATTATTATTATTGTTATTAATAGTGGCGATATTATTATTGTTGATGTTATTATGTGTTATATAGCTTTGTGACATATCCATGTCTTTATCTATTTTGATTTATCTTCAATCTGGTAATTTCATGTGTGTCTGTTTGTTTGCGATGATTTGTTTGTGCTGTCTGTCTGTCTATCTATCTATTTATTCTTTTTTTTTTTTTTTTTTTTTTTTTGTCTGTTAATATTTATCTATATCTCTATCCATCCATCTGTCTATCTATCTATCTATCTATCTATCTGTCTATTTAGCTTGAATGTGTTCATGTCTATCAATCTGTTGTCTATATGTGTGTCTGTTCATCTATTTTTGATCTTTCTGTCCATCTGTATGTCTGTTTATATTCTGTATGTCTCTATTTTATCTATGTATCTGTCTATATATCTAACTAGAGTGTGTTCATATCTGTCTCTCTGCCTGTCTATAGTCTGTTATTAGTCTGTCTATCCATAGTCTGTTAGTATCTACCTATCTATCTGTGCATATATCTGTATTTAGTGTGTTAATATCTGTCTGTCTGTCAGTTCATCTATCTACCTTTAATCTGTTGGTGTCTATCTATCTATCGATCTATCTGTTTTTTTTTTTATTTAAATCTTTTTATGTGTATGCATATTTTGAAGGGTTGTAAATGTTTGTGTGTATGAGTGTATGTGTAAGTGTGTGTTTATTAAGATTGTTATTGTTTGTGTTTGTTTTGTGATGTTGTTGTTGTTATTGGCTTTATGCTAAGTGTTGTCTTGTTGTCTGTTTGGTTTGTAACTATCCATGATGGTTTTACCTAGGTGTGAGGATATATTGAAGAAGCCGGATCTGGAATTGATGTTGGGAATGTTGCTAATGGCACTGGCTTCGAATATTTGTCGTAATCTTTTGTTGTGGATGTATGCGATCATGGATGCATTGTTGAAATTAAACCTATGTTGTGTTTTAAATATGTGTTGGAATAAACAGTTGTTGCTGTCACCTAATTTTATATTGCGTTTGTGCTCATATAAGCGTTTTTTTAAATTTCTGGAGGTCTCGCCTATGTATTTCCTATGGCAGTCTGCACAAGGAATCATGTATACACCGGCTTCTGATTTTACTTGTTGTCGGGAGTTTTTGTTTATTATGTTGTGTATGGTTTTGGATGCTAAACTGACTGTCTTTATGCCTAGGTTGTTAAGATTTTGGTGATGTTGCTGTTTGTGTGGTTATTTGGTAGAATTATGTATCTGTGTGGGGAGTTGGACTGGGTGGGGTTCTGGAAATGGTTTCTGGTGTGGATTTTGAGGGCTTTGGCCTTGGCGTGTTGTATGAAGGATGTGGGATAATGGAGGTTTTGGAAGGCGTTCATTATGTGGGTGAATTCATCATCTAGGTGTTTGGGTGTGCAGATGCGGAGGGCTCTAAGGTGAAAACCTATTATAATTCCTCTTTTGGTGTGGGTGTCATGGTGAGAGTAGTAGTGTATGTGGTCGTTTTTGGCAGTGGGTTTGTGGTGGACTTTGAATTCTAATGTGTTGTTGTTTTTTAAAAGTAAGATGTCTAGGAAAGGTAGGGAATTGTTAGATTCTAGTTCATGTGTAAATTGTATGGTGGGTTCAATGTTGTTTAGTCTGTGTGTGATTTCGGTGATGTTTATTTCGCTCGGGTATATTATTAGTGTGTCGTCAATATATCGGAAGTACTGGGAGTCTTTGGGGATTATGTATTTGAAAGGTCCTGCTTCTAAAAACTCTAGATATAGACATGCGAGGAGTCCGCTAAGTGGTGAACCCATGGGTAAGCCAAATTTTTGTTTGTAAAAAGATGTTGTTGTGTTGAAAATAGCAGTGGGATGTGCATAGTCTACATATTTTTATTATTTTCTGGATGGTGAGGGGACATGCTAGTTGGGTGTTATTTGTGGAGAGATGTTTCTCTAGTCTGTTTAGGCATTTGTCTACTGGTATATTTGTATAGAGTGATTTTATATCTAGGCTAGCTAAGGATTTATTCTCCATGTTGGTGTGGTAATTTTTCTAAGAAGTTCACCTGAGTTTTTTATGTGGGCGTCACTAATTGTGCCTAGCAGAGGGGATAGCATTTTTGCCAAAAATTTAGCGATCGTGTGGGTGACGGAGCCTATTCCGGAGATGATGGGTCTAAGAGGTATGTCGGGTTTGTGTGTTTTAGGAAGGCCGTAGATTTTGGGGATGGTGGGTGGTAATTGATTAAGGAGGACCATGTTTTGTCTTCTTTAGCAATTAGTTTTTTGTATGTTTTGTTAAAAGTTTCAATGTTTTTTGTGATGGTGTGTGGGGAGATTATTTCATATGTGTTGTTATCCTGCAGTAGGTCCATGAGTTTTTGGTTGTATGTTGTTGTATCCATGACAACAGCTCCTCCACCCTTGTCAGAAGGTGTGATGACAATGTCGTTGTTGGAGGCGAGGGTTTTAAGGGCCTGGATGTGTCTTCTTGGTAGGGTGTGTTCCTCTGTTTGGTGGTTAAGCGAGGCGGCGATTATGCCTTGTGTGAAGCCTTTGGTGAAGTCAGAATCTTGGTGTCTGTAATTCTTATCTATAAGTTTGCTGGTGTTTCGGTTATTTATGCCAGTGGCAAATTTTAGACCGAAGCTGAGAGCTTCAGTTTGTGTGTTGTTTAGTTCGGTCGAGGAGAGGTTCGTGACTAGGTCTTGTCGGCCGAGTTTGTGCCAGTGGCTGTTATGAATTAGGCAGCGTAATTTATGTTTGAGGGTAGAGATATGGTGTTGGTTTTTATGTAGTATTTCTGTCCTGATTTGTTCTGCGGTGTTGTGTGACATACTGTTTTGTTGGTGTAAGCTTAATCCTAGTCTTCTGGCTTCCTCAAAGGTTTTCTTTTCAGACCATTTGAGGTTATCTACCGAGGTTTCAAGGTAGGTTTTGATGTAATTGGGGAAGAGGTGGTGGGATATTGTGAGGGTGTTGGCTATGCTGGTGGGTACGACCTTTTCCTGAATACAGTTCATTAGAAAATGTCTTCTGTTTTGGAGTGAGTGCGCAGAGATGAGTAAGTTTTTGTACTTACGGATCAGTCTGAAATTGTCCATGTTGGAAGGCATTGTAGTTTCCTTTCGTGTAGTGTCCTTGGTAAGACAAGATGGTAGAAATGTGAGGAGGTTAATCCGACAGTATGTGGAGAAAAGTAGACAAACACGGGATGTTGTGGAAACTTGATGTTTATTGTCGACGGTGCAACGTTTCGGTCTCTTATTAGACCATCTTCAGGACTTGAATATAGTTCTTACTCCAATGATGGAAATTCTCAAAATGCTGAAAACGGAAGGTCGTCAGTAGGGGGAAGTGTAGTTGGGGGTGGTTAGTGGATTCTTCTTCTCTCTGGAATGGGGAGTGCCGAAATGGTCAATGGTGGTACCACAGGTGTTAGATTGTGGGGATTGGTTAGCTAAATATGTGTATGTGTGTGTGTGTGTGTGTCTGTTTAATTGTTTTTTGTTTATGTGTGATTGGGAACTGGATTTGTCGTTAAGTTATATGTGTGTTGTTGGTATGTTGGTGTGATTTTTTTTTTTATTTATTTTATTTTATTTTATTTTATTTATTTTTTTGTGAGGGTTTGTAAGGGTAAGATTTGTTAAAATAGTAAGTGAGCATATGTATAATGTTATATACTATTATTGTTATTATTATTATTATTATCATATATATTATAATGTCATTCATTATTTATGAATATTTAACATTATGTCTATCTGTCTGTCGGTCTATCTAACTATCTATCTATTTAGCTTGAGTGTGTTCATGTCTATCAACCTATCTGTTTTTTTTTTTTTTTTTTTTTTATTGTGTGTCTGTTCATCTATATTTGGTCTTTCAGTCCATCTATCTATCTATCTATTTTTATTAGGTTGTTACTTATCTTTTTGTGTATCTGTCTATATATCTGAATTGAATATGTAGCTGGTATGTATGTATGAGACTCTAATTTTATTTTATTTTATTGTATTATATATCTATTTGTTTATTTTTTTTTATTTTTTTTTTTATTTTTTTTTTTTTTATAAATTTATTTTTAAAAAGATTTTTATTTATTTATTATTTTTTTTTTTATTTATTTTATTATTTATTTTTTTTTTTTTTATTAAATTTTAATATAGGTTTTATTTAAGTGAAGGGGGTGAGATTTGTTAAAATTGTACGAGCGTGTGTGTATAATGTTATATCTTATTGTTATTATTTTTTATTATTATTATTATTATTTATTATTATTATTATTATTATTATTGTTATTAATAGTGGCGATATTATTATTGTTGATGTTATTATGTGTTATATAGCTTTGTGACATATCCATGTCTTTATCTATTTTGATTTATCTTCAATCTGGTAATTTCATGTGTGTCTGTTTGTTTGCGATGATTTGTTTGTGCTGTCTGTCTGTCTATCTATCTATTTATTCTTTTTTTTTTTTTTTTTTTTTTTTTTTTGTCTGTTAATATTTATCTATATCTCTATCCATCCATCTGTCTATCTATCTATCTATCTATCTATCTGTCTATTTAGCTTGAATGTGTTCATGTCTATCAATCTGTTGTCTATATGTGTGTCTGTTCATCTATTTTTGATCTTTCTGTCCATCTGTATGTCTGTTTATATTCTGTATGTCTCTATTTTATCTATGTATCTGTCTATATATCTAACTAGAGTGTGTTCATATCTGTCTCTCTGCCTGTCTATAGTCTGTTATTAGTCTGTCTATCCATAGTCTGTTAGTATCTACCTATCTATCTGTGCATATATCTGTATTTAGTGTGTTAATATCTGTCTGTCTGTCAGTTCATCTATCTACCTTTAATCTGTTGGTGTCTATCTATCTATCGATCTATCTGTTTTTTTTTTTTTAAATCTTTTTATGTGTATGCATATTTTGAAGGGTTGTAAATGTTTGTGTGTATGAGTGTATGTGTAAGTGTGTGTTTATTAAGATTGTTATTGTTTGTGTTTGTTTTGTGATGTTGTTGTTGTTATTGGCTTTATGCTAAGTGTTGTCTTGTTGTCTGTTTGGTTTGTAACTATCCATGATGGTTTTACCTAGGTGTGAGGATATATTGAAGAAGCCGGATCTGGAATTGATGTTGGGAATGTTGCTAATGGCACTGGCTTCGAATATTTGTCGTAATCTTTTGTTGTGGATGTATGCGATCATGGATGCATTGTTGAAATTAAACCTATGTTGTGTTTTAAATATGTGTTGGAATAAACAGTTGTTGCTGTCACCTAATTTTATATTGCGTTTGTGCTCATATAAGCGTTTTTTTTAAATTTCTGGAGGTCTCGCCTATGTATTTCCTATGGCAGTCTGCACAAGGAATCATGTATACACCGGCTTCTGATTTTACTTGTTGTCGGGAGTTTTTGTTTATTATGTTGTGTATGGTTTTGGATGCTAAACTGACTGTCTTTATGCCTAGGTTGTTAGTTTTGGTGATGTTGCTGTTTGTTGTGTTATTTGGTAGAATTATGTATCTGTGTGGGGAGTTGGACTGGGTGGGGTTCTGGAAATGGTTTCTGGTTGGATTTTTGAGGGCTTTTGGCCTTGGCGTGTTGTATGAAGGATGTGGGATAATGGAGGTTTTGTGAAGGCGTTCATTATGTGGGTGTGATAAATATACATCATCTAGGTGTTTGGGTGCTGCAGATGCGGAGGGCTCTAAGGTTGAAAACCTATTAAATTCCTTCTTTTTGGTGTGGGTGTCATGGTTGTCGACAAATATTCAATGCCAGTGCCGTGGATTAGCAACATTCCCAACAAATCAATTCCAGATCCGGCGCTTCTTCAATTATATCCTCAACACCTTAGGTAAAACCGATCATGGATAGTTTACAAACCAAACAGACAACAAGACAACACTTAGCATTAAAGCCCAATAACAAAACAAACAACATCACAAAACAACACACAAACAATAACCTATCTTAATAAACACACACTTACACATACACTCATACACACAAACATTTACAACCCTTTCAAAATATGCATACACATAAAAAGATTTAAATAAAAAAAAAAAAAAAAACAGATAGATCGATAGATAGATAGACACCAACAGATTAAAGGTAGATAGATGAAACTTGACAGAACAGACAGATATTAACACACTAAATACAGAATATATGCACAGGATAGATAGGTAGATACTAACAGACTATGGATAGACAGACTTAATAAACAGGACTATAGACAGGCAGAGAGAGACAGATATGAACACACTCTAGTTAGAACTATATAGACAGATACATAGATAAAATAGAGACATACAGAATTAGTAAACAGACATACAGAGAGCGAGAAAGCATCAAAAAAGATGAACAGACACACATATGACAAACAAGATGATAGACGATGAAACATTCAAGGTCTAGAAAGACAGATTAGATAGAATAGATAGATAGATAGACAGATGGATATGCGATAGAGAGATAGATTAAATATTAACAGACAAAAAAAAAAAAAAAAAAAAAAAAAAAAAAAAAGAATAAATAGATAGATAGGAGCGAGGACAGAGCAGTGCACAAAACAAATCAGCGCAAAACAAACAGACACACATGATATTACACAGATGGAAGAAGAATCAAAAATAGATAAAGAACATGCGAAAGTGAGGTATGTAAAAATATAATAAGGAAAAAAAAATGGGAAATTTTTTTCTTTCTATTGTTTATGTTATATAATTTCCTTTGGTAGAGTAGTCTATGTAGAGAAAAAATTATACATAGATATTTGTTCTGTTTAAAAGGGTGGGGCCCAAACTTTGTCAAAGTGAAGTTTTCCTTTAAAAAGTATTAGATTAACAATACTTAATAGTAAGCCTTGTTTATAAAATAGAAATATTGTTTTAGGAATCTAAAAATATGAAATGTAAAACTCTTAAATTATT
Source organism: Doryteuthis pealeii (assembly GCA_023376005.1). Taxonomy (NCBI): domain Eukaryota; kingdom Metazoa; phylum Mollusca; class Cephalopoda; order Myopsida; family Loliginidae; genus Doryteuthis; species Doryteuthis pealeii. Next base: position 17,466,780 of record CM042165.1, on the reverse strand, counting down.
ATGGCGTTTCAGTATTTTAAATGAATTTAATCCATCAATTAACCGTATTAATAAAATTTGTTGCTCTCAAGGCGCAATTAAGGTGGCTGCGAATGGTAATATCCGTATTTTATACTATATATTCCATTGAATTTCCCATTAAATCAGGTTTTGATGAAACATCCTCTACTTAAATATCTTTTAAAAGAAAGAATTCGTCTGATTTTAATAAAATTTTTCCAATGGACTTTTATTAAGTCTTGTTTCTTAATTTTATACTAGGTGTGTAAAAACAGAGAAGTTGGTACTTTTGACCCTGTAGTCTGGAAAAAAAAAGAGAACGCCATTCATTGTTCATTGCAGTAAAATACAGCTTTCAAACTCGGGGCAATTTTTTTATGACACACCTTGTATTCTCAATTTTTCATTTTTTTCTTTAATTTGCTGTAAGTTGGCGTCAGGACACCAAAGAAGAGTATCATCGTTTTGAAAACAGGTTTTAAAAAATGGCTAATATTGAAGCAATTTGTTCGTGCGCGGACGAAAGTAGGGGAAGTAAGGACCCATTAAGAAAACATGAAGGCCTAAGGTGAGCTGAATTGGCTAAATCTTATCTAAAAGGACCAAAAAAATACAATCAACAAGCGGAAAAATCAGTGGGAAAGGGAAACAAGTAGTTGTAGTAAATCTTGTATTTGACTTTGATCACTTTGGGTAATAGTGAATTGAGCATGAGCGCGAACATTTTCATTACGCCAGTTACAAAATAAAAAAGTTGTATATCGTGCTAGCAATGGAAAAGTTTTTTAAAGTTTCGTTTGACCACTTGCGTCCCTTTTCATTCCAATGAGAAATGGACGTCTCGCATAAAGTTAAATAAACATTGGTTCTACTTACAAACAGGGGGTTAGATATATGAAGATTAATAGAGTGTTTTAAATACGCCTTTTACCGGTGTTATATAATCTGGTTGTTGTGTGTGTGTGTGAAGAGAGACGACAGACAGACAGACAGACATGAGAATCAGATGATGGTTCTTACTTGTTTCCTGCTGCTACTGCTCTAACCGCCGCCATTTTTCTTCAGAGGGCTGACTTCTTCTTCAGGGGCCATCTCCTTCTTTGTTTT